>JARHVA010004293.1:135000-857500 GCA_037957365.1 Torreya grandis
ATATAATATCAAAAATAATTAGAAAAATAGTGACCTCAAATGGTTCTTTGATGGAATCATCCATGAATCTTTCATTGTGGCATTCATTTTCAAGTTCAATAGTATTCCCTTATAATTCCTTATTCTTACGGATGCCTTGGTAATTTTCATATCTAATGATACATGAAATATTTTTTAATGGCCTTAAATCATTGGTGTAATGATTAAATACTTATATAATGGCCTAAGGATATATATATATATATATATATATATATATATATATATATATATATATATATATATATATATATATATATATATAACATAAATTCTCATTTATATTTTTCAAATACCTTTTATTGGAATAATAATATTTCTTATTCCATGTGATAATCAGGAAGCTGATCAGACCAAAATCAACCATTTGGAGATGCAAATGAGAGACATCCAAAATAAACTTAAAGATTATGAGAATAATCTTAGAATGCTCATCAAGGAAAGTAGAACGAAGATGGATCAGGTAACATCAAGCATTTGTGCTACTGTAGCTAGCCTTGGAAAAAGAGCAAATGAAGAAATAATATCCTTAGAAGGTCCAAGTAAGAGGACCAGGCAGAGTTTGAGGAAGAAAGCCCTAGAAGATGCTACTACTTCAGCTGCTATATCCATACATGATACTACTACGATTGGAAAGGAGGCTGTTAAGATGATCCTAGAATTGTAATAGAAGACTAGTGTCTTCTTTATTGATTTTGTTCTTGTTCAGGTCCTTATTGTTGGATGTTATAACTGGTTCTTGTTTTTGATCCTAATACTTGGTTCTTAGTATTAAACTTATTTTGAGTTTCCACGTCTCTATAAAACCTGGGTACTTTTATTGGTTTAGGTTTGTGGTTTCAGGTCCATGTAAAACTTGATTTTGATGCTGATCTTCAGTAGGATTTAGGAATGATCTTCCTAGTGGACTTAAATGCTTTATATTTTTTATTTTTGTTAAAGGGTTTTGGGGTCCCTTCAAAACCTGCTTTTACCTTAATCTAAAACATTTTAATTTTTTAAAAAAAATTGGAACATTGCATCTTCCTAAATCATACTCCTAGATATTATTTAAATGTTTCCTAAGTATACTATAGTATCAAACATGACATAATGATGCACATATCATGCTCTTTTCATTTTATTTTTTATCAAATAAGTAGTCCCATGGGCTTCCATGACTTTTAGGATCTTATTTACATGGTCTTATGTAGTGAGATATGTCTATGGCCTAGTTCATAATTAAATTGGTTGAAATTTCTTTTCTTATCCATCTCAATATTTATATAGGAAAAAATTATTTAAAAAAAACCATTTTCTTTATTAAAGAGAATAATAAGTTAGTATTTATAACAATAATTAAAGTTTTGGACAACCCTATACAATTTTACCATTCATGGTCCTCTCCTCAGCTCATCAAGCATGTCATTAGTTATAATAAATATGAATTATCATCTCAATTATGTAATGAACAAGAATAAATTCACTCATATATATATATAATGTGTGGTACTTTTAATTACATGAAGAAAGACATTAATTACAACATTGAGATCTAAATATTTTATTTTGATTTTATATTCATAGTCAATGATAGTCATGTGTTAAATTTTTTATTTCTATATGTTTTAAAGAATAAATTTTGATGGAATATAACAAAGGTTATTATACCCAATTATTTAGTTCTCATAATTATTATCCAATCTCAATGGTGGTCATAGATTTAGGGTTATTTGAAAGATAAGATCATTTTAATAATGAACCTTTGACTATAGCATTTATGAACATAATTTTTCAAAAAATAACTACAAACCATTATGTGGAATTTTTATATTAGTTTATATAGGTGAATGTGGGCCCCATTATTTTTTAAATTTTGACTTATTTTTTATAGTGTTTTTGAAAAATGGTCAGATATTGGCTTTAGTCTTCTCTTTCCTAAAGATAGACCCAACAATGATATATAAAATGCCATAATTATTTAGTTAATTCTAAAAGAATCATATTTATGATTGATAATTCATATATTAAGTTATATTATTTTCATATAAATCATTAAATTGATAATTATCCATCATGTGGCATACATTTATTATTCCATGCCATCACATTTGTATAATTTTTACCAATTGGTGAAATGTGCATTAAATCTAAACTTACTTTATTATATCCTTTTAACCATGTATTTCTGTATTAGAATGGGCCCCAACCATATAAATCATGTAATAGAGGAATAGTGGTTTCATTTTTATAATGATTCAATTATTTTTGCCATTCTACATCAAGATCAAAACTTCTTTTTAATTTTAATATCCTTAAAAATATTTACATCATAATGTCAAATCAAAGGATATAGAGATAAATCATATTAATGAATTCATTTAAATATCAAAACTCTTCATTGAAATATATTCATGGGAGGTAACTCACATACATAATTTTTAACTATAAAAAAAAACATATGTTACATCTATTTTTAAAAGGTCAGAGTTATATTACATCAATGCCTCTATTTATCATCATTAAATTTATGATTAATGAAAGGCTTCCACAATTTTAATAATAAATATTTTAATAAAAAGTATGCCTTTATTTAGAATATAAATATTTTTCACATATCCAATCCACTTAATATTTGGCATTCAATTAAAATTGCTCGTCAAATTATTGATGTAAAAATAAACTCAATAATTTAAAGGAATTTTCCTTTGAAAATTAAAATTTGTACATTTACCATTAAATATCTCATTTTTAATGTCAAAACCATAAAATATTGAATAAGTGTAAAACATGTTCCTATTCATAGATTCAAATATGAGTGTCACTTCCCAATTCATCAATCATCTAATCAATGATTGTACTTATAGTTCACATAAATCAATATTTTAGTATACTTAAATATTTACATAATGGAATGAGTACACCTAATTAAATTTAGTATCATGTATTACACCAACATTTAGAATAAAAAAATTTAATTCTAATTTGTATCGATATTTAGATCTAATCATAAAAACATCATACCAAAACTAGTACCCATCCATAAATAAAATGAAGTCTTTGAAAAAAATCTTTAATTTTTCACCTTTGCAAAAGTACATACCCTATATCATAATCACCAGAGTTATAATTATTCTAGGCACTTACTTATACATTTTAAGTCACAAGGGCCAAAAAATTCTTGAAGTGTCTAACAATTTCTAAGGACAAAACATATATTTATATCTCTTGATATTTTAAACTAAGGGCACTTTCATTTCTAAGATTGGCTCCTATTTGGGGATAAGTATCCTTTCTAGGAACACTTAGATCTGAATTTAACTCTTAATGGATAATACTTATACCTAATAAAAATAAAAGACATAGATATAAAAAATGCACAAACACCTACTTACATAAGATGAGAAAAATAAAGTACAACACAATATGAAAAAATACATTGAATAAAATAGATTATATCTAGAAGAAATAAAACATAAAATCAGCACAAAGGAGGACACTCAATATTAAAAAATAAATGAATCAAATTATATGTCCAAGGTTTAAAAGAGCATTAAAAATGGGGTTGAATAAGCACAATACAAAGATGATGAGAGAAGTTCCCTATGTATGCTATATAATGTTGGTATTCAATAACTTATTAAATAAACTACATCATATGATTATCATTCATATGTGATTACAACATATTGCTATGAATATCCTAATTATAATGTATTTTTTCCATGTTTAGTGTTAATAATGTATGGTCCAATCCAAATGGGGAGAAACATTGACATGCTTCCCTTTGTCTTCAAATATATTATCTCATAATAGAATGACATAGTTAAGGCCAAATTATTTGGGATAGATTTTTATCAAAAAAATATTTTCATTTTGACCTTATAATTTATTAATCTTGTATGAGTGTCCCTCCTGGATTCATCTAGCATTATTAATTGATGCATAATTTTTATGATAATGTCAAAATCATCACTCTTTATTTCATGAAACAACTTATATACATAAATTTCCATAGTTAGACATAAAATTAAATTCACCCCATAAACCAATTTAAAATTTATATTTCTTATATAATTATTTGAAGTGATTTTATCAACACATATAACCTATCACCTCATATCATCCTATCTCTTATTACCAATCTCAAGGGTTATTTGGATAATCTTCATTAAGGCCCTATTGTTTAACTTTTACTTGTCATTACCTTGTAGTTAATAGTTAAAATCATAATGAAAATCAATTCCTAACATTTTACAATGATAAATATAATAACTTGTCTATAGAAGTCAGGAATTAAACATATTAAATTCACAATTACTTAATCATTTTTCCATAACATAGATAAAAATTCACCTCTTAACAACATAATATTTTGTATTTCCATGTAAAACTATTTCAACTTATTAACCCATCTAATCCTTTATCATGGATTTGGGAATATATGTTATTTTTTTTGTACTTATGATATAAAATTTGAATGCATTAACAAACTTGACTAAGGCATATGCATGTTTTCCATTATTTTATATTTTAGGTCAAAATCTTGTAAATTATTTCTATAGAAAGCAATAGGTCATTCATTCACTTCATTATTATTTTGGAGTAGAATAAAAACAACAATGTGGAATGAGGAATATAAAAAGTTTTTAAATTCTTTTTTTAGTGAAGGCTTATGAGAATACTAGGTTGTTTCAAAACCTCTTTAATCATTATAATTGATTTTTTACAATCTTTATCCCATTATTATGATTTTTCCTTCTTCAAAATCCCAGTAATATAGGTTATTGTAGTAAATTTAAATACACATATTATAAAAAGGTTTATTTTGACAAAATAATATAATATAAATTTAAATACACATATTATAAAAAGGTTTATTTTGACAAAAAAATATAATAATCCATTTTTGTACCAAGACATGGACACAAAATCAATTTATTCCACCCTTTACAAGTCTATTCTCACCCCTTTTTTGACAAAATATGCCCCAATATATTAACTTCCTTTATTTTATATAAAAGTTTTTTTGGTTTTTATTTAATAATAGCTTACTTGTTCATAGTCTAAGAAGTTATGCAAGCATCTGATATTAAATAATTGGTGCATTGGTAAATAAGGGTAGTTGTAGGTTATTGTAGACATTTAATAATTTCTTCCACCACAATGTGTTAGGTGTGATGGACCATGGATCATAAATCATATATATGTAACTTTCATGTTTGATAAGTGTTAATGAAAATTTCATATTTCATTGTGGTATAAGAACAAGAGATCTGAATTTATTAGTAGCATTTGAAGGAAAAAAAAGTTTGCAAGAGAGAGAAAAAAAGAGGTGGAACATTGTGGTGCCCTCCCTCTCCAAGCTTATTCATTCAATTTTTTCAATTATGATAGAATATTAAAATGAGAGAGAAGAAATAGTATCCCATTCATCTCACTTTCTTGATTTAGTGTTTCTTTATAGATATTATAAGGGGGAAAAAAGTAGGGATTATTTTGGGAAAATCACAAAAAAATATTTATAGAAAATCATGACTATCATATAGAAGATTTTTCTCCTCAAAAATGTGTTTGATTCATACAATTATTTCAATATAGAAAGAGGACTTCAAGAGCTTTCTAAAAATTAGTCATAATAAATAATTTGAGTAGTATCCAGGGATATTTTTCACTTTAAATTTAACCTTACAAACCTATGTTTTGACATTTTATTAATGCATGACCTGTGGAAAAAAAATCAAATCTTTTATTCTAGGTAAGAAAATCATATTGTAATAGGTATTTTATTTTCCTCTTAAACATAATTTTAATTTTTTACATATATAAATTTTTTAAATTTTCAAGCATTGTATATTTCAAGTTTTCAATAAAATAAAATGCATTATAACAATACAAAAAATCAAAACAATATTCTCAAATATCATTCACAAAGTTCAATATAATTGATGCCTCTGGTTCATGTTTATACGTCATGTCATCATGATTGAACTGCTACATCCATAACCTAATATAGTTATAAAAACATCATATGTGTCATCATCCTTATAAATCATCAAGTAAAAATAAGGCAAATAATTTCATTGAACCTTCCCTCCATTACCCATTTTCCATTATTATTAGGCATAAATCCTGACATGTGGAATATCCAGGTATATAGGGAAGTTACAACCATGTATAATGATATTCCACTAAGTAGGTGACATTGATCAAATGAATCATTTTCATGTACTATATTTATACCATGTACTTCTCTACTCTCAATAGTGTTAATGTCTCTTTTACATATTGATGGATACATAGAAATGGCAAGATTGTTTTACATACTTATGATTATATATAAAGGGAAATTATATTGAGAGGTTTGGAATATCAGACTTATGGTATATAGAAATGAGAACTTATTTGGAGTGATAAGGAACCAATCCATCTCCCTTTATCATATTTTTTACAATGATTGGATCTAAACAAAGATTTGTTTTGATAAATACTCAACTTCTTTAAGGTGATAAATATAAGGCATGGAAGACTAAAGTAAAAACATATCTATAATTTTAATACATTGGCTATTTGTTGATGGCTCATTGACTCAACATGTAATTGACATTGATTAACAACATAAATTTTATAAATTTAACTAGAAATAAAAGTTGATAATCATGTTTTGAGTCTTAGTTGAGGTACAACCTCATGTATAAAATTCCACTACAATAAAGGATATATGGGACAAGCTCAATATTTTATATGAGTCAAAAAATTAAAATTAGATTGTATATCTATAGATCTAGTTACATTTTCTTAAATTAAAACTAAAATAAAAAGTGGAATATTTTATACATAGAGTTAAAACATTATGGGCCTCATTCCATGCATTTGGATAAATAATTATAGATAATTCTTTAGTACCCATTTTCCTAAGAGTGTTACCCCATCCATACAAGATTATCATGATAAAATTGAATGTCATGAGATAGAAATCAACATTTGAAGAGTTGGTAAACATGTTGCAACAAGAGGAAGCCATATAAACTTTAAAGGTATCATATGAATAAAATACATTTCCATTACATAAAAATGGGAATAAACCCATGAAATGTTTAAAATGGTCCCTAAAGTAGAATAATAAACATAATAAGCAAGGTAATAAACCATGTTCCTGGAAAATCTATCATATTTGTGAAAAAATTAACTTGATTTGAAACATGGTTGATAAAATTAATCTACACAAGGATCATCTAGTTAGAATTATAGTTCACATAATTCACCATAAAAAGAGAATAAATAGTAAGTCTGAAAATGCCAATGGAATAGCAACCTTCCAAATAATAAAATCATGTGAATATTGTAGCAAGAAATGATTTTTTAGATGATAATCATGCACTTTCCACTTAGACATATGAAGAGAACACTTCTCTAAATTTAATCTAGTAAGTTTATTATGGTGCTATAAGCCACATGATCGATAGGAAGGAATGGTTATACACATTGAAATAAATAACATCACAAGGCAATGTATCTCTCAATAATGATACATCCTAAAATATTCAAGGTTGTGGTCATATTTATTTACATCTTAGAAATAAAAATTGCATAATCCAAGATGTGTTATATATATCAAGACTCACTAAAACCTAATGTTTGTCAATCAACTAATAGATCATAAATTCAAGGCTAATTTTGATCACAAAGGTGGTCAAAAGTTTTTCCTAATAAAAAAATAGTCTAGAAGATCAATAGAAATTTTTAAATATTTGAATATTGGTAAAAAAAATTAGCTTGATGATGTTAAAAATTACCATCATGAAATTTAAGTAAAGGACACATTAATTGTAAATCTATGACATAGAAGATATGAACACTTGACTCACTATGGATCTTTAATCACATAAATCAAACACAACATGTTTAAAGGCCTTAATTTCCTCAAGTAATATTTTGAATTTTATTCTAGTTGCCTTACTAAAAAATACTAGAGAGATCCATTTAGAAAAAGTGAATATCTAGATAATATTCCATTAGATCTAGTGCACACCAATATATGCAGACACATGACTCCCAACCATAAAAGTTAAGTATTTTTAGCTCTTTGTTGATGAATAATCACAAAATATGTGGGTATACATTTTTAATACTAAAAATTATTACTTTGAAATATTAAAATATTTCAAGGCCAAAAATGATAATGAAACTAGTCAAAAAAATTAAGGACCTCTGCTTATATTATGGGAGGAATACACCAATTAAGAGTTCACAACATATCTCAAAGTGAATGGAATAGGTTATAAATTAACTAATTCACACACACCACAACAAAATGTGGTTTCATAATGACATAATCATGTAATTTTAGAGATGTTTCATAACATGATTGAGGATTTAAAATTATCTTATTCATTTTGGGTAGAAGCATGTCACATAGTAGTCTACCTATTGAATAGGTCACCCACCAAAGCTCTTGATGGGGTCACACCACAAGAATCTTGGACTGAGAAAAAATCAAAAGTTTCACATATTTGATTAGTTGGTTTTATGGCATACATGTAATTCATAAAAAATAAAATAAATAAATTGGATAAAAAACCAAGGAATGTATGTTTGTAGGATATAGTAAATATTCAAAGTAATATCAACTCCTTGACCCAGAAACTAATGAGGTAATCATCACTAGGGATGTTTTGTTTGATGACAAGAGTGGAAACATTCCACCTTCTAAAAATACATATGATATAGGCATGAGACCTATTACATTTTTATATGGTGATAGTATTAGTGACATTGATGATGGTCAACCAAGACCTCCAATACCACCACATACTACTTAATATATGACCATGTGATATAATAGTACAACAAAAGATGATAAATTAGATTTAATCCATAACACATATAATTCAATACCTGAGAGTCATAACATGACTCATGAATAGATAAACATGACCCTTATGAGCATAGTTTTAAAAACATTGGATCCCTCTATAGTAAGAGAAGCCCAATAGTAAAAACCTTTGAAAGATACCATAGATGAAAAATATTAGTAATTGATGGAGAATAATATTTGGTATTTTTTTTATCTTCTACTATGGGAGAAGCCCATCAGATGGAGATGGATATGTAATACCAAGTATAAGGAAAATGAAAGCATAGATAAGTACAAGATGAGACTTATATAAAATGGATTCACTCAAAAATAAGGCATTGAATATGAGAATTATTTTTCTCCCATAGCTAAGATTAAAATAATCAAAATTATTTTTTTATGGTTTCATAAACTAGATGAAATGTTCATCAAATATATGTGAAAAGTGATTTCTTGAATGGATATTTATAAGAAGAAATATAGATGACCCAGCCATGAGGATATGTCAAATAAGGTTAGGAAATTTAAGTATGTAATCTTATAAAATCATTATATAATCTCAAATAGGCTCTCAAAGCCTAGTGTATAAAAATAGATAACCATATCATACAACATGAATTAAAAACAAGTCCAAATGATTTTTTATGATCTTAATATCTACCTCAAAAAACAAGAGATGGATATTTTTATAATCATTATTTATGTCTATGATTTATAAATCACTAGAAGTTTAGTGAAGATGATCTATACTAAAATAATGATCTCAAGTAATCATTCAAAATGACAAATCTTAAGACCCTTTACTACTATCTTGATTGGAAGTTTGGTAAATAAGTAATAGTATCTTTATTTAATAGATGAAATATACTAGGACATTACTTGAGAAGTTTTAGATGATATATTTTAAACCAATGGTTATACCTATGGAGACAATACTTTAACTATCTAATGTAGATCCATCACCATTGTTATGTGTCACTTTATATCAAAATTTGATTAGGATTCTTGTCTATATCACCTCCACTAGAAATATTAGTTATGTTTTCAACTATCTCTCTCACTTCATATAAGAACACAAAGTAATCCACTAGGAAGTATCTAAGTGAATATTGAGATATATTCAAGGAATAATGGAATATGGTGTAGTCTATAATAAGAATGACAAATTATTCTTGACATGATATAAGGGCATATATCAATAATGTTTTATTGATGAGATAAAATCCACGTATGTATTTTTAGTATTCTTGGTTTTTGATTCAATCTCATGGAGGATTAATAAGTATAATTTTGTTTCATATTCTTTGATAGAAGTATAATATCATGTTGCAACATGATTTATCTATGAATCAATATGGATATGTCATATTATTGTAGTATTGGGAGTAATAAAGGCTTTGTATATAGTTAAGTACTATGAAAACTAAGGTTTTTTTCAAAAAAAAATTAACCCAATGCTTTGTGAGTTCATGAAGCACATTAAAGTTAATATACATTTCATATGTGAACGTGTTTAATAGCATAACATAAAAAAATACATTATTACCCCACTCAATATCAATGTGTAGATGTCTTCACAAATTCATTTTCATATGAAAAGTTTGATGCACTCATAAATTATATCTCTTGTAACTTTAAGACTATGATTCATTAAGGGGAAATGTTATAATAATAGCTTACTATTGCATAGTATAGGAAGTTATGCATGCACCCAATATTGAATAATCAGTGCACTAGTAAATAAGATTAGTTGTAGGTTGTTATAAACATTTAATAATTTCATCCACCATAATGTGTTAGGCGTGATAGACTATGGCTCATCAATCATATATATGTAACCTTCATGTTTGATAAATATTAACCCCAATATATTAACTTCCTTTATTCCAAATACAAGCTTCTTTGGGTTTAATAAAATTTCAAACTCTCTACATCTTTTTAAGATATTTTCCATGTGTTTTAAATATTCTATGTTTTTATTGGAATATGTATCCATGTTATCCTAGTAAATAAAAAGGATTTAATTGATCATTACTACCAAAGCATAATCCATATCCCTCTAAAACACTAATTTTAAATTCATTAATGTAAATAAAATCTTGAGATAAACATAAGTGCCATGTGGGGTAGTGAAGGTTTTTTTATACCTTTCAAATTCATGTACCAATACTTGGTTGTAGTTAGAGAATCCATCCATTATAGATAAAAAATCAAACATAGTGACCTTATGTAACAAATGATCCATGTTAGGAACAAGATAATTTTCATTCAAAGACATATTTTTATAATTTTAAAGTACACATATAAACTAATGTTTCCATTATTGTTTCTATTAGTAAGTAAATTTTATACCTAATAATAATCCATTAATGATTTGATAATTAACCCTTCTTTTAGATTAAATAGTTCATTTTCCATTTGAGGGGGAAAATTAAGATTTATATGCCTTTAATTTTATCTAAAGGGCTTGGATTCATGTTTAAAGGGAGTAACATGTTGGAATATATCTTATCTACATTGCTTCAACTCATCATAAAATAAATAAAATTGTTATTTTTATGTCTAAATAGTTTCATTAATTATTTTTCTCATTATAAATGATATTATTTACAATTTAAATTATTATTTGGGTTATTTTACTCCCAAGATTTACTTCATAAATCTATTTAGTATACATTGGATTACTAATTTTTATAATAATATCTCAATCAAATTAATTTATTAGGAAAAACCCTTCGGATATTTTTAGTACTAAGTTAAATTGACTCATTCACCATTAACACTTATTTACCATATTTCATTTCACTAGAAGGCTCCTAATCAACTTGATGATCTTAAAATTCACCATCACTATTTAGTATACTATAAATATTATCATCATATTCAAATACTTTTCAATAATTAAAAGTATCAAGAACATAAAGTCTCACAAAAAAATTATGCATTATTTACAAAATTGTATAATCATACTATTATTTAAATGAGATGTAGATATATTAAGTTGATTAACAAGTGGTTTAATTTTTTTGGGAATAATGGAGTTTTATTCCTATTTTACTTAAGGGTCTGGATTAATAAATAAATATAGAATATAACAATAATTACAATCCTAATTTGTGAAATTGTTTATCTTTTTCACCTTTCCAAAAATTAAAATAAATAGGAAGAAATATAAATTATCTAGAAATAGACTAAAATGGCTAATATAGAGGTTGAAAGGGGCTGGGTGGGATTGGGAATGTGTCATAAACCTAAATCTAGATTTCATTTGATGAAATGATAAGAACACTAAAAAGTGGATGCTTTAGTGTTTGATGTTATTTTCCATTCTTGTCACTATTGTCCAAACTAATCATAGAGACCTAAAACTTACAGGGTGGTTACATTATGCCTGTGTGAGCCTACATATGAAAAATTGAGTGTTGGTTGTTGATGGAACTCACTATAGATCTGATTTTGTCTTCAAACCTAATCCTCCATCATGCTTGATAAAAAGATATTTGAGTCACTTGAGAAAGAGGGGGCTTAGTGTTAAAGATGCACTAAATGTGAAATCCACACCCCTTATGTGGGCATGTTTCCTACATACCAATACTCCAAAGAGGGATCAAGCCATATGTAGTTCTCTCACCTAGTGTGCTTTTTGAAATAGTTTGATGTGGATGAAAAATGCCAAATTGATTGTGTTTGAGGTGGCTAGGGACTGGTATGAGGATTTGAGTAGGTGTGAAATTATGTTGAGTGAATATATGCGAAGAATAGGTAAGTTTTCCTTAGTTATTTATTTATGTTCTTGTTTACTTGTAAGTTTTGTCAGCTCCTTTATAAATGAAATTTGAGTAGGATTTTATAGGGAACAATTGGTAATGGTCAGATGTATTCATGCTAATCTAACCTAATTAAGGATAATAACCAGATGGAAATGACCATCAAGTATCAAAGTGAAAATAGATAAGATTTTTGAAAATGGGACACTTTGGGGTTAGCATTGTATTCCAAATTTGGTGCTCCTATCCTACAGGATTGGGACCTAGGAAAATAGGATTGGCATATGGAATACTATTTGGTTAAAGTGGAATCAAGGTGTATAAGGTTTTGGATGATTGGTAATGATCAAAAAGGTGTCTATAATGGTTGTAAGATCATGCAAAAAAGACCTATAGAAGGGGTGTCATAAGCCACACTCAAACTACCATTTTGGATATTTTATATGACTACATTTCCCCCCTTTATTCTAGTGATGAAATAAAGTGAAATACTAAGATAAAGTAAAAATAGACAGTGTACCTAAACTTACCTACAAGGGTGAAGCCCATGAAGATGTGTGATGTTAAGTGTGCTTAGAGAGAGTACAATGTGAATCATAAATATGTTGTGATGTTGAGTGATTCTAGGTATGTGTTGTACTAAGATTAATATCATGAATGGAATTGAGTGCTCAATTCCCTGAGGGTGGCTCAAGAATACAAAGGTTGACCCTTTGGCTCCATTATTTCCCACTAAGTGAAGCTATATGATCATGCATGTGCTAATCAATGTTTGGATTATGTGTCCAATCTATCTAAGTAGGTGGGTCAAGAATAAAAAGGCTAGCTAGTCTACTAATCAATGTTTGGATTGTGTGTCTAATCTCTCTGAGTAGGTGGCTCAAGAATACAAAGGCTAGCTAGTCCTTTGGCTCCATCATTTCCCACTATGTAGTGAACTATGAACTGATACTAATATGAATGTGTTTCATATGAGATGTCTCATGAATCCCATGAATGCTCTATAATATTATAATGTGGTTTGGATAGTTGAATGTGTACTGAGAACTAGGCCAATATTGGCCACTTTAAAAGGTGGATATTAGGTTTGTATGAAATCCACTCCAAAACTAAGAACTAGGATTATATGAAAGCCACTCCAAAATGATGCCAACCACATATAGATGGAAAAAGGCACATAATTTATGAGAATACCTATGTAATATAATGAACTAGAAAGAAAATAAGGCAAATATGCCATGAACATTGCCCCTAATCACTAGTGTTTGTAACATGGATTATGATCTGGAAGTTATACCAATTGCCTAATCTAAAACTAGAAGTGAGACCCATCATGCCATGCATGATGTCCCCTATATCTAAATAATAATATAAGTAAAAATATATTAAAACTACCCAATCTAAACTAAAATCTAACTAAAAAACTATAATTAACCTTACCTTTCTATCTATTTCTAAAAGTTATGGGTTTTTGGCTATTTGGATAGGAGCACAAAAAAGTGGACACTTTGGTGTTCAACATTGTCATCCAATTTTGGTGATCCTATATTTTACTATTTTTTATGATTGTTATGTATTTGTCACTATTTTTTTGGTCTATTCTACATGTATTTAATTCATATTATTGTTCTAAGTATTCTTAAAATTGATTTTTGATTGGTAGAAGGCTCTGATCTCTATGACAAAACACCTATTTGTTTCCCCCTCTTTTGAGGGTAGAAATGAAGACCCTTAAATGGATTCCCTCAAAATAAATATCCCTAAAAGTGTGTTATGTTGTGAAATACATGATTTAGCAATGATAATTTAAAATATATCTCAAGATATGACATAGTTTGTATTGGATATTGTTAGATCATTAGGGGTATGCCTATGTAGATGTAATAATATAATAACATGTGCATTATACTAAAATAAAACTAGAAATATTGTTATTTTTTAGTTTTCAAGGATGGATAGAACATGATTTCCATCATGGAATCCAAGAAGGAAAGATAATGCATGATGTGGATCATGGCATTACAAATAACTAAGAAGAAAACAAACACATAAGGCAAGAATCAAGAAGCATACAAAAGAGGCCAAGGGGCCAAGAAATAAGGGACATTGGAAAATTTTACTCAAACTTGGAAAGTAAGCATACAAGGCATGTTTAAATGCCACATACACATAGAATTACAAAAAACAATGTTGTCACAAGGGCCACAAGCATATACAAGATTATAAGCAAAGGACATTGGCAAATGTCCTAAGGAACAAAAAAGTAACAAAATAAGAAATAAGAAATGAAATCACATATATCTACTCAAATAAATAAAGGAAGTTATGTAAATTTTTTGAATACTATCACATCTAACTAATCAAAGCAAGAAGTGAAAGTATGCAAAACATGTAGTACAAGACTAGGTAGATGCTAAGAAATACATAAGTGTTACATACTAGTGAGTGTTGATAGAATAATTTGTATAAGCTAGTAAGTAATGTACATCAATATGATAAATAGAGTGTGTGGTGTAGGAATGACATAACCTAGCTAGTGTAGTTATGCATAAGATCCTTTCGATGGGTAGATATGTCAATGTATGTCTCAAATATAGAAGTAATAAGTCCCTTCAATGGGTAGAGTGAAACAATCAAGGATATATGTGTCACTACACACACTCTAATAAGATCAAGTGAAGCATGGAAATTTAGATAAATTGACAAACAATAACATAGAACATCAAAATGAAAGTCTAGCATGGTAGTAGCCATTTAAGGAATGGATAATGCATGCAATTGAAAAAGTGTTTTTGGTGTTTTGAGTTATTTGAATGTTTTTTGTATTTTGACATAATCTATGTATAAATAAGCTAAGAAATTATGTACAAGTAAGTAAAAATAAACTAAGTACAAGCAATTTGAGAAAAAATGATACTAATCGATGAGTCTCAGAAGAGACTCCCTATCATGGTGTCTTGTATCAAATAAAGGAATCATACATGATTGTAAAGCATGAGGGAATGGATACAAATATAACTCTAAATATTTGGATTCATTGTCTATATCTTGGAAATCATAATAACCTATATTATTCCACTCATCATTATAATCTTAATTTTGAACCAATGGAATGGTAGTGTTGACTTTTGTTGTATCTAGATCTTTTCCTTTGATAAATTATGTCTGTGAATGATATACCTTAGGATGTTCAATGAATCCTAAACCTTGGTGACAAACATTAGTAACTATTGGAATAGGAGTAGTGATGCCTTGAGCATGCTTGCCCAAACTTTGACCTTGATAATCAAACTATTGTAGATATTTTTTACCAAACCTATACTTCTTTGAAAGTTGAGCCTCATTTTGGAGAGGTATATTTTCATCTTTTTCATGCTTTACCTATGCTTTTGGTATTGTTTCTTGCTTTGATTTTTATTTTTTATCCTTTTATTTTTTTAAAGTATGCTTTGGTAACCACTTTTATACTATTTCTAAATTTGACCCTTTGTGAATGTGTTCCTGTGTCACTATGGATTGCTTGACTGATTTACCTTATATAGGGTCATCATTAGAAATTATCTATTTTATATATTTTTTCAATGTCAAACATGAATTTGTGTGATGCCCATGCATTTTATGATATGTGAAATAATATCTAGATCTTCTCCCTAGATGTAGAGGTATTTTGATCAACTTAGATTTATTCATTTCCCTTAGTACCTCACTTAAAATCTTACTTGATCTTCAAATGCTTTTTGAAGAACTAGTTGTAGAGTTATTTTGTTGTGATTTCTTGTTTTGATATGTAACATTGCTTTCAACCAATTGACTAGGTGAAGGTGCATATACATGATTGGTACTAGGGTACCTTTGAGGCTTTTGTATTATAATTTGAATTTCCAATGTTATGATATTTTCATGTAATAGTTGATTCTACATTTATAAATATGAAATTATCTTGCTCATACTAGTGATTTGATCCCTTAGAGTCTTACAAGTACAAATCCTATTTGCTTTCAATTGAACATGTAAGCACATATGTTGAAGAGGGTTTGAATAAGATATAGGCTAATTGTATGTATATGAATAATAGTATAGGATACCTCACCTTTTGGAGGAGTGATAGCATGGACCTAGTTAGAGGGAAAGTAACTATCACCCTCTTGGGGGAGAAGAGGAGAAGGAAATTCTTTCTTGTACCTAAGATATGACATTGAAACTTGGCAGGTGGTTGTTAGCTTATGCAATGGATCCTCTAAGTATGTAAAGATTTTATTCTTAATTGAATTACACATAATAGAGAGATAGAATGTTAAATAAGTAATGAAATATGATATATATTTGAATTAGTCTTAAAATATCATGTACATATGTATTTATGTCATTTTTGAATTCATGCCAAATGAAAGGAAACAAGTATGAAAGATAATCTAGAAAACTTTGCATAAGTAAATCATGATTAATAAAATTGGATTATTTAATCAAATGTGAAAAAATCAAAATTTCAAAACCCTAGGATAAGGTTTGAAAATACTGAGACCTAGTATAGGCAACTAGGGTTTGAAAGAAATAATTTTAAAATTACTATGGTGAATTTTAAAAATTAAATGTGAAATTTTGATTTATATATTTAGGAAAAAAAATTAGAAAAATATTGCTAAAAATAGAAAATACTTTTCCCTAGGGTTTTTGTGCACAAACAAAGTAAGTTGGGTTCACCGAATGGTTTAACTTTTTTGGAAATAATGGAGTTTTATTCTTATTTTAGTTAAAGGTTTGCATTAATAAATTATTACAAAATATAGCATTAATTACAATCTTTATTTGTGTAGTTATTTATGTTTTTCACATTTCTAAAAATAGAAATAAATAGGGAGAAATATAACTTAGCTAGAAACAAACTGAGATGACTGATACAAAGGTTGAAAATGGCTATGTAGGATTAGGAAGGTGTCATAAACCTGAATCTAGATTTCATTCAGTGAAAGGACAAGAATGATAAAAGTGGAAACTTTTAGTGTCTAGCATTGTTGTTTATTCCTGCCACTATTGTCAAAATTGATCATAGAGACCTAAAACTTTATAGGTAGTTGTGTTGTACCTGTGTGAGTGTGCCTATGAAAAATCAAGTGTTGTTTATCGACAAAACTCATTATAGAGCTGGTTTTTTATTTAAACCCTAATCCTCCATCATGCTTGATAAAATGATATTTGAGTCACTTGAGAAAGAGGAGGGGTTTTATGTGTAAGGTTCATTAAACGTACAATCCACACCCCTTATGTGGGCATGATACCTATATACCAATACTCTAAAGAGGGATCAAGCCATATGTAGTTCACCCATCTAGTGTGATTTGTGAAATAGTGTGATGTGAATGAAAAATACCATCTTGATGGTGTTTGAGGTGGCTAGGGACTGGTATGAGCATTTGAGTAGGTGTGTAGTTATGTTGGGTGACTATATGCAGAGAATAGGGAAGTTTTCCTTAGTAATTTATTTTTATTCTTTTTTGCTTTGTAAGTTTGGTCACCTCTTTTGTAAATGAACTTTGAGTGGGATTTTATAGGGAATAATTGGTCATGGGTGAGATGTATTTTCACTAAGCCAACCTAATTAAGGATAAGGACTAGATGGAAATGAATATTAGGGATCAAAGTGTAAATGGATAGGAGCACCAAAAATGGGACACTTTGAGGTTTGGTGTTGTAGTTTGAATTCGGTGTTCCTATCCTATAAGCTTGAGACATGGGGGAATAAGATTGGCATAGGGAATACTATCTAGCTAAAGTGGAATTAGGGTTTAGAAGGTTTTATATGACTGGTAATGAGAAATAAAGTGTCTATAATGGTCATAATATCATGGAAAAAAGACCTATGTAAGGGGTCTCATAAGCCACACTCAAACTACCAATTTGGATTTTTTATATGACTACAACAAGATGACTTTTTGTCCTAACAATAATTTTGATATCAAAATCATAAAAAAAATAGTATATGTTGTTTTATGATTAGTGAGATATAAATGAATTAAAATTATGAAAATTTATGACAAATTTGGCAATAATCATACAAATATAAATGTAAAAGGATAGATTGATATTCCACTTATATAATTTTAATTTTAAAAATAACTATGGAATATAGGTACTTAGATTATTTTGATATTATTTTTCTCATTATGTTTTTCAATGTATTTGAAAATTCTTTTTGTTTTCTCTATAACTAATCCACTTATGGGGAAATAACGTAAACCCTATGTGATCATTGCCAATAAAACTAAGACCCCCATAGTGAATGATATTGTCTATACCTTATTAGTAGTGTCCATATTTATCAAAAAATTTAGGAATTATCAAGTTAATGGATAATTTAGTATAACCATATGATTTATTTGTATTTATATCTGACTCTTTGATAATTTACACTATATCACCCATGAAATTATCTAATGTAGAGCATCCCAAGACATTGAGGATGTATATGTGTGTCTAAATGTTTCATAGTGATCATTTATAGTTTTAAATATATGAAAGGGGTAATTGATCATATATTATATTTCATTAGATTCATAGGAGTCCTTTTAGATTAGTATATTATTGTACTTCTAGATTTCCCTACCTAAACTCCAAATTTGAAAATTTGAAATTATGAGTTTGCTATGTAGATTTTTTGAAGACTTTGGAAAGTATAATGATATAAAAAAATTTAATGGATCCTAGTTGATATTATGGAGGATTAAAAAGGTACTCTAATGTACAAGAGATGAACAAGAGGAATTTAAATGAAGAATGACACCTTGGTAACTACTTCCATACATTGAATGGCAAGTTGGTAGGAAGTTATTTTGCATATTTAAACATAAAGAGAATGAAATACATGTTTTGAAAAAAAAAATGATAGAGAGTTTATAATAATAATATAATAAGAGTGTTGAGGATATATGGGGTTATAATGAAATAGAAACCAAGAAAGTTCCAATGAAAATAAACTCTATCTTTATCTCTTAAAGTTTTATATATGAATATTTTGGATATATTGAGATCAATATAGAAGAATGATTTGAAATATCATATGTGTGTTTCATAATATTTTATAAAGATTAGATAATTAATAATCTTATTATAATTGAGTATTATTAATATTTTCTTAAATGTTTCAGATAGTATATTCAGTTTCATAACATTTTTGTGAAGGATAAGTAAGCTTAAATTCTTGATTGATTGTTACAATACTATTAATTTAATGGAATAAATATTATAGTAATATTTTTATAATTAAATATATTAAACCAATTTAATACTCATCCATCCTTACATAATCATACTAGTCCTTTGCAAACCTTCATAGTCTTCTTGTTATACTCTATTTTACACAGTCTAAGAGAAAGTTTTAAAAAGTGTATTTTATTTTTCATTAAATAGTTTAAATTTTTTTAAAGGTTAGTATATTTATTATACATTTTTATTTATAATTTTTGGATCTTATATAAAGACTTATAGTTCAAAATTCAATCCAAACATCCCTAAAGATTGACACAGTCCTACATTTAGACTCAAAATTTTGCATTCTATTTCATGAGAGACTAAGGTGAATGTTTGTAAGTTTTTATTATGAGATAAGTATTGTATTATTGTTTTCATGATCAGGTAAATATTAATTTCAGCCTAATATATCATTAATAAACTTATATCGATTGGGTTACCTTGTGTTGTATGATACAGTTAAGAAGACTAACAAATTCTACTAGGTATTGAATAAAAGTTCTAAGGTCTTAATTCCAAGCCTAAAAATGATAGAGAATGTTAAAATATTAGGAATAATATAACCTACATATAATTTATATCAATTTTATGACTCGTCATCCTATGTAAATGTTCATAGGTCAATTACACTTATATATAGTCCTCATGTTTTTCACAAAATTTTTTGTATGAGTATTTTGAAACCATTTAGAGTGTGATTAAAGGAAAATAAAGGTTTGGAAGATGTAATATGCTTGGAAAAACCTAAAAACTACTTTAGGAATTATTTAAATTATTTTTAATCTAAATAAACCTGTTTTTATTTCCTCTCTACCTATAAAGTTTGTCAGACATGCACAAAATTTGGTGATTTTGTTTGTTGTACCTAAATTGAAGAAGGATATTAGATTTATAGAAATTGGAGAAGGACTATAAATTAAAAATATAAATTTCCCAAGTGATTTAAGTTCTTGATGTGGTCATAATATCTTTTAAACTTATTTTCTAGCATCTTGGCCTACATAGGCTTGTTTCCAACCAAGCTAGGGTTTTGGAACTAAAATGGAATAAATTTTGATTCCACCCTTAGATTATTATGAAAATTTGTAATATTAGGTAACTCAAAATGATATTAAAAATTATATAGGTCTTAAAACTGTACAGTATGGCCTAGTATAGAATCCATGATTGTGGGGTGGTTTTAGGCCTAGAGGGACCTAATTAAGAGAAGAGGGTGATGAATTAATAGGTTTGCAATGGGATTTAGTCCTTGGAACCTTAGGTTAAGTTTATTTAAGGTAATGGGTATCTTAAAATGGTTTTGGTTTTATTATAATCCCTTTGTATTATTCTAGACAAAAAAAATGGATGCTTTGAGGGATATAAGGAAGTGAAAAGATGAGTATGGGATTTAGGTGTGAAATGAGGTGTTAGAGAATGGATGAGATATTTAAGTGTGTTGATTAAAGTTTTTCATATCAAAAATATGTCAATAATGGTGAGATATTTCATTATTTAAGTATTAAGCAATATTTGAAATGATTAAGCAAAGAAGAGACTAGAGTATTATGCTCTACAAGAGGTTTAGAAGCTAGTGTTGAAAAGGGAGAGAGATTGTAGGCATTGAGTCTACATAAATTGGTATTAGAGTAGAAATATTATTATGTGAAATAACATTAATATACTTCAAATAAGAAAAAGGTATGTATTTTACTAATTTTTATTTGATGCTTTGTCTCTCAATTCAAGATTATGTTATATGATAATGTGTAAAGATTGTGAAGAACTCTTTGAGGTTAAAGCAAGTGTAGGTATGACCCATTGAGATTATAAAATGAGATAAAATTCTAATTAGATAATAATTTAGATCCCTAAGTATAAGGTGAAGTACTTGAGACTAGGCAAGAAGAGTCTATAGTAGATAATGAGAACAAAACATTAAAGCCCAAGAAGAAAGATAACAGCCCTAAAGCCATTAAAGCTTGAATAATATGAAGGAAGATATTAAAATATCAAATAAAATTTCAAGGAGAGATTATAGAGGAAATAAAATTTCAAGGAGAGATTAGAGGAAATAAAAATTATTATACAAAGGAATATAAGACACAAAAACCCAAATGAGGTTCAAAAGATAAAAGGCAAATATGAAGAAGGAAATTATAAATAATGAAAATTTAAAGAAGACACAAATAGAAGAGAGATGAATGAAAAAAAAAATAGAGAGTATAAGAGATGAGTTGAAACAAAGCCTTAATAAGATAGAGAGCATAGTGAAGATTATGTAGAATGAATAAACCCAATGGTTGGGATAGAATGTCAGAAAGAGGATTAGGTGGAATACAAATCTAATTAAGGATAGGGAAAGTAGAGTTGCCTTGAGATAAAAAGAGAAGAAAAAGAAGATGAGTGCCTATAGAGGCTTGAAGAGTAAAGTGTTTGCAAGTGAGAAACAAGAAAAATAAGTTGTTAATAAATTCATAATTTTGGAGAAAATGAAGGAAGATAATAATACGATTAGTGAGAAGAGGAGAGTGTCCATGAAATAGGTACTCATAGAGACATTTTAGTCTCTTATTTTATACTCTTACATTATGTTTAAGAGTATGTATGCAGGTATGGATCATAGTTGGATGCAAGTCAAGGAAAATACCTTAAATATGGTGATAAATGGGTGAAGCAAAGAAACCATGCATGAAGATGAGTGTGTAAGCAAAGTCAGACAATTTTCAACAGTCTATAAAGAGGAGATAGATTGTGAAATTTAAGATATTGATGGTGTTGAATAATTTCAGCATACTAATGAAGAGATGGATGATGAACTAGAGTTTTGTGATGCTTTGGAGATCCCTCCAACATAATAATAAAATAAATTAAAAAAATATATATATATATTCAATAAAATAAACCTTAGAAAGAAGCATGAGAAAGAACCATCCTATTTAAAAGATAAATATAAGTTCAAAGATTGATTGTAATTATGTATTTGAGAATAATATTGTAGTTGTACATGAGGATTAAAAAAAATCAATGTTATGTTCTCAAAAACAATAATAGATCATGGATATAGGGTGACTAAATTTCTCAAAAGATTATTTGATGAGGTGAAGTCTATAAATCCTAAGCAACGAGATGACTATGATGAGGATATAAGCAAAGGATAGGTACATGAATTAAATAAGAAAGACAAATCAAATAAATTTACAAGATTTTAGTCCAAGTTAGTGAATCAATCAAACCAATGGAGTCCAAAGTGTTCTAAACATGTGAAAATAAAGGTATGGGTAGCCAAAGAAAATAAAGAGGAAGGATAGAATGATTTTGCAAGCCATGGTGTTAAAGAAATGTTTCAAAAGAGCACAATAAGAATGAAACGTAAGGAAATAGTTTGTGATGTTTTGAATGATGATAGTAGTGAGTCATTAAATGATATATTTTCTAATAGATATGAACCATCTTAAAATATGTGTGAAATACCTAATATGTAGTAACAATAAAGCTCTAAATGGACTCATGAATATGAAGATTGTGAGCAACTCATGATAAATAATGAGAAGGCAATTAAACAACAAGATACTTCTTAGATGGATTTTTTGAAGACCTCTCAAGAAGAGAGAAGGTCATATCTCAGAATGTTTCTATAGAACATATAAATGAAAATTTTGGTGAGGTTATAGGTATGCAATCAGTCCACATAATCCAAAACAAATTTAAAGAGGAAAAGGAGATGAAATATAATGAAAAAATTCCCAAGTATGATGAATAAATGGAAGAGTTGAATGATATCTCATGGAGGGAGGAAATAAATATGCTAGAGGAGTTGTTTAATCCTCCAATAAAGTTCTTTGAAGAAAATAATAGTATAGATCAGATTATAGAGGGTAATGATAAGCTCTAAGATGAGTTAATAATCAATAGGTATACATAAGAACAAGGTCAAAGATTTAACAATAACTTGGTAGATTTGCAAGAAATAATTAAATAATAAGACTATGTGATGGAAAAATTAATGTGTGAGAGAGTCATGGAGGTGGTTTGTGCAAGTATAGAGGTTCAACAAAGAAAGACACTTCATAAACAACTAAAGAGAGAGAAAGATATAAGTCAAAAACTCATTATAAATTAAGAGAAAGTGAAGAACAATCATGAGGAGAATAATTTGAATATGGAATTAGACTTGAAGATGGAACATATCAATAGAAGGATGATCCAAGACAAGGATAACCTCAATAATGCAGAGATAAATCAAGGAGAGAATATAATCAATATGAAAACTAACCCAAGTAGTAATCAAGAAGATAAACAAGTGAGTCAAGTTCAAGGTAAGAGGGTGAATATTTTTCATGATAGTGTTATATTTGAATGAATAAAAAGAAATAAATGGAATCAATACTCTATAGAGAAATAATACAAATAATGGAAAAGTTTTATATACTTCATTGAGGTTAAATAAGAATGGACAAAAAAACACATCAACAGAAGCCGGATAGATAAGTTAAGAAGATAAATATTCAAGGAACATCCAAATAAAATTAATAAAAAAAAATATATAGGTTTAAAGGCTCAAGATAAGACTAATTGGAAAAGAAGGAAGAGAAAATATTAGTCATATTTGAGTCTGTGATCAAATCTTTGCCCCAAGGGGAGTATGATGTAGAGCATCCTCAAAACTTAAATAGGTATGTATGTGTCTAAATTTTTCATAGTGATAATTTTTAGGTTGAAATAAATGTTATGGGTCCTATAGGGTTGATTATATTGCATTATATTCATAATATTCCTTTAAGTCTAGTGTTTTATTGGACTTCTAGGTTTTCCTCCCTAAACTTCAAATTTGAAAATTTGAAATTGTGATTTTGTTATGTAATTTATTTTGAAGGATTTGGGAATTCTAATGATATAAAAAAAAATTTAATGGATACTAGTTGGTCATAGGGAGGATGAAATAGGTAATCCACCATACAAGAGATGAACAAGTTAAATGTAATCCAAGAATGTCATCTTGGTAACTACCTCCATACTTTGAGTGGAAATTTGGAATTTATTTTACATGTTTAAACATAAATAGAATAAATTAAATGTTTTGAAAAAAAATTATATAGAGTTTGTAATAATAAGATAAAAATATTATTGAGGAGATAGGGGGTTATAATTAAATAAAAACCAAGAAAGTTTCCAATGCAAAGAAACTCCATCTTTATCTCTTGAAATTTTGTACATGAATTTATTGACTATATTAAAATAAAGATAAAAGAATGATTTAAAATATAATAGTTTTGTTTCAAAATATTTTATAAATATTATAAAATAAATACTCTATTTATAATGGAGTCTTATCAATAGTTTCTTGAAGTTTTCACATAGTACAGTCAGTTTGAGAACAATCCTATGAAGGACAAGTAAGCTTAAATTCTTGATTGATTATTTACAACCATTAGAGAAGGAGAAGTGTTATTATTTGTGTCATAGAAAAAAAAATACACTAATTTGAATATCATCATAGTTATTTTTTGAAACCCTAAAACCATGTTATTTTTTAAAGGTGGAACCCAAAAATAGGTTAGTATGACAAAATGGAATCATAAAATATTTTTATATTTAAAACATCAATTTTTATAGACTAAATATAGATGCAAAGTTATTACATAGTACCATGGATCCATAATATATATATATATATATATATATATATATATATATATATATATATATATATATATATATATATATATATATATATATATATATATATAAGTGTTTGTATGAACAATACTCATGGCCCAAATTTGATCCCTATGTACATTAAAGTGATATATAATTACATAATATATATTTCATAATGTCATAAAATGTCCCTTGATATTCTCAATATAATAAATATACTTAATCTAACCATTTCTCAAAATTTCATAGAATGTTTTGACTATTCCTCACAATCATGTATAATGCCCCATATATGATTCAATATGCCCAATTTATAATATCTAAATAACATAATATAACCCAAAGTATTAAATATATATTTTTCATTGCTTTAATCTCTAAGACAAGACCACTATATGCCCCCCTTTTAATATGAGAGATGAATCCTGTGAATCACTAATCTCAAAATAAAGAGTTGTGTGCGCCATTTGTTATCTATAAAAATGTAACCATGTAAACTATGTATACATATATGATAATATATGTCATCATATAAATATTTAATCATTAAATAACATATGGAACATGTATTCCAAGTAAATGTGCATATAAGTGCCATGTCAAGTAGATATATCAATTACGCATGGAGTAATAAACATCATAATAGATGCATAATAAAAATCATAGCATTACACATAATATAAGTATGTATTATATAAATCATGTAACTAAGTTAAGAAATAATAATATATGTACCCACACACATGAACATAATATCATGATCCATAGGTACATAAACACTCATGAAATGATTTGACTCTAATTTGACATAGATGTGTACACTCAGAAAGTGACACACAAACTATTATACACTTAACCTCTTGAGGTCTAGATGAGATAAATGATGAATGGATAATAGAATGGGTGGTTTAGTTATTGGGTTGGATAGATTGATTTAGTTGATTAATTTAAAAAGGTAGGGCTAGAAGAATGGGCTAATTGGGTTTAGGTATAAGAATGGGGTTTTGGATGATATGTAGAAATGGATGCTCATGATGATACAAAAATATCTCACCCACATCACATTACTCATTTATAATATAAATTTGAAGTCAATGTAAGTTGTTGAATCATTGACTTCTAAACAATAATGATTATAAATGACTGTTGATCTTTAATAATGATTCAACAACTTACATTGACTTCTAAACAATAATGATTATAAATGAGTGTTGATCTTTAATAATGATTCAACAACTTACATTGACTTCTAAAAAATAATGATTATAAATGAGTGTTGATCTTTAATATTTAATGTTGTCATTAATGTCAAAGATATTAATGAATATGCATAGTTATTTAATTGATGTCAATATAATATAGTTTTAGATAAAGGTAAAAATGGGTTTTGATGGGATCCCAAAACCCAAGTACAAGGAAAGAAAGATAAAGCTTCAACTCCCACAGGCAGAACCTAAAAACTACTACAGAGAAGTAGCAAAAATAGGTTTTAAATGGACCTGAAACCACCAGAGAGACCACTAGTCAAAACCTAGATTTAACATAGATCTGGCTACACCATAGATAGAAGATTACAAAAAGAAACTAGAGAACAAGACCAGAAAACATAACCAGCAAGAAGAACCAGACTATTCTTCCAGTTCCAAAATCATTTTCACAATTTATGTACCTTTCACAATAGTATCCTGAGTGGTAGTTGCCGCCAACTTGGCTCCCTCTTGTGTATCCTTCTTTCTTGAGCTTTGTCTCATCCTATTGCTAGGCCCCTCCAAAGATTTGGTCTCCTCACTAGCTCTTTTTCTAATATTGGCAGCTGCAGCACAAATGTTGGACGTTACTTCCTCCATTTTCATTCTGTTCTCCCTAATGAGTTCCCAAAGGTTATTCTCGTAATCTTTGAGCTTGACTGGGATATCTCTTATCTATTTTTCCATGTTGTTAATTTTGTTCCATGCAGCTTTCTAGTTATCTTCCATAATTTCCACTTTCCTTTTGAGATCCTTAATCTCCTTACACATCCAAGAATCAAGTTGGAGAGAAGCCTCTGCTTTGCAATCAACCCAACTCATAGGTGTGTGCTTTCCATCGTTATACCTTTTCTCTCTCCATTCCTTAGAATTCTTATTGGGATTGTTCTCGCCTTCTTCAAAGTGATCCTCTCAGCCCCTTTGATACTGTTCTTTTGTTCCAGTTTGAATTTCCATGTCCATTTCTTGATTGTCATCCTGAACTGTATTTTCCCTTTCATTTCTTGAAACAGGGTCTTCAACAGGGCCATCCTAGACAATATCTTCCTCTGACACTTTCTGATTTTCCTCAGTTTCTTCTTTACTATTTTTAGATTCCTCCTCTTTGCTAACTCCTTCTTTCTCATTCTTCTCTTGACATTCTTCGTCCTCTTTTGAATTTGTATTCCAGCTTTCAGTACCTTCTTCTTCCTCCAAATTTTCCTCCCTGGGTTTATCAATTCTCTCCCGCTCTGTATCTTCTTCTACATTTTGATTTTTGGTGCTAGGGAACTTGATTTTGTCTTTCCCTTTTACAATTTCACTCTTTCTACTCCCAGACTCCTTATTTTTCCCCTGGTTAGCGTCGTTAACCATAGCTTTATTCTTGCAGTAGCCTTCAATTAACAGAATTAGGCCTTCATGCAGGATAGGATGTGTTTCCTTCTTCCTATGAGCAAATAAACTTTGGACCAAAGAGAAGTGCAGGTAAAAGGGAAAAGACAATCTTACCTTGTGTCTAAAATGATTAAGGAAAACAAAGTGGAATTTATGCACTCTCTTGCTTCTTCCGTCCAGGATGAAATACTCCCTTATACAACATAAGACATCCCTCCATATCCCCTTAATCTGTTCCAATTCATAGAAATCCCCATTCTTGACCAACTTCTGCTCTTCCACATCTGTCTTGGGGAACTTACAAAAGGCCTCGTTCGAAATGCTTGTCTGCTTGGAGAATTTAAGTCCATCCGTAGGCAGCCCTGTAACCTCTGCTATAAAATCCTTAGTTAGGTTCATCGTGATACCATGCAAAGTGACCCTTTCATCAATCCAATTTTTGAAAAAAGCCATAGTGATATGCGGTTTTGACCCATGTAGCCTTTCCATATAGTTCATGACTTTTCCTTTCTACATAATTCTCCAGACATCTTGTTTCTCTCTCCATTCATCACAGTTTTTGGGTTCCTGCTTCCTTGGTTCTCTCTTCCTTTCATGAGCCATACTCATCTCCTTTGAAACCCAATCGCTATAAACTTTACAATGATCCCGCCTGCTACCAATTTGATTTGAAAGTCAGCTTTGTTTGGGCACGTTCAAGATCCGCTTCTCACTCTCAAGAGCCTTCCTCTTTAATGATTGTAGATCTTTCCCTGCAAAGCCACTCCTCCTACTCATTATATTTCTATTACAATCTAATCTTTCCCTCCTTTGCATGAGTTGCATCATGAAGAATGAGCGCCCTCAGTTCCACATTATTTTCTAGTGTTTCCTACCACCTCACTTTTTGTCCTATCTGGACTACACAGTTTGCTAACCAATCTGCAACTCCATTGGCTTCACGATAGGTGTGGGTTATAGTCACTTTATCAAAAAAATTTATTAAGGTTTTCATCTCCATTACCATAGCCTCTATGGTCCAAGACATAGTATTTTTATTGTTAAGAATATTTATGATGTTCAATGAGTCTCCTTCTAACCACAATTTGGGATATCTCGAATCCACAGCTATTTTGATGGTCTAAAGGGCAGCAATAACTTCGGCAATGTGACAATTTGATTTACCGATGGGGATTGCAATAGCATCAATAACCTTTCTTGTATGGTTTCTCAAGACTCCACCACAACTTGCTTTCCCCAGATTCCCTTTAGCAGCTCCATCAAAGTTTCCTTTAATCCACCCTTGAGGGGGAGCATTCCATGTAACTCCTAATATGAGATTATCAGGTTTACCTTTAGAATTTTCTGTACTTAAGGGATTATCCACTTGGAGAGTTGAGCTTGGATTATTTTGTGATAAAAAATTCTCCTTAATAGCTCTAATGATGTTCTGTCCTACCACCCATCCAGGGAGTTCTTTATTTCTAAAAATTTGGTTATTTCTTTCCTTCCATATTCCCCACCAAATATGGGGAAGAGTAAGTTTCCATAAAAAAATTACTTCAGAATTCTTGGAGGGGCAGTACCAGCTTTTAAGAGATAATTCCACATTTTTATGATGGATCCATGTGATGCCCCACAGATTGAGGATCTCTTTCCAGACTAGCTGTGTAAAAGAACAGTTTATGAACAAATGATCTCTATCTTCAAGGCCCTTCTTACAAAGAATACACCTGTTCACAATATATATTCCTCTTTTCTGTAAATTGTCCAAAGTTAAGATTTTGTTTTGGAGGAGGGTCCAGAAAAAGATTTTGATTTTAGGGATGAGC
Organism: Torreya grandis; assembly: GCA_037957365.1. NCBI lineage: Eukaryota > Viridiplantae > Streptophyta > Pinopsida > Cupressales > Taxaceae > Torreya > Torreya grandis. The sequence continues at coordinate 164,963 of JARHVA010004293.1, forward strand.
CCCTTGATCCAGGCCTTCGTCCACAATGGTTTGTTGCCATTTCCCTTTGAAGTGAAAATGGAAGAAACTTTAAACTATCTGCTTGGCTCATTGTGCCAAACAATCTTATCTTCAAGATTAGGGTATAGAGATATAGCATTTAGGGATAGTTGAATATCCTTGAAATCTTGATCATAGTCAATGAGGTTCACCCAGGAGTTGTTCTACCAGTATTGGTTAACCATTATTTCCACTCTTTGATTTCAATGGTCTATAACATCTTTATCTTGGATTTCATCTTGCAAAGGTTTTCCTTTTAACCAAATATCTTCCCAAAATTTCACCTTTTTGCCATTGCCAACTTTCCAAGAACTTCCTTCTTCTAAAACATGTTTAGTCCCCTGGACTGCCCCCCATATGGCAGAAGGATGGGAAATGTCTGGATTAGAAAAGAATTTAGAGAGTGACTTTGCCTTAAATAAGTATTTGTGCTTCCATATTTTTCTCCATTCTTTATTTTCCTGATAAACCCTCCAACCCTGCTTAGCTAAGAAAGTTGTGTTCATACTTCTAATTTTCCTTATTCCTAGTCCACCTTCCCTGACAGGTTTACATATGTTATCCCATGCTATTAAATGCATTCTTCTTTTCTCCTCAGTACCTGACCAAAGAAAGTTTCTCTGAATTTTTTCAATAGCTTTAGCAAATTTAGTGGGGATTTTGAAAAGACTCAAAGCGTACGTGGGTATGCTTTGAAGACTTGCTTTGAGGAGGGTGAGCTTTCCAGCTTGGCTTAGAAAACTACCTTTCCATCCCACTAATTTCTTACTAAATTTGTTAATAAGTCCTTCCCAGAAAGCTTCAGGAACTTTCATCCCAAAAGGGAGACCAAGGTAAGAGGAAGGAAAAGATCCTATGGAAAATTCAAGGATTTTTGCTATTTTATTTTGTCTGTGACTTGGGGTATTAGTAAAGAATACTGCACTTTTGTTCCAGTTTATTAGTTGTCTAGAGGCAGAAGAATATAAATTTATAGCTTCCTTTAAAGTTCTGGATTCTGTGACTTTAGATTGCCCCATGAAGATAGTGTCGTCAACAAATTGACCATGGGAACATATTAAAGGATGCGAAGAGGGTTTAAGGCCCTTAAATAAACCTTTACTAAGTAAGTCCCCTAAGTATCGCCCCATACTATCAGCCATAATTATAAACAAAATAGGGGAAATAGGATTCCCCTATCTTAATCCCCTTGACAGATTAAAAAAATGAGATGAACTCCCATTTACCAACACAGCAATAGAAGTAATAGATATCAACTACTTGATCATGTCAACCACTCTTTGTTCAAAGCCAAAGGCAGTAAGGCTTTTAGAAAGGAATAACCAATCCACCCTGTCATATGCTTTAGCAATATACACTTTCATTATGAACCCCTCATTGTTTGAGCTGAACAGCGAGTGAATATTCTCATGCACTGTTATTACAGAATTGAGGATTTGTCTACTTGGGATGAATCCATTTTGCTAATCAGCTATTATCAATGGGATCACTTGAATTAATCTAGTTGTTAGAACTTTGGATATTATCTTATAGAAGGAGTTGCACAGGCTAATCGGTCTAAACTGATTAGGACTGTCAGCTCCAACCTTTTTTGGAATCAGACACAAAAAAGTGGCATTAACTTCCTTCAGCATCTGTTTGGCTCCAAAGAATTCCTTCACCACATTACTGACATCTTTGCCAATAAGTTTCTAGAGCTTTTGAAAAAAGAACATGGGAAAACCATCTGGTTCAGGTGCTTTATCTCCTCCTAAAGATCTAACTTCTTTGAAGATTTCCTCCTCCTTAGGTATGGAACATAACATGTTATTCTGCTCCTTCGAGATGAAAGGAGGAACCATGCATAGGATATCATCCTGACTTTTCAAGTTGATGTTTCTATCAGCCTTCATCAGGGAGGAGAAAAATGAAAGCATTTCCTCCTTTATTTCCTTTTCCTCTGTTAGCTTCTGATCTCCTTTTTTCAAGTGTTGAATATGAGTTTTAGCTCTGTGTTTTAGAGTGGAAAGATGGAAAAACTTTGTATTTTTTTCTCCTTCTTTCAACCATTGCACCCTATATCTTTGTCTCCAATAGGTTTCTTCCTTTGTTATAATATCTTGGTATTGAACCAATTGTTCACTTTCTTCTTTACGAAAGTCAGAAGTATAACCGTTTTGCTAAATTTTTTCTTGAATTCTACTAATTTCTTCCTTAATAGTCTTCTTTTTCTCAAAGATATTTCCAAAACAATCCTTATTCCATTTCTTAACTTCCTTTTTAACATTTTTGAGCTTGGAAGCCACTCTAAAGAGAGTTGTTCCCTCAATAGGTATATTCCACCACTCTTTTATTTTGCTTTCAAACTGTGGGTGCTGCATCCACATCTTTTCAAATCTGAACGGATGATTCTTTTTCTGGTTCAATTTGACCACTGTGAAAATAAGAAGGAAATGATCCGAGCCTATTCTATGGCATGCTTCCAATTGACAAGTGTAATCTTTTGTCCAGTCTGGGGAAATGGGAGCCCTATCAAGCTTGGCATGTATACATTCATTATCAAGTCTCTTATTGCTCCAAGTATACTGAATTCCTTATAGCTCCACATCCATTAAGCCTTCTTTACTTATAGACTCCATGAGATCAAATCTCCCTTCCATTTGAATAGTATTACCACCCTTTTTCTCATAATCATAGAGAGGAACATTAAAATATCCCATTATAATCCATCGCCCACAATAATCTTTGCTTCTGAGATTTGAGAAGGTTTCCCAGACCTTTTTCCTTTGGTTCTTGGCATTGGGAGCATAGATATTTACAACATACCAACTTTCCTTTTGGTCAAAACTAGTTATTTTAATAGCCAAAATTTTTTTACTTTCCATCAAAATAGAACTAGAATATTGGTTTTTTTTCCATAGCATCATGGTTCCCCCTGAAGCACCTTCAGAGCTACTGGCCTTAATAGTATAATTTTTAAAATCTTTGATCTGTTCTGCTTTCTCTTTACTCATTTTGGTTTCTTGGAGTAGAAGGAAGTCCGGCTTTTGCTCTCTGACAAAATTCCTAACTAAATCTACTTTATATATGCTATTTAGCCCCCTAATATTCTAGCTAAGAATTCTCATTGGTTTTTATTGTTATGAAGCCATTTCGGCAGGGTTGCCTACTTTCCATCTGCTATATTGTGCTTGCTTTCCATCTCTCTATTCCTCTTTGCAGATTTTTTCCCAGGTTTATCTGGAGATCCTACATCCGGTTTTAATTTGGCTTGAACTTCAGATCCTTTTCCTTCTTTGCTCCTAAGAGGACCATTTCCTTTCGCACTGCCATTTCTCACCACCATGTGTTTTGTATTGTTCTTTTTCTCACCTTTTATCTTTTGGTTTTTTGAGTTTTTACCGGTCTCTTTATTTTCTTCTACCATTAGGGCCTCTTTCACTGGAGTGTTATTTTCATCCTTTGATACCTCCTACTTTTCCCCCATCTGAGCTTCACACATCTCTCCTTCTTCTATATTATTCCCCCATTCAGGTAATACTTCTCCTTCCTCTAATCCTTCAATATCCTTTACCTTAAAAAGTTGATTTTCTAAACTTTGGGTATTCTGGTTTAGAAAATTAGCTTCTTCTTCTGTTAGATGATCTAGTTTTTTGTTCTTTGATTTCATCCCTTCTCTTCCATTAGGGGACTATATTTTTTTAATAGGGGCTCTATTTCTCCTAATAAATTCAGGTCGCCATCTTCTTCTGTTGCAGAAATTTTATCCTCTTCTGTGTGTAGATCTACTAAAGATTCTTGTTTCTTCCCTATCTTTCGATAGTCCTCTTTTACCTTCCATATTTTCTTTTGTTGAATCTTTATATTTTTCCCTTCCTAAAAATTTCTTGGATGGGATCTACCCCTGTTGGGGCAATTCTTGACCCAATGCCCCTATTTCTTACATGCATAGCAAGAATTTGGCAAATCTTCAAAGACAATCTCTTGGGTTTTCTTACCAAGCTTAGAAATTAATTCCACTTTTTTTGGGAGATGGTTCAAGTCTGCCACTTTAACATAAATTCTGTTACTTTGGAGTTTAGTTCTTGAAGCCGTGGCATTATCCATAGCCACTAACTCACCAAATGAACTAGCAATTCCATTGAAAATGTCCTCATGCCAGAATTCTAATGGAAGACCAGGCAGTCTAACCCATATAGGGGTAGTTAAGAAGAAAGAGTCTGATAAATCCATTTTTGGTTCCCATTTCTTGATTGTAAGAGTGCATTTTCCAAAATACCAAGGCCCTTCACTAAGAACCTTATTCAAATCTTCTTTACAATTGAAGATAAAAGCGAAAAAATCATTCACCATTGGTGCAATGTCTACTTCTCCGTGTACAGTCCATTTCTTTTTGATCATAGATCTGAGTGAATCTATATTTGGTCTAGCTCCTAGAAACTTTCCAACTAGGGTGAGTTCCATGGATGATACTGAGAAATCAAGTAGAGGGTCTGGGATAAAAACTTGAAACTCACCTTTTTCCCAGCATGATTTAGATGTCACCGGTGGGAAAAGGGATTTCCCTGTTGGTTTTTTCCCAAACAACAACGACCAGGTCCTTTGTTCGGGGGCCCCTATCTATCTTTCAAATTTCTTTTCTTTTTTATATTCAGCTTTATCTTTCACTTTCTCCATGTACTGTTCTAACGCACTTTTCAATGGTGAGTTTTTGGCCCCACTATAGGGCTCATTAGCAGATGAAAACCTTCTTTTTTCTATATCAATCAGTAAACCTGACCCTCCACATTTTCCTTCTTCCTCTATTGTACCACCAGGATCTGTTCCTCCTGCCAAATTCTCCCCGATTCTTTTCCCGCTCATTCTGAATTCAAAATGATCAAAATTGATTCCCATGCATTCAAAATGCTACTATAGTGCTTACTATAATATAATATAGTTGATATCAAAGGTTCTAGTGTAAATACTTGGTCAAGTAAGCCTTGAGGTATGTATGTGATGGATTTATATTTCCAACATAATGAGTGTTGTAACGATGATGTGAAGTTATTATTTGTAGAATGTTCTAATCATTAAGAAGTAGCATGATTAAGTATAGGTCTATGTATAAAATGTAAATCATCTTTTAATTCTTTATCTAGACCTTGTCAGATAATATTTTCAAGTGGAAAATATGAAATGTATGAGATTCAAAGATGAATAAATGTGCTTTAAAGTTTTGTGTGATCAATTCTGAAGATGCTCTAAATGTGCTACAAAGATGAGAATGCTCCAAAGAACACTTGATATTATTTGAGCATAAGAGATATTATCTAAGGATGTATATAAGGTATTTGGATATGAGTAAAATGTCAAATCCAAAAATATGTGTGCTTTGAAGATCTATGTACGTAACTTTGAAGATGTTATAGACTAGCTCCAAAGATATATAAGTAGCTCTAAAGAAGTTCTACATAAGAGGCATTAGAATATAGGTGGGTTATAAAGTGGAGTCAATAGAGTGACTACAAGGTTAGGTTATAGGCTTAATAAGAATTTTAGGTTAAGGATTAGAAAGTAAGAAGAGAGATGGTGACTAGATGAGGTAACATGAACAATTTCCATGGAATGACTGAGCAGATGAACATTGACATAGGTAAGTCAAGTTGTGTTAAGTATGTGAATAAATTTTAAGGACTTTTTTTGCAAAGAAATAGATTGAACAACATTTTAAGGTTTTTCAAGTGCATAAAATGAAGAGAAGTCGACCTGAGAAGGTTTTCTCATTACTCATTGGCATGTGTATCAACTACATGATATCCTAAGTTGTTCATGATAGATGAGGAAGGTTTCTATCTCTAAGTTACAATCATTGGTTTCTAGAAAGAGGAGCTAAGTTTTATGACCATTCCTTAAGATTGAAAGTTAGTCTAAACCTTCTTTAAAACCCTAACTATGACTTGATGTTGATGATAATATTCAAAAGAGCTCATAAATTAATATGATCACATAAGTTATTGTAATTTGAATTCAACTCTCCCAAGCATCTCTAGGTGTGATTGGTTTCTTAGGTGAGTGAGAAAACCATATAGAAAAGTTTGTCTCTTTCAAATATTTATTATAGTAGATAGTGTTGATCAAGTTAGAGTTATCAAGTGGATGAATATCAAAGTGTGAGACTTGTAGTTGATGTTCATGAAGGTTTTTGGATAGGTTCTAGATCTCAAGTATGTGAAGTTGATTATCAAAGTTGGTCAGTTATTGAATACACCCTATGGTATAGATACTAAAGGAATCAGACAGTAGTGAGAAGATGTTCATGATGTATTTTCATGAAAGAGTGATGCATCAAAATGCATATTGATGTTTTTTAAGTCTTGAATTACCTATTCATTCTTTTCAAAATCTTGGAAGTCAATGTAAGTTGTTGAATCATTATTGTTTAGAGTTTGTAAGAGATAAGGTCAAAAGATTGGTCTCTAAGACCAATAGTTCTCATTATATCTCATGATCTAATTGATCAAAGTTTCTCTAAGGATGTTGTAAGATCTTGTACATGATTTGAAATCCCTTGAAGATAATCAATCCTATATCATATATTCATGTTTCCTTGACTATGTCTTGGAGTAAGTTGGAAGTTGTGAGTGAACATTTTGTAGAGGTGTGTTTGAGCTAGTTTACCTTGAGTTGAAGCATCAGATGAAGTTGGTGATGATCCTTAGGTCTTGAGTTTTATGTTTATATTTTTCTTCCATAGATTTTAATAAGAATTAAGTATATACCTTAGTTGTTTAAGGTAGAGTTGTTGTATATGTACAAGCCTTTTATAAGTAGTAATTTGAAGAAGGGTTTGAGTGGTAGTTGGACATAAAAGGTGTTGTAGACCTAAAGTAAATTTAGATGGGATATATTGGATCATCTTATGTTATGTTTCTACCATTTTAGATGTTTGGATAAGATCGAAGAAGGATCAAAGGGTAACATGTTGTTGAGAAGGCCTATTAGGTCTCCATAAGCCTAAAGGAGGAGTGAGGGTAAATTGATGTATGACCAACCTATTTTAGTGATTAATTCATGACTAATACATGTTATTATAGTATTATTTAACCTAGTAATTACCAAACTAAGTGATTTGAATATCTATTTGACTTAAAAGGATATGATCAAATGACTTGTATAAAATCAAGGTAGTTAGAATTATTTTTAATGCTTAGAGGAAGTAATGAGGGGATGTCAAGAGTGTGATAGAGAGTGAGAGTAGAATAGGATAAGCAAATGACATAGATCATTTATGATTATAAGGAGGTCATGCAGAGTAATAGAGATATCATGAATATCTAACAAAAGTTCTATAAGAGAGAATCAAGGTTAGAAGACCTAATCAAGCCATGATGAGGGCTAATTGAGTGAAGAGAGATGATGATCAGTTTGAGAGGGATAAAGATAGAAAAGATATGAAAGAGTAGATCATCATCTATTATATAATCAATAAATATTTTTGAAGGTGATAAAAAATATGTGGCTGAGTTAGTGTTGAGTCATCTAGGGGTTTGGATCCTCCTTACAAGTTAGAACTTGTTAAATCTAAGTGGGTACTTGGTAAATTAGGGGTTCATGCTCCTTGTTGAGTTAGTACTTATCTAAATACTTTAAAATTGGTGCTTGACATATTGGGGTTGATGATCCATGTTGAGTGGATTATTAACTAAAGATTGATGTTTATCTTATAGGATTTGAGTCTATTTGCTTCATCGATGTGTTTTTTTATGCAAGAGAGTTTCCCATGTATATGTTGTGTTAATGTGTTTCATGCTCTTATGTTTTATTTTTTTATGATTTTTGATATGTATATGCATCCTAATATGGTTTATACATAGTTGAGTGGAATTGAATTTAAATTTTTGAAGACTGATTCACCCCCCTCTCAGTCATATTATTTCTAATAATTGGTATCAGATCAAGTCCTTTATAATAGGATTGATAGCTTAAAGGATATTTTAAGAAGCAAGGATAACTAGTTAGCAAGCTCAAGGAGGTTTATCTATAAGTAAGGCACCATTGTTCAATGGATCTAATGCCTTTTGGAATGTCAAAATGAAGATATATCTAATGTCAAAAGGAGATGATATTTGGTAGTCAGTTATGGATGGCTATATTGCACCCCATATTCCACCAACATATGAAACAAGAAAGAAGGCTAGTGAAAATAACTCCAAGGTAATGAATGCCATTCTATGTGCCCTATCAGAGGCAAATATAGTAAAGGTAATGCATTATGTTTCATCCAAAGATATATGGGACAAATAGAATACCATCTATGAAGGAGACACCAAGGTGATTATGGCTAAATTATAGACCCATAGAAGATAGTTTGAAAGCCTAAGGATAAATGAAGATGCATCTATTGCATCCTACCTGTTAAGAGTTGATGAAGTTATTAATATCATTAGAGAACTAGGAAAATAAGTGAAAGAGTCTACTGTTGTTAAAAATTTATTGAGATCACTAACTTCCAAGTTTGATTCTAAAGTGTCTATAGTAGAAGAGATGTAATATTTGGACAAACTAGAAATGGATAGGCTCCATGGCATCATGACTACCTATGAAATGAGAATAGATGGAGGAAGACCTCTCAAGAAGGAGGTTTCTTTCAAATTTTAAAATAAGTCAAAGGTTAAGAAGTAAAAATAAGATGTATGTTCAGATATTAATGATGATGAATTGATTAATATGTTTTCTAGAGATCTAATAATAGGTTTAAGCTAGTATAGAGGTAAATTGCCATTCAAGTGTTTCAACTATGGAGAAATTCAAAATTTTCCAAATGAGTGTCCTCATAAGTAGAAGATTGAGTATGATGATATAGATAAGAAATATTATAGCTCTGATAAGAGAAAGAAGAGTTTTAAAAAGCATGAAGGCAAGGGTTAGTTAGGAACAAAAATAACTTCTATACCAAATAAGATAGTTCATCTGATGTGAGTGATTCAAACACATATGTTAGTGAAACCATGTTCATAGGTATAGAATTAAATAATGACATTACATTAATGAAACCATGTTCATAGGTATAGAATTAAATAATGAGGGATTTTCGCATGGTAAAGGTATCATGATTGATGTTGAATCAAAAGAATAAAAATACTATGACAATGAATAAGCTAAAGTAGATCTTGAAGTAGAGCTCATAGGTACCTTAGAGGAGATAAATATTGTGAAGAAAAATATTAAGAAATTGAATTCATTAGTTCAATGCCATGAACATAAGATTAGATTGTTTGAGTAAAGGATGTACAACACCTCTAGGGAGTATGAAGAGATCATCCAACAAGTTGAAACCTAGAATGAGATTATGGAAACAAGTTTAAAGTTCAGAGAGGAAGATTGTAGTAGATATGAATCTGAAGTAGAAACTCTAAAAGCTGAGATAGATCAAGAATCTAAAAAGGTGAAGAATTTTGTGAAGCTTGAAAAAAGTACTAAGGATTTAGATGATATCTTGAGTAGTTTGATGTTTTCAAGTGACAAGATAGGTCTTGGATTCAAAGAAGATCAAAAGAAGGCATCTAAATTTGAGAATAATATTGTTGAAGATAATAAGGTTAAAATACATATCAAACATCCCAATACTACAAGGTATGGAAATTCTTTCAATGGTTACTCTTTTACATGCAGTTAGTTTAGTTATAGAGCTAAGTAATTTAGAAGATTACCTAAGAATGAGTACTCTTGGAACTATGGAAGGAGAATTAATTAGCCAAAAAGAGATCATAGTCATCATAAGTCAAATGGTATGTCTAAGGTGGTATGTTATAGATGTAATACTATTGGACATATTGCAATATTTTATCCTAACAAACTTAGAAGATAATTTAGTCAAGATAAAGAGGTTCATGCACATGTCATTAAGAAATGGATCAAGAAGACAAACCCTATGGATAAGGTTAAGGTGCAGCAAAATACTAAAGAAGAATATTATGTGAAATCTTAGACTATAGACAATGGATGCTCAAGACACATGTTAATAGAAAAGACAAGTATTGATTCTCATATGACTAATCAAATCATCAAGAATGAAGAAGTATCCAAGAAGAAGAAGAATGAAAAATTAGGTCATGATCAACCCATAAACCAAAGTGGGATGTTTCCTACTATAGAGAAAAAATCAAGTAAGGATTATCAATAACACTTATTATATGTATGTGTTGACAAGATAGGTAAAGAAAAGAAGAAGATTGACAAGGTTGATGATGAAATCAAGCCTAAAGATCTAATTATGAAGATGACATATAATAGATAAGCTTATGAGATTTGTTTGTTTAGATGATCATAATCTATGAAGATAAAGTGGGAGTCCCTATTTATGAAATTGGTATTGGTTTATATCAATTGGTATCTAGGATGGTATAGCTTGATGTTTTTAGTCAAAGAGTTTGGTATCTTCTTCAACCATGACAAAGAAAGGTATGTGATCTTGAGTTCTTAGTTCTTCAAAAGAAGATTTGTTTAGTATAAGGGGGAGCTTGGTATATTTATGTTCTGTGTCAAGATAGTGATTGATTTTGATATGCATAAGTTAAGGAGAGACTATGTCTAATATGCTTCTTATAATCTATTAGTTGAGCTCTTGATGGATAAAATTGGAGAGTGATCTATTTAAGAAGATTTTAAATGTGGTTTCTATAATTTCATGAAGACTATGTGTCTTTGAGAGTTACTATCAGCTCACATGAGGAGAAGAGTATGGTTTCATTAGTTTAAAATGTTCCTTGATATCCACTACAAATAGAAGCATGGTGGATATTTGGTTTGAGGGGGAGATATACAAGTAAGTTGACTGAGCCTGATCTATGTTGAAGTGGTCTTATAATCTGAGTTCATTCTAAAAGAGATGATAAGTTGTGCAAGTCCTTTGTCATTAATTTCAAAGGGTGAAAAACATCAAAAAAGGAGAAAGTTTTGAAAGTTTATAAAAGGATGAGAAGATGGGAGAAAGATTATAAAATTTGACAAAATGAGAAAGATCAAAAAGGGAGAAAAGAAAAGGTAGTAACTAGGTCTAATAAATGATTTCTATAAAGAAGTGGTTTATAGTGTTTTTATAAATGGGTTTGCCATCAATGACAAAGGGGGATATTGTTGGAAATTGTCATTGATTAAGGGAAAGATTTTTGAGAATTGTCTTTAAGTGATGAGCTTTGATATTTCATGTTGTCATTGATGCCAAAGGTACTAATGAAGATGTATGGTTATTTCATTGAGATTAATCTAATTTATTTGATATAAAATGTTCTTGTGTAGATACTTTCTCAAGTAAGCCTTGAGTTATGTATGTGAAGGAGTTCTATTTCTATCATAATGAGTGTTGTAGCTATGATGTGACAATATTATTTGTAAAATGTTTTAATCATTAAGAAGTAGCATGAGTAAGTACATGTTTGTATAGAAAATGTAAATCATATTTTAATGATTTATATAGACCTTTTGAGATAGTATTTTCAAGTGGAAAATATGAATGTGTGAGCTCCAAAGATGAAACAGTGTGCTTCAAAGTTCTATGTGAGAATTTCCTAAGATGCTCTAAATGTGATACAAAGATGAGAATAATCTAAATAGTACTTCATAGTGTTTGAGCATAAGATATTTTGTCTTAAGATGTATCTAAGTTATTTAGATATGACTATAAGGTCATCTCCAAAGATCTATGTGCAATGAAGATCTATGTGCATAAATTCAAAGATGCTAAAATTGAGCTTTGAAGATCTATAAGTAGTTCTGAATAAGTTATATTGAAGATATAAAGAAGAGTAAGTGTATGAGGTCCATTGATCATACACAAGACACATTGGAACATATGTGAATTCTAAAGTGTAATCAACAAAGTGGATATAAGATCAAGTTCCAAGCTTAATAAGACTTGCAAATGGTGACCAGATGAGGTAATAGGATTAGTTTCCATGGCGTGAGTGAGTAGATGAAAATTAATAGAGGTAAGTCAAGTTGTTTCAAGTATGTGCATAAATTTTAAGGACTTGGTTTTCAAATAAAAGGATTGAAAATTATTTTAAGATTTCTCAAGTGCACAAAATGAAGAGAAGTCTACCTGAGAAGGTTTTATCAATGCTCATTAACATGTGTATTAGCTACATGAGATATTAAGTTTTTTAATGATAGATGAAGAATATTTATAGCTCAAATTTACAAGTGTTATTTTTTGGAAAGAGAAAATAAGTTTTATAAACATTTATTAAGACCGAAAGTTAATCTAAACCTTCATAAAACCCTAACTGTGACTCGATGTTGAAGATCTTGATAAAAATATCTAAGAATACTTTTATATGATCAAAAAGTGATTATAGGTTGAATTCAACTCTCCTAGGCATACCTAGGTGTTATTGGTTTCTCATGTGAGTGAGAAGACCATAAAAAAAAGTGCTTATCTTCCAAATATTTATTGTAGTAGACAATTTTGATCAAGTCAGAGTTGCTAAGTGGATGAAGATCAAAGTTTTGTAGACCTAAATTAAAGTTTTTTGAGAGATATTGGAGTAGCTTATGTTATTTTCCTACCATGTGGTATGTTTAGATAATCTTGAATAAGTAGTAAAGGGTAACATGTTGTTGAGAAGTCATATTAAGTCTTTATAAGCCTAAAGGAGGAGTGAGGGCAAATTGATGTATGGCTGACTTATTGTAGTAATTTACTCATGATTAAGGCATGTTATTCTAATATTCTTTAACCTATTAATGGATGACCTAAGTGATTTGAATATGTATCTAACCTAGAAGTATATGATCAAATGACTTGTATAAAATTAAGCTAATTAGGCCTATTTTTAAATGCTTAGAGGAGTAGTGAGGGGATGTTAAGAGTGTGCTAGAGAGTGAGAGAAAGACATGAAAAGCAAATGACATAGATCATTTGTGAGTAGAAGGAGGTCATTAAAACTAGTAGAGATATCATGAATATCTAGCAAAAGTTTTGCAAGAGAGGATCAAGGTCATAATATCTAATCAATCCATGATGAGGTCTAGTTGAGCAAAGAGAGCTAAAGATAAATTTGAGAGGGCTAAAGAGAAAAAAAGATGAAAGAGTAGATCATCATCTATTTTATAAGTAACAATTATTTTTGAAGGTGATAAAAAAATTAGGTGGTTGAGTTAGTGCTGAGTCATCTAGGGGGTTGGAGCCTCCTCATAATTTGGAGCCTTCTAAATCCAATTGGGTGATTTGTAAATTAAGGGTTGGTTCTCCTTAATAAGTTGTGGTGCTTAGATAAATACTATTAAGTTGATGCTTAAGAGATTGGGGTTTGTGCTCCAATTTTAATTGGTAATCAACTGAAGATTTAAGTTTGTCTTATAGGATTGTAGTCCATTTTCTTTATCAATGGGTTTTATACCTCAAGAGGGTTTCCCATGTATATGTTATGTTCATGTTTTTCATGATCTTATGTTTTTTTATTTATAATTGCTAACATGTAAATACATATTAAGGTGGTTCATACCTAGTTAAGTGGAATTGAATGAAAAGTTTTGAATACTAATTCACCCCCTCTAAGTCATCTTGTTTCCAACATTGATATCAATGTTTTTCACTTTCTCTCATTTTGATGATGTTTAGATAAAGTTTTTTTCATTTTTTTGGGTAAGGATTTTTAAATAAAAATGACATTACACTACTTTTTGAAATGAAAATACTTGAAATGAAAGAAATTAAAGTCTGGATGCAAAAATAAATAAATGCCTATTTTCTCTTTTTATACTTTTTTAAAATTTTAATAATGTAATGCTAAAATATATTTTAGAAAAAATATATGAATGCTAATTTTGACTTTTCTAAATTTGAATTATGAGATTTTTGACTATAATACACTAAATAAGCATTTTTTTTTGTCTTTCAAATGTAAATAAATGAAATCTATTATTAAATTGATATTTCAAATGTGAAAATAAGTAATAATATATATAACCTATAATAATTTTTTTAGATACTAAAATCTAATTTATATAGTACCTTAGTTTTATACATTTGTAAAATACTTATCATGGTTGAACATTTTGATGCTAGACCTTCCCACTACTAAAAGGCTTGTCTTTACTACCTATTTGTGCCTAATTTATTATCTCTTAGTCTGATAATTTTTATTTTGATAACCAAGCCTTGTATATTATTAAAAAATATCTAAAGCTAATTAATATCATTCGCAACTAGTTTTGGAAATGTACCTATTTTATATCTTCTTAGAGACTTACATCCCAGGCAGACACATGTGTTGATGCAAGTGTCCATTTTCCTATAGAGTGTTCCATTCTAAAAACTCATCTAAATTATAAAATAAATGTATCCTAAAAGTTAGCCTAAGTTATTTAATGTGAGATATTTCCAAAAGGGATTAGTATATATAAAATATCAACACTCATTCATTACTCACTTATACATCACTTAAAACCCATAATGAAATATATAAAGAAGAACTCAGTCGAACATTCAAGTGAGAAAACTTTCCATATTTATCCCTATTTCCATATAATTTATAGGAACAATATTTCCACATGTTTGAAGCATTCAAATATCATCCCATGAACCATATTTTACAAGTTACAAGCTAAGTCATTACATGTATTTTCTTATCACACATTGCACTCTTGTGCACACACAATATAACATGTATGGGAGAAATACATCAATTTAAGGCCCTCTTCATAATATTTTATATGTAAAAAAAACCCATTAACAAAGGGTTATTTGGGTTTAGCTTGATATTGCTAGCCCACTAACCCATTTTTTCCATAGTCACTCCAAGAGTGAAAAGCTAGGGTTTGATCATTTGATAAAGAGTGATAACATGTGCACATAATCTGAAGAAACTAAAATAAAGGTGATATAAAACATAAAAGGATCCATTTGGTCACATTTATATATATTTATTATTTTTTCCATGACACATACATTAGGGTTAGACCCCTACATCGATAAAACTATCTAAATATGACATAAGTGTTTGAGGCCATAGAAAGAATATTCCTAAAATTTGACAATCACTATTGGATCATTGTGTACTCCACTTCTATCTCATTCCTACATAGATCTACATGTGCATAGTAAACTAGCTAAGTATCACTTATTTTTAATTTATTACAATATATATATATATATATATATATATATATATAATATGACATAAGTGTTTGAGGCCATAGAAAGAATATTCCTAAAATTTGACAACCACTATTGGATCATTGTGTACTCCACTTCTATCTCATTCTTACATAGATCTACATGTGCATAGTAAACTAGCTAAGTATCACTTATTTTTAATTTATTACAATATATATATATATATATATATATATATATATATATATCAATAGTTGTACTTTAATATTTTTAGTAATCTTAGTTGTATAAATTTAGAATACTATTTGTCTAAGTTTTCTATTAATTAACCTACTTATTAGGTTATTTAATCATCAATGTATAAAATTTTATCGAATACCCTTAACCCTATATACCCCACATATATAAATTTAGGGTTAAAAAATTAGTGAACCTAACCTTTGTGTCTCTTTATGAAAACCCTTGCTTTCTCTAGAGTATTTAGCCTCATGAGGTTTTTAATTATTGTTTTTTACCAAAGTTATTATATTATCTATATGAAACCTAGACATAGACTTAGATTAGGTGGTGTTTATATTGAACACTTATAGCTTCCTCTTGTACCACCCAATATGGATCTAACTCATGAACTATCAAACCTTGTGCTTGATACAAGTGCCAATGATCAAAATTAAAAAAAATTGAATATGTTTTCATAGAAGAATATTTTGATAACTAAAATAATGGATCTAATGAAAATAATGAGCATGAAAAAATATATCAAGAGTAAGTTTGATTTATTTATTTATTTTTAGAGGGAGTCCATCAAAATCCTCAAGATATTGAAAAAAATATTATAAACTAAAAAATAAAAAAACATAGATAGATAAACACCTAGGTGCATCTATTAATCATATTATTAGAGATAGGGTACATCCCCATAATACTATAAACCTCCTCTTAAGCACATCATTTCTTCATACATCTAATGGGGTCATAGGTTATGTGTTTAAATCATTTTTACCAAAACAAATCCTACCATTATTACATCCTCCACGGGAAACATTGGCACTTCAACCCAATTACCAATTTTAATGTCTTTATAAACTCAAACCATGGGTACACCTAATTTGGTGGATTCTCAAACTTCCACTCTTATAAATAAAAATGTGAAATATCTTGTCCAAACTATAAAATTTTTGCAACCTAAGGTTACTAATATTAATAAAAAATATTTGAAGTTAACTTATGATATTGATTTACAAGAGGTGTTGCATAACCATATTGCAATTCAGATATATTTACATCCCTTTCCAACTAGTTTTGTTTCACCTAATTTCACATTTTATGATGTAAATGGTGATCCTATATATCATCTTTGGTCTTTGTATGTGGCATTCCTTGATTATGCCTCTAATGAAAAATGTTTGATGAAACTATTTAGATTGAGTCTCAAAGACTATGATCTAAGGTGGTTCTATGATTTACCAATCTAATTAGTAAAATCATTTAAACCTTTTTTGGATCATTTTTTGTCACACTTCTCTATAAACTTTACTAAAAATGTATCTTATGCTCAATTTACAAATGAAACCAATGAAACTATTAGAGGAATATGTATTTAGTAACAAGACAATGTTAGCTAAAATGATAAATCAAATGGAAGATAAAGACCTTCAAGGCATCATCAATCAAAATTCACTTGACCCATTACATGAGTCCATTAGTTTCAAAAAGTTTAAATATTTTGATGACTTATGTCATATTGTTCAAGATCATGAAATGAAAATTATTTCATTGAAAAAGCTTAATTATTTATAAAACAAACTAACTACATCCAATACCAAGTTTCATATCATCCAATACCAAGTTTCATATCAAACTAAGATACAAGGTAAATTGTATATAATCTAAAAGGGAAACAACTAAAATTATTAATGTAATGTCACATCAACTTAATTAGTATGTCTTATCCAATTCACCTAATAATATTATATATTTTCATCTCATATCTCTCTCTCCTCCCATATAGGTTGATATGAATAGACATCTACCTCATGGATATGATGTCAATTTTATCGTGACTATCAACATGGACCTAGGAATCCTACTAATCAATGTTATTCCTTGAAAAATAAGATACAAAACCTTCTTGATAACTAAAAAATTGCATTTGATGATCCTCTCAAAGATTCAAGGTCACAACCTTGTGACAATCATAACCAAAAGATGTTTAATGATTTATTACAATATCTTTCTTAGAAGAATCCATAAGTGCAAATGGCATATAATGAAAATATGCCTCTACCACATTATGGGAACCCATTATATGGTATTATTGGAACTAATGAAAAATACATACCTCTTATTGTTTAGATACCCTCTATTATTTTTTATGGTAGTGATATTATGGATGATGACTCGGATCTTCTTTCATAATTTATTTGATCATACCTTAATAGCCAACATATTTATCATTTTATGATTAATAATCGTATAGGGAAAAAAAATTCACCATGAAATTACCTACACATTTGGGATATAAACATGGTGATTTATATTCTTCAATCCAAATGGTTAGATCATTTAATGGAACCTCATAGTATAGTCTTAAAGAGATTGATTTACCTTTATAGGTTGGCCTATCATACATGGGATCATTTGATATTTTATTTTGATGACCTTGTATACATAAACTCCATGCAACAACTTCCATAATGTATGGTTGTGTTAAATTCATTGATACTAATAGGGTAATCATAGTTCTTATAATTCTATATGAACATCCACTTGAACAAGATAAGTTAATTCAAAGACAACCAATTATCAAACCTACTAAGGTTATTCATTCATGAAAAGGTAAATAATAGGAATTCCCCTTTCCTATACATCTCATACTTGAGAGACCATTACATTATAGATATAAAGTGGATTCCATGGAATCCTTATCTACTACTATATAACATACTTAGTTATCCATAACAACTAAACATGTTCTTATTATTTCTACTTAAGATAAACTATAAAGCACAAAATGATTGGTTCCATGAACCCATAATCCTTATATTACCTCTTTGGTAACATAAATTCCTATGACATATACATAGATCATCACATAGCCCATAACACTACATATTACACATATACATGCTTTTGGCAGTACCACTAGTTTTATATACCACATTTAGATTTCATAGAACTTCTAGATGAACATCACTTAGATGGGATAATTGGTTATACTTTGAACTTTTCCAAAAAAATCAAAATAAATAAAATATTAAAACATTAAAAAAATAAAAAATACCAAAAAAAATAGAATGTTCTTAGTTGTATTATTTATTGTATATATGTTGTTTGATCCATGTTAGTATATAGTATATCATTATTTTCTTATATACACATATGTTTCCTATATGCACATAAAAATTTTGGGCCTTCCCTCCACTCACATCATAAGTACATTGTGGGAATATGCTTATTTGATCATGATACACCCAAGTTATTTTACTATGATCACTTTCCATTATCATGTTTGATATTATATATTTAAACATGCCTCTATCCATATTTATACCTTTCATAGTGTACATTATATGTGTTTAAATTAATGTTGATTTCAAACACATATGTTTAGGAACTACTATGTTATATCCATGTTAATTTATTATATTTCATGATTTCATATGTGCACTTCCTTGAGTATGCTCTATGCTTTCTATTATATTTCATTGTATTGCATGTTTGATAATTTGAATATGATCCTTTGATTGTGGTACTTGTGCCTTTTTTCCCCTATTTTTGACATTGAATATTTCATTATTTATTGTATGTACATTTTTATATGTCATTATGTTATGTAGAAATTTTTCTAAGTCATGTCCCTTCGATTATGTGGAATTTTAACATGCCCCTTGTAAGAATTCTCCTTGGACCATTTACTTTTTATTTTATTTTGAATTCTCTTATTCATGGGTTTTATTTATTTCTAATATTGTATTTTTAATCTCTACATGTTTCCATGATATATAATGCATCTTAGGAATTGATATGATCATAAACTGCATGTTTCAATTCTATATCTACCTAGACGTACTAATCATATATGTTACATGATACATACACATATTATATAGTTATCCATTTAAGGTAAGGTAAATACCAAATTATAATTCCACTCACCTCAAAATGGGGTAATAGTAGTGGGGGAATGTCATAGAGGCATGAATTCCACATTTTCTTAGTTATAGATTTCAATAGTGGCATGTCAAAAAGGCATGACCTCCATACTTATCCAATACTCATCATCTCCAGATTATAGTGGGGGCATGTTATAAACATTTACACCAATTATTATATTCTCCAAATTTAGTGGGGACATGTCATAGAAACATTTAATCCACACTTGCACTAATTTCAAATTCACTAGATTTCATAGTTATATGATTCAGATATATATTTGTGGAAACATTCTATACATTCATACTATTATTATACTTAGATTTAGCTTAAGATATATATAAGGTACATATGCCATGTAAAGGAAACCTAAAATTGAACATTCAAATCAATTTACATATTTAAAATACTATTTTGGATTGTTATCATACCTAGGATGGATTTTTATCAAGATAATCTACTATAATAGTTGGTTTACCTTTAGAAGGTTGATTTGATTAAATCACCCAATATTAACAAATTTATAATTTAAATTTGATTAAATTATCTAACCTTACTATAAATATAAGTTGTATTTGATTAAATCATCCACCCTCACTATATATATATAGTGTGAGTTGATTAAAATGCTCACACTCACCATATTATGCAAATATTTGGGTTGTATGGTTGAGATGAAACAAGTTCAATGTCCATGTTTCAATCACCTTTTCACCAATTTTAGGGTCTTGTGTCTTTAAATATCTATATATTTATTCACTTTTAGGTTTATAATTTTCCTAATCTTGGATTTAATGCTTCATAATGATGTATCTTTTCAAATCAAATTTATAAAAGGCATGATGGTTGCATCGACACATAGGTGCAATCCTAACCTTGCTCATCTTGATTTAAATAATTTCAAATTATTTCAATTTCATATTTTATAAACTAAATATATATAGTAACATGATATTAATTATAGGCCAGTCACCATCAAAATACTCAAGTTGAGCTCACATAAAGGTATGGTGTGTTATACACACCCAGGTACACATTTCTTTCTTTTAAACTAATAATTTTATTACTATATTTAGGAAAAATATAGATAATGAAATATGATTTATATATAACCTTAGTCTTGTACACTTGGAAAATACTTATCATTAGTGTACCTTTTAATTCTAGACCTTCACACTACCAAAAGGCTCACGTTCACTATCTCTTTGTGCTTAATTACTCATCTCTTAATCTAACCATTTTTATTCTAATGACCAAGCCTTCTATAATGTGAAAAAATATCTAAACCTAGTTATTATCCTTCACAGCCTAATTTTGCCATGTACCTATTTTCTTTTTCTTAGACACTTACATCCCAAAAAGACACATGTCAATACAAGTGCCTATTTTCCTATAAAGTTTCTAGTGCCAAAAAGCCATCCAATTTATGAAATAAATGTATCTTAAAGTTTAGCCTAAGTGATTTAATGTGATATATTTAAAAAATAGTTTGGTATATATATAATATCAACCCTCATCCATTCCTCACCTAGAAATCACATACAACTCACAAGCAAATATACCAAGAGACACTCAGTTAAGAATTTGAGTGAGAAAACTTTCTTTATATATCCCTATTTTCATATAATTCATAAGAGTATTATTTCCACAAGTCTAAAGCATTCAAAGAGTATCCCATGATCCATGTTTTCCAACTTACAATCTATGTCACTACGTGTCTTTATTTATCACACATTTCACTATTGTGCACACATAAGCTAACACGTAGGGGAGAAATAAAATAATTTGAGGCCCTATTTAGATTATTATCTATGTAAGTAATTCCCATTGATAGAAGGGTCTTTGGGGTCAGATTGACACTATGATCCCACTAACCCATTTTTTCTAAAATCATTCCAAGGATGAATAGGTAGTGTTTTGATAATTTGATAAAAAGAGATAGCTTGTGTGTGTGATCTAAAGACACCAAAATAAAGTTGATAAAAAACCTAGAAGGCTCTAGTTGGTCACATATAGATCTAGTCAGTATTCGATATAAGGCACATGTAGTTGAGTTAGGTACCTATAACGATGTAACTATCTACATACGATACAAGTATTTAAGGCTATATAAAGGATATTATAATAATATAATGAATATTCCAAGTTCATATTATACTTTAACTCCAACTTGTTCCTACACAAATCTACATGCACACTAGCTAAGTATTATTTATTTCTAATTCATCACAATATCTATCAATAGTTATCCTTTAATACTTTTAGCAATCTCACTTGTATAAATTTAGAATATTGTTTGTATAAGTTTTATATTGATTATCTTAATTATTAATTTAGTTCACCACCCTTGAGTAAAATCTAATATAATTTTCTTAACATTATATACCCCACATATCTAAATTTAGGGTTAAATAGGTTTATCAAACACAATTTTTTATGCTTTCAAAAAGTAATCCACATATGAAAGTTAAAAAATCAAGTTTTAAAACTTTTTTACTATTTAATGTGAAGCTATATGGTTTAGGTTGAATCAATGCAAGTTTAAACTTATTATTTTATTATTTTTAATGACATTAGTTTAGCATGCAAATGTATAGATAAACTCTAGAATGCAAGTTTCTCTTTTCTTGATTTCCTAGCTGTTGGTGTGAATGTATATGTGGATGTTTGTTGTCAGTGTATGCAAAGAGAAAATTGAAAGTGAAATGATTTAATTTAACTATAAACAATGTTTTAATGGAACTAATATATCCTATATATAATGTATGTACTACTAATCTTTGAGATTATGATATGCAAATGTAACTAAGAAAAGCAACATTATTCTTTACAATGCAAGCTAATGAGAGAGAAGATCATTTGTTTCTACTTTTTTGTGTTTTATAAATATTTTTAAAATTTTAAATCTATTTTAAAAATAATAAATTTATCTAATGAAGTAAATTTAAAAAATAAAATCCTCAAATGTGACCAATGTTGAGATCAATTGAAGGTGAAGAAGTAGTTGGTGAAGATGTAGAATCCTTAGGTAGCTAGCTCCTTTACTTAATAAATACCTTCATAAATATCTGAGAAGGATGATAAAATGAAATAAAATGGACACAAATATTAATAAAAAATTAGTTGAATATGGTTGGACTAATTCATAAATAATAAATAATGGGTTGCAATGTCAATGAATTTCTTTCTCCAAAACTCATGTAAGGCGACTAGAATATTATTTTAGACTAAGTTATAACTTATTAAAAAACACAATCAGGTGTTCTATGGATCCAAAATATTCTAAGATTCAATAATATGTAAAAAATTTAGATCTGAATTTATCATAAAATTAAAATACTTGTAATGAGAAAGAAAGAGTTGTGACATGGAGTTAACTAAATACTAACTCAGAGTTTGGTAAATTTAACTCAGAGGTCATGGAGATTGATAAAAATAATATTATGTGAAATGGTTAATTAAGGAGGTGAAATTAAGATGAAATAATAGAAAAAGCCAAAACCAAGAAAAACATGTGAAAACTAAAGTCTCAGTAATAATTTTAAACACATTCATAAGGTGGAAAAATCATCACCTTATATAGGTGAAAAAAATGTAACTTCCATGGTGGTATTATAAACCACCATTTTGGCTCATGTTGTCAATGTTGTGGTTTTATTTTCACCATGATGATTACATTTTCATTATGGTAGTGTCACCATAGAAGGAAACATTTAAAAATTTATAGGAAAATAATTCAAAAATGAAAAAAATGAGGTTTTTAAAGGACAAAGAAGGATTGAAAAGCTATAAAATGGGAAAAAACTAGGTTTGACCATATTTTCAATGGATAACATTGCATCATCATTGGATTTTTCATGAAATGTTTCATCATGAAAATATTTAGTGTGTAAATATTTCCCCCTTAGGGAGACACCCCATCATGAGTTGGTGATGATTTTTTCCCAATTAGTGGCTCACCAAAAAGAAAATGAGGGTTATCAAACTTACCTTACTTGTCTAGTCTAATGATTCCAATCAAGACACCCGCATAAACTGTAAGAAAAAAATGGAAGTCAAGTGCAATTTTATGTAAAATAGAAAATAAATTAATTAATAAAAATAAATAAGAGTTTACTTACCATGTACATGAGGATGGGAATACTACCTAAACCATCCCATCAAAGGACTGAGCTTAGTTTGAAGTGGTGTCAACCTATGAAAGATAAAACATAAAATAACATATTATGCAATAAAATTATGAAAAAATGAAATATTAGAATATTTTAATTTTGACATGTTTTGGGTTAGTTACATAGTAAACACTTTAAAATTTGTGAGAAATTTTATTTTTTTAAATAAAATTACCAAAGATGGAAATTTTTTAAAACACAACTAGTAAAATAGACTACTTATTTAAAGAGTTGCTAAAAATATAATTCATTTATACATTTAATATTTAGATATTTTTTATCTTTGGATCCCTAATGATGAAATAAGATAAGAGAGTAATCAATTTAGAGAGGAAAAGTAGAGGATTTAAATGTATTATTGATAATAATATTAGGACAAGCATGGGTGAGTTTTACATAATTTTGTGTTTTTTCCCTAGGTTTAATTTTTTTAGTGAAAATCATACTTTAATCCATTAAAAGTTAAAATACATTGATTTTTGGGTTGGGGATAGCATTTAAGATAGGATTTTTTTTTTTGTTTTTAGTGAATTTTTGGCTAGATTAGGGAGGGTTTAAGTGTGGCTATAATTTGTTGGCAGAACCATCAGTGTCACGGTAAAATTACCCATCTTTATAGGTTGACAATTACATTTCAGTCACCAGTGGTTACATTTTAGTCAGTTAGTTGAGGAGGTTATGAAATCATCATGTAATGGTAAAAAACACCATTATTTAAATATAAGTAGTTATATAACTTTCACCTACATAAGGTTATGATTTTACCAAGGGTTAGAACTTATTTTTGAATAAATTTTTGAATGTTTTGTATGAATTATCTAAGTTTCAATGATTTTTTGTTAAGTTTTGGGTGAATTTGGTTAAGTTAAGATGAATATAAGTTAAAATTATTTACTTAAAGGTATTTTTCATTTATTGGAGTAAGGTGAGGGAGTAAAAGTGGCTTCCATTGGTTCTAACCTCATTAAAAGATGATAATTTATTGACTCTAGATAGGATAAGGATACTTTAGGTTGTACATGTGAGGATTATTTCCCCTTGAATAGGTTGTTATGTGACAAGTTAAAACTTAATTAGATGCATATTAGAATACCTTATAATTCTCATAGGCTCCTATAGAGTAGACCACCACTCTTAATGATGTATATCATATTTTGGGACTATTATCTATAAGAAGGGTAGTGACCTTGAGAGAGGCTATTGATAGGTAAGATGCCTCATTCGGACCAGGTAATTTTATGATTTTTATGCACCTAACATGGGTTTAAATTAAAAGGTTAGGATAGAGGGGGTAGATATAGTTATAATTCATACAATCCACATGGTGATTATAGGAATCCTTGCCTCCCACTTAGTGGGATACAAGGCGAAAAATTGCCTTCTCTACAATTGGGATCATATTTTCAAGGGGATATAAGATATGGGTATGATGATTATTTGGGCACAAGACATGTTGTTTTTAACATAAAATTATATATAAATAATCACTAGATGAGTGAATTTATCAATTATCTACACTACTCTCATCATGTGTTATATTTTTTAGCACATGATCCCCTACCAGTGCGGGGTAGATATTAGAGAAATAAGTTCCATCAAGGATTCTAGGTGGAATAGAATGGATCCATTCATGGATTTACCTAGGTTAGTGGGTACTTTTACATCTATATATCTAGTGTATATTCCCTACTAATGGTTGGTAGGATAGTGAGTAGATGAGGTAGTCATTTTCACATCCTATAAAAGTTCATGATAGGCTAGAGAAAGGTGCCAATATGTGGAGGTGCACTCCATAGATAGGATGCCCTAGTAATAAAAGATACAATATGTATCTAATCTACCAATCTCATAGGTGGATATCTTAGGAGAGAGGGATATTTGAGATGATAGACTTGAGAGATTAAGGTGGTGTCCCCTGACACTAGGGAATCCCATCTCTATGTTGGCTAAGAGGATGTAAAGAGGAGGAGCACATGCTATGAAATATCTTATGATAGGAGTAAGGGGTGTATTAGAGGTTGCATTACTAGTTTTAGTATCAGTTAGTGGCTATAATCCATTATAAAAATAGCCAATACCACATGTGGATCTTATGAAGCACCAATAGATAGTGGCTGAGGGAGTTTGAGGCCATGACATCATATGAGGAAACTAGGTACTTATTGGAGATGAGATCATAATATCAGAGGGCGCTGAGGTGATCTATAATGAGGATTCAAATCTAGATTATAAGGAGGGATACCTAGGTAAAATAAGTTGTTATTTATAAATTTGATTCTTTTACCACATTAATTTATATCTCATTTAATTTCATTTATTTTATGTGACTCAAGATATGATGTATGTCTGCACTTTTCATGTTTTTAGATGTTTCCATGTAGTGGAGGACCCTAATAAAAGACACTCTAGTCAACATATTTCATGTGATTAATGATATCATTAGGGATCATATTCTAGTAGATGTAAGTATTACTATTGGTATATGTAGGCACACTGATATTTTTTATCCTGCCTGTCATGAATCTCAAGATTTGATTTTGACATGAGAGTATGATTATTGGCCTAAAGTATCAAGTGAAGACTCTAAGTGATATCATCAGAATGAGGTAAATTTGTGTGTCATATAACTAACAGACAATAGTAGGGATATCCTCCTAGGTGGGAATAAGAATGAGATGTCATAAGATTAGGAGCCATAACCTGCATCACTTCTTTATGTTAGAAAATTCTCTCAAAAGGAGTAAGATCCCTAGGAATTCAACTTCTAGATGGGCTCAACAACTAGATGGACCTTAAGACCATGCTTATTGTATATATATTTTTAGTATGTCTAGATATGTGATATATTTGGCCTCTAAAAATAAGTTTATACTAAGACACAATGTATGTAAACTTGATATATATTATTGCATAACCCTAAATTTAGACAAGAGGATATATAGGGTTAAAGGTTATTATATTATATTTTACACAAGGATGATGAACTAAACTAATGATTAGGCCAATTAATAAAAACATGGATAAATAATATTATAAATTTATATAACTGAGATTACTAAAAATAGTAAAGTACAACTATTGATAGATATTGTAATGAATATGGAATAATGATACTTCACCAGTTTATTGTGTTAATGTAGGTATAATCTAAAATAGGCTATAAGTGGACTCAAAGATGATCTTGAAAGAGTCATCAAATTCTAAGAATATTTTTTCTGTGGCCTCAGATGCTTACATCATATATAGATAATTACATCAGTATATGCATCTAACCCTACTGTATATGTCCTATAAAGAATACTAACTAGATATAGATGTGAATAATTGGATATTTTTAGTTTTATATTGCCATTATTATGATGTATATATATCATGTGCATAGGTTATCACTTTTCAACAAATTATTAAACCCTAGCTTCTTTATCCTTGGAGTGATTGTGGTAAAAATGGGTTAGTGGGGTCATTGTGTTAATCAACCACAAGGACCCATTTTTTAAGGGGTTTCCTAAATATCAAAAACTTTAAAGAGGGTCTCATATTTATTTATTTATTCCTTATGTGTTATCTTGTGTATGTACAATGATGTAATGTGTGATAAGCAAAGACATGTAGTGACCTAGCTTGTAACTTTCAAAATATGTTTCATGAACTACTCCTTGAATACTCAAAACATATGGGAATACTAATCCTATGATTTATATATAAATAGAGATTAATAGGATAGGTTTTCTCACTTGAATTATTGATTGATTGATTCTTGGTAAGTTACCTTGTGGGTTTTTAGTATTTTCTACGTGAAAAATGAATGAGGGTTTATCTTGTATATATACAAATCCATTTTGGAAATTTTTTACACTAAATCACTTAGGCCAACATTTATAATTTATTTCATTTACAAATTGGATGATTTGGGGCACTAAACACTTTGTAGGAGAAGTGGACACTTACATCGATGTAGGTGTTCACCTAGGACACAAGTGTCCATGAAGCTAGAAAATAGGTACAAGTATAGAACTAGTAGTGAAGGATAATAATTAGGTTTAAAAAATTATGAATAGTATATAAGGCTTTTTCATCATAATAATAATGGTTGGAATAAGAGATAAGCAATTTAGGCACAAATAAATAGTGAATGCGAGTGTTTCAACAATGGGAAGGTATATAAGTAAAAGGTACATATATGATGATATTTTACAAGTATATAATACAAGATTACTACATAAATTATAATTTTGTACCTACACCCCCTACTTTAATCTAGTAATTAAATTACTAGATTAAAGGAAATAAATGCTTACATGGGTGTGTATACACACACCTTATCTTTATGTAAGCCCAACTTAAGTGCCTTTCTAGTGACTGACCTAAAACTAACATGATGTTATAGTATATAATTAGTGTATTAAATCTGAAATTGAAATAACTTGAAATGATTCAAAGTATAAATAATAAGTTTAGTATTACACCGTCATGTTAATGAAACCATCTTTTCTTTTTGGCAATTTTATTTAAAGTATACTTCAATATGAAGCATTGAATATGAGATTAGGTCAAATTTAATCATGAAATTTCATATATATAAATATATGTATGTATATTGGAGTACACATTTCCCCAACCTTGATGTAAAGGTTAGTTGAAACATGTCCATTGAGATTGTTCCATCATAATCATGCAACCAAAATATATGTGTGATCCATTAAGTTTGAGTGATTTAATCAACTCACAATTAATCTAGTAAGGGTGGATGATTTAATAAAATCCAACTTATAATTATGGTAAATTTAGATGATTTAATCAATTTTAAATTATAATCTTGGTAATATTGAGTGATTTAATCAAATGAACCTTCCAAAAGTGAACTAATTACTATAATAGATTAGATTAATAACAGTCCATAAAACTCTAACTTGGGTATAATAACATTACATAATAGTATTAAAGTCTAGATAATGATTTGATTTTTAAATTTTAGGTTCCCTTTACATGGCATATGAACTTCATATATGTCTTAAGTTAAAATTTGGGTATAGAAACAATATCAATGAATATAATGTTACCTCAAATGTGTATCTGAATCATATACTATGAAATCTAGTGAATTTGGAATTCATGCAAGTGTGGAGAACATGTTTCCATAACCTTCCTCCACTATAATGTAAAGAATATAAGAACTGGTTTCAAATTTGGAGAACATGTTTATTTAACTTGTCCCCACTATGATATATAAATGTTGAGTACTCAATAATTGTGGAGGTCATTCCTTTTTGACATACCCCTACTGAAATATCAAACTATGAAAGTGTGGAAGTCATGCCTTTATGGCTTCCTCCACTGATATGCCAACCCTTTTAATGTGATGAGAATTAAAATATAGTAGTTACCTTACCTAAAAGGATAAAATAATTTTATATGTTTTGTATGGATCATGTAGCATATATGAGTAACATGTTTAGGTAGATATTAGGCAGGTAGTATATGATCACATCAAATCCTAAGATTAATAATGTAGATCATGGAAACATCTAAATATTAATAGTACAAGATCAATAAGAAATCAATCACACACACACAAGATAACTCAAAATTAAATCAACAAGAAATTTTTTCTAAGGAAACCTCATATAAGGGGCATGTTCAAATGCTGCATAATCAAAGGGACATGATTTAGTTAAATACCCAAATAACATAGAATGATATATTAAAATGTCTACATACAAAAAATAATGACATATTAAAATATATAAATATTCAATCATAACATAGAGGCCATAATCAATGTAGCATATTAAAATTCTCAAATAAATAATATAATGCAAGACAATAGCAAGCAAAGAAAATAGGCAACCAACATGAACATAGCACACTAGTTCTTAAGCATATATGTTTTCAATAAATGTTAAGTATATAACATATCAAGTACATTTTTAAAGGTATAAACATGTATATAGACATATATAATTATATATTATCAAACATGATAATTGAAAGTGATCATAGAATAATATAACCTGGGTGTATCATGATCAAAGAAGCAGATGCTCCCAACATACTTAGGATAAGAGTAGAAGGAAATACCAACATATATATGTGAATATATCATGTACCTAGGTATGTTTGTATCACACTCAAAACTAACATGAAACATATGTGTATATAATAATTAATGATATGATATTTATTAACATTGAGCAAATAACATATGTATAAGAAATAGTATACCTAGGAACATGTTAAAAAAATTGGTATTTTTAGAATGTTTGAATTTTTTTTGGTATATTTTAAAAGGTAAATTATATCCAATTATCCTATCAAATGGATGCTCATCTATAAGTGTTATGAACACTATATATGGTATATAAAACCGGTCATACTATAGTGCTCTACATTTGTGTCATAGAACTATGTGGTCTTGAAGAGGTAATAGAAGGATTAGGGGTTTTTGGAATCCATTTTATATGATCTATATTGTATATTAAGTAGAAATAATAGAAATATGTTTGGTTTCTCTAGATAGCTAAGTATGATACATGATAATAAATGAGGATTTCATGGAATCCACTATGTGTCTCTAATGCAATGGTCTTTCAAGAATTAGACATCTAGGAAAGGGTATTACTTGTTATGTACCCTTTTTTTTATATAATTAACCTTATTAGTGTTGATAATTTTCTACCTTTGAGTAATTTTTTTATTCAAGTGGATGTTCATATTAAATTCTAAGAGCTATAACTACTCTATTGGTATGAATGCATTTAATGGTCTTTCAAGAATTAGACATTTAGGAGAGAGTATTACTTGTTATGTACCATTTTTTTATATAATTAACCTTATTATTATTGATAATTTTCTACCTTTGAGTAATTTTTTTATTCAAGTGGATGTTCATATTAAATTCTAGGAGCTATAACTACTCTATTGGTATGAATGTATTTAATACACCCATATACTATGGAAGGTATTGCATGGATTTTATGCATCCAAAATCATCCCAATAACATATCAAAGACTCACATGTATGGTATAATGAAGAAGGTGTTAACCACATTTGTTGTGTGAGCCTATAAAGACAAGTTAATCTCACCAAGGATTTGTTGTGAGGTCTTGTTTGTTGATGTGGGTTTTATGTACATCTTAAAAAGTTTAAACAAGGTAGCCTTTAATGTTTTGAGGTATCTATGTAATAGGGTTCCACTCTAGGGAATGATTTTTAGGTATGGGGTTAAAAAATCCAAGTGGTGGAATAATAAGTTGAGCTTATGGGATGTTTAACCAAGTTATGTGGATGAATACATGGATTCTAAGAAAAAGGTAATCATTAGACAATTTGGATGGGTGGAGAACTATTCAATGGTGGGTAAATATCATAGAAACACAAAAATAAGGAAGGGTAAGGCATAAAATAAGGCTCTGTGTTTTTTAAAGATAAATTCTAAGGTTTTTTCTTTGGTGGACAAGTATCTCCAAAACCAATGTTTGTTGTTTTCAAATTTTGTACACTCACAAACAAGCACAATTAACAATCTAGGATAACAAATATAGGATGCTTAGAAATCTCAACTAAAGGTTTCTATTCTTAGGGATGTTATTGAAACCCCTTGTCTAAGATATTATATTTCATACCAAGAAGTTATTTAGGGTAGCTATGGATCACACCTAGAAGACTATATCAAAAAAAATACTTCTACACACCTTGGATTATCAATTCAATTTTTAATAACTATTTAAATCAATGAAACCTATCAATACTAAATTTCTATTGAAAATATAAGAATAATAAAAATTAATAAAAAAATTGGAATCATTTGTATAATTAGCACACTTCAAAATTATTGAATAAATATAGACAAAGAAACTTCAAATTCATTAACATAAAGAGGGAAGAATAAAGAACAAACAAAGTTGTATGACAATCAATATCTTGATTTCTTCCTATATATTCATCCAAGACTTTAACCCTTTAAAAAGAGGGTTATAAATGTATACTGTAGAGTAAAAAAATATCCTACATTTCATTTTATTTTTTAGTTGCGCGCTGTAAATTTTTGTTCTTTTAGACTTTGATCCAAGATGGCAAAGTTTTGAAATAGAGCACGGGTTCTATTTTATTTTGATTCATTTTTGTCTAAGTGTTGAAGTCAAGTGGAATCTACCAAGTGTCATCATCTGAGGCAACTTTCATATTTTCTATAAGTTGGTTGCGACGTGCCACATATCTCATAGTAACTCAGCAGAACGTGACAAGTGTCAGCATCTGCATTTCATATCAGCACCCACATTTCAAATCTCTTTTCAGTAGAGGGTTTTAAAAAGCTAAGTAACAGGATCAAGTAGAAAGCGCCAAGTGGAAATCATGGAAGGTCTCAATTTGCTTTTCTAAAAAGGGATAGAAGATGCCACATATCCCCAATTTAAGAGAGTGGAAGTTACCACATGTCAAGATCCAAATTATCTTCATTTTGCTTCACTAATATAGAAAAGACTACGGTGGGTCTCAAGTTTTGTTTCTAAAAAAAGTGGAAGCCACCAAGTGTCACTATCCATGTAAATATGAAATGGCCCAATTTTTTCTATAATATAAATAGAGTAAAGTAGAGACCAACACATGTCACCTTCCGTAGATTCCTCAAAAGGTAGCTCAAATTAATGGAGATTGCCACATATCCCTAGTTAATTAAAGTGGAGATCACCACATGTATTTTTTTGAGAGAAAGCAGAAATCACCACCTATCCCTATGCTCCTTTTCGAGTTTCTCAGGCAAGAAAGGCTATGGGTCTTATTTTCTTTTAAGCTGTTAAAGTTTTGAGAAAGTAGAGAGTGCCATGTGTCCTTGGTAAGGTTGCATAGCCTGCCAAGTGTCATCCTCTAATGTCTCCTAAAGTAATAAGAAGGTTTTCAAGGAATTAGCTAAGTGTTATCTTCCATTAAAGAGAAGGGATCATCCTACGATCTATTTTAGCCAATGAACTGCTAAAAGACAAAGCATTTCAGAATCTATGAAATATCTTATGTTAGACACTTCTAGTTTAGTTAGATTTTAGTTGGGCCATTAGATTGGAAATAAGTAGACAATCCAGAGTGAATCCAAGACTATAAATAAGGGTGCAGATAAAACTAGGAAAAAAATTAGATACTAGAGAGAATTATTGTCAAGAGTTTAGACTTTCTAGAGCTGTGACTAGGAATATCATTTGCCTTTGTTTTATTTTCTTAAGTTGGAAAGTTTATGTAACTATGCATGTTTTTGTGGCTCTTATGTGATTGGAGAATTAATCAGAAGATTGAATCCTATGCCTTTGTTGATATTTTTTATGTCATTGCAAAAGTAGTCTAGGCTATGTTGTCAAGAGTTTTAGACTTTCTAGAGCTATTATTAGAAATGTCATTTGCCTTTGTTCCATTTTCTTGAGTTGGAAAGTTTATATAATTGTGCATGTTTCTATGCCTCTTATGTGACTAGAGAATTCAAATAAGAAGATTGAACCATGTGCCTTTGTTGATACTTTTTGTATCACTACAAAAGCATTCTATGCTATGAGCCTCTATTTCTATTGTTTCCATCTTTTACATTGATCATGCACTTGTTTTCTCTTAAATGTAATTGAATCTTACATATAGTCTCACTATGCTCAAGATTAAGTTCAAATTACAATTAGGCACATCGCCATAGTTAGATTTTCTTTCTTGCATTTGTGTTTCTATTAAAATTCCTATTCCTTTTCCTAGTATACACTTGATATAGAGAAGAGACCAGCTTCTTAAAAATTTGGAGGTTGTTTCAAGTCTCAAGTCCCACATCTTGAAACTTCCCATTGTTGGTGTTAGAAACAAGCACAATTTTAAACATCAATAGTTTTTGGCATGCCTGGTGGGACCAATCTTGAATTTTATTTCAAGATCATATGAACTAGAGAGCTACAAGGAGTTAGAGCTGTAGACCAATAACTAGATCACAATCTGCTATAAATCTAGGTATTCTTTTGCCACCTTTGATAACTAGTCCAAGAAGAAGAGTCAACCAGTTTATACCAATACTAAGAGCAAATATGGGAGCCCCTATACCCCCAAGAAATTATGAAAGTTCAAACACTAGTAGTCCATTGATTCTCCTAATACCACCAGCCACTTGGGACCCTATCCTAGTGAATGCCTTTAAAGCTCTACCAAAATTTAGTGGGCAAGACTTTAAAACACTTAAAGAACATCTGTAGGATGTATCAGATGTCTGTGTTATACATGTTGTCACATAGAAAAATGTGGCCATAAGATTATTAGCAGCTTCTTTTAAAGGGAAAGCTATAGAATGGTACCGATCCTTGACCCCAAATACCATCTCTACATGGGATCAGCTTGGAGATCTTTTCTTTGAAAGATTTGAAGAGAAGGGTGATAAGTCTTCTTTGTTACAACAATTGATTACCATCCAAAGGGCACCACAAGAAGTGATGACTAACTTCAATTCCATATTTCAAAAGACTTGGGAAAGAATCCTTGCTATAGCTAGACCATTACTAGGTATGGCCATAGTGTTTTATCTTAAGGCTTTAAATTCAGATATATCTATTATGATTCAGTCACTTGGAGGACACACTTTGCCAGAGGCTTATGACTATGCAGTCAGAGCTGAGAATAATTTAATAGATGTTGGAAAGTTACCCCCAAGGCCTCCCATGCCCATGCTCCCAAAAATTTCCTTACCATTACCTCAAGAAGCCCCTAAATGTATAACCCAGCCTATGTCTATGTACACATATCCTCAACCACTTGCTAAAGAAAATTTTCCCACTCAGTCATCTGAGCTTGATGATATCAAGAATATCTTGAGGACATTTTCTAATGAGCTGATTAATATAAAAAGATAGTAGAATACTTTACCTAGGCCTCTATATCAAGGCTATCAAGGAAATAGATTTTCATCTTAGCCAAACCAATACCAGGGTCCTCTGAGGCAAAATAATCCTCAGCCAGCAAACCAATTAATTATAATCCCCACATCCTCACAGACTATTCCTCCCAATTCAAATAGGGAGATTGTTCCAAGGCAAAATAAATATGTAGATAACACTAATGCCTAGTGTTTTACTTGCAATAATTCTCATACACCTAGAGATTGTCCTATGTGTAATCTACAACAAAAGGTGGCAGAGCAAAGAAGAATGGATGGTCAGTTTGCAAGTTCCAGTGACAATCAAGCCTACCAGTGTTCTAGTATGTAGAATTTAGTCTTAATGGCTCAGATGAAAGGTATGTCTTTGTAACAAGAGGAAGAAATATCCCTAGAATATAATTTATTCTCATGGGTTGAAGATGAAGAATCAATTTTCTTGAATGAAGCTTCCACTTCCAAGAAACCAATGGTGTAATCTGATTATTACACTAGATCAAAGAGAAGGATGGTGGAACAGATTGAAGTTGTAAATAGCCAAGTCATGGAGAATCCTCCATTTCAAGGACAAAAAAACATAGTTGTTAGACAAGAAATGCCTCAGCCGGTGCAGAATCAAGTGATTCCTACACAAATTCAAGAAAAAAAACAATATATCCTTATTCTCAAAGAACTCAGACTCTAGGACCAATAAATGTGGTGGATCAATTGAAAAAGACTCTAGCACAAGTATCCATATGGGATATATTGGCTATTCCTGAATATAAGACACTACTACAAGAAGCTCTACAAGGCCAAGCAGTGCCTAAAGGTACTATTATCAAAGAAGGACCTACTGAAAAAGAAAAGCCCAAAGATACAGTTCATCTACAGACAATAGCCCTAGTGAATAATGTAGCCGAGGTAGGCAAATCCAAACCAGATCCCTTCTATTTAACTTTAATAGTTGGCAAGAAATTGCTACATAATGCAATGATTGATTTAGGTATAGTACTACAGTAATGTCCAAGCAGATAGCTGATGCTTTAGGAATTAAGTATGAACCACTCACTAAAGGCATCATGCAGCTAGATGGCAAAGCAGTACAAACAATAGGGAGAATTAAATGAATCCAATTATAGTTATATGCTTTTCCCAATATAATTGTAAATCAAGATGTAGTAGTGATAGATATACCTCTTATTTTTGGCTTATGTTTATCAAGAGACTTTATAGCCAAGATAGGAGGATATATGTCCCTTGATTGGTCTCACCTCATCTTATAAACCAAGTATGATTCAAAGATGAAGATATTATCTGATCCATTATATAAAGATCACATCACCAATGTACCAACTACAAAGTTAGAGGTAGCTCATGCTATGATGAATAAAGAAGAAAGGGTTTTTGTTGAGGAGTTAGGTGAATGGACTGGACATGATCAAGAAGAGGAAAATGATCATTTATTAGCTATGATGCAAGGTGACCCATATGGAAATTATGATTCTATTGGTCTAGGAACTTACATTATACTTGATGAAGATCATAAAATCCCAAATGTTTTAGAGGAAGAAAAGTTATAAGATACCTCTTCTATTAATCCTCAGGTCTCTCAACATGAATTCTAGATTTCGAGTGAGAAGTCACAAGCGTATGCCTTAACCTTTAATGAAGAATAAATAATTTCTGATTTTCTTCTTACTTTGTAAGATGATGTGGAGAATCATGGACATTTCCTAGATCATGATTTGAATGATTTATTTGAAATCATTGGGTCAGGTTATACTATTTTTCAAAGAAGCTGTGAGCTGATTGTAGATGAACAAAATAGCATTGAGTCTCAATTACATGTGCAAAATTATTTCAAACTTTCAAAATTATCCTTTCAAGAGGTTGGTAATTTTGAAGTCATTAAAGGGGATGGTCATGCAATAGAACCTGAGTTTAAGGTAGAAAGAGATGATCCAATAAATGATCTATGTCAAAGAGCTTTTGTTGATGAGCAAATAGTCATTAATTTCTTGATAAGATATGCGAGTGTCAAGAATTGGCATTTGACAAGCTTCCAAGGACAAGAAGAGTTTATATATGTTAGAAGCATGTTTGACTCAGACTCATTCGAATATAGGCTAATCAATGCAGCATACAAAGAGAGCAAGCCATCTGAGCTACATCCAATTCAACCACTTATCTAGAAACATAAGTCATATTGTCATGAAGGAGACTTTAGAAATTCTTCTTTTGATCCAGGAGGGAGATAAAGATACTTGGTTAATGTAGTTAGATAGTTTCCCCTTTCTGTATTGCTTTGTTTTCTCATTTTTGTTTTCCCACTTTTCTTTTAAATAAGTGTTCTTTGAACACATAGTCTGCAACTCATAATTTTCAAAATTTTCAAAATTCTCTAATACATTGAATGTCTCCCAAATCTTTAGAAATCCCCAAGGTACCTTGCACTGCCACTTGCATAACATGTCTATCTCGCTATTCCATAAATATTGAGTAGGATTTGCTAACGGTTATTCGAGTTTAATGCCATTTTGAGACTTGATAGGTCAATAAATACCTCTTAGCAAGAGGTAAAGCTTACAAGTTCTCAAACATTCTTGCATCTGTGAGAAAATATCTTGTTACTTGCATTTTTTAGTGCCTAGTAAACTTTCTTCAGTGAAAGTGTTTTTATTTTTCAAAAGTTCATACCAGTTATCATAGAAAAGATACAAAAGATGGAGGGAGCATAGTCTTCACAACAAGGAGCTAGGATATATGAATCCCTTGACAAGTTTCTTATGAGCAAGTCATATGCTTCAGCTCCCGTGCAACCATTGAAGACCTATCCATGGACTAGAATCCCTGAGGTTGGTTAAGCAAGTGACCTAGTAAAAATAAAAGATTATGCAGATGGTGTCATGGACCCAATTATTCAAAGAGCTAGTAGAAAAACTCTTAGAGAAGGGGCACATCAAAGGTGTCTATAGAGGGCCAGAGTAGGGAAATATGAAACATTTACCATGAGGATATGGACTTCACAAATGGCACAATTCATTGTCCCAGCTATACATCCATGTCATGACTTGATCGAATTATGCATATATTTATTCCATTCACCCTCATGAACCATTCAACAGGGTCCATTTATAGTACAAATCACACTACATGCTATCAGGGATATGTTAGCCCTATATCACAATAGTATAATTACATTTCCCACTATTTTTAAGATGAAAAGAACATGGGAAAACATCAATATTCAGTCGAGGTTCTTGAGATCTAAATTAGAAATGGGTGATGATGACACTATGGTGCCTACACTCCCTGCAGCAAGAGCCCAATTCGCACAAGCTAGGCAAGACACACTATCTATGATGGCTTTCATATTTGGCATGAAAGATGATATGGTAGTTTATGCAGAACAAATGGCTATCCTCTTCAAGCTGAAGACCATTGAAAAAACTCAGGAGTATCAGCTCAAATTTTTAGAACAAAATGCTTTCTTAATGGTGGAACAACTAGCCCATTTCAAATCAAAAGGGGGTTTTAGGTACTCTTCTTATTTGTTTCACCTCATGTTATTTCAAAATTCTGACCTCTTTGCTCAACATATGTATCTTGATATGTATGACCCAAGTTTTGATCTCCAAAGGACCATTCCTGTGTTTGCATGGACACATATTTTGTCAAAGACTAATGACCCATATAAATTCTAGGAATTATTTGTTACCCTTACTTTTTGTCACCTTAGCCCTGAACTAGTTATGAATAGACTATTCCCAAGTGTTTAAAACATTTTGGCCAATTGCCCAATTCCTTATGATTTCTATTTTGGATCTCACCATACAATTATAAGAGTCCATGGTTTTTGTGGGGAACTAATGTTGCTACCTAAGATTTTGACTCTTAGGGTAGCATTCTTAGAGGTCACTAGGTAGGCATCGATAGTTGATAATGAATATGGCTCTGGGAAGAGGAAAAGAAAAATGTATGACCTCCCATTGATGACAACCAGCATGGTTTTGGAAACCAGAGATGCTAAAGTTGTGTTGCTCAGAAAGCTAGCCTTTTTGGGTTTCCTTCTAATAAAATACAAATGGGTTTATGACCCAAACAATTTCATAGCTTCTTGGATAAGGATTAACAAAGTTGCAACCAAAATTGCACATGAGGGCCACCCTTTTTGGGAAACTAGGAAAAATCCTAAAGAAGATGCTCCTAGATTTTATGTTGAGTTAACAGACTTGCCCCTTCCACAAAATAGACCCTAGGAAACATTCTATGTTAAGCAGAGGGATTATGATCCTAAAGTTAGAATGACTTCTAGCTTAAGAAGGACACTAAAGAATAAAGATTGGGATGCTAAGAAAATAGAAGCCTATTGGAAATATAGGCAGGAAATTTGTCAAACAACTCATTCTTTCAAGAACATAGACACAAATGAGAGATGGGAAGGACTATGGGATGAGTGACATCTCTCCCCTGTATCTAGCCTAGAGACAAGTAATTTTTTGACCCCAGGTGTAAAGTAGGAAGCTAGGGCTAGGTCAAGCCAAGAGTCATAAGCCTCAGAGCAAACTGCAACTATAGTAAATGTATCAGTTTGGCCCCAATCTCTTAGCATCATGGAAAATCATAAGAGTGTGGTACCTTCACCACCAATAGCTTCCCCATTAGCATCGGTTATAGATATTCCCAGTTCTCCACAAGCATCATTGAAAGGAAAAGAAACATAGCCAGAAGAAGAGACACCCAAGAAATGAAAGAGGGTGTAGTTTTAGTTTGATTCAAAAGAGGAGACGGATACCCCACAATGCCAATTACAGAGTACTTTAATTGCTCCTCAGGTAAGTATTATTCCTCCTTCTCCTTCTCAGTCTATTTCTTCTCCTATTGGCATGATGATTTCATCTAGCTAGATGATATCCCCTACCACTTCTATCATTACCATTTCTCACTTCACCCAATTTATGCCACCTCAGGCTTTAACATTACCTCATTTCTCCCCCTCTCTTCCCAAGAAACTTCCCCCTCAGATTGCCCATAGCCAACAATTGGCTATTCAATATGGTTTACCATAGGGACATCCTTTTATAGGTGGGCACATTGCCTCCCTTTCTACCTTCCAGACCCAAGCAAATGCTGCTAAGAAGGCAAGGGAAGCCCAAAGAGTGAAAAAGAAGATCAAGGAAAATAAAGCATTGGCTACACCCCATTTGTAGTCACAATTTGACCCTATTCAGTAGTAATTGATGGTGACTCATTTGTCACCAAATGTAATAAAGCCAATTGAGTAGATGTAGTCAGAGGACTACATAATGAATGTAATGGCCATTGACATGTCTCTATTTAGGCCATATGACAAAATTGAGCTACTAATCAAATCCACTTCTATAGTTGTTGAAGACTACTTGAAGACATCAAGGAGGCTATAGAAGTTGGAGGCTGATTTAGCCAAGGAAAAGGCAAACTGTAATAGTTTGACCATAGAAATCAATAAAAGGGATAATGAAATAGAGAATTTGAATAAACAGTTGCAAGATACTATTTCTCTTCAGCCTCACTAGGTAGTCTAGGCCCAAAATGATTCTTTAAAAGTAGGGCTAACATAGGTAAAATATATGGTGATGACCCTAAGGCACAAAAAGGTAGCATTACAAGAAAAATGTGAGGAACACCTATTGTAAGTTACTTAATTACAACAGAAGCTGCTGGTCAAACAAAATAATACCATGGCTATACAAGCCCAATTTCAAGTCGAGCAACAACGAGCAACACAATTGACACTAGAGCTAGCCAATAGGCTAAGGAATGTCAGAGTGTTATGTTTGGTGAAGGAGCTCTATGAATCCATGTGGAAAAGAATCTCCTCAAAGATTATTCAACTCAGGCCTTCTCTCACCTTTCTACTAAATGCATAGAAATTATGCAAAAAGGTGGAGAATTTAGTTACAAACACTCTATCTATAATTTTTGGGAGAGTAATGGACTCAGAAACATTGTTGTAAAAGCTTTATGATGTAACGGATGTAACATTGTTAGCAGCAAGAATTGAGAATAGAATGGTCACTGCTAAGTGAGTAAACGAAGTTCTCAGTTGCAATTCTATAGCCATCAGTTGTAGAGAGTTTCTAGAGATCATGAAGGAAGGAATCAATGAAATGAAACAACATATTGAAGATCTAGTACAATTAGGTCTTCCTTCTCCATTTCTTGATGACAACACGGTGCTAATGGTTGATGAAATTGAACCTTTGATGTTGGCCAAGCAGAATTATCAGATAGTTTTCTACGATCTAAGGGATGATTCATCAGTCCCTGAAGTAGAAGCTATCTTGGTTCCTATTTCCCAGCTTGAATTCAAATTGAAGGCTATAGTTCAGATTTTGCAAAAAAATTCACACAAGGATATTATTCACCTTGATTTAGCCTTTAATGAATTGTAAAATAAGCAGGGGTTATCTGTTGATGAATGGTCTACCTATCAAACAACATTACTGAAGCTATAATTTTGAAATTTTGATCTAGTGGGAGTTGTGGTTTCTTTTTGAGCAGGCTCAAAAGTCCTTGGGGTCACCAATAACTGTAGAGTAAAAAATTACTCTATGTTTCATTCTATTTTTTAGTTGCACACTACAAATTTTTGTTCCTGCATAATTTGATCTGAGATGGTGAAGTTTTGAAATAGAGCACAGGTTTTATTTTCTTTTGATTCATTTTTTGTCTAAGTGTCAAATTCAAGCAGAAGCTGCCAAGTGTCATCATCTAAGGCACCTTTCATATTTTCTATATGTTGGTCGAGATGTACCATGTATCTCATAGCAACTCAGTGGAATGCAACAAGTGTCAGCATTTGCATTTCATATCGACACTCATGTTTCAAATCTCTTTTCAATGGAAGGTTTTGACAAGCTAAGTATAAGGATCAGACGAAAAGTGCCAAGTGGCAATCACAGAAGGTCTCAATTTTCTTTTCTAAAAAGTGATGGAAGATGCCATGTATCCCTAGTTGAAGAGATCAAAAGCTACCACGTGTCAAGATCTGAATTATCTTCATTTTAATTCAATGATATAGCAAAGACTATGGTGGGTCTCAAGTTTTTTGTTTGAAATAAGTGGAAGCTGCCAAGCGTCGCTGTCCATGTAAATATGAAATGAGGCCTGATTGTTTCTATAATATAAATAGAGTAAAATGGAGACCAACACATGTCACCTTCTATAGATTCCTCAAAAGGTAGCTCAAAGTAGTAGAGATTGCCACATATCCCCAATTAAGTAAAGCAGAGATCATCACGTGTCTTTTGTTGAGAGAAATCAGAAATTGCCACCTGTCCCTATGCTCCTTTTCAAGTTGCTTGGGCAAGAAAGGCTGTGGGTCTTATTTTCTTTTAAGCTGTTAAAGTTTTGAGAAAGTGGAGAGTGCCGTGCATCCTTGGTAAGGTTACAGAACCTACCAAGTGTCATCCTCTAGTGTCTTCTAAAGTAATAAGAAGGTTTTCAAGGAATTGGCTAAGTGTTATCTTTTGTTAAAGAGAAGGGAGCATCTTGCGATCTATTTTAGCCAATGAACTGCTAGAAGACAAAACATTTTAGAATCTATGAAATATATTCTATTACACACTTCCATTTTAGTTAGATTTTAGTTGGCCCATTAGATTGGGAACAAGCAGACAATTTGGAGTGAATCTAAGGCTATAAATAAGGGTGCAGAGAACACCAGGAAAAAAATTAGATACTAGAGAGAATTTTTTGAGAGAATTATTTTCAAGAGTTTATACTTTCTAGAGCTATGACTAGGAATATCATTTGCCTTTGTTCTATTTTCTTAAGTTGGAAAGTTTATGTAACTGTGCATGTTTATGTGCCTCTTATGTGACTAGAGAATTAATGAGAAGATTGAATCCTGTGCCTTTGTTGATATTTTATGTGTCATTGCAAAATTAGTCTAGGCTAGATTGTCAAGAGTTTTAGACTTTCTAGAGCTATGATTAGAAATGTCATTGCCTTTGTTCCATTTTCTTGATTTGGAAAGTTTATATAACTGTGTGTGTTTCTATGCCTCTTATGTGATTGGAGAATTCAAATAAGAAGATTGAACCCTATGCCTTTGTTGATATTTTTTGTATCACTACAAAATTAGTCTATGTTGTGAGCCTATGTTTCTATTGTTTCCATCTTTTACATTGATCATGCACTTGTTTTCTCTTAAATCTAATTGAATCTTACATATAGTCTCATTGTGCTCAAGATTAAGGTCAAATTACAATCAGGCGCATCGCCATAGTTATATTTTATTTCTTGCATTTGTGTTTATGTTAAAATTCCTATTCCTTTTCCTAGTATACACTTGATATAAAGAAGAGACAAGCTTCTTAAAAATATGGAGGCTGTTTCAAGTTGCAAGTCCCACATCTTGAAACTTCCCATTGTTGGTGTTAGAAACAAGTACAATTTTAAACATCAACTTATACAAATAACTTGGGGAAGGGGTCACCTCATCCTCCAAGCTTAGAAAACTTTGATTACATATTAAAATACTATATGATAAGTCTAGGTTAGATATCAAAACTTATAGATACTTCAGACATGCAACATGTGCATGCTTAAAAAATGATTAAGTTAATTATAATATGGATATAAACAGGACTTAACTATTCATTTATAACCATTACATATTAAATTGTGCAAAATTATCCTTTTATTTTTGGGCTAAATTGGCTATTGATTAACATTTTTAAAAACTATCATTGGAACTATAGTTGTACTTAGTGATGCACTAATTGATTGAACTAGAGTTATAATCAAAATTGAAGTGTGAGGTAGAATTGATGTAGCTATTATTACTGACATTTTAGGTGGGGTATATGGAGTAGAACTGGTAGGTGGCATTGATGTCAATTTCTTCTTGGCATCCAACTCTAGGTAATACTTATATGAATTATCATGCTGTACACAAATTAATTTCATGTCAATAAGATGAGGCCTTGTCACCCTACCTATTTATTCCATCAGTCCAGTATGTTTTGTCTTGGAGGCTCTAAATATAACCTAGAAGACTTCTGCATCTATTATCTTTTTCCTTATTATGTTTAACTTGCCTTGAAGGTCCTCCAAACTCAGTCCTTGTAGACTCTATCTGAAGCTATCTAAGACTTTTTAAATTATCTGGTCAAAAGTAGCTCAAGTTACTAGTTTCCCTCTATTATCTTAGACCATTATCAATTCAAGATCATTCAAAATTTTCTCTACTTGCTTTTCTTATTTATCTATCTTGTTTACTAGAGCTTTAAAAGATGACACCCAATCATGGACCTCATGTGATCTTATTAGAGATATATTTAATGTATTTGATGCCTCTAGAGGGGTCATCAATTCTACATGTTTGAATACCTTATTATGGGTATATAATACTAATGAATTAAACTTATTCTCATCTTATCT
This sequence comes from Torreya grandis, assembly GCA_037957365.1. NCBI lineage: Eukaryota > Viridiplantae > Streptophyta > Pinopsida > Cupressales > Taxaceae > Torreya > Torreya grandis. The sequence continues at coordinate 208,705 of JARHVA010004293.1, forward strand.
AAGAAGATTGAACAATCTAGCTATTGAATTTACTTGTGGAGCCAAATTGACTCTCAAAGAATGAATTGAATCCAAAACCTCATACAACATGAGTGTTACATTTTTCACATCATGTTATATACCATGGGGGATTCCAATCACCTATTTCTACTCTATGAGAGTTTTGAACTATTTTTCTATCTCTTGTCTATCCATCTTCATATGTTCATGTATAGAAAAAGATTACCTCAGTACAGGTCTTCATGTAGGACTTGAGGTCCTCAATATATGGGGACCGAACCTTCTTATTTTTCCACTTAAAAAGAGAATAAACCTCTTCCCTTTCCTCAAAAATCAAACTCTTACCATAATTATCCTTAATATTCCTCTTTTTGACTTATTGGATAGATGTTTTAGCCTTATCAAATAATGAGCTTACTATTGGAAGCTCAGTGATCTTTAGATTGGGCCTCTTAAAGGACAAAGCTCCTAATTCCTTGGCCCAATGTAGAAGAGTGAGCTTCTAAAGATATAATGGTTGAGTTTCTACTTGTGCATGTTCTTCAAGCTCAAGCTCAAGTTTAGAGGAAGGATTGGCCATTAAGGGCCAAATTATTTTGGACTGGTCTATGTTTCTAAATTATGGCATTGGGTGCGCCACATAGAATAGTTGCTTTCTTGGAGCCCTCTTGGTTGTCACTATTGTTGTTATTGAGATTGGTACTAAAGAAGGGAATGGTGAACTCAATTGGGTAGAAGAATCAATAATTTGGGTGATGGTTTTTCTGATGGCTAGGATGGATAAAGCTATGGTTGAGGAGATGGACACTAAAAGAATACAAACTATTGTAGTGGATGATGAAGAAGGTGAAGTAGCACTGGGTAGAGTAGCAAATGGGTGATATGAAAATTAAACCAACAAAAAGTGCTTATTTAAGAATGAAAGTTAAAATAATTAGAGTAGGTATGGTAGAAAAAAAATTAGTTACATCAAATTAAAAAGGCCTAAGGGTGTTATGAAAAGAGGACCCTTACCAAATGACTCATTAATGAGAGGTGTCTTTGCCTTTAGTGTTTACAATCTTAAGACCTTGGCTTGTTATAATTCCTCCTCATCCACCTCTTGGGTTGGCTCTTTTTCTAGTGAAGGTTGTGCTTCCTTGAGTGCTTATGTAGGTGGGGTATAATGTCTATCCCCTTTTTGTTTCCTCTGATAGCATCATGTTGCTCTCCTAGTTTGTGAAACACTCATCTATTAGGGAATAGGAGGGGTAATCATGTTAGATTTTAGGGATATTGAAGACAATATTTCTTATTCATCATAAAAATCCAAGAAAATTATCCCAATATCTTCCCCTCATGTGTTTTCCTTTCTTTGAGTCAACTCTTCTTCTAGCTCTTACTTAACCTTCATAATTTCAACAGATGATGCTTAAACTACAGGAGTATGTTTCTCTTCCTCTCTTATAATAACATGCATTTGTTCTTCCTCTTATTGTTTATATCCTCCAATAAGTTATGCCTTACCTACAAACTATTCTTTCTCCTATAATTGGTATTGATCCATGAGTGGACCTTGTGGATATTGTCCCTCTTATGCTAGTTATTGATATGGCCTCCCACTCCAAAACTTAGAAGATCTCCATCCTCCTAATTGTGCGATCCTAAATTTTACTTGGTTGAGTGTGAGAAAGGGTTAAATTGGTATTAACCTCAATATGCCCTCACTCAATCCCAATTTTATTTCCCTTTGTTTCACTTATTAATCATCATTGGTATTCAAAATTATAAAATCATGATCAAATGGTTCATGTTTATATAAGTGGCCAAGGGTGTAGATCTTCTATTGGACTTTCCCATGAGGGTCCCAATCCCTCTAATGGAGAGTGGGAAATGCATATGCTTTCCTCACATTACCATCTTCCCTAATACACCACAATAATAATCATAGCTCTTACATAGTCCATTCCCTTTAAGAGAATGAATACATATGATATGGATGAAATAGTAACAATTAGTGTAGTGACACTTTAAATAATAATATAAATTAATAGTTTGTAAGTTTTTTTACTCCTTTCAATCATGGGGAATATATAGATGACATACAAATTGCCTCCTTATGGTGTACTACATCCTCCCAATAGTGAGGTGGGAGCCATGGAAATTAACTTTCTTATTCTTTGTCAGCTCTTCATTGATACCATTCTATATCTAGAACATAATTTACTATTTATCTACCTTATCTAGAAAAAACTTAGGAAGATGAAGATGATCCACCTTATGGACAACAACCATGATGATAATGTAGTTAGGGTAGATCTAGTAGTCTCCCACATTGGAAAGTGTTTTAGTAATGTTGAGTGAAATCCTAGCCAAAGGTTGATCGTGAGTGGCCATCCATACCTGACAGTAAATCTACTATATAATCTCGGTAATATTATAGACATATGAGTATATGTGAATAAAAGAGTAATAATTATAAATTTGGTTGTTGATAAATTTTGGGTTGGGATTCCATAAGACTCCATTGTGCTTATACACCATTTCCATGACAGAATCTAATAGGCAATTAATCATATAAAAGTTTCCCCCATGTGGCCTCCTATCTTTGTGTAAAATTTAATCTTGTAACTAGGTGATAATTACTTTCCCTAATGCATTAGTGCAATCTGAAGTATGAATTAGGTCTAGAATAAGAACCCATTCTAGATGCAATTATTGGTTGCTTACATGATCGAAGAGTAGATTAAATATTACTATGCCTACATGGATCCCCATTCTAAATTGGGTGATGGGAATAGGAATCTTAACATGTTATTTTATAGTAAACCTTTATCTTGGAAGAATCTACATTATTAGTTCTCACTCCACATTATTGGCCTTCTTCCAGGTTACTACGGTATGAAAATAAAATGTAACATCTTGGATAGGGAGACACAAATACCTATTGAATGTTTCTCAGAGATGTACATGATGATTATGTTATTTTAGATGTAGTATAGGTAACCATTGTCTACTATTCCTCCCTTAAAGAAGAGGCCTTGAAATAAGTTCATACATGGTATAAATTTTGACTTAACAATGGCATAGTGAAGGGCCTATCATTTAAATGGGAGCAAGTCCTTTACTAATTGTTTCTCTTCAACCATGATGTCTTCTTCTAATTTAAATGAATTCACATTATATATATATCTTCCCATAAGGCTAATAAATCATGATAGCATGCATAAAACATAGTGGCATCAAAAATTGTGTCTAAATACTTAATAAAAATGTTGATGGAGAACCTAGAGGATGACGAGGGTCCTTTGAATGACCTAGATGATGATGCCATAGTTGTTTTATGGATGTTGGTACACTAAAATCTTTCAAAAATGGTGCATAATAAATTAAATTATATTAATTTCAAATCATCTTAGTTTTAGCTAGGGCTTTTGAGATTATAGAAGGCTTAAGTTTACTTGAGCTCTTGAAAACTAAATGAGATGAACTTGGTTGGGGAATCTATGGTATAACTTTTTTCATTCATTTCTAGTTCATGCATTATTAATCACTAATGTTTATAAGTTCATCACCTTCATTCAATTTGAACTTGACCATGTAGTCCTATTGTATATTCCATGTAGGATGCCTACTCATTTGGCATACCATAGTGTTGCCCTCCCATTTTTTCCATTTGTCATTATATGGTCTAGTCAATGGAGTCAAATTTTGCCTTCGGGCCTAAAAGACCTTAAAAAGTAGAATGTTCTTTAGAGAAATTATTTCTAAAAGAATTTATCCCAAAGCCTCTGAAGGAATGGTTACCAAAGACTAAGTAATCTTGGAAAAGATTGTGGTTCATGTAGAAGTAGTCACATAGAAAGTTCTTGAAGTTAATATTCTGAATGAAATTTCCAAAAATAAAGATTTAGAAGAAAAATGTTGCTAAAACAAAGCTTCTAAAGAGAAAGTTTCTAAAACAAAATGTTGACGCAAGAAAGTGCACCCAGTGGCAGGAAAATAGGTTCCTACCTTCTCACAACATGGAAACTCTCCTCTCACCTATGGGACCAGCAAAGCTAGAGGAGAGAGTGTCTAGATAAGGGCTAGCTCTCTTTGATGCATCGTGTTGTTTCTAGCAAAATTTAACAGGTATATATATAGGTATATAAAAAGGGGGGGGTGAAAAAGGAGAAAGATGTAGGAAAACAAACCTAATCTAAAGAGGCGATGCACCAAAATAGGTCGGCCTTCACACATCCACTCTTGAAATTAGACAAATCCATACATACTCTACACATTTGGTAGAAGGACCAAGCTATAAAAGACTGGCAGGGAGGCTTTCATGAAAACACAGGAGATAGAAAATCACTGAGGTGCTATGAAATGCACACTGTAAGTGACTCCTATTTTGGTCTTCTCAAATGTCAACTCTTCTCCTTTTAGCTATAGAAATGGCACCTTGTAGATAATAGGTCTGCTAGTGTTAAACCTATGAGAGCATCAAGAAATAATGACTGGACACAGGCAAACATTCAAAACATACTCTAAAAATATCTATCCATATGGAGGTAAAAACTAAATTTTATTTGATTCAGGTGAAATTTTTCCAGGGTTGAACGTTTGCAAAAGTGGAAGAACCAATTATTATCCAAAATGAGAAGTTACAATATATAAAAGAAAGGAGAAAGAAACTTGGCACTTCTTTGACAAGTTGGCCAGTTGCGTCCCATTTGAAAGAGGAAAACACTATTGTGTTGTCATCATTCTAGAAGAAGCCTATTGGAACCATGTTGTATAATCCCCAAGTTTGACTTTGGTGTTTGAGCATTAATGTGGAAGCATGGGTCGTGCCTCTTTTCTATCAATATATTGAAATTTATCCCTTTTTTTTAAATGCATGGGCCATGTTGCTTGTTCTTTGTGCCATTTGGGGATTAACAAGCAATAAATTGCCTTCTATTTGCCACTTGGATTGCCTTGTCACTTCTACACCATGTCATTCTCCTTGTCTGTCACTTTGTCAATTTGCCCTTTGTCTTCTTTGTCTCTTCTGGCTTGTCAGCCCCCAAGGGTGAACACTTAGTAGATCACTACATTTTGAGCTCCCTTCCAATGCTTTCTCAGTTTGAAATAAATGGCTACTCCATTACACTAAAGTTGACATCCACGCGACTGTCATGCTTTGAACACCAATGACTATTTCTCCTTCTTGAATTTAATGGTCTTTGGGATGGCCTTGTTCTGGTCAAAATGTCATCGGGTCTTTGTTGGATTTTCCTTAGGCTTATCTTCCTTTGTTATTCCCTGGCCCTTTCACCCTTTGAAAAGTCCTTTGTCTTGTCCAGAAGTCCCCTGTAATGGCACCTGCCCTTTGAGGTCCTTCGGTGGGTCCTTGTTTACTTGGGACTGTTCCCTGGGCTCTCGTGGGCAAATTGTTCATAGACAATTTTCCCTAGATTAAATTTCCCTGGGCTTGACTGTGGCTTTGCTTTGTTTCTGCAGACAAATTATCTACGGGAATTCTCATAGATAATTTATCTACGAAATTCTTTTCGGATTTTGTTTGAAGCTTGTGTGTTCAGGACTTAGTCAATTTTGCATAAAATGAAACTTTGAACTTGAACCTTGAATTTACCTGGGTCCTTCACTTTCATGTGCCTGGCCTTCAAAAGGGCCCTTTTTTGACCATTTGACTGCCCTTTAGCTTGGGGCAGACCCTTGAACCTAACATGTTGAACCAAATTTTTTGTTCAATGGCTCAAGGTTCAACCGAGCACATCGATGAACCAGAAGGCAAGCCCAATGAAATATTTTGCTTTGAACTGCCACATTAATCCATTGACTTGAACCAAGCCTGTTGAACCAAAAATTTGGTTCAACGGTTTGGTTCAACCATTATTGAACTAAGATGTTGAATCGAGCGGCCTTGAAATTTCGACTTGAACCAAGCCCATTGAACCAAAAGGGTTCAACGGGTTGGTTCAACCATTGTTAAACTGAGACTGAACCAAGGACAAACTGAAACATGAATTGCAAACCCAAAAATGACTAGTTTTAAAATGCAGGGGGAAAGAAGGTGACCATAATTTTGCCTGTGGGCAAAAATTGGTCAACAAATGGTGACTCACAAGGGAAGCATGCTTGCTATGCTTAGAACCAGTTGCCTTAAAATCCATTGGGTGTAGAGTCAGGTTTAGCCATGAAAGAATTAACAACAACCCAAAAGATTGAGAATCAAACATGAAGCTTTACCCCACATGCAAAGGGAAACACACAAGGCTAAAAAAAACACTACATGTGCAAACTACACTTAGGGAAAACATGAAAAGAAACTAAAAGCAAATTACTATGTACAGCTAACTAGGAATGTTCACCTCCCTCTTGGATCAAAAGGAAAACTTCTTAAGTCTCTTTCCTAGTGAGAAGACTTATGGTGGTAGGCAAGTAGCTGAAGGAAAATGAGATTTGGTGACTTGCTCCTCTTGTCGGTCACCAGGTTTGGCTAGAATCTGAGTGGATATTCAAACATGCTCCCAATGTATACATACTTTATTTGTTCTTGGAAGCTTGCCTCCTGTCGGTTCTTCAAGCTGGTGTTTCCCATCAAGAAAATGATTACTATCGGCTCATCACCATAAGCCCCTTGATACACACCCTTGATTGGCTTGCTCTTCTCTGCCTCATGCTTGGGTTCCATGGTATGACCAGCTTCCTTGATGATTTCAAAGAAGATATCTTTAGATTCACTAACCCCCTGAAGGGGTAAATCTAAAAAACTACAACCTCTTTGTATGCTTGTTAGAACCCCAATGCTGCCTTCTCCGCTCTTAGCCATCTCATAGCCTCCTTGAAGAATAATGTAGCCTACCCTAATGACTTCAAATAAATAATTCAAAGCATGAACAAGAGGTTGTCCATGCTCCTCCATGTCACCTAAAGTGATCTCCTCCTCATTCGTACTCATGAAGTCTCCCTGATCAGTCATGAAATGAGCATACTCCTCTTCACTTGCTTCCCTCAAGATAGGTTCCTCCTTGAGAAGGGGTGAAGTGGAAGGATGATGGATGAACTCATGTGGAAGAGGAGGTAGTCCTTGAACTAGAATCAAATGATTCTCTTCCTTCTAATGGGTTAGCACCTCACTTATATCAGGCATGGCCTGATAGTTTTCTTGGGGATGTGTAGGTGGGGTGCCTTTTGGTGATGGCTCCTATATAAGGTCTAAAAACTCCATCTCTCTCTCTCCTAGCAGTCTCATCTTAGCCTCTAATTACTCAACCTGCTTAGCTAGATAATCCTCATTTTGTACCTCTTAGGGCTCGTGGGAAACACCATAGAGATGGGGAGTGCATGAAAATTGCCATGAAATGCAAGGAGCATCCTGAAGAAGGGTGGAGGGAACTTAAAAAAGACTAACCTAATCTTGTACTTCACACTCTTGGACAATGTCTTTCACCCCCTTGTTGTTTTGTGACTCAAACACTTGATTCTAGCTCAAAAAAATTAGACTGGGCATCTCCATTGGGGTTGATGAGGCCATAATGTGAGAGGGCAGTGAAGATTTAGATTCTACTTCCCTTGCTACCAAAATGGATTGCTGCATCTGAAGGTTTTCTGACTCTATCTATATATCAAGATTAGCCTTAAACACAAGATTTTCCATTTCGAAACTCTCTTCAACACGATTGGGGAAAGGACTTTGACAGGCTTGATTTGGCTCAAAAGCAGGCATCACATATGACTGATATGATGTTTGGGGAGTGAGTATATAGATTGATAGACTTGGTAAGGTTGCCTCTCATAAATACTCAGCTTCTCCTCTAAAGATGTGATCAAACCACTCACATCCAACATCTCATTTGTAAGCTTGTGCCAATTATCTCTTTCAATGGGAGTCCATTCCTTCTTAACCTGATTCAGTGCATTTCTCACTTGATAGATGACATGATCAAGAAATTCTTGGCCACATCCCCTTCTGGTGTCAAGATTTGCTACATATTTTTTGTATCTCAGTAGTGCTCACTTGAAGGCAGAAATGGGTTGATTGGTGAAGAGACTGGGTTGAGTGGGAGTAGTGATGTAATGAGAAGACTGGGCATAAGGCTGATATAACTCATGAAAGGGCTAAGAATAGCCATATTGAAACTGATAAGGATCAACGTAAGGCTGGTAAGGATCATAGCCATGCTGGCCAAAGAAAATAGGGTCCATGGCTTTGAATGATAGGATTATACATACCAGAATGTTGTTTATTGATGGTATGGTACCAAAACTGCTTAACCAATTGATTTAACTCAGATTCACCATTGGTGTTTGATGCAAAAGCCTATAAAGGTTGGTTGGTTGAAGAACACACCAAAATTCTTCAATTCTTTGACAAAACCTATCCCAGTCAGTCCCACCAGGTGTGCCAAAACTGTTGACGTAGAAAAGTGCACCCAGTGGTAGGAAAATAAGTTCTTGCCTTCTCTTCGCAACATGGAAACTCTCCTCTCACCTGTGGGACTACTGAATCTAGAGGATAGAGTCTTTAGATAAGGGCTAGCTCCCTTTGATGCATCGTGTTGTTTCTAGCAAAAGTTAATAGGTATATAAAAAAAGTGGGGTTGAAAAGGGAGAAAGATGTAGGAAAACAAACCTACTCTAAAGAGGTGATGCACCAAAATAGGTCAGCCTTCACACATCCACTCTTGAAATCAGACAAATGCATACATACTCTACACATTTGGTAGAAGGACCAGGCTATAAAAGACTGGCAGGGAGGCTTTCATGAAAACACAGGAGATAGAAAATCACTGAGGTGCTGTGAAATGCACACTGTAAGTGACTCCTATTTTGGTCTTCTCAAATGTCAGATCTTCTCCTTTCAGCTACAGAAATGGTTCCTTATAGATAATATGTCTACTAGTGTTAAACCTATGAGAGCATCAAGGAACAATGACTAGATATAGGCAAACACTCAAAACATACTCTAAAAATATCTATTCATATGGAGGTAAAAACTGCATTTTATTTGATTTAGGTGAATTTTTTCTAGGGCTGCACCTTTGCAAAAGTGGAAGAACCAATTCTTCTCCAAAATGAGAAGTTACAATATATAGAAGAAAGGAGAAAGAAACTTGGTACTTCTTTGACAAGTTGGCATGTCACGTCCCATTGGAAAGAGGAAAACACTGTTGTATTGTCATCATTCTAAAAGAAGCCTATTGGAACCATGCTGTATAATTTGCCAAATTTGACTTTGGCATTTGATCATTAATGTGGAAGCATGGGTTGTGCCTCTTTTCTATCAATAGATTGAAATTTATCCCTTTTTTTAAATGCACGGGCCATGTTACTTGTTGTTTATGCCATTTGGGGATTAATAGGCTATAAATTACCTTCCATTTGCCACTTGGACTAACTTGTCACTTCTGCACCATGTCATTCTCCTTGTCTGTCACTTTGTTGATTTTCCTTTTATCTTCTTTGTCTCTTTTGGCTTGTCAGGCCCCAGGGGCAAACACTTAGCAGATCACTACATTTTGAGCTCCCTTCCAATGCTTGCTCAGTTTGAAACAAATGGCTACTCCATTGCACTAAATCTGATGTCCACACGGCCATCGTGCTTTGAACACCAATGGCTATTTCTCCTTCTTGAATTTGGTAGTCTCTAAGACGGCCTTGTTCTGCTCAAAACATCATCAGGTCTTTGTTGGATTTTCCTCAGGCCTATCTTCCTTTGTTATTCCCTAGCCCTTCCACCCTTTGAAAAGTCCTTTGTCTTGGCCAGAAGTCCCCTGCAAGGGCACTTGCCCTTCAAGGTCCTTCGGAGGGTCCTTGTTTCCTTGGGACTATTCCCCAGGCTCCCGTGGGCAAATTGTCCCCAAGTTAAATTTCCCTAGGCTTGACTTTGGCTTCACTTTGTTTCCACAGACAAATTGTCCACAGGAATTCTCATAGACAATTTGTCTATGGAATTTTTTTTAGCTTTTGTTTGAAGCTTGTGTGTTCAGGACTTAGTCGATTTTGCATAAAATGAAACTTTGAACTTAAACCTTGAATTTACTCAGGTCATTTGCTTTCATGCACCTACCCTTTGAAAGGGCCCTTTTTTGACCATTTGACTTCCCTTCGGCTTGGGATAGACCCTTGAACCAAACCCGTTGAACCAAATTTTTGGTTCAATGGTTCAAGGTTCAATTGAGCATGCCGATGAACCAAAAGGCAAGCCCGATGAACTCTTTTGCTTTGAACTGCCATGTTGAACCATTGACTTGAACCAAGCCCATTAAACCAAAAATTTGGTTCAACGGTTTGGTTTAACCATTGTTGAACCGAGATGTTGAACTGAGTGGCCTTGAACTTTTGACTTGAACCAAGCCCATTGAACCAAAAGGGTTCAACAGGTTGGTTCAACCATTATTGAACTAAGACCAAACTAAGGCCAAATTGAAACATGAATTGCAAACCCGAAAATGAATGGTTTTAAAATGCAGGGGGAAAGAGGGTGACCACAATTTTGCCTGTGGGAAAAATTTGGTCAACACAAACCTTTCAAAAAAAATTTCTTGAAGATAAACCTTTCAAAGTAAAGCTTTTGAAGTGAAATTTTTTGAAACAAAGATTTTGAAGAAAAAGTTCCCAAATTAAAATCTTCTGAAGACCAAAAATTGCCAAGGGTCATTTCCAAATAAAATATTTTTAAGCACAAAATTAGCTAAATGAAAACCTTTTGAAGAAAAAGCCACTAACCAAGATAATGTTTACAAATGAAAGTTCTTAAAGAGAAAGTTTCTAAAGAGAAAGCTTTCAAATACCAAAGTTTCCAAAAATAAACCTTCTAGAATAAGCTAATATGAATACCTATCATGAAAAATAATTCTTCCTAACTTTTCATTAATAGGTTAGCTTGAACAAGTCCTTTCAAATGGAAATAATTATGCCCTAACATGATTTAATGTTCAAAACACCGAGCATCTATAGATAATAATAACCATTATAAATATGTAAATACCTAGATAAAATATTCATACTCTCTAAAAATAAATAGGTTCCCCACTTTTCAAAGATAAATATATGGTGGGTGTGATTAATAAAAAAAATGGAGACCCACAGGGTGAATACTCTTAATTTTTCAATAACCCAAAATCCATGGTTTTACAAACCCAATATCAACTATAAAATCATACCAAAAGAGATGATTAAATCAAAAATGAAAAGAGATTCTTAATAATCTTATGCAACATACTAACTTCACTTACACCTTGGATCTATGTGTGGAAAGTGATGTTCTTTATCTCTTGTCTTAGGGTTTTAGGCAAAAACATGGGGGTGATTTGTAGGTTTCATTTTAATTAGACATTATGTTCATAGACATTGGGGAGCTCAAGTATTGCCCTACTTCTATCCAAGTGTCCATAGCCTTGACAAAGATACCTTTGATCACCTATTCATCCTTTATTCATATTTTCATGATGTATGATACCTTGATCTTATTTCATCATGTAGGCTTTGTGATGCAGGAACATCTACAATGGCTACATGAAGACATGGTCAAAGTTGGAAATTCTCAAGAATACAAAGTTCAAGTCATGTCTTAGTGTTGTATTTTAATTAATATTGTTTTCTTTTCCCTCCAAAATGTTGTTAAGGAGGAATAAATGTAAATATTAAATGTAAAAGTAAAAGGGGTGAAAATGGGTTGAAAGGAATCCCCACATTGGGAGTTTGTTGAGTAAAAGTGGAGGAGATGGTTGAAAGATTTCAACCATAAGATATTAGTTGAGATTATCTCTCAATGTATATATTAGTTTAGAAAAATTCTCCTTTCTCATTTCAAAGCCCAAGTTGGCATGGGAAACTCTTTCAAAGAGTAATAAATGTAATAAAAGAAAGAAGGGAGGAGTATGTAGAAGGAGAGAGAGAGGGAAGATCTCCTTTAGGGAGAGCAGGTGCAAGCATAATAGAGTGATTATGGAGTGGTGCTAAAGGAGACAATGAGTGTTATTGTGAAATGGGGAGTTTCCAAGTGGATTGAAACAATTCCAAGTGGTACTTTCAGATCTAGACACACAGATCGAGTCGAGGTTATTTGAAGGTGGAATGGAATGTAGGCAAGTAGAAGCCAATACAAGTCTATGGAGATCCGAGTCTGAGGTGAGAGGGAGTTGATTACAATGCATACAGTTACATTGAAAAATGCAAATTAGGGAAACTATGTGCTTTGACTGAAACAAAAAAATAAGTGTAAATCAAAACAGTGGAAAACTATGTTGTCTGCTGAAAGATGAGCTTGCCGATGCAGGGAATGTCTTGTTCATTAGGTCACTATTGAAGGATCTATGCAACAAAGGTAAGTTGGTATGAAGAGATCAAAAATAGGATCCAAAAGTTTGAGCATGGGAAGTGTAGGGGCTTGCAAGAACTGCTTGGGAGATCTGATTTGTGAATAGGATCTCAGGCTTGCATATAGCTCAGTGGAGTAACTTGCCAAAGGCGATTTGGGGCTAGACTTGCCTTTTTGTTTGTGATGGAATAATGCCATCAGGCCTGAGCCAACCTTAAATGGATTCTCGAATGGTAAAGTGGAGCCAAGCCTAAGACAAAGGAATTAAGGTGACTATTACATTTGATGGTGGTTGTATCCAACTAAATCACAAATCTGATCAGAGAGGTTTTTAACCTATTTGCAAGAAAGCCACAACAGATTCCCAACCCAGATTACTTTGAGTTGGAGAAGCCCAATTTGGAACCTATAGCTGCCATTGGCATTGAAATATGGATGATGCAAGATGGAATTTTATTTGACAACATACTAAAAGGGACAAGTTGGACAAGGTGGCAGAAGAGTACAGGGAGAAAACATGGAAGGGGAAATTTAACATTGAAAAAGAAAAGAAAGAAGCTAGAAGATGTAGAAGATACTGTATCAGGGGAACTTCTTGGTTATCAAAAAAAGGTATTTGACATACTGTATGCTGTAATAAACCTTCCTTTCTTGTATGCCTATAGTTAAAGGAGTATATGAATGGGATCGACAGAGTCGTGGTCTTTTCTTGTTTCCTATTTAGTATGGACTTCGGTCGTGGGAGAGAGATAGTCTTGATCATTAAAGAATGACTTTTTTTTCTCACCTAAAAGTTTAGCCCTATTTGCAGTCTGGTGACAGCACACCATTTTTGGTATCAAATCTAGTAAGCTCTTGGAAAAAGGAAAATTTTGTACTCTTCTAATCAGTTTTTGCAGAGATAAAATTGTAGTGATTGAAGCAAGTGAAGAAGGTAATAAGAAGTTATTGACAAGTTGTTTTCAAGCTCTTTAAAGAGTAATTGTTGTTGTAGTGAAGAAGTTGTAGATTTAATGCAGTCAAGCCATTGAGGCTTAAGAGGAGAAGAATCCAAGGAAGGCTTAGTGAAGAGCTAAGAGAAGCTCAAAAGTAAGGGAGCAAGTGAATGCTCAAGAGGAAGATCCAAAGCAAGGTAAGCTTGGATTTGTGATTTGTGTTTGTTGAAGTGTTGTATAAAGAGTTGTTGTAGGCCATTGACTCAAAGTGTGAGGCTAAGTAAAGCCATTAAGTAGGATCAAAAGACTAGGATGCAAAAGGCCTAGGTGAGATCAAGGAGATTGTCAACAGACCAGTCAAGGAGAAAGGCTTGGGTGAGACAAGTGGACCTAAAGGGATCAAGAGACCAAGGTGGAAAAGACTTGGGTGAATATCTTAGAAATGGAAGTATTGTTTAAGGCACTACAGAGTAGCAAGATACATGAGAATACCAAGAAGAAAGCAAGCATTAGGAAGAAGAAATGTATGAATAGTATTGAAATTGATAAAGAGATTGATAGTTTGAAAAGAGATTTAGCTAATTTTATAGATAGATATGAGTCTTGGATGCAGATGGACAAGCAAGCATGGGTATGGCCAATAAGGAAGAGGTTAAAGTGGCCAATAGATCTCCTAATGAAGAGGAGAAGAAGGCAAAATGAGATTGCTAAGAAAAGAGAAACCCATAGAGGCTTGAAGAAGATAAGAAGGTTGCCAAGTGAGCAACAAGAGAAAGAGGTGGAGAAGAAGGTTCTCATTGAGGAGAACAAGAGAAGAGAAGAAAGAAAAGATAAAGTGTCAAGAAGAACACTTGAGAAAATGAGAGTGTTGATGAAGAGAGCACTCATAGGGACCTTGTGGTCTCTTGTTTTTATATCTAATGTTGTCTTTACATGGGTAATTGCAGGTATGAGTAGCCTTGTGAAGGTCAAAATAAAGGCCTTGAAGAATGAAGAGATGCATTGGTTAATGCATGAGGAAGGTGTTGAGGACCCCATACAAGAAAGAGAAGAGATGGAAGATGAGGATGACTTCCATGATGCCATTGAATGCCAAGAAGAAGAAAGAGAACAACCAAGCACAAAGGAAGAGAAAGAGTGCTCCATGGATCAAGCTATCCAAGAGGTAAATGAAGTGTTAAGACCTAATTTTGATTATTATTGTGAGCATGAAGATGTTAATACACAGGTTAAAAGAGGCAAGAGGAAGATGAAGTCCTCACACAAAGTAGTCAATCATGGATACATAATGCCTAAATGGATGGTAAAGCACACAAGCAAGCAGGCAAGTTTACCTTATAATATTGGATTTTTTCATATTCCTAATATGAATGTAGGTGTGCAAGAAAATAAAAGGACAAACAAAGTTGGTTTCTCAGTATTGTCACAAGAGCATGGTTACAGGATGCCTAAATGGCTTGTGAAGACAAATGATTTGAAGAAGAAACAAGTATGGGTGCCTAAGAAGGCAAAGAGAGAAGATGTGACTGTTGAGGCAACAACACCAAGAAGTTAATGGAAGAGGATTGAAGGTGATTCCAGAAACCAAGAGAATGAAGGTGAGATGGTGAGTATGGAAGAGGCATTCCATGAAGACAGAATGCTTGAGACGTATACCAAAGAGGTAAAAGGTAAAAAAATTGTTTATGATGATGTTTTTGAATCCTTCAATGATATTTTCATGAGAAATGAAAAATGGAAAGTGGATATGTGGATTAATATGCAGCAAGGAGAGAGTTCCAAATGGATGAATGATGAGGAAAGGGGAGAGTATGCAGCAAAGCAATGCCTCATTGAAAGCAAGAAACAAACAAGATGGCTTCAAAGAGAAATTGAAAAGAGCAAGGAGACACAAGGGAAGGGTAATTCAATTGTATTTGATGAGTATAATGAAGAAGTTGGTTTATGTGAAGACAAGCTAAGAAAAGATGAGATAAGAGGTAAAGGGCAAGTAATCCTTAAGAAAGAAGGACCCAAGTTTGATGAAGAGAATGGTGAGATAGATGAGATCTTACTAAAGGAAGAGTTGAAGATGTTGGAGGAGTTGTTTGGTCATTCAAGAAAGATGAATGAAGGTACAAGCCATGGTGAAGACACCATTGGGAAGAGTGAAACAAGACAAGAGCAAAGCAAAGAGGTCAAGACAATTTTGATCAAGGAGCAAGAATGTGAAGGTAGCCAAGAGGCTTCATGGCCTAAAGATTTTGATTCTAAGGTGGCTTTGAATGTTTTGTATGCAGGTATGAAGGTTGATAAAGTGAATGACATACATGAGTCATTGGAGAAGCTCATGAAACAAGAAGAACAACAAGAAGATCTAGAAGACATGTATGAAGATGAAGAAGCATGGAAGCAGGAGATGGCAGCTGAAAAGGAGATGAGGAGAAGAACATACCAGAAAAGGAAGAAAAGAAAGAAGATGAAAGACAAAGACTATCAAAGACAAACAAAATTATTGGCATTCACAACAAGACCTTGGGATCCAGGCATATAGTGAAGACTAATGCATGGAGGCAGCATTTCATTTGAACTAAGGTTCAAATTGTTTCTAGAGGGAGAGTATGATGCAGGAGCATCTACAATGGCTACATGAAGACACGGTCAAAGATGGAAATTCTCAAGCATACAAAGTTCAAGTCATGTCTTAGTGTTGTATTTGAATTCATATTGTTGTCTTTTCCCTCCAAAATGTTGTTAAGGAGGAATAAATGTAAATATTAAATGTAAAATTAAAAGGAGTGAAAAGGGGTGAAAGTGGGTTGAAAGGAATCCCCACATTGGGAGTTTGTTGAGTAAAAGTGGAGGAGATGGTTGAAATATTTCAACCATAAGATATTAGTTGAGATTATCTCTCAACTTAGATACTAGTTTAGAAAAATTCTCCTTTCTTGTTTCAAAGCCCAAGTTGGCATGGGAGACTCTTTCAAAGAGTAATAAATGTAATGAAAGAAAGAAGGGAGTAGTACATAGAAGGAGAGAGAGCAAGAATATCTCCTTTAGGGAGATCAGGCGCAAGTGCAACAAAGTGATTATGGAGTGGCGCTGAAGGATACGATGAGTGCTATTGTGAAATGGGGAGTTGTCGAGCGGATTGAAACAGGTCCAAGTGCTACCTGCAGATTTGGACACATAGATCGAGTCAAGCTTATTTGAAGGTGGAATGGAATGCAGGAAAGTAGAAGCCAATAAAAGTCTATGGAGATCTGAGTCTAAGGTGAGAGGGAGTTGATTACAATGCATACAGTTGCATTGAAAAATGCAAAGTAGGGAAACTATGTGCTTCGACTGAAACAAAAAAATGTGTGCAAATCAAAACAGTGGAAAGCTATGTTGCCTGCTGAAAAATGAGCTTTTTGATGTAGGGAATGTCTTGTTCGTTAGGCCACCATTGAAGGATCTATGAAACAAAGGCAAGTTGGTATGAAGAGATCCCAAATAGGATCCAAAAGTTTGAGCACGAGAAGTGTAGGGGCTCGTAGGAGCTATCCGGGAGATCTGATTTGTGAATAGGATCTCATGCTTGCATATAACTCAGTGAACTAACTTGCCAAAGGTAATTTGGGGTTAGACTTGTTTTTCTGTTTGTGATGGAATAATGTCGCCAGGCCTGAGCTAACCTTAAATGGCTTCTCAAATGGTAAAGTGGAGCCAAGCCCGACACAAAGGAATTAAGGTGACTATTACATTTGATGGTGGTTGTATCCAACTAAATCATAGATCTGATCAGAGAGGTTTTCAACCTATTTGCAAGAAATCCACAATAAATTCCCAACCCAGATTACTTTGAGTTGGAGAAGCCCAATTTGGAACCTATAGCTGCCATTAGCATTGAAATATGGACGATGCAAGACGGAATTTTATTTGAAAACATACTAAAAGGGATGAGTTGGAGAAGGTGGCAGAAGAGTATAGGGAGAAAACATGGAAGGGGAAATTTAACATTGAAAAAGAAAAAAAATAAGCTAGAAGATGCAAAAGATACTGTATCAGGGGAACTTTTTGGTTATCAAAAAAAGGTATTTAACATATTGTATGCCATAACAAACCTTCCTTTCTTGTATTCCTATAGTTAAACGAGTATATGAATGGGATCGATAGAGTTTGTGTTAAGATAGACAGAGTCGTGGTCTTTTCTTGTTTCCTATTTAGTATGGACTTCGGTCGTGGGAGAGAGACAGTCTTGATCATTAAATAATGACTTTTTTTTCTCACCTAAAAGTTTAGCCCTATTTGTAGTCTGGTGATAGCGGACCACTTTGAATCCATTTTGATTTTATTTTTGGACTTTCATGTTATGCTTTTTATTGTCAAACTTTTCTTTCTCCTTTTTTTGTTTTTTGAATGAAAGAGGGAAGAAGGTGACCACCATGAGCTGGTCTTAGTAAAGGTTGGGCTTAATCAAAATGTCCTTGTCAAAATTTTCCTATATCAATGGTTATTACCTTAAATAAGTATTAACATTTTGTGTGCATTTGACCAAAGGGGATAAGGAGAGATTTCTAAATTTACATAGGACTATGGGATCAACTTTCTCATACCTAATGAAATCATTAGCTTTAAGACATGTTTATGGCTAACTCTCTCATTTCTTACCTAGATTAAGAATTTTAAACTATAGTATGAAACACCCATTGATTCAAGTTGGATTAAAAATACCTAAAATTATAATTTGGTTATACTAGGATTGACCAATCTTAGACTGCCATGAAATCAAAGGAAACACTATCCTAGAAAGTAGGAAAATTACTTAAAGTAAAAGAGTTAATCTAGAAAACACAAAATAATATAATAAAATCAAATGATTAAAAGTAGGAAACTAACTAATGAATCAAATCTAACCTACTCCTACCTTTACTAAAACATTTGGCATTACTTAGAGACCTCTCTAGATGGGGCTACCATGAAGTAATTCTTCAAAAACTAGCCATTTATTGGATATGTCAAATTATTACCTTGAAGATATTTCAAATGGAATGCATTATTACCCAAGATTTTGGAGATCTAACATGGTCCTATCCACACCTGGGTAGATTTTTCATGTATTTTTTTATCATGGGATTTGTTTGATAGTAGAACCAAGTCAAAGATCCTATATTATTTAAATTTCACTCTCTTGTCGCACCAAATCTTGACCACATCATGATGTTTGCTAAAAATTTTCAATGCTTTATTCTTAGAGTCTTCCATTTTGATGATATCCAACATTTTTGACTTTATTTATTCATCAAGCTTCATGTATTATTTCATAAACTAATATATTTTAAATTTTAGCATGATTGGAAACACTAGATGTTTCCCATAAACTAGTAGATATGGTGAGGCTTTAAGAGCCTATTTGTACATAGTCTAGTCTACCCAAAGTACATATTTTAATAAGAGATTCCACTCCCTGGGTTTATCTATGCCTAACTTCTTGATAATGTCTATGAGGTTCTTGTTGGTTAATTCAACCAATCTATTACCTTAAAGGTATTGATTGGATGATGATCTAATTGTAATTTGATTATCATCGGCCCATTTAGTGAACTCAATTGATTGAAATTCTAGCCTATTATCATAAACCAAAGAGATAGGGGTGCAAAACCTAGTTGTGATATGTTCTTCAAGAAAAATTTTCATGTCCTGGGCTATTGAATTCTTGGTGGTTACTTCCTCAGTCCATATACTATAATAATCTATAGTAATGAGCATAAACTATTGCCAAGATAAGGAATTTAAGTTTATAAAACCAATCAAATCCAAGTGTTATTATGCAAACAACCTACCTTTAACCATAGGCTATAGTAGCATTACTACATGTACCTATAATTTTTCCAAACCCTGGCATTCATGACACCTTCTCACATGGAAGTGAGCATCCTTAAAGACTATCGATCAATAGTAACCCATTCTAAGTATTTTATGGGTTGTGGTATTGCCTGATGGATGGCCTCTACCAATATTTTGATGTATATTTTTTAATATCTCTTGATATTATCTATGCAATACACATATGAAATATATGCCTTCATAATTCTTATTGTATAAGAATCCTTTCTTGATCATATAATGAGTGGTCTTGAGCCTTAAGGCTCTTTTTTATCTCTCTTGAGTTCTTAGGGGCATGTTTTAGTAAGTAAGAACTGAACAATAATTGAATACCAATCTTCTTGGGAAACTTGTGTTTGATAGACCTCTTTTATGGTGATGCATGGATCTGGTCTATTCATCAATTAAATAATGCCTTGTCCTCTAACAATCTTGACAGTTTTAATCTCAAGATCAAATTTTTACAAATTATCCATCCATTTACATCTACATTAGCCCAATTTAATTTTATCATATTATAAGCTTGATAATAGGATCTTGTACTATGGCAATGATCTTATTTTAGAGTATGTAGTGTCTAAACTTCTTAACTACCTTGACAATGGCAAAATTTTCTTGTCAATTTGGGACTATTTTAGCTCTAAATCTTTCAAGTTAGTAATAATGAATGTGATTGGATGCTTGTTTTCTTCACATTTCTATGTAAGTATGATATCAATAGTATGTTCTAAGGAAAATTAGTACTATAAATATTCTTTAGTGAAATCTACGCTTACCAACACTAGGGCTTATGAAATAGCCTTCTTTATGTCTTGAAAGGAATTCTTAACTTCAAGTGTCCACTCCACTTCGGCATTCTTCTTGAGAATTATTTTTAGGGGTCTAACTATCTCTACAAAACTTTATATAAATTTCATTATGAAATTTATCTTTCCAAAGAAGGATTTGAGTTTCTTTTTATTGTTTGGAAACATTATTTTTGAAATCCATTGGATCATATCTAGGTCAATGGTGATCTCATCTTTAGTGATAATATGACCTATAATATTTCCTTTGATAATACCAAATATACTCTTCTTAGGGTTGAGTTATACCCCAAACTTGCTACACCTTTCAAAAATATCCTAAAGGTGGTCGATATAATGATCTCTATTTTTAGAGAAAATAGTGAGATTGTCTATGTATATAATTATCAACTTACCTATTAGTCCTTGGAATGCATGATCCATTGGTCTCTAAAAATTAGCTCTAGTGTTAATGAGTTCAAATGGCATTCACTGGTATGCATATGTTCCCCATTTCATAGTAAATGTTATTTTCATCCTATCCTCTGATTCAACTAGTACTTGATTATAGCCTAAAAATCCATCTAAAAAAGAAATCATTTTAGACCCACTCATAGTTTGTATTACCTCGTATAAGGATGGAAAAGGATAATTGTCCTTCTCAAAAAATTTAGAGATTCTTGAAGTTGATACATAGTCTGATCTTACTACTCATTTTCCTGAATGGAACTAGATTGGCCACCCAAGTTGAATGTATGATAGGGAAAACTATCCTAACACTTAGTAACTTTTATAATTCTTTATATATCAATGGTTCCAAGATAATATAAACCATAATTTACCTTTACCTAAATGGTTTATGATCAGGATTTAGTGGAATCATATGAGTGATGACTCTAGGAATGAATATCCTTAATTTTTCATAGGTTCATGTAATTACATATGTATATCTGATAATCAATTCCTTAACCTTTTACCCTTATTTTTCTGTGTATCTTAAGCCAATAGTGATGAAGTGTGTGTTTATTTCATCACCAACATTTTTTGAGCTAAATTCAAATTCATTAACCTTAATTTTCCTTTGTGATTGGTCTTGAGGATCTGTATCTAAGGTTCCTTTTAGGGTGAACATTCATAAAGGGAGGTGATTATCATTTAGTTGGATAACACCTTCTTCACCCAATTATTCATGGAATCTATGGTTTCTTTCCTCATCATCAATTATTTAATATTTGAACTATCCTAAATTTGTCAAGAATTGGATAATTTATTGGTCATCATCAAATACTTGAAATTTTTTAGCATTGACTGGTAATGAAGGAAAAGGTACTAACTCAATGGATAAATTTTAGACTTTTAACTCTTGTAAGGGTACTAAATTCACTTCTAAAGTAGATTGTGAATCGGTGGCTTCATTTTATTGTTTGGGATAGCTACTATGTTAAAAGTTTTAAATTATTCAATTAAATCCCAAACTTTATGCTTGTATTTCTTTAAATATGAAAATTTACATTTATATTAATTTTGAACCTAGTTAATAACAAGTTTAGAATCTTTATATAACAATAGTTCTTTAATATTATTCTTGAGGGAAAACTACAATCCCCAATCAAAGCTTCATATTCTACTACGTTTTTGGTGCATGGGAATTGAAAACCTAAATGATGCCATAGTTTCTTCCTTTTTAGATCGACCAGTCAATACTAATGCCTAACCCTTACTTAAATATTGCTGCATCAAAATTAAGGGTCCACAATTAGTAAGGGCCTCAAATATATTCTAGTACTTTATGTTTTTTAGTAAATATATGAATTCTAATACTAGGAGATTTATAACTTACCTCTTCATTGGTGGGATTTTACTCCATAATAGGATGCTTCATCCTTGGCTCTTGATTGATCCTAATATATTTGGCAATAACTCTCCAAGGTAGCCAAAATATGCAAAAAGTTCATTGAAAGATATCCATTTAACATTTTTAACCAATCTGTACTCAACAATAACCTATACCCATTAGTAATATTCACTACCAAGATGTCGATAGTCATTTATACTCTAGGTTATTTGGTAACCTAAATTCTCACATCATTAATCTCTCCTAATATAGGCACTACTATTTTATCTAGTTGTGACACAATCCTCTTTGATGGATTTTATGTTAAACCAAGTTTTTGACCAATGAAATTTGGAATTACTATTGTTGAAGCTTCAAAATCTCCCAAGAAATTATGTATATTCTTTCTAAATGCTTGAATGGTTAGTAAGAAAGGGGAAACCTTAGGATTGATTTTGTATATAACATTCATGTTGGTTGTCTTGGACTTTGTCATAGTAGACTTACCTGCGATGGACTTCCATAAGAGTTCCTTCTACTCTATGATTTATGTTAGTTCATGAAGAGTGATGTGGGCCTTGATTTTATTCATATCCTCAACAATATTGTATCCTCCTTTATTATGTTCCTCTCTATACTAAAGCTGATCATTCCTTTTAGATGAGGTAGATTATTATTAGCTTTTGGATTCAAAGGGATAATTGTATTACTGGGAAGAGTATAAGTAGTAAGAATTTGCATGTTCCTCAAGTTATATTCATTCTTATTGAACTATTGGAATGATTGCACTTCATCAGAATTAACATCTAAAATATTGTCATATTCATTAGGGAATGAAGACTCATAGGTCTCAAAGACCATAGTTGAACTTGAAGGGCTATATTCATAAGGGAGATATGGAGGATTCATCATTTGATCTTATCTGATTATTTCTCTCTAAAAGATTTAAAAAGATGTACATAACTCTATACAGTCCAAATATCCATGTTATGATGTGTTTTCAACCTTGTACTAGTTAGACAAAGTTATTTTCATGATATTCATTTATGGAAGCTTAGTAGACTATTGATATTTTGTATTGTTGGTGGGCCTATTAAAAGGCCTCTTATATCTTAGAAATCCAAAATTTTGGTTGTAATTCTAATTATTAGTATTACCCATCCTCTTTTTCATATTTAAGAAATCATTGCTCAACGTCTTAACCATTCTTTATATAGATCAAATTTAGCTTTATTGGAGTCATAACCTTGATTGACTATTAAATTGGTTTGATCCTAATGTTGATTCTATCGATGTCCATTATTTTGTGTCTGATTATTCAAGAAATCATAATTTTGATTCATTATCTATTTCATCATAGGAGGTAGAGTGTACAACTAATTCTAATTAAATGTGGGGGCATTCTGATTCATGTGTGGAATTGTGTTTAAGGATGGGAGTCCATTATTGAATGCTTGTACCCATAGATTATGAGGTATAAAATATGGATTGAGATACTTGTTGATGTTAATAGCCTATTAGAATTCCAAAGCTAGAGTATTGGTAGTGATATCTCTTCATAAAAATAGTGTAATAATAGGATCTAGGGCATTCTTGTATATCTCAAGCATTAGATTATCATCTAGATTATACATGGTTCTCAATTAAGTGTACATATTCTATAATCAAGCATTAAAGGCCTAGATTGGCTCACTAGGTTCTCTTTTTATGCTAGTAAAGAGCCAATATACTAGATGTGGGTTAGTTATTTATATAAATTATACAAGGAATACATTTTGACACTCATTCTATGAGTTTATGGAATTTTCCTACAAATTGAGATACCAATCATAATAAGAATCTTGTAGAGTAAATGGAAAAATCCTACATGCAACATCCTCATGGATGACATTCATTAAATTTGGGATGGCCTTGAAATATTTGATATTTTATTCTTCTATCCTCTCACTTGAGGGGGAGAAGGTAGGTAAATGCTTTTCTAGATTTCTTGGTAGATCATGTTGATCCTTAGGTATGGTAATGGTATATCTAATTAACGAAGGTTGATCCATAGAAATATTGATAAGTGGGATGTTTCCATTAGATGAAGGTGTTTATGATCTGCATATCTCAGGGATGACAGGTATGGGTTTATGCCTCTTTTTATTTGATAGTCAAAAACCAAAAGGATGGCTTGGGATCTATACTTTGTTAATCTCTTGGGTGTCTTTGTAATGACTAACCCCTATTTATTGGGAAAACATATAAGTGTGTCCTCCTTATATCACCATTTATCTTCTCTATTGATGTTGGTTTTATGTACACCTCATTAAAGTTTAAATGAGGTAGCCTCCAATGTTTTGGGATCTCTATGGAATAGGGTTACACTCTAGGGAATGAGTTATAGGTATGGGGTTAAAATAAACATGTAGTGGAATAGCAAGTTGAGCTTGTGGGTTGTTTAACCAAGTTTTTTAGATGAATTCATGGATTCTAATAAAAAGGTAATCACTAGGTGGGTTGGATGGATGGAAAACAATTCTATAGTGGACAAATCTTAATGAAACATAAAAATAAGGAAGGTTAAGGAAGAAAAAAAGGCTCTATGTTCTTGAAAGATAACTTCTAAGGTTGTTTCTTTAGTGGAAAAGTATCTCCAAAACCTGTGTTTGTTGTTTTTAGATTTTCCACACTCATGAACAAGAATGGTTAGTAGTTTGAGCTAATAGTATAGGATGCTTAATGATCTTAATTAAAAGTTAATATTCTTAGGGTTGTTGTTTCACACCCTTATCTAAGATATTATAGTTCAGACCAAGAAGTTTTCTAAGGTATTTATGTCTCACATCCATAATACTATATCAAAAAATATACTTCTACACACCTTGGATTATCAATTCAAATTTTTATAACTATTTAAATCAATGAAACCTATCGATCCTAAATTTTTATTACACATATGAGACTAATATTCATTAATAAAATAATAAAATTCATTTGTATCATTAGCACACTTAAAAATTATTGAATCAATACATACAAATAAAATTCTAATTCATTAACATAGAGAGGGAAGAAGAAAGAACAAATACAGTTGCATGACAATCAATCTTTTGATATATACTTTAACACTTTGACAAGAGGGTTCTACATGTATTTAAAGAACTTGAGGAAGGGATCACCTCATCCTCTAAGTTTAGAAAACTTTGATTACATATTAAAAGACTATATGATAAGTCTAAGTTACATCTCAAAACTTATAGATACTTCAAGTATGCAACATGTGCATGTCGACCAAATGATTTAGTTAATTATAATATGGATGTAACTAGGAATTAACTATTTATTTATAATCGTTACATGAAAAATTGTGAAAAAATAACCTTTTATCTTTAGGCTAAATTGTCTCTTGCTTACCATTTCTCAAAACTATCATTGGAACTATAATTGTGCTTGGTGATGCACTCATTGATTGAACTAGTGTTATAATCAAAACTAAAGTCTTAGATGGCATTGATGTAACTATTGTTTTTAGCACTATATGTGGGACATATGGAGTATAAATAGTAGGTGGCATTGATGCTACTTTATTCCTGGCATCTAACTCTTGGTAATACTTATATGCCTTAGCATGTTGTGCACAAATTAAGTTCATGTCAAGAAGATGAGGCGTAGTCACCCTACTTGTTTTTTTAATGAGTTAATTATGTTCTATCTTGGTATCTCTAAATCTAACCGATAAGACTTCTAACTCTATTGAATTTTTCATTTTTGTACTCAAGTTGTCTTCAATGTCCTCCAACTCAGTCCTTATAGACTCATTTTGAATCCATCTAAGACTTATTGAATCATCTGGTCAAAAGTAGCTTGAGTTACCAATTTCCCTCTATTATCCTAGATCACTATTAATTAAAGCTTAATCAAAATTTTCTCTACTTGATTTTCTTGTTTGGCCTACTTATTTACTAGAGCTTCATAAGATGACACACAATCTCAGGCCTCTTATGTTCTTATTAGAGATAGATTCAATGAATTTGATGCCTTTAGAGGGGTCATCAAGTATAAGTGGCTAAATGCCTTATTGGGGTTGTACAATATCAATAAATTCAAATAATTCTCATTTTCTCTAATAATCTTGAATAATTTGGTTATTAAATTTACATGTGGAGCCAAATTGACTCTCATAGAATGAATTAAATCTAAAATCTCATACAACCGAAGTGTTATATTTTTCACATCCTATTCTATACTATGGGGGACTCGTATCACCTATTACTACTATATGAGATTTTTTACTCTTCTTATAGCTCTTATCTAGCTACATCTATTCCCTCATATATAATTATTATTTCCTCATTATGGGTCTCTATGTAGGACTTGAGGTTCTCAATGTATGGGTACTAACCCTTCTTCCTATTTTTCCTCTTAAAAAGGGAATAAACCTCTTCCCTTTCCTCAAAAATCAAACTCCTACTAGAATTATCCTCAATCTTCCTCTTTCTAGTCTGCTAGACTAATGTTGTAGCATTGTCAAATAATGATCTTACTAGTGGAAGCTTGGTGATCTTTAGATTGGACCAAACTCAGATTTGGATTGATTTAAGAGCTAAAATAAATATTTAAACTCAAATTAGATTTATTGTAGATAGGTAAACTTGAATAACTATTCCATTTAGGATTTGAATGATATATGGTTGAGGTTGAATGCACATTCATACTTGGATTTGGATTTATTGGATGGTTAGTTTGATGTTGATTCAAATATGCATTTGAATCAAAATTGATTGTATTGAAACCTAGGCTAAGCCTAGGATTGCTTGGATTTGGATTTGTGACTAGATTAACCAAGGGATTCCTTAACAAATCCATTTGTCTAGTGACAAGTGACATTGTTTACTAGAAAATTTTTGACTTAAAAAAGGATTTAAAAAAAAGAATTGACATGAGACTATAAAAAGGACCAAAGTATCTAAAATTTTGATTAACAACTAAATGCTTTTGAGTTTGAGTGTAAGGTTATTTTTATATTTTTAATGACTTAAAATAAATTTGTCTTCACACAAGGATATTGTAGAATTTGGTAAAAAATAAGGAAATAATACAAAAATTCCTACTTTAAACAATCAATTAATTACACAAAATGGTGAAAATCTAGGATAAAGGGACTTAAAAAAAATTTAGGCTTTCTATGTCACTTATCTATCACATTTACTTCAACCTAGTATTTCAAGGCACTAACCATGGAGGATCCTACCATTCCCATAACCCACTAAGTCTATTTTCAAGGGTGCATTGATAGTAACTTCCCTATGTGATACACTCCTCTTAGATGCACCACAAATTAGAGGGATATAATGGCTTACGTAAGATTAAGGTTTTCACAATATTTATCTAAATGGGAGTACATTGTATACCTTTTGGTATAATGAGGCCCAAGACCATATAGGGAGCTATTAAAACCCCAGGTATTGGAGTATGTAATCCCCTCACATCATGTTGTGCTTAAAACACAAAACTAATTAAGCCTTTGAAACAATCGATCTTACTATTTATACTTTATAGGTACATAGATTTTATGCTACCATATGGTGATGAAATACATGGTCAATAGATCCCCTAAAAAATAAAAAATAAAAATTTAATGCTTGTCTTTGATTCTCATGTATCATCACCAATGTGACATCGATGGAAGAGCATACACACAAGCAAAACTTGGGTAACACAAAGAGTTATAATTTTGCTTTTAATTATCAAGTAGTTTTACTAATGTGATTCTAAGAAAAGAGCATACACAACCTCACAACACATAAAAAATTCTATAAAAAAGAAAATAATTAATCTAAGAAACTAAGTATGAGCTAATTACTATAAACTAAAAATGAAACTAAAATTAAACATTAGTAGTAAAATAGAAAGATTTTTTTATCCTATTTACAAAATTTATTCAACTAGAATCATACAAATAATTTTATAGAGAGTTATTTTTTGCTTAGACTCAAGGCAACCTACAATAAAGAGAGAAAAAAATCAAATAAAATATGTTATTAAATGTAGCTATGATGAATATGAGATGAAAAAGATAGGGCAATGGTCCTACCAGGCATGACAAAATGTATTAAATAAATATATAGATTCAAATAAGATAAGAAATAAAATTAAATCTTAATCTAAACTAACTCAACCTATGATAATTTATAAATGAAATATAAAACACAAAATTATACCTTAACACAAAAAGAATCTTCCTCTATTGCAATGTGAATTTGATTTACTCGCTTTGAATTGTGGTTGCTCACTCTTCCAATACAAGGGAAAATGGGCAATGTTGTGCTATGAAAACTCTTATAATATTAGCATGATAAACCTATAATAAAGAAGCTTCTTTTGATATACCAACAAAATAACTTTGGAATGAAGAAGCTTCTTATATATGCTAGAAGAATAAATTTATAATGAAGAAGCTTATTGATATATGCTAGAAGAATAAATTTTTAATGAATAAGCTTGGCTAAATTTAAGGAAGAAACTCTAATTTATAAAATTTGGAAATGTATGTGAACTATCCATCTTGAGGTGAAGATCAAAGGCTAAGAATATAAGGTAATTTTTAATTCATAATAAAAATTTTGAATTAAAAATTAGATTGGAGAACATGCAGGACTCACAAATGAATGTATAATTAGTTTGAGAGGAAGATATGACATAAAATTAGTAAGTGGATATGAGGTGGACTATTAAATTGGAGAAAATTAGATTATGGAAGATAATACGAATAAATGTGTATTATTAAATTAGATCATGGAAGATAATGGGAATAAAGGCAAATTATTTAATTGGATCATGGGGGATAATAGGATTTTTAAATTGTAATGGTGGGAGATAGGTCAAGCCTTATGGCATGTGAGGATGATTTTTATTTATTGGACTTATGAAAATTATGAATTTCCAAAATCCATGGAATTTTAAATTAGATAAAGATTAATTAATTTTGTATTAAATTTAGGGATAATAAATAGTGAATAGTGAATAGTGGTGATGAATAGTGATTAGGAAAAATTAAGGATGATTATATTTGATTAAGTATTTAGTGAAAATAATATTAAAATAAATATAAAGTGTTTGATTTTAAGTGTTTATAGTTAAACATATTGAGCAGAATTCTATGAAATCATCTTAAGTTATTAATTCATAAGAGGTGTTGCATAACCCTCTTGAACTTGAAATATATTTTAACCCCTTACCAAATAATTTTATTACACCTAATTTCAAAATTTATGATATAAAGGGTTATTATGAAAAACATCTTGGATCTTTCTTTATGCCATGACTTGATTATGCCTCTACTGATAAACTTTTTACTAAACTATTTCCAAGGAGACTCAAGGACTATGCTCTAAGGTGGTTCTATTATTTACCAACCCAATGTGTAAAATAATTCAAGACTCTTGTATATTAGGTTTTGGAAACACTTTTATATCAACATCACCAAAAATTTATCCTATTCTGAAGTTTCAAAAATTAAAGGAAGCAATGAACCTACCAATGAATGTCTTGAGATACAAGACAATGTTATCCAAAATGACAAACCAAATGGTATATAAATAACTTCAAGAAATATTCAAGTAGTGTTTGCTCACCCCATTACATTAGTCCATAATTTTCAAAAAAATTAAATATTTTGATGACTTATTCCATATTGTTAGAGATCATGAAATGAAACTTATCTCATTGAACAAACTTAAGTATGTAGCCAACACACTGACTACATCCAGTACCAAGTTTTATATTAAACCAAAATATAAGGTCACACCTACATAACCTTAAAAGGACACAACTAAAATTATTAATATAGTGTGATAACAACCTAGTTAATTTATCTTATCCAATGCACAAAAAAGATAATCCAAATGATTACTTGAGTCTCCAGCTTCTCTACTTAAGAAGTTTATAGGTTGTAATCTCATATCTCTCCCTCCTCATAAAGAGGTTGATATGAGTATACCTTTACCTCATGGATATAATGTCAATGATTATTGAGACCATCATTAGGGCCTTGGGAACTCTAATAACTTATGCTATAGCTTGATCCATAAAAATTAAGATCTTATTGATAACCAATATCTTACATTTGATAACCCTCATAGAGATTTAGGGTCATATTCTAGTGACCATCAGAAGTTCAAATGGAATATAATGCCCATCATCCTCCACTAAATTAACATCCATTAGATGGGATTATTGGTACTTATACATAACATATACCTCATACGGTTAAGAGACAATCTATTAATTTTGATGATAGTGAGATTATTGATGATGACTCATAGTTAATTCATTATTTATTCATTCATATTGTATACACATAATATTTACAAACTTTATCAATTAATAATGTTGTATATCTTATAGAAACCCGTCAAGTTTCAATCTCTCTGAGTGTACACCTTAAAGGCTAAATTGGAAAAAGGGTGGGTAGATCATTATTGATTTACAAGATTTTTGTCCCCTATACCACCATTTTAAACCTACAAAAAAACACTTCCCTAAGTTGTGATTCCTTCCTTACACACTCTTCCAAGCAATTCAAAACCTTATTCACCCCTTACCTAAGCTTAAAACCCTTTTTGACATTTATCGAATAATAGCAGCCTAGGATGACCTTGTATTCAAATTAATATTATCATGTTATAGTTCTCAGTTGGCCTCGACCAACCCAGATTAGGATATAAATTGCTTTTATCAATTAATGATACAAGGTCAAATGGGTCCAATACTATTAGCTAAATGTTTAAAGAAGGTTTGAAGTTATATTCACACACACACACACACACACACACACACACACACACACACACACACACACACACACACACACACACACACACACACACACACACACATCCATTTATATAATTTATTAGGAAGAGAAGAAGAATATTATATTATTAATCTATTTATCGACCATTCTACTTGAGGATAATTTTTTAGGGTTCCAAAAATAGACTTGGAGATATGGATCTTTTCTTATGGATAAGTCTTTTAGATGCATAGATAAGTTATGTATTCTAGAGCTAACTTATCCTTGATATCCTTATATACCACAACAACCTCTTATGAAGCACTTTGGCCAAGGGAGATATTAAGTCTCGATAGGTTCATCTTCAAAGGTAAGTATTATTATCTTTGTTCCTCTTTTATTAAAGTGGAAATATTTACATTTTTACTTCACTCTTATACATTAATATTTATTATAAATTGGCTTTAAATATCGATATTTTATGCATGTTTACTTTTCATGATTATTATCCCTAATTTGTGTGAAAATTTCTGGTGAACATTATATTATATTTTACTTTAATTTACATATAATTTTTGAATATGAAAGCATAAGACCTAACTAGGGCCATTGCATGGTGTTACCTTCCTAAGGGATTTGAAACCCTCTCTAGTGATGTTATTTTGATAAGATACCCCTTGGTTAGGTTTAGCAGATCCATCTTGTTCATGATGACAAATGTCTAAATGCATCAACAAATGAAAATTTAAGTGTGATTTATCTTCTCTAAACTAGGATTGATTTATAGTCCAACAATATTTTTCCTTATATACATTCTAGTGAATCCGATATGAGTCTGACCCTTTTTAGTTTTCTTTCATGCATTCATTTTATTATCATATTATATATTATTATCCTTGTCACACTATATCAAAACTATTGATAAATTCTAACATTTTGTGCATAGGCTTAACATATAGTCACTCAAAATCTACTATGTTTTATTTATACATGTCTTCTCTAGATGCAGGTGATTGGATTGATTAGCTCAACACAATCCTCTTATTTAGCTAAAGGATTGCAAACTCCATCAACCCAATTGACCCTATTTATAGTTTTATTTTTACCAATAAAATTTTGTATAAATAGTCAAACCATTCGAATATATTCATAGATTATTTTAAACACATAGGTTTTTCAAACTTTATCAATCTAGTCAACTCTATTCATAGAATATAAAGTTTGCATTTGAGCAACAAAACATAAAATTTACAAACTATGCATTTTCAAAATTATCAAGGTTCATTCTTACCTTCTCTGCCATTTATATTTTTAATTTATAGTATTTTTTTTCATAGTTTGTAGTTTATAAAACTAAAACCCTATAATGAATTGGGTCAACTAGCTTGATGTAGTTTTTTAACCTATCTTATCTCTAGAAGACCCAGTCAACCTGTTTGACTGTGTTCTTCTAGATATTGATTCCATTAAATATTAGTGACCCTGTCAACTCTATTTTATATTATTTTCATACAATTAAACTAACTCTGTATTCTTCACAATCAAAGGAATTAAACTATTTTCCTAGTAATTAATTCACTTTCCATTTCAATTACTTGCATGCTTAGAGTAACAAACATGTAATAGTTAGGTGGTTTTTCAATTTAATAATTTAGTCACATTGTTTTTAGATTTTTTACACACTTCTAAATCACTTAACACCAAAAAACATTCAACATTTTTCTTCCCAAGGTCTACCTATTTAGATTTCATCATAATGGGGAAGTCAACTTGGTTTTCTGGCCAAGTATAAACATGTGGTTGATGTTATATATTGGTAAAGCACCTAAAACCCTTATCACTATGAGATTGTGAAGTGAGGGGGTATACCCCAATACCAATATTGTACCATCATCAATATAAATATCTTTTAGCCTAAACTACCTAAAACTATCCATAGATTGCTTTCTAGCTCTTTTTTATAGCCAATTCTCTATCACATTAATTTTAAAATTTATTATAACCTAAAAAAATTTAGGAATGACCAATTAGTTAGAATTTACATTCAAGTTTTATTACTTACTCTTTTATCATTATATTTTGTGTTTTAAAACTTGTATGATAAAGTATTAGTGAAAGGTTTTTGTTGTGTGATATAGTTAGATCAAATAAATTGATCTAATTGCTTGTGTGTTTCATTTTATTTACTTGGTTATTTACTTGTAAATTTTTTTCATGTTTTCATAACACAGTTCTATTGATACAATATCTTATAAACTTTTGGTCTTGCTTACCTTCAGTACACAATCACCATATATGACTGTGTATCTTTCCAACCTATTCAATTTCCCCCTTTGGAGTGCACAATCAACTAATAGACTATGTATCTTTTCAACTTGTTCATTTTTTCCCTCTTTAGTACACAATAAACCTAGAAAACTATGTCTTGTATTCCCTATCATGTTTCTTATCTTATAAAACACTATTGATTGGTTTGATTTTGTATCTTATCAATTGATCCTTATTTTGATCTAGTTCTTAACCACTTTCCTTCATAATGAATTTCCTATTTGAGGATAATATAGATTTAAATTAGATAAATATGATGAGTTTTACCAATCCTAATAATTTTCCACAGACATATCTTATGGAACCAAAATTGGATGAAAGTAATGTCCATGTTACCATTTGTGATGCCAATTATGGGACTCCTCCTCATTGGTCCTTAGTTCTCAATAATTTGTTCTCACTAGAATATGAGAGTGATTTTGAGTACATAACTAAAATTTTATTTTTCATCAATGAATTCCCTCGACATAGAGTAAAAGACCCTTCAACCATTTATAGTCTTATGATAGGTCCTCATGTAGAAGATCCTTTTTTACCTTCCCCTACTTTCTTTCATAGATTTGGGGGAACTAGTTTATTTGAATCTCAACTTTTTCCGTCTATTATGTATCCTTCACACACCATGATAACTTCTTTTATGACTTCCTCAATCTCCATGATAAGTATCTCTACTAAAATGGTAGGTCCAACTTCTAGTGGGGCACTTCAAAATACCTTTTTCTACCAATGATTCTCATGCCACTAGTGTAATACATTCTACTTCTAGTGGGCCACTTCAAAATACCTTTTTCTACCAAAGATTCTCATTCCAATGATTGTTATGAGTACCAATTTCAAAAATGTAAAATTTAACTACTCTTTGATTGATAAATATGTATATGCACTAGTAAATTTAGACATTACATTCTCAAAAATTAATTACATGTTATCTTGCCAGACCCCAATACAAAATTCATGCTAAGTCAAAATGAATTAGGTTAATGTAGAGTTAAATGGATGTCTATTTTATAAGAGTATGATATAGAGATGAAAATAGCCATACTGGTAAAGTGTCAAGGGCTAGTTCAAATGATTACCAACACTAATCCAAAGCTACATATCCTATAGGTTGAGTAATAGGATTTCTAACCGAATGAATGGTATGATTCCTTGATTCACTTGTTGATTAATGGTACTTGTTCTATAGGCCTTATAAGGGAACATAAGAGAGCCATAAGACTCAAAGCTTCTCACTATTTGATCAAAGATAAGATATTGTATAGAAAAAACTTTGAAGGAGTCTATTTGAGATGTTTGTCTAGGGAGGAAGCTTATTAAATCATGAGTACTTTCCATGATAATTTGTGTAGTGGAAATCCATAAGGAAGATTAATAACCCAAAAAATCTTTAGGTTTGGTTACTATTGGCCCACCATTTTCAAGGATACTCACAAGCACGTAAGGGAATTCCATTTTTGTCAAATATTTAGTACCAAAGAACCAAAATCAGCCATGCCTCTACAACCAGTGATGGTTAGCAAACCCTTTACTTAAAGAGGGTTAGATTTCATAGGAGTTATTAACCCTAATTATCTTAAAGGCCATAAATATTTCCTAAATATTACAAACTATTGCACAAGGTAGACTAAATATATAGCCACCAAACATTGTAGGACAGAAGAAGTGACCAACTCCCTAGAGGAAAACATTTGTACCAGATTTGGAACCCTAGTCACCTTCATGTGTGATAATAGATCTGCATTTGTGTCCATAGAGATGACTAAATGGGATGATGATAATATGATCTATCTAAATTTTTATTCTAGCCTTTAACCCTAAGGAAATGACATCTCTAAATCTACCAACAAGAGCCTAATCAAGGCAATAAATAAATTGTTTGAAGACAAACCTAGGTCTTGGCACAAGCTCCTCAAATATGCTCTATGAGTAGATAGGATAAGATTCAATAAAGCCTTAAAGTCATCATCATTCCTATTGGTGTATAGCTAGGAACTTATTTTTCCTATCACCCTCACATTTCCCATATTAAAATTTATGCAAGAATACATGGATGAAGTCAAGAGCTTGAAAACTCTAGGTTACTAGATATCATTCAGATAGAAGATGCAAGGGAGGAATCCTTTGCTAACTTCAAAAAGTGTCAAACCATAGTCAAAATATGGTTTTATAAAAGGTCAAAATTGAATGTATTTAGATAGGGAGAGTTAGTCCTCCTTTGGGACAAGGCATTTGAACCTAAAGGCAAACATGTAAAATTCACACCTCTATGGATTGACCCATATAAAATCGTTAACACACTTGACAATAATACTTTCAAGCTAAAAAACCTTCAAGGAGTAGAGTTCACATTTCCCACCAATGGGTAATATTTCAAACATTACTTTGATGTAGCTCCACCAGGGGTATTCATGGAATAAAATCTATAAGGCTATTTAAGTAGGGTAGGTAGACTAGTTAGTTTCTTTTATACTTCTCTTTATTGATATATTTGTATTCATTTTATTGTTTTTGGTTGTTTCTTATTATTATTTGATTTTGGTTGTGTTTTTACTTTCTCTTATTTATCTATTCTTTGGATATAATAAGTCCTCCTAGATAGTCTGGTGCTCAAAATATCTTGTCTCCTTGGAATTATCAAAATTTGATGATAGGGTATAAACCCCATGCATATGAAGATCACAAACCTAAATAATGAGCTTGGTACTACAACATAAGGAAACTAGTAAGGACCAATGAAGAGATCCCTTATTCTATTTAGACTCAAACATTACTTAGACTTGAATATGGATTTAATAAGAGTTACACTTATAAAATTAAGTTTAATCTATTAGGATAAAATCATGTTTGTACTCAACAAGACATCCTTGCCTAGGATAATGGTTATAGCCATAGGTAATTTTTTGAAATCAAACACTTGACTAGATTTCTTAAACCTAGATACCTTGGTTCCCAACCTTGTTAGAAACATTAAATATATGTTAAAAGGTACAAAAAATAATAATTCGAGGCAAAATATAAAGCTTTTCAAGCATAGGTGATTTGGGTAATCTCCATCAAGGTTATAGATGTATGACTGGTAGTGGAGCAAGGCCTCAAGTGGATCCAAAGGCATATCTATCAGGGTTATGGATGCCCAGCTAGAAGTAGAGCAATGTCCAAGCCTCCCTAAACTAAAAGAACAACCCCCCATGAATGCCTAAATAAGATGCTAGCCAGTGTAATGATTAAATACATGAAACCTAAAAGTTGTTCCTTGAATCCCATGACAAATAGTAAGTGGAATCAAAACACACATATAACATGACTATATCATAATAGTTTAAGCTTAATATTATAGGTACAAAGCTTGTTTCAACCATGGATAGATCTCAAGTGATGACATGGATCTAGTAGGATAAAGGACCTAATTGCTAACCTAAACTAGAATCCATGGGTTCTAACATTTGGCTATGTTCCCCCTATGAGTCATCATTTGTTGGCACCAGCATACCCTTTAATTTTTAAAATTGGGGCCCTTGATATGTTTGGAACCTTACTACTATCAATTTTGTTATGTTCCTAAGTTTCATTATAATTTTATGATCATCTATTCAGTAAAATGGTATATTTTTTTAAACCTTAGTATGCCTAATGCTTCTAACATTTTACCCTATGTTGTGAGAAATGCAAGATTCATGAAACACTAGTTTTCACTAGGCCCAGAGTTTTATTAACATTTGGTTTGCTAAGTTTTAACCTTGGCCCCTCTTTAGCAAAACCCTAGATTTGAAACCCTCAAATTTGAATTCAAATTATATTGAGAGTTATTTGGTTGGAATTTTGAAAATACAAAGACTTAATTCTAATTTTATATTAAGGCTTGGTCATGTTTATTAGCATGACCGAACCTTGACATGAAATTAATCTTATTTCCTTGTGTTTTATCTTTAAAACATCCTTATCTAATATGTTTCATGGGGTTCCCTTTTATTTCCTAGCTGACCATCCCTTTTGAATTAAGGTTTAATCTAAGTCTTAATCATAAGACCCCCTTCATATTTAAATGAGAATGGGGCCTTATAATTAAAACCTACCTAGTTATTTATTAACTTTGGGTCCTAACTTAAACCTCATGCATCTTAAAAGATCCAATGATTGTCACTTCATTATAAGATCTAATCCAATGATGTGAGGAAAACCTAGATCTAACAATCATCACTTCATCATGAGATTTGATCCAACTATGCAAGGTGAGGATTGAAAGGTCAAATCTCTAAAAATATGCCAAGTGGTGACCTCTTACACAAAACTATATTATCAAATGTCTTACTAATTAAAAATAACCAATCATCTGTAACACCTTAGATTTTGATCCAACATCCATCACTCCTCTCAATCTAATAAAGCACATTAAACCCTAGGTCCTCTAGGAAGCCCCATGAGGATGCCACATGGTACTCTCATGTTCAACTATAGGAACTTCATAGACTAAAATTTGATGCTCTTTATAACTTCATTTGATGACCATGAGGACATTTGGGATGATAGTGAGACCATCCGACTTAATCTAGTTTAATATTTTTTCCTAGACAAAAGGGGAATGTTTTGATTATTATAAGGGGTTTTACATAAATATTTTGGATAAACTTAAGGTTATACATTTAATCATAAGTTTTTATTAGACCCTCAGGATTGTCTTAAACATTGTGCATATTAAAATATACAATCACCCTCACTTAGTTATACCAATTTCATCCAATGGTGTGAGATCTTTAAATGAAACCAAGAAAGCCTAAGATTTTGACACATGGAAAAATCTTGGAAGTTGGATATCAATGACATGATAATATGTCAGGTGGCATAATTATATCACTTAATTCTCATAATTACCAATAAGATAAAAGGCCTAGGATTTATATTGATAGTTCACATTGAGTCTCTAGATCTTGATCTAACATTGTGAAATAAAGGGAAAAATTCAAAAGCTAAAAGCTAGTTATTCTTCAAACAATTATGAAAAATTCCATGAAATAATCCAAATGGATGCCATGTAGGATAAGCAAAATATGAAAAAACTTAAATTTTGTCTATTTGGAAAAGTAAAGGTATAAATACATGAGTATTAATTAGATCAAAGGTACAAATGAACCTAGTTCCAAATAACCTTTGCCATTAAATTTATCAAAGAACCTGAAAACCTGCATAAAATAGGAAGATTGTGAGCAGTTGAATCACTTTCAAACTTGCAAAGTAATTCTAAGTGTGAGAAGGACAATCTAGAAACTTCTACAAAATAGGTGTTCACCATTTTTTCAAAAATTTGAGAAGCAATGGCAATAGGTAGACAATAATAAAGGGAAGAAATGGGGATTTACTTATCCACAGACCACCTAGCCTAGGATTTATATTGATAGTTCACACTGAGTCTCTAGATGTTGATCTAACATTGTGAAATAAAGGGAAAAATTCAAAAGCTAATAGCTAGTTATTCTTCAAACAATTATGAAAAATTCCATGAAATGATCCAAATGGATGCCATGTAGGATAAGCAAAATATGAAAAAACTTAAATTTTGTCTATTTGGAAAAGTAAAGGTATAAATAAATGAGTATTAATTAGATCAAAGGTAGAAATGAACCTAGTTCCAAAAAACCTCTGCCATTAAATTTCTCAAAGAACCTAAAACCCTACATAAAATAGGAAGATTGTGAGCAGTTGAATCACTTTCAAACGTGAAAAATAATTCTAAGTGTGAGAAGGACAATCTAGAAACTTATACAAAATAGGTGTTCACCATTTTTTCAAAATTTTGAGAAGAAATGGCAACAGGTAGACAATAATAAAGGGAAGAAATGGGGATTTACTTATCCAGAGACCACCTAGGTAGGGTTTTCTAAAACATAGATTTAGACACCATGGCATTAAATAATGGATGCAAGAATTAGTCTAAGATTTTCTTCACCATAGAAGAGATGTAACCCCTCACTCAGAATGAGAGGAAAATTGAGGTAGTCAACACTAAGAATAAGGACCTAGTTATTGTACACTTGGTTGGCCTTCACCATGTAGCAGCTAAACCTGAGGTACTTCATTGTATCGATGTGCTTACTCTAATTTTTGTTGATTATATAATAGATGAAGATTAGATTGTAAAAGATGGAACATCTAGGAAAATTGCATACATTACCTCTGTATCCTTTTAGGTTTATTATAAGCTCCCATGGTCCCATGTGGATTTGCCCACAATTAAGGATTGAAACACTAAGAATGACTTGGACACCATCCTTGGTACTTGGATCAATTATGGAAAGTATGTTTTTAGAGATTTCCAAGGTAGAATTCCAATTTCCTAATTTATAGAGGGGATTATAGTTGTCATGACCTTAGTAAATAGGATTTTTGGGGCTACCACAACTACTTGTGATAATCCTACCTAGGTTTCCTATGTATACTTCCTAATTGAATAATAAATCACCCCTCCAATTGGGGATATGATAAGTATCCACCTAGGTTGTTAGTTTGTAGCCATCAAGAAGAAGACTAGCAAGCAATTCTTCATGATGTCTTACCTGCTTGATACCTTATTAGCCTCAAATAGGGTCCCTCACATAAAAAATGGTCTCCTAGTAGTATAATAAATATTTATCATCACTACTCCAAAATTCACATTTTAAAGAATAGAAACCACATGTAGTTCATTTATGATGGAATTTACCCCTCTTTGGTTGAGGCTATCACTAGCTCTCCCATGCCTAGGATGCACCCCTTGATCAAAAGGTACATGAAAATGATGGGAGATGTATGGTATTATCTAGACTATATAGTGATAAAGAATGAGGGAACCATGTCCTCACCCTTTAGATTACCTATATATGTCCCAAGCAAGCTGGCTAAGTAGGAGATCACATTCTAGATCCTTAATGGGATTGATGGAGTATGAAAGGAAAATAAAAAAAGGCCTCTTTCATCCTTTTCCTCTAATAATTGAAAATAACATGTTATAATATTAGAAGAAAGTGGATGTCATGTCTAGATAAAGAGAATTTTTCATCTTCCAAGTGGATGAATTAAGAATGTGGGATCCTAAAGGGGTAGTGTAACATCATCTTTATCCCCTCCACAAAAACCACCACCTTTTTTAGAATATGTTGACATGTTGGCTCTTGAGCCATATGAGACATTTGAGGAGTTTTTCTAAGATCTTGAGGAAGATTATAGCTCAGAGAAGGTGGAAATAGATGAATACTATGACACCCAAGTAGGGTTAGTTGTAGAGACTCCTAGACAATTGGGAGGTACTAAAGAGGATAAGGGAAAGGA
Organism: Torreya grandis; assembly: GCA_037957365.1. Classification (NCBI taxonomy): domain Eukaryota; kingdom Viridiplantae; phylum Streptophyta; class Pinopsida; order Cupressales; family Taxaceae; genus Torreya; species Torreya grandis. Next base: position 248,801 of record JARHVA010004293.1, read on the forward strand.
ACATGAGTTATCCCTAGCCCCAACTACCATTATAAGGAAGAGGAAGATTGATTTGGTCCTTTTCCCTACTAGTTCCAAAAGACCAAACCTCCCATTTATACACCTAGCCTAAGAGATAAACTTGTTTAGTGATGAGTTCCCCATTCATGGGCTATTCATTCTAGATTGGTTCATTTATGGTAAGTTACAAAATATTCCCACCATGGGCCATTCATGGGCATTAACACAAAGTATCAATGTTGATGTGCAAGAGGACATTTAATCATGGATTTTTGAGATGATGAAATAAAAAGAAAAAAGGAGAATATGGAAGCCACCTAATTGACTAAACCTACCACTACAATCTACTTCAATCCAAATACCATAGGCATAGAGAAGATCACCATAAGGAAAGTTATGGTGGGTAAAAAAGAGTTCACCTTTTAAAGGGTAAAACCTTTCATAGTCCTAACTCTAGTAGAAAGACAAGCATTGGGAGAGCATCCCATCCATAAAGAGGATGTAGAGAGCATGGTTCGAGCCTAATAAACATAGGCAATGACAAGAATTAGGGGATTGAAGAAATAGATTTCCAACTTGAGGACGGATACATAGAACTTTAAGACCCAGGCCATCCTCTTGATCCTTAAGGAAATAATTAAGATTTTAAGTGGATCATTTTTTGACATGTTTGAGGCCTTAAAAGATGTGAAGCTTAGACATAGTGCATTAATGCAATAAGCTCAAATAGTTAAATCTTTGGTCATCCAATGGTAGTATTTTGAAGAATAGACTACTAAGATCATCAATGTGTAGGTAAGGAGATAGATCTTAGACTTCAAGACTATTAGTCTGGTACACTTGAGTACAATCCTAGGCATTGTTTTTGACAAGGTGTAGGATTTGAGCACATGGCACAACAATTTCAATGAGCTTAGAAGAGAAGATGAAACTTTGATAAGCAATATTGAGAAACTCTTAGGAACTATGCTGACAGAGCCTTCACAACCCACTGCTATGGGGTTGATTGATGATGAGGAGTTTAAGTAAAGAGCCACTTCCACAATCTAAGAGATAAAGGGGAAAAACTAGATCCAATATAGTAGTGAAAACTGTAGAAACATGGATTTATCATCAATTCAAGAGAGTGAATAGTAGAATCCTAGAGTATCAAGGAGGCCATGTTGAGAAATGTCAAAGAGTTTTAAAAATTGATAAATTAGGAAAATGGATGTTTGATGAAGCCTGTAGTAGATATAGAGATAATCAATGAACAACATACTAAGGCTAAGAACATCCTTCATAAAAATAGTCAAGAGGCCCACCACCATCTCAATAGAAGATTTCATGTATTATAATTTTACATACATTTTGTAAAATGGAATATTCTATTGTAAAACTATATGATAGTTTGTTGGTATATAGATTTTTAGGACAGTCTAATGTAGAAGAGCCATATGTAAGAATTTTCATATAAGGACAGTTTTCCTTATTATATACTTATGTGTCTTGAAACTATAGTACACTAGCTATGGTTTTTATATATAGGCAGTGCTACCATTTTCTAAGGGAGAGATTTTTGAGCAAAAATTGTATACTTAGAATAATTAATAAAGATAAATAATTATATAAAGTTTATCTATATGGTTGTGTTACTATCTTTTCTCTCAATTACTTGTCTAGATCTCAAATTTGAATGGTTTACTTAATTCTAAATTACAGTCTTGTTACAGGGTTGATAATCTATATTATGCTAGATTAATTGAAAAGATCTTATGTTGCTTCATTTAAATTTGTTATGCATTAAATATGTGCATTGGATATCTAGGTGTATTAGAAAAACATTAAAACATAAATATTTCTTACTTGTATCTTCAATTTTTCCGTATAATTTTGATTGGTTGTAGTGAAAATTGAGCATTAGCTATTTTCCATTACATACTAGTTTAAATACATGTTCAGTCAAGAGAAACTTTGTCATAATGTTTGAGCTAAAGATTAGCAATCACATTCACTTCCTTTATACCTTACCCTTTTTTTAAAAAAATAGCTCATTGTAGCTTAGATCTCACTGTCAAATATTCACATAGATTAGTGTAATCTAATACTTTGATCGAGATTCACTAGAATTCATAAAGGCTTGGATCAAGGTGGCTCCAAACCACCAAACCATATAAATATTGTGGAACAGTCTACCTTGCTTTGTTTCTATTTCACCACATGCATCACAATTTCCAAATACCTACAACTCATGCTCAGAATTCTTAAGATTCAAAAATGAGAAGTGTTCTTTAAGAACTAAGAGCACCTATAATACATTTAGAAACATCAACACTACCTTCATTGTTTTGAGGTGGATCTAGGAAATATTCTTCCCTTAGAGTGTGACAAAGGCATAACATCATCAAAGAGGGTAGTTTAGATGAAGACATTGGGGGATGATAGAAAATGAATCTGAAAACCCTTGAACACACCACTTAACATATCATGTTTTGTAATTTTTTAATTGATATAGATAGCATATCATGTTTTGTGTACTATTCCTTTAGGTGATTGTTAATATGTTTTCTAGTATAATCTTGATTGTTGATGATGTTCATGTTGATTGTTTGAGTACTTTCACTAGTTGTGTGATCTTACATAGCTCATATTGTTTGGATAAATGAGCAAATTTATTTAGGTTTACTTATCTCACTACCTTATTAAGTATGGTTGCATAGTATAACATTATTATGTAGTGATGAATTCCATAATCGTTACTTGATCTATAAGATATAGATAATAATAATTAAATATTATTATTATGATATTATAATTTAAATGTCAAAAGATAAATAACATTGTTTTAAAAGATATTATATTTGATTAACTATTTGACTGAAGGATTGATATTCATAATATATACTAGATAGATGAATATATATATTTTAATTATTTAATGATTGTAGGAAATCATTGTAATTACTATATATGTTTGTAGATAACATTTCAACATTAAACTATAGTCTAGTTATACCTAGTTGAATTACCTTGTCATATAATCATTATTGTATTTGGTTGATGGTTGTTGCATGGGAATACATTAGTTATTAACTAGTTGATAGTATTTTCATGTAATAAAATATGGGGATTATGTGACTTATGGTTTAGTTGGTCGATGATGGATTATTAAGTCATTATCATGATGATTTTATAAAAAAATATAATTTTTTTTTTTAAAGGATTCAATAAAATCCTCATGATGATTAGGGTTAATAATCATCTATTAACTTTAGTTAAGCATCATTTGTGATAAAAACATGGGGTTCACTATGTTTCATAGTGGAAGACTATGAATTGGTTGACTTATTTGGACATGCATATTTTTTAGTGAGTTTAATCTACCAATAATGGTGGAGAAGTGGAAGGTGAGTATGGGGATCGAAAATAATAAAAAGAGGAGAGTGGGGTTTGTGAATAGGATGGTTCACAACATACAAAGAGGAAGAGATAAAAGGAGGAGAAGAGGTGAACAAGTGTGAGACGAAGGAACTTGCTCAACTTTATTTGATATTCAGACATTTACCAGGTTGGCTTTATATTTAAATTTTTGAGTGAAATATTGAGTGGGTTTATTTTTTAATATGTTTGGTTACTAGTTTATTTGTTTGACTCTTAGAAAAAACAGGTTGTATGTGGATCCATGTGGAATTTTTAGCTTCCCTATAAACTCATATTAAAACTAGGGTAACCTAAGGAGGTTAGGGTAGAGTCATAGATTTGGCCATGGTTTTTTTATTAAAAATCTATCATGTACTACTCTTACTATTCTAAAATCATTGTTCAATTTTAGAGGATTATTCTGATGGGTATTTATGCAATACAACTCAAAATATTTGTTTCAAAATTTAGGTATATTGAAATATAGACTTGAAAATGTTAGTTTGTATGATCACTCAACTATTTATAGCAATTTGGACTTTTTGGGTTAAAAATGGGGGTTTCAGGGATTATGAATATATATACATGAGTATATAGTTGGTTAAATTTGATTATATATATATATACACTTACTTGTATAATGCATTGATGGGCTTTAATAAGTAACTATATATATACACATATAATTGATAGTCATATTTTAATGGGTGACTATATTATATTTAAAATATGAAGTTATTTTTTTGGGCAAAATAGAGAGTATGACTTAAATTGGTTTTATTTGGATTTAGATTCAAATGAAATTATTCATATAGGTCATAAATTATAGTTTAAACTCTAAAACTAATTTACGAAATCCTATATTATTCATAATTGTATGTATGTAGATTTGAGAACTTTCTACGTAGACACTTTTTATAACTTGGGTATGGGTAGATGAATAATGTGACTATATGGATGTATTTGGTTTTATGCAAGTATATATACCAATAAAATATTAAATAATTCATGGAAGAGTTTATTTATTTATTCATTATGAAGATTGCATATACTCAAATATGACTCTATATTATGTTTATCTCACTGAGCTATGTAAGTATTTGTTTAGTCCATAGAGGGACTAGGTATATGGGATCCAATTGCATGTTTTTCATTATTTTATTTGGTCCAGTAAGAGTTTTTTTATTAAATAATAATTTAGTTGGGTATGTGGTTGTATGTTGGTATTTTATTAAACAAAACCTGATTTGGGTATGTAGTTGTGTGTGTTTTATTAAATATGAGTATGCATAAATAATTTATACTTGAACTAGATTTTATTACAAGTTTGTAACCCGATTGGGTATAGTCAGTTGGGTGTTCAAATTTGTTTGAAGTGTCAATTTTGAATCGATTATGTTAATATATTTTATTTAAAAGGAATTGGTAAAATGATACTATGTATGTTCCATAAAAACAAGTATATGAGATTCATTATATTTATGAAAGAGTTATCAAACTATTTTATTAGATGGATACATATACATTAAGTATACAAAATACTCTGAGATATTTGATAGTGGATGTCATATTAAAAGTATACTTCATAAAAAATGGTAGTTATTCTACATTGTAATAATATTCAAAAATTTACAAATGTGTGTATATATAAATGGTTAAATAAATATGATTTAATAAAGGCTACAACTATATATATATATATATATATATATATATATATATATATATATATATATATATATATATATATATATATATATATAGGTAGGTAGGTAGGTAGGTAGGTAAAACATATAGTTTTAGACTGTATTAAATCATATTGATTATACTATATATACAATAAATTGTGTTGTGAATTATTACCATGTGGTTTGTAAATGAATGGTTCTTATATATTTTAATGTTTGTATAAAAAGCACTAAGATAATGTCTTTAAGAGTTTAAATATAAAACATTTATGATGTTTTGGATTGGATTTTGTTATATGTGGAATACGAATAATTTATGAGCCTATGATCTAATGTTGATTAGTGTATAAATAATATTATAAGTTACTTAGTATTATGGGTAACTAAAAGATTTGATGTGATCATACCTAGATGGTGTGTTTAAGATTGTTTTTACATTTTGTTTATTATATGTAATAAACTATATAAATAGATTCATTTCACTTCATTTGATGGACTAAATGAATATGTGTGATATTTCTCTACTTAGCATGATTTTGATTTGCTAAAGAAGAATTTTTTTGAATGAATATATTGGTTTTATTATTATTATTTTTAACAAATCTCACATTCATGACCCTAATTAAGAAGTGTATGGGTTCCACTGACTTAATTAGTTCCATCAATGTAAGATAAGGGGTAATTTAATTGAGTGGTGTGTATGAATTTGAAAAATCCTATAGAATTTATTATTGATAACTTTTACCAAAGTAATGTTTGATAAACATTATCATTTCATATGTTGATATAGTTTTCATATTTATGCGATATCATATTATAATAAATTTTTTATGGTACACATTATGTATTAGATATATTTAACACATGGGTTCTAGTTTGTTATTTTGGATTCTCACACCATCATTATCTACCCATCCATGAATGGATAGCCATCCCCTTATTTGGTAGATATTTCAGGGGATTTATGGCCTATGGTTGGTGTGGAAAGGCACTCATATGATGTTCTCACTCCCAAATGGAGTACTATACTTGAGAATACACTTGAGATTACATATTTATACTTGAGTCATGAAGACTCTACTTAAATAATATTTGTATCATGTTTTATCATTTGAAATATTTTACATAATGCTAAAAACTATGACATCTATATGTTATACTTCTACAATAGTGGTTGTAATGTTGTATCATCCATGGCTGAATTTATATTATTTTTATTTTTATGAGATGAAATATTTATTATTATTTTAGTATTTTTCATTATTTATATATCTATTCATGGTGATCCTTAGTCAAGTTTATTAGCTAAAAAACTTTTTGGTTGACTAAATTAATACATAAAGAATAGTCATATGAGAACAGTCACCTCATCTGCATGCCAATGCATCAAATTATCCCATAATGGATATATTTACAAGATTCAAGGAGACACAAACCTTTGTAATTTCAAAAAAAATCAATAATTTGGTGTCTTTAAAATTCCTACAACTTAACTTTTGCCTAGTATCCCATTTATGGAATCCCAACTCTTCAATTATCCTATCAATTCTATTTGAGGTTATAATGAGCACCCTGAATTAATTAGGAACATCCCACATAACCTCATAGATTATAATAATGATGAGATGGATGAGATTAGCCTTGAGATCAAAAATTCCAATATATATCCTCATATTATCACCAAACTTCCTCCCTCTTTGTAACCTTTATCCCATCAACCACCTACCAATGATATACTTGTTATCTTAACAAAGGCTAGACATTATATCCATCACACATCTTCTAATGAAAAATTCATACCTACATCTACCATCAACTTACATACACTTGACTATGATGATGAATATGATTTATATGACCCATTTTTATCCAAACTCATCCAAGCTATAAATTCTAAAATTATTCAATATCATTCTTTTTAATTTCAATATTTATGTTTATCTTTTAGCATTCCTTATTTTATAGTACCTAATATTAGTTTTATTCCTATATATTGTAGGGTAGAGATGGAGTGCTCACATGTTACACCTATAGTTATATTATATCCCTTTAAGAGTATGCTCATGGATCATTCCATGACACAACCTTATCACTTTTATAAATACCAAGATCCTTATAGTTTTCTTCTAGATATGTTAGCTAATATTATTAAACCTTATACATGATTAGCCACACCTTCAGATGATCTTAGTCTAGTTTATACTCCCACTTTACCTTCTGATGAGCCTAGTCTAGTTTCTATTCCAACCCTACCTTCCCTTGGTTATGTCCTTATTCCTTTGACAAAACTTGATCTCATGCCCACCCAATTGACCAATCAACCTTATTATGATATCCACAAAGTTTCTAGTCATTAGACAAAAGATTATTGATTATATAATTATCAATTATATAAACTAACCCCATCTTCTCCTTCTACCTCTTTAGTTATTAGGCCCCTAAATCATAATCATAAATGTATCTATTGATTTCATGGGATAGATAACCACTCTTCCACTCATTTTTGAAAAATTAGGTAGTATATTAACACATTTCATCCAACTACTATTTAGCCTAAAGATAAGGCTATACATACTCCAAAGTTATTACCAGAGTTTATCCTTAAATATGGGGAGGTATATTATCTTTAGCACCAGTGTGGTAAACATCACATTGATCACTAATGCATTATATAGTATCACCTTTGTGACCACCCATAGTTAACACCTACACTAGTGATTGCTCCCTCCATAGGTCACACACACAACAAGGATCCTCCTTTGTAGGTTAAACCTCCTTCTCACCCCATAGATACTATTCCCATCAAGATATATATTCCTCTCCTTAAGTATCCTATGCATGATATCCCTCATGAGCATGATTTTTCATTAGTTATACCAACATTTTTAGCTGAGGAGATTCAGAAGGAAGTCATTGAAAAACTTTATATGAAGATTGATGAGACTCTAGTCACTATTAGAATCTAGGTTAATAGAGATGTTTTAGATGTCATGGATAATATTTGTGGTCAAATTTATCATTATTTATGAACACATCGTGGTGTTATTTCACATTTTTTTATGTTATGATTTTAGATTGGATTTGTGATCTATTTTTATATATCTTATACACTTGATTATGTCAAACTTAATTTCACTTATCTATTTTACATGGATCATTATATTGTGCTTTATGTGTTTTATATGGTTTAATTTATTTACATATTTGTTATGGATTCTTATCATTATTTTCATAAATTCACACTTAATTTTTTGCATTCACTTCTTTCATGAATTCATTTTCTTTTAAAATGATTATTTGTTATCTTTTATCACTAAAAAATAAATAATTATTATTGTGACTTGGTTATATAACCTTGATTCCCTTAGTAATCTCTTTGTACCATATGATTAGTTATAAAATAAAATTTATCATTGCAATACTAATATTTATTGATTTACTTTGATCTCCCTTTATTCCTTTATTTTTCTTTCACATACTAGGAATACATACAGTTGAAACTTGATATTACATATTGGTTCATAGGCAAGCCTAAGTCTTTAGTCAGACATATCTTTGGATACTTAGCCTCATTTATACCAAAGTATAAATCTCATTCACGTGTATCAATTATATTACTCATGTTGGCTATTCCAAAGATGTATGGAGGAGGAATCATAAAATCCATAAAAAAGTTAAAATCCAAATCATTTAAATAAAAGTCAATGATTCAAAAGTCTTATCCCACCAAAAGATGTGATGCATAGCACATATCCTCTTTATAATCAAAGATAAAAATCCATAGTTGTCCTCATGTTAGATTCAAGGTCCAATGATTTATAGTAAGGTAGTAAATTGGGATAGGAGAATAAACAAATTATATGTGATACCTAATTTCTCACACAAGTGCCTAATCCTCATAGTAGATCGATGGATCTATAAGAGTTCTTGAGAAATGGGGAACATGTTGTGTGAAGGTAGGTTAATTTTAATTTTATTATTCATATAAACATCATGAGTTGATCTTAGTATCTCACCTATTTGCCTATAAAACTTTGAGCTTATTATGAGCAGGTATCCTTTATATTTTGATTGTCACTAGACTCTTAGTGTCTCTTTTTTGTATTTATTATGCCTCATGTTTCTTAAGGTCATATCATAAATGCCTATGTAATGATTTTTGCATTCCTTATTTCATTACAAAATTCCAAATATTTCCTCTAGATAAATATTATTTTGTTAACTAATCATTCCCCCTAAGTTCTACATTTGTGAGTTGCAGTGTAAGACCATGGATAAGACCAGGCTCTCCGCATAAATTACCTTAATAAAACATTTCATTATTACCATTCACCTCATTATTGTTCTCCTTGTGAGTTTTAGTGTAAATCCATGGATAAGACCAGGCCCTCCTCATAATTTACCACATTAAAAACATCTTTTAAAGTAATTTACATGGTTGTTTCCACATCATTGGTGTTCCCTTTATGAGTTGTAGTGTAAGAACATGGATCGGACTAGGCTCTCCTCACAAAATATTCCAATACCTAGTTCATAACCAAGTCACAATGAAATTACATGATTTAAATTTGAGATAATTTATGTTATATTATGAGTTACATGTCATTGACATACTTCCCATCTTGAATTAGTATGTTTTATGCTTACTTCATAAGAACTTTAGTTTTTTCTTCTTATTTTCTAATTGTGTGTATATTTACAACCATTTTATTAAATTTATCATACTTCCCATCTTGAATCAGTGTGATTAATTTAATTTACACTTACATTTTGTTTTTATTTTCATACTTCCCAGTTGATTTAGTGTGATTGATTAACTTTATTATTTTTTTATTTTTATACCATTGGTTTTCATGTGTCTTCCATTTTATTAAAAAATTGCATACTTCCCAACATGATATAGTGTGATTTTTATTTGTTTTAATTTGTTTCAATTAATTTAAATGGTTTGAAAGCATTTAATACCATTTAATTTAAAATTTTGGTTTATTATACTTATTCATCTTTTGCTTTTACACATTTCCCATCATGATATAGTGTGTATTACATTTGTTTTGATTATTTATACTTTTCCAAATCATTTTTTCATTTTTATTTTTAACCATGCATGTGTATCACATAATGTTATAAAATAAAACATATATAAAATATTTCTCATAACATATATAGAAAAAGAAAAATACATGTGCTAGAAAGGAAATATACCCATGCATCCACATCCAAATATAAGTACAACTCATAAACTATCAATATCTCTATATATATCATGTGTTTTATAAAATACAAGTACAAAATATAATAACTACAACTCTAAGGTTATGCTCCATCCTGTCTATCCTATGGCCTATCCATGATACCCATCAATGCCTATGATTGACCCCTCTAAATGGTGTGTTATAAATAGGTAGTCCAGGATCTCAAGCTAGCAACTTATCCCTATAAGTTGGCCACCTAGGCCTATACCTATCTAGGCTAGATCATAGTCACCATGTGTATGTCTTGATCCTATTATAAGGACTATTAGGCCTAAGCATCGTCATCTCCTACTCCTGTAGGTGGATATAACCCATCAACTTAAACCTATAGTTGTCTTGTGGCCTCTCTTACTAGTTGAAACTAGCTTGTATGATCTGGGGTAGATGAAACTACAAAATCATCCAAATTGGTAGGGTCATATGGTGATAACAACCCATCCAAGATATTATGATGAATAGTCATAATCAAGGCTTCTAATCTAACATCCTCTATTGTAGGATATATAAAACAAGAAACCAAATATATAATAGATAGCATGTGTGTGTGTGTGTGTGTGTGTGTGTGTATATATATATATATATATATATATATATATATATATATATATATATATATATATATATATATATATATATATATATATATGTATGTATGTATGTATGTATGTATGTATGTATCGATATGTATATATATATGTATGTATGTATCGATATGTATATGTATATATATATATACATATATATATATATATATATGTATGTATCGATATGTATATGTATATATATATATACATATATATATATATATGTATATATATATATACACACACACACACACACATATATATATATATACATATATATACATATATATATGTATATGTATATATATGTAGATATATATATGTATATATATGTATGTATATATATATATATGTATGTATGTATCCATATATATATATGGATGTATATATATATATATATATATATACATATATATATGTATATATATATACATATATATATATATATATATATATATATATATATATATATATATATATCTTAAATTAACTATGTATCATGACCAATGATGCAACAAGTATTCTATATCAAAAATTTAAAACTAAATAAGAACATTTCTCATCAGTGTCAGTATTACCAATGATAGTCTCACCATATACTCACCCACCAAGCACCTCCTTTATAAGGTATCTCCATACCAATACAAAACTAGGAGTCACCACCTAGGCCTAATATGGTCCCCTCCTTAGTTGCCTCTCTATAGACCAAATTTTTCCTAGAACCACTATAGGATCCCCTTATGTAATAGCTAGTGCATGTTTCTCCTCACATCAATAGCGTCTCCATCTTTGATGAGCTCATGGTAGGAAATGTCACCTATGCTATGCTCCCACATCCCTTACATTCACATCCATGATGTCATATGCCTAAGGCCTCATTTATTCCTGATGTTGATCCTAAATAGACCATAGTCTAACTCAATGAGACCTAATCATTGGCATCTCAATAGTTACCCCTCTACCTCCTCTCCCTCTTAACTCTCTAGCATGCCAAATAATCAGGTATTACTAGAGGAGCCTCTAAATGTGGAAGTCCCAACCATCTAGGTATACAAGCCACTAAATGAGGCCTCACCCATGAAGTGTAGTGGCTTGTGATCTACACATGTGCCAAACATGTAGTAATGGTATCCCAACTTAGCCATATAATAATTATGTGAGTGTATAGTTGCCATATTATATGCCCTCATGTAATAGTATGTAAAGTTGAAACATGGGGTAGCACCTGTGCTACATGGTCCTACCTCCATCAAATGACCTAAGGTAACCTATCATTGACTATATGGGATAACCCAATCAGTCGATATATAAGGAATCTCTCATATTTATTTGTTGAGTAGAATCATAGGTCCCATCATCTTCTATCCCTAGGTCATCATCCCATACATGTCATGCATGAGATAGACCCAAATGATAGAACTAAAATCATATAATACTCCCTAATCCATAATCAACTAGCTCAAGGATATCATGTATAACAATACCTTGTCATCTGATTTATGACATAACACTCATGTGGTCACAAGTCCTATTATAGCCTTCTAGATATCTAAAATCACCATACAATAAGCATTGAATAAGCTTACATGTAATCCATGATAGATCCTATCTAAGACTATAACCCACTAAGCTAAGGCTTGTCTCTCATCCTCCAAATTTGGTTTATCACAAGTCATTGATGTCTTATATTAAGCCTAAGTAAAGCATGGACATCCTCCAAGGTGATCACCACCTTTATAATATCCCCCTTCAATTCCCATCAAAAAGTGTTGGTTAATCATTACCATGCTCCTAAGAACATGATAATGATATCAAAACTTAATTAGATCCATCTCATATCCATAATGCCTCTAAATCCTAATGCAATTAGTCCTAACTCTATCCACATTTGACAACTAATCTAATAAATATACTAGCTAGGATGCATCCATGAGGCACCAAAATATTTAGCATCTCTAAAAAATATCAAACAATAAATAATGTATTAGATCTCAATGTCATAATAAAAAAATATATTGTTAAATATTCTCAAAAATTATAAATTAACTAATTCATCAGCTTGTTTGATTTAGTTTTCTTACTTTTCCTTTTTTCCTGCACAATAAACTTATTTAATATTAAATAAACCCTATCATAGTCGTATCATACTACATCATCCCACTTCTAAGCAATCGGCCTTTTATTTTAGATATTATCAACCTATTTGATTCTAAATTGGCTATTGTCCATCTCTAACATACTATATCAGCCCTTTGGTATGCATTCAACCTTATTTAACAAACTATATCAGCCACATAATACTAAATACCTTAGCTATATGGTACTATGTCATCCATTTCCATATTCTTAAGTATATCATCTCACTACTACATAGTAACCCATCTCTAATGATACTATATTGGCCCACTTATATGTAGTAGCCCCCCTAGTTTTTCATCACCTTGCAAACTGAGTTAACATGACTGACTATGTTCTTAGTTTGTGGTGTATTTTTAACAATTTACCATAAATTCTTTAGGTAATTATTGGTTTGATATTTTCCTACCTAGTACCCTATTCTACCCCTAGTTTACCTAAAAATTTCCTAGGATCATTTTTGGTGTCTAGATTTATCCTACCATCTAATTTTCTATATTAAACATAATGTCAATTAAAATTTTCTCAAAATTTTGAAATTAATGATTCTCTTCCTAAAGTACCATCCCATGTTTCACCTATGTGACATGTGATGAGCTTTCATTTGGGAATATGTATACACAAAATATTTTAAAACTTTATCAATTATTGATTATTTCTCTCTTACAAGAACTTGTTGAGTCTCAATCTTTGAGTTTAAGACTTAAAGGGTACATGGGTAAAGGGGTAGGTAGATCATTTTTGCTTCACAACATTTTTGTCTCCTATACCACCACTTAAAACCTACACAAACATCTCCTATAAACTTCTTAAGCTATCCTCTAAGCAATTCACCATTTGATTTATCCTGAAACCCTTTTTGACATTTATCAATTAATATCACCCTAGGCTAACCCTATATTCAAATTAATATTAGTAGGTTAACATTCTAGGTCAACCTTATCTGATCTAGATTGGGACCTAACTTGATTTTATTAATTAACTATACAATTTTATATTTATCCAACACTATCATCTAAACTTTTAAAAAGGTTTAGGGTTAGATTCAACTATATATACACAACCATTTTTATCATTTATTAGGAAGAGAAGAAGAAGAGTATTATTTTTCACATTTATTTATCCACCATTATAATTGAGGAGCATTGCCTATGGTTTTAATACTATAGTTAGAGATATGGATCTTGTCTTTTTGAAAAGTCTTTTGGATGCATAGAGAAATTATTTAGCTTAGGCCTAACTTATCCTTGATATCCTTACATACCACAACAACATATTTTGAAGCACCTTGGCCAAGGGAGATATTGAGGATCGATATGTTCATCTTAAAAGGTTAGTATTCCTAACTTTGTTCATCTTTTATTAAAGTATATAGATTTTCATTTGTACTTCCCTCCCATGTAATAGGACTTCCTATACATTGTCTTAAGTATATATCTTATATACATGTTTAATTTTCATGTTTATTAACCCCACTTTGTGTTACAATATTTGGTGAGCACTAGATTAAATTTTAATTTACTTTTCATATACTTTGTGAATATGAAAACATAGGACCTAGATAGGGTTATTACATGGTGTTACTTGACTAGAGACTTTGAGACACTCTATAGTGATGATATTATGATAAGAGACCCCTTGGTTAGGTCTAATGGGTTTTTCTTGGTCATGACCCTAAATTTCTAAATGTATCAACAAATGGAAGTGTAAGTGTGATTTATCTTCTCCATGATAGGATTGATTTATATTCAATATACATTTTCCCTTTTATACATATACCTTGATCACTAGCCTAATCATAGTGTTATGATTAATAATGGTTCTAGTGAAAAAAACCTCACCATAAAATTAATTGCACATTTGAAATACATACACACTAACTTGCACCCTTTGACCAAAGTGGTCCCAACATTCAACAGTGTTGTATTCAACACACCCCACCCTATATTTTTCTTTGAAAAGTGGGGACCCCATTTAATTTTATGGAGTATGAATATTTTATTTGGGAAATTACATTTTTAAATAGTTATGATGTTTATTACTATCTATATAAACTTAGTGTTTTAAACATTGAATCACGTTAAGGTATACTTATTTCTATTTGAAAGGAATTGTTCAAACTAACCTATTAATGTAAAGTCAAGAAGAATTACTTTGCATGATAGGTATTAATATTAGCTCATTCTAGAAGGTTTATTTTTGTAAACTTTGGTCTTTAGAAGGTTTCTCTTCAAATTTTCTCTTTGGGAAATTTCATTTGGAAAATTTGTCCTTGTTGGTGGCTTTCTCTTTGGAAGGTTTTCATTCATCTACTTTTTATCTTCAAAATATTTTATTCAAAAAGGACCCTCAAAAAATAATTTCTTCAAAATATTTTACTTTTGGAACTTTATATTTGAAAGCTTTGTTTTGGAAACTTTCACTTCAGAAGCTTTGCTTTGGAAGGTTTCTCTTTAAGAACTTTCTCTTCGAAATATTTGTTTTGGTAAATTTATATTCAGAAGCTTTGTTTTGCTAACTTTTTTCTTCCAAATATTTGTTTGGGAACTTTCATTTGAAATATTCACTTTAGGAAATTTCTATGTGACTACTTCTACCCAAACCAAAATCTTTCCAAAGAGTATTTAGTCTTCGATAACCATTCCTTTAGAAACTTTGAGATAAATTATTTCAAAAAGAATTTATATGAAGAACATTCTACTTTTTAGGGTCTTTTGGGTCTTAAGGAAAAATTTGAATCCCTTGACTAGACCATATATTGAAAAATGGAAAAAAAAGGGGAAGTAACACCATGGCACCTTGAATGAGTAGGCATCCTACATGACATGTACACTATGACTAAGTTGTCAAGTTTGAATTGAATGAAAGGGATGAGCTCGTAGACATTGTAAATTAATGGAACATGAATTGGAAATGAATTTAGAAATTTATAAGATCAATCCCTACCCCAAGTTCATCTCATTTAATTTTCAATATCTTGAGTATATTTAAGCCTTATATAATCTCAAAAGCCCTAGTTGTGACTAGGGCTTTTTAAAATTCACATAATTCAATTTAGTAAACACCATTTTTGAAAATTTGAAGTATACTAGTGTCTATCAAATATCCATTTCATCATCTTTTAGGTCATACAAAAGACCCACAACACCCTCCAAGTTCTCTATCAAGGATTCTACTGAGTATTTAGACATAGTTTTTGATGCCACTATGTTTGATGGATCCTATCCCAATTACTCAGCCTTATGGGAAGTTGTAGAGAATGTGGATTAATTTGCATTAGAAGAAGACATCATAGTTGAAGATAAATATTTAATAAATGACATATTCCCAATCAAATGATTGGTCCTTTCACTATGCAGCTACTAAGTTAGAAGTCATGTCATGTATAAAATTATTGTGAGGCCTCTTCTTTGAAGGAAGAATATTACATAGTGGTTACCTCCACTACATCAATAATAACACAATCTTTGTGTATATCTCATAGGAAGTAATCAATAAGTATTTGAGTCTCCCTATCCCATATGTTATGCTTGATTTTCATACCATAGTAACTTAGAAGAAGGCCAATAATGTGGATTAATCACTAATAAGATGGCTTCTCCTAAGAGAAACATTTACTTTAAAGGAACATGTTAATAATCTTATTCCCATCACCCAATTCAGAATAGGGATCCACATAGGCATGATACTATTGAATCAACTTTTTGTCCATGTAAGAATCTACTTCTTGTACTTGGAATGGGTTATCATGCTAGACATACTCAGTACTTTAGAGTGCACATATGTATTAGGGGAAGTAATTAACATGCACTTATAGGAGAAAATTATACACAAATATAGGAGGCCATATGGATGAAACTTTTATAAAATGTCGTAATTATTAGATGCAGTCATGGGAATGGTGTATAGGCATAATGGAGTCCTATAGAATCCCAACCCAAATGTTATAAAGAACCAAATTTGTGATTATTAATCATTTTTTACATATACTCATATGTCCATAATATCACCAAGATTATAGAAGATCTCTACCCTCAAGTATGGATGGCCATTCATGATCATCTTTTGTCTAAGATTTCACCCAACATCACTAGAACACTTACCAATATGGAGACTAATAGCTCTACCCTGACTCCACTATCATCATGGTTGTTCTCCATAATTTGGTTCCTCTTTATATTCTTAGGTTTGTTCCAAACAAGGTAGTTTAATAGTAAATCACCTTCAAGATATGGAGTGGTATCAATAAAGAGATGATAAAGGATAATAAAACTACATTCCATGGATCCCACATCACTATTGGGAGGATATAGTAAAATATGCAGAGGTAATTTAGGGAATATGGTAATGTGAATAAAGCATATGCATTTACAACTCTCCCCCATAGGGATTGGGAACCTCATGGGAAAGTCCAGCAAAAGATCCACACCCTTAGCCTCTCATATAAACATGAGCCATTTGATCATGATTTTCTATTTTTGAACATAAAGGATGATGAAGAAGTGAAAAAAAGAGAAATAACATCAGGATGGAGTGAGGACCTATTGAGGGTAATATAAGATAAACCCACTTTCACACTTAACCAAGCAAAATTTAGGATCCCACCACTAGGAAGATGGAAATATTTTGAATTTTTGAGTGGTGGGCCATATCAAAGACCAATAGAAGAGGGATAAGATCCCCAAGGTCCACTCATGGATCAAGACTAAATGGAGGAGAAATAACAATTGGTAGGTGAGGCATCACTTACTAGAGGATATGGAAAATAAGAGGAAAAAGAAATGCATACTCTTGCATGAGAGGAAAAAGAACAAACTCCTCTAATTCAAGCATGAACTATTTAACTAAGTAAGGTTAAACAAGACCTAGTAGAGTAGCTGACTCAAGTAAAGGATAGAACATGAGGCGAAACTATTGGTATCATTTTATTTCATTATTTTGATGAAGAAAAAATAATGTCTTCAACAACCATAATATATAACATTATTAAACCTCCTCTTCCCCAATAGATGACTATTCCACAAACTAAGAGAGTAACATGATGATATCAAAGGAAAAAAGGGGGATAAACCTCAGATCCTACCCATAAAAACACTCAAAGAAGTAAAACCTTCACTTTAAGGATATCTAACACAAGAGGTGGATGAGAAGGAATTACAGCAAGCCAAGGTCTTAAGCTTAAAAATAATGAAGACAAAGGCACTTCTCACTAACAAGCTATCTGGTAATGGTCCTCTTTTCATATCCCCCTTAGGAATTTTTCCTTTGATATTATCACTAGTTTTTTTTACCATACTCTACTTATTTCAACTTTCATTCCTCTAAAATCAATTTATACCAGTCTCCTTTTCATGTACACATCTATTACTTTGCCTAGTGTTATTTCACCTTCTTCACCCTCCATTACTACATTTTTTATTCTTTCAGTGTCCATCCCCTCAACAATAGCTCTATCAATCCTAGACATCATCCAACACATCACCCAAATTACTTATTCCTCTACCCAATTGGGTTCACCTCTCCCTTCTTTAGAATCATTATGAACAATAATAGTAGTGACAACTAATATGGCTCCAAAAATGCAACCAATATATGTGTTGCACTCAATTTAACAATTCAAAAACATAGACTAGTCTAAAATAATTTGGTCCTCAATGACCAAGCCTTCCTTTGAACCTGAGATCAAGCACAAGTAGAAGCTCAACCATTAGATCCTTAAAATCTCACTCTTCCAGATTGGTTTAAGGAATTAGGAGCTTTAACCTCTAAGAATCCCAATCTAAAGATCACTAAGCTTCCAATGGTAAGCTCATTATTTAACAAGGCAACAACATCAATCTAGTAGGTTAGAAAAAATAATATTAAGGATATTTTTGGTAAGAGTTTGATTTTGGAGGAAAGGGAAGAGATTTATTCCCTTTTAAAGAGGCAAAAGGAGAATAAGGGTCAATCTCCATACATTAAATACCTCAAGTCCTATGTGGAGACACATACTAAAGTAATCCTAGCTATACATGAGGGAGTGGATCTAGAAAAGAGATAAAATAAGATTTATAAACTCTTAGAGAGTAGCAATAGGTGATATAAGTCCCCCATTATATATATTAGGATGTGCAAAATGCAACACTCAAGGTGTATGAGATTTTAGATTCAATTTAATCTTTGAGATTCAATTTTTCTCCACATAAATTAAATAACCAAATTGTTCAAGCTTATTAGAGAAGATGAGAATAAGTTTAATTTATTGGTATTGTACACCCTAGATAGGTAATTTAACTAATTAGACTTGATGACCCATCTAGAGGCATCAAATGCATTAAATCTAGCTCGAATAAGAACACAAGAGGCCTGAGATTGGGTGTCATATTTTAAATATTTAGTAAGCAAGATGTCCAAATAAGAAAAGTAAGCAAAGTAAATTTTTATTGAGCTTGAATTAAAAGTGGTCTAGGATAATAGAGGTAAACTAGTAACTCAAGCTACTTTTGACTAAATGTTTTAACAAGTCTCATTTGGCTTCAAATAGAGTTTACAAGGATTGAGTTTTGAATATATTTAATCTAAGTTGAGAACAACCAGGAAAAAAGCAATAGAGGTAGAATTCTCTTGAATTAGATTTATATCCACCAATAAATTACATACTAGACCAATGAAATAAATAGGCAGGGTGACTAGGCCTCATCTTCTTCACATGAACTTAATTTATGCATAACATGCTAAGGCATATAAGTATTACCAAGATTTGGATGCCAAGAAGAAGGCACCATCAGTGACACATTATAGTTATATTACATACACCCCACCTATAGTTCCATCAACAATAGATACATCAATGCCACCTCACACTTCAATTTAGATTATAACTCCAGTTCAATCAATGAGTGTATCACCAAGCACAACTATAGTTATAAATATAGTTTTGAGAAATGTTAAGTAAGATATAATTTATCCCAAATATAAAAGGCTATTTTTGCACAATTTTGCATGTAATGGTTATAAATGAAAAATTAAGTCCTAGTTGTGTCTATATTGTATTTAACTAAATCATTTTGTTAGCATACACACATTGCATGTATGAATTATCTATAAGTTTTGAGATGTAACTCAAACTTATCATATAGTCTTTTAAGATGTAATAAAAGTTTTCAAAACTTGGATAATGAGGTGACCCCTTCCCCAAGTTATTTATATACATGTAGAACCCTATTTTCAAAAGGTCAAAGTTTTGGATGAATATACAAGAAGAAATTAAGAGATTGATTCTCATGAAACTATGTATTTTCTTCTTCCCTCTCTATGTTAATGAATTTGAATTTTCTTTATTTGTATTGATTCAATAATTCTAAAGTATGCTAATGATATGAATGAATCTAATTTTTTTATTAATGAATATTAGTCTTAGATGTTTAATATTAATTAAGGATTGAAGGTTTCATTGATTTAAATAGTTAGTAAAAGTTGAATTGATAGTCCAAGGTGTGTAGAAGTGTCTCTTTTAATATGCATTCTAGGTGTGAGCCATAGCTACCCTAGGTAAATTATTGGTATTAACTATATACTCTTAGGCAAGGATGTGTAAAAACATCCCTAAGAAGAGTAAACCATTAAGCATCATATAATTTTTATCATATACTTATAATTATGCTTATTCATGAGTGTGTAAAAGCTAAAAATAATAAACACTTGTTTTGGAGATACTTGACCACCAAATAAACATACTTAGAAGTTATATTTAAATAAAATAGATCCTTATTTTTTTCTTTATCCTTCCTTCCTTTTGTGTTTCTTTGATATCTTCCCATCATAGAATAGTTCTCCACCTATCCAACTCACCTAGTGATTACCTTTTTTTAGAATCCATGCATCCATCCACAAAACCTAGTTAAATAACCCATAAGCTCAACTTGTTATTCCACCACCTAGTTGTTTTAACCCCATACCTACAACTCATGCCTCAAAGTGGAACCCTATTCCATAGAGATCCCAAAATTTTAGATGCTACTTCATTTAAACTTTTTGAGATATGCATAAAACCCACATCAACAAAGAATAAATTTGGCACTAGAATAAGGGCACACTTATGTGTTTTACCAATAAATAGGGGCTACTTATTATAGAGTCACTTAGAATATTAAAAAGGTTTATATCCCAAGATAGCCTTTTGGTTTCACCATTGTGAAATTCTAGGAGGCCTAGACCCAAACCTATCATCCCTAAGATACATCGATCCTGAACACCTACCCCTATAATAAATGTCCCACTTATCAATATTCATATGAATTAACCCTAGTTAATTAGATCCACCATTACCATCTTTAGGGACGAACATGATCTACCAAGGAATCTGGAAAAGTATTTACCTACCTTCTCCCCCTCAAGTGGGAGTATGGCATAAGAAAATATCAAATATTTCAATGTTGCCTTGAGTTTAATGAATGTCATCCATGAGGATGTTGCATGCAGTATTTTTTAATTTACTCTACAAGATTATTCTTATGATTAGTATCTAAAATTTTAGGAAAATTGCATCACCTCATGGAATGAGTGTAAAAATACACTCCTTGCATAATTTAAATAACTAACCCAATTTTGGTATATCAGCTCTTTACTAGCATGAAGAGGGAGCCTAATGAGTTAATATGCACCTTTAATGATAGATTTAAAAATATATATATATATATATATACTTGATTAAATGATGTGTATAATCCAAATGAGAATCTAACACTCAAGATATATATGAATGCCCAAATCTTATTACTAAAGTGTTCTTGCAAAGAGCTACCACCACCAATACTCTAGTTTTGGCATTCTAAGAATTTATTAACATAGATAAGCAACTCAATCCACATCTTAGATATCATAATCTAAGAGTTCAAGCATTCAAAAATGGACTCCCATCCTTGAATATAATTCCACATGTGAATTATAATGCCCTCACATTAAATCATTATCAGTTGTACACTCTACCTCTTATGATACAATAGATAATGAATAAGAATTATGATTTCTTGAACAATTAGACATAAAGGAATGGCCACCATCACAATCAACATCAGGCTCACACAAACCTAGTAGTCACTCAAGGTTCTATCTAAAACAAAGATGAATTGGATTAAATACAAAGAATGGTCCAGATGTTGAGCAATGATTTCTTGAATATGCAAAAGAGGATGAATAATACTAATAATAAAAATTATAACCAAAATTCTAGATTTCCAATATATAATAGGACTTTTAATAGGCCCACTAATAATTTAGAATAAAAACAAGATAATAAGCCTCTATAAATCAATATCATGGAAAAAACTTTTTCCAACTATTGTATGGTCCAAAACACATCACAACATGGAGAGTTGGACTGTATAGAATTTTGTACATCTTTTGAAATCTTTTAGAGAGAAATGATCAAACAAGATCAAATGATGAATCCTCTATATCTCCCTCATAAATATATCCCTTCAAGTTTATTTATGGTATTTGACACCTAAGAGTCTTCATTTCTTAATAAATATTACAATATTTTGGAGGAAGTGCAAGCATTCTAGTAGTTCAACAAGAATAATTATAACCTGAGGAATAGGCATCCTCTTACTAATTCTACTCCTTCCAATAATACAATTATCCCTCTAAATACCAAAGATAATAATAATCCTCCTCCACCTAAAATGAATGATCAACCTCAACATACAGAGGAACAAAATAAATGAGGATATAATATTGTTGAGGATATGAAGAAAATCAAGGCCAACGTCACTCTTTATGAACTAGAACAAATCACAGCATAGAAGGAGATCTAATGGAAGTCCATCATAGGTAAGTATATTTTATAAAATTCCAAGATAACCAACGTGAATGCTATATACAAAATCAAGCATGAGGTTCCCCCATTCTTAATGACCATTCAAGCATTTGACAAGAATATACATAATTTCCTAGTAGATTATATACCTTCAACAATAGTAATGTCAAATTTCATTTGTCAAAAAAATAGTTTAACACCAATTCCATGAAAGAGGATTATGCCACAACTATATAAAATAGTAATGCCTATATTGGGAGAGCTTACTAATGTGAGAGTAAAAATGACTATTGACATCTTGGTAATGGATATTCCTAAAGGGTACAATTATTTTGAGTGGACATTGGTTAAAAACATTAAATGGATATCTTTCCATAGATTTTTCATATTTTTTGATGCTTTAGAGAGGTATTTCCAACTAGATCAGGATCAATTGAGAGAAAAATATTAAGCATCCTATTATAGAGTACAATATTACCAATGAAGAGGTAAGTTATAAATCACTTAGCCTTAGAATTTATACATTTAACATGAAGCATGAAGTGCTAGAATAAATTTAGGGCCCTTCCAAATTATGGACCCTTCATTTTGATGAATCAAGATCCAAGCAAGGGTCAGGCATTGTTATTGATTTAGTTGATCTAAAAGGGAATAAACTATTGGTAATATGCAGGATCCAATTTTTGTGCACTATTAATAAATCAAAATATGGGGCCTTCATTTTGGGATTAAAATTTTCCCTCAAGATTAATGCCAAATAAATACTGATATATAGATATTATAAACTCACTATTAACTAGGTTAGAAATAAATATCAATGCAATATATCGTATTTAAATAAATACAAGCACAAATTTTGGGATTTAATTGAATCATTTGAAGTTTTTAACATAGTAGCTATCCCAAGAGAATAAAATGAATTTGTTGATTTAGTTGCCACTTTAGTAGTGAATTTGGAACCCTTAAAATATTCAAAATTATAGAATTTCTCCATTGAATTTGTACCTTTTCGTTCATTATCATACAATGTTAAAAAATTTCAAGTGTTTGATGATGACTAGAAAATTGTCTAATTTTTGACAAATTTAGGACAATTCAAATCTCAAATAATTGATGAGGAGAAAAGAAACCATAGGTGTCATGAATAATTATATGAATAAGGTGTTATAAAAATAAAGGATAATTACCTCATGTTATGAATGGATGTCTTGGAAATGACCTTTGATATAGATCCTCAAGCCCAATCACAAAAGTAGCTCAAGGTCAATGAATCTAAATTCAACTCAAAAAACATTGGTGATGAAATAAACACTCACTTAATCAATATTGGCTTAATCTTCACACCAAAATAAATTCAAAAGGTTAAGGAAATAATTATCAGGTATAAATATGTAATTACATGGACCTATAATAACTTAAGGATATTCAATCCTAGAGTCATCACCCATACAATTATGATCAAGCCTGATCATAAACCATTTCAGCAAAGGCAAAGGCTAGTTAATCCTATATTAAAACCATTGATATATAAAGAAGTAGAAAATATGATAAGTTCTAGGATAGTTTTTCCTATTAGGCATTCGACTTGGGTGGCCAATCTAGTTTTGGTCAAGAAAAAAAGTGGTGAGATCAGACTGTGTGTTGACTTGAAGAATCTAAATAAAGTTTTAGAGAAGGATAATTATCCTTTTCCCTCCTTATATAAGGTAATAAAAGCCATGAGTGGGTTTGAAATGATGTCTTTCTAAGACATATTTTAGGGTATAATCAAGTACTAGTTGAATCAAAGGATAGGATGAAAACAATGTTACTATGAAATATGGAATGTATGCATACAAGTGAATGCCATTTAGGATGATCAACACTGAAGCTAATTTTTAGAAATGAATCATGCATTCCATGGACTAATAGGTAATGTATAATTATATGCATGGATGATCTAACTATTTTCTCTAAAAATAGATTTGATCATATTGACCACCTTTAATCCATTTTTTAAAGGTGCATAAAGTTTGGGGTATCACTCAACCCTAACAAGAGTATATTCAAAGTTACCAAAGGCAAGATGCTAGTCATACTTTCACTAAATATGGTATTAACATTGACACAAAAAAGTCTAGGGGGTTTTAAATATAATGTTTCTAAATAACAAAAAGGAGATCAAATCCTTCTTTGGAAAGATAAATTTTGTATAGAAATTTATATCAATATTTATAGAGATCATCAGGCCCTTAAACACTGCTAAAGTAGAATGCTAAAGTGGAGTGGACACCTAAAGATAAGAAGTCCTTATAAGACATAAAGTAGGTTATTTCACAAGCATAAGTGTTGGTAAGCCCATATTTTACTAAAGACTTTTTATTGTACTCATTCACCTCAAAACATACTATTGATACTGTACTTATGAAAAAAAGGGAAGAAAGTGAGAATCCAGTCATGTTCATGAGTACTAACTTGAAATATGCATAGCTCAAATACTCTTAGATTGACAATAAAATATTTACCCTTATCAAGGTGGTTCAAAGTTTTAAACACTACATCCTCTAGAATAATACCATTTCCATAGTATTAGATCCTACTATCAAGCTTATGCTAGGAAAGAATGAATTAGGGGAACATATATGTAAATAGATAGTGAATTTGTATGGATTTGATATTGATATTAAACCTACCAATATTTTTAAAGGATAAGGAATTATTCAATTGATGACTAAACTAGACCCATGTATCACCATTAAAGAGGTTTGTCAAACACAAGTTTCCAAAGAAGATTGGTATTTAGGGATTATTCAATTCTTACTTACTAGAACATGCCCCCAATAAATTAAGAGAGAGCAAAAGAGAGCCTTAAGTCTCAAGGATACTCATTATATGATCAAGAAAGGAGTCCTATATAATAATAATTATGAAGGCATCTATTTAAGATGTGTATCTCATGGAGAATCTGAAGATATATTTAAAAATATGCATCAAAAGATTGGCAATGACCATCCATCAGGAAATACCATAACCCATAAAATACTTGGAATGGGTTACTACTAGTTGATGGTCTTTAAGGATGCTCACTTATATGTAAGAACATGCCATGAATGCTAGGTTTTGTTAAAAAGAGAGGTACATGTAGAAATTTTGTTATAGTACATGATTAAAGGTAGGTCATTCACCAAATGGGGCTTGGATTTCATTGGTGTTATAAACCTCAATTCCTTATCTAAGCACAAGTTTTTGCTCATTGATATAGATTATTACACCATATGTATTGAGGTAGTAGCAACCAAGAACTCAAGAGCTTAGGACATGTTACATTCTCTTGAATAACATATCACAACTAGGTTTGGCACCCCTGTATCTTTAGTTTGTGATAATGGGCCAATATTTCAATCAGCTAAGTTCAATGAATGGGCCCATGATAATCATATTACAAATAGATCATCCCCAAATCACTACCTACAAGGTAATGGATTGGATGAATCAATCAATAAGAACTTTATATATTTATAAATAAGTCAGTTGTAGGTAGACCTAGGGAGTGGCATCTCTTACTAAAATATGCACTTTAGGTAGACCAAACTAGGTACAAACAAGCCTTTAAAGAAACACCATGTCTATTAGGTTATGGGAAACAACCAGTGTTCTCAATCATGCTAAAATTACCAACATATCAATTTATTAAAGAATAAATGGATCCCAATGACAAAAAAAACTCCATATTGTTGGAAATCATCAAAATAGAAGACTCTAGAAATAAAAATTACAAAAATTCAGCAAACGCTAGGATGTGGTCAAGAGATGGTTTGATAAGAGAGTTAAATTTAAAGCATTCAAGATCTCTAACTTGGTGATATTATGGGAAAGCCTATGATAAAAAAGGAATACATGAAAAATTTACCCCACTATGGATATTACCATGTTATATCTTTGATATCTTTTGTAGTAATGCAATTCATTTGAAATATCTTCATTGTATTGATTTGACATATCTAGTTAACAGATAACTTTTGAAGCATTACTTCATGGCTACCCCATCTAGAGAGGTCTCTGAGTAATGATAGATGTTATATTATAGGTGGTATTAGGTTATATTTTATTCATTATTTATTTTAACAATTTCATTCATTTTATTTTATTAGAGTAGTTTATTTTTTCTATATTATCTCTTTTGATTTCAGTAATTTTCTTACTTTCTAAGATAGTTTTTATTTTGATTTCATGGAAATTTAAGATTGGTAAATATTATTATAATATATTGGAAGAAAAATCACTAAGAGGGTGGTTTAATCAGTATACAAAAATCTTTATTTAAATTATATCCAATCATTCATGAACTATAAAAGTAACATTGAGATATAAAAATGCATAAAGATAATGTACATGACATAACACAATAAAACACATATATGAGTGGGAAATCAAGGGGAAAAAACCCCACTATGATCCCTAAAAATGGAATATAGTCCTATAATAATAAATATAAAATTATATTGGTCACCAAAACTTGGATCACCAACCCCAATGAAGTCAAGCACCACTTGACTAGGCTTTAACAAGCACCTACTTGCAAGGAAGCACCAACTCCCTAAGTGACTCAACCACATCATGAATTTTTATCACCACACATATTATATTTTTTTTATTTTATCATTTAAATACCTCCTTATTATATACCAAGTGATATTTTATTCACTTTTATGGCTTACACACAAATAGGCCTAAACTACCTTGTATATATACAAGTCTCATGGTCACACACCACATGGCCAACAAAGACCTTAAAAATCTTAGGAATTACATTAAATAAGTCCTTAAACATATTATAAACATGATTAAAATTAACTTTGGATTTCTTTTGGTCTGTAACAACTTAATTAGGCCTCATTTCTCTTTTATGTCTCATGGAGATCTAATTGCATGAGGTCTATCTTCTTAACATCAAAGCTTGATCATATTAGGCTGAGATGGCCTTTAAAAACAATAAAAAACCATTAAATAACTTACATAATTATATATAATAACCTTATTCATGATTGTTTAGACTTGTATCCTTCACTCATGCCATGAAGGCATTTTTAAGACAAACTATCCTATTAGTCCTGTGTACCTCAAAAGTCTATCTTGAAAAAATGAAGGTTAAGCACTCTTAAGATATTTAACTATAATAAAATTATAAAAATATTATCCATAACCTAAATTTCATTTAAAAATACTTGGAACACTTTCAATTAGGAGATAAAGGCTCAAGAACATCTCTGTAACTCACTCACTCAAAACTGCCAATTTACCTCAAAAACTAGTCATGGTGACTTAGACCTCCAACACCTATGTAGACACTTTTCATGGATCATAATTCATGTAAATTGTCATATGAGATATATATATACCATCTTAAGATATAAATATCATATGTTATAATGGAAAATATTTGTCTTACAAACCAATTTATTAACCTTATATCATATAGTGTTATCTAAACCAAACATGTCATTTTGTGAGATTCTATGTCAACATATTCACTATTATCAAAAACTTATTCCAAGAATTAAAATGATTTATAAGTCATAAATAAACTATTAATTCAATTTTTTTCATCAATATGACATTATCATATCCTCAAATCCATCTTCTCATCTCTACTTGGGTTTTGTACTATTTACACTATTAGGTTTGTCTACGACTGAATAACTTGGATGACCATGTTAGAACATTTGAAGGATACATCTTATCAATAAATCATAAAATACATGAAAAATTAGTCTCTATATTATTGTCCAATCCATTTTATTTTCTTGAATAATTCATCTTTTGAGAACTATAGTAACTTCTTGATAAATAAACCTATATCATGCATTTTCTCTCTCATCTGACTAACCACCACCACCTGGATGTACCTGGGAGATTTTATTATATGATATAATATATTTTATAGTAATTTTAATCCATTATAAGCTAATTTTAAAAATATATTTCACATCAAGTCCTTATTAGGGTTTTAGGGAGGTTTAAGATAGGTTTTGGAGTTAACGATTGTTCATAAAGGACCACCCCTTAAATACAAAACCAATGCCTAGAGATATTATCTAGGACCCTTCCCCATATATAATTAAAATATAAGGTTCCCATGTAGAGGTTAAATATATCAAATAACATTTTAAAGTGCTTCTCAATTCTTGAGACCTCATTTTATGAATTTGAGAAGGCCTAAAGCATTGATTCATGCAATTTACTTCAAAAACATGATCTCAAACATTATGAACATGTCTAAAAAACTTATATTTCCTCTATCCATGGTCACATATGCATAATTTCCTTAAAATCTTATCTTCATACCTTATTATGCTAGATAGGGTCTAAGAGAGGTCTACATGTAGGCCTAGTCTAAAGGTCTTACCCATATAATATCACCGTAAAACTCTCATAAATGATTCATTGCCTCACATATATGCTCAAAAATTATATAAAAAACTTTTAATGCATGTGTTAATCCATTTTCATGAACATACCTCTTCATGTCATGATTAGGTTCATGACTAGGCTTCCTATGCACTTTCTCATTAATGACTTGTACCTTCATGTAAACATAAAACATTAGTTGCCTTCAAATTATCTCTTTTTATTCCTATCATGACAACACTTTACTATGCATCTTGTCACATCACACACTACCAAACTAGGCTTAGTCACATTTGACATCAATGACAATGTTTAACCTAATCAAATGATAATTTGAGGTGTTTTTAATCCAACTCAAGTCAATGGGTTTTTCATACTATAGTTCATAATTCCTAATCTAGGTAAGTAATGAGAGAGTTAACCATGAACATGTCCTAAAGATAATGATTTAATTAGGTATGAGAAAGTTTCTCCCATATTCTTGTGTAAATTTATAAAGTTATCCTTATCCCCTTGGGTCAAATACATAAAAAATAGTAATACTTGTTTAAGTTAATAACCATTAACATCAAAAAAAAGTTGATCAGGGAGTTTTTTTTAAACCCAAACTTTACTAAGACCAACTCATGGTGGTCACCTTCTTCCCTATTTCATCCAAAAAATAAAAAATGGAGAAATAAAAGTTTGAAATTAAAGTTCATAATTCAAAAGTCCAAAAAGAATATCAAAAGGGTTCAAAGCCTACATTATGAAATAAGATCAATGTATCATGCATCATAGAAATATGAAGAAAGGAAGAATATGTGATCAAAGGTATCACTATCAAGACTATGGATTCTTGGCTAGAAGAATATCAATTCTTGAGTTCCCCAATGTTTATGTACCTAACACCCAATCAAAATGAAACCTATAGCTCACCTCATGTCCTTACCTAAAACCCTAAGACAAGAGATAAAGAATATCATTTTCCACACATAGATCCAAGGTATAAGTGAATTTAGTATGTTGGATAGGATTATTAAGAGCCTCTTTTAATATCTAATTTAATCATTTATTTTGGTATGATTTTATGGTTGATATTGGGATTGTAAAACCATGGATTTTGGGTTCTTGAAAACTCAAGAGTATTCACCCTAGTGAATCACCATTTGTTGTATTCAACACACCTCACCTGTATTTTTATTTGAAAAGTGGGGACCCCCTTTATTTTTAGAGAGTATGAATATTTTATATGGGTATTTATGTGTTTTTGATGGTTGTGATGGTTATTATTATCGATAGAATCTCAATGTTTTAAATATTGATTCACATTAGGTTATACTTATTTCCATTTGAAAGGACTTTTTCAAACTAACTTATTAATGGAAAGTTATGAATAATTGATTTTAATGATAGGTATTCATATTAACTTATTTTATGAGTTTTCTTTTTGACAAATTTGGTCTTCATAAGCTTTCTCTTTGGTAACATTCATTCAAAAAACTTTGTCCCAATCAGAGGATTTCTCTTTGAAAGGTTTTCATTTGGCTACTTTTGGTCTTTAAAATCTTTCCTTTGGAAAAGACCCTCAATAATTTTTAGTCATTAGAAGCTTTTACTCTGAGAACTTTCTCTTTAGAATATTTGTTTCAAACACTTTCACTTTGAAATCTTTACTTTGGAAGGTTTCTCTTTGGGAACTTTCTCTTCAAAATATTTGTTTACATAACTTTCTATTTGGAATATTTGTTTTGACAATATTTTTCTTCTAAGGCTTTGTTTTAGGAACATTGATTCAAAATCTTCACTTTAGGAAATTTTTATACAACTACTTCTACCCAAACCACAATCTTTCCAGAGAGTAATTAGTCTTTTGGAACCATTCGTTTAAAGACTTTGGGACAAATTCTTCTAAAAAAAAATTCTCTGAAGAACATTCTAATTTTTATGGCCTTTTAGGATGGAAATAAAAATTTTAATCCCTTGACTAGACCATATAATGACAAATGGAAAAAAGGGAAAGGCAACACCATGGCATCCCAAATGAGCATGCATCCTACATGGCATGTAAACTAGGATTGGGTGATCAAGCTTGAATTGAATGAAGGTGATGAGCTCATATATGTTGGTGATTAATGGTGAAAAAACTCTAAATTAATGCAAAAATTTATAACATCAAGCCCCCAGCCAAATTCATCTCATTCAATTTTCAAAATATTGAGTAAACTTAAGCCTTGTATAATCTCAAAAGCCTTAGTTGTGACCATGATGATTTGTAATTAACATAATTTAGTTTATTACACACCATTTTCAAAATTTTGAAGCATATAAACATCCATAAAATAGACATGGCATCATCATCTAGGTCATACATAATATCCTCAACACCCCATAGGTTCTCTATCAAGGATTTTACTGAGTATTTAGACATAGTTTTTTACGACACTATGTTTGATGGCCACTATCCCAATTAATCAGCCTTATGGGAATCTGTAGAGAATGTGGATTTTTTTACATTATAAAAAGGCACCATAGTTGAAGAGAAACAATTAGTAAAGGACCTAATCCCATTCAAATGATAGGACCTTCACTATGTAGCTACTAAGTTAGAATATATGCCATGCATAGACTTGTTGTGAGGCATCTTCATTGAGGGCAAAAAATTATATGGTTGTTACCTCCACTACATCAACATTAAGACAATCATCATGTACTTCTCTGGGGAAGCATTTAGTTGGTATTTGAGTCTCCCTATCCTAGATGTTAAATTTGATTTCATATTTTAGTAACCTAGAATAAGGCAAATAATGTGGAGTGAGCACTAGAAAAGTAGCTTCTCCCAAGAGAAACATTTAATGTAAAGGAACATGTTAAGAATATTTTTCCCATCACCTTATCTAGAATGGGAAGCTATATAGGCTTGCCATTGTTGAATCAACTCTTTAGCCACATATAACATCCACTTCTTACATCTATAATGGGTTCCTCTACTAGACCTTGTTAGTACTTTAGAGTGCACCTATTCATTGGGGGAAGTAATGAGTGCCTACTTATATGAGAAAATTTTACACAAATATAGGAGGCCATATGGGGGAAAATTTTGTATGATGTCTTACTTGTTAGATGTAGTCATGGGAATGGTGTATAGGCACAATAGAGTTCTATGGAATCCCAACCCAAATGCTATCAAGAACCAAATTTTTTATTATTACTTTTTTTTCACATATACTCATATGTTAGGAACATTGCCAATATTGTATAAGATCTCTACCCTCAGGTATGTATGGCCATTCACAGTCAACCTTTGGATAGGATTTCACCAAACATCACTAGAACTATTTCCAATGTGGGAGAATAATGGTTCTACCCTAACTGCACCATCATCATGGTTTTTGGCCATGAGTTAGATCCTCTTAAGCTTTATAATTTTTTTCTAGACAAGGTAGCTAAACAAGAAATTAACTTCTAGATATGGAATGGTATCGACAAGTAGATGACAAATAATAAGAAATCTACCTTCTATGGATCCCACATCACTATTGGGAAGATACATTACACTATAAGGTGGTAATTTAGGGAATATAGTAATTCTAAGAAAGCATATGAATTTCTAACTCTCCCTCATAAGGATTAGAACCCCATGGGAAAGTCTAGCAAAAGATCCACACCCTTGGCCTCTCATATAAACATGAGCCATTTGTTCATGATTTTATATTTTTGACTTTCAAGGTTTATGAATAATTCAAACAAAGAGAAATAATAATAGGCTTGAGTGAGGATGTATTGAGATTAATACAAGTTAAACCCTCTCTCACACTCAGCTAAGCAAAATTCAAGATCCCACCATTGGGGGGATGGATATCTTCTGACTTCTAGAGTGCAAAGCAATATTAACAACTAAAAAAAGAGGGACAAGATCCCTAAGGTCCACTCATGGCTCTAGACTAAATATAAGAGTAAGAATATTTGATAGGTGAGGCATCACTTATGAGAGGAAATAGACAATAATAGGAATAAGCAATGCCTTCTCCTACATGTGAGGAAGAAGAATAGACTCCTCTAGTTCAAGCATCAGTTGTTGAACTAAGGAAGGTTAAGTAGGAACTATTAAAGGAGCTGATTCAAGGAAATGACAACACACAAGGGGAATATATTGGTATCATTTACTTGGATTCTTTTGATAAATAAGAAATAATGGATTTAACAACCCTAATATCGAGCATGATTACCCTCTCTCTTCCCCAATAGATGATTGTTCCAAAAATTAGGAGAGCAACATAATGCTATCAAAGTAAACCAAATGAAGATAAACCTAATACCCTACCCATAAAAATACTCAAGGAAGCACAACCTTAACTAGAAGGAGAGCCAACCCAAGAGGTGAATGAGGAGGAATTACATCAATCCAAGGTCTTAAGCTTGTAAACACTGAAGGCAAAAGCACCTCTCACCAATAATTAATATATTGAGGGTCCTCTTTTCACAACCCACTTGTGCCTCTTTCTTTAAATTTCATTACTAGTTATTTCTACCATCCCTAATCTAGTTGTTTTAAATTTTATTCCAGTACAAGAAATTTTTACTAGTATCTTTTTCATGAACACATCCACTACTTTGCCTAGTGTTACTTCACATTCTTCACCCTTCACTACTATATTTTCTATTCTTTCAATATCCATCCCCTCAACCATATCTCTATCCATCCTAACCATCATCCAACCCATCACCCAAATTATTTATTCCTCTACCTAATTAGGATCAGCTCTACCTTCTTTGGCACTAGTCTCAACAACAATAGTAATGACAACCAATAGGTCTCCAAGAAAGCAATGAGTCTATGTGGTGTACCCAATGTCACAATTCAAAAACATAGCTTGGTCTAAAATAATTTGGCCCTCAATGACCAAGTCTTCTTATGAACCTAAGCCCAATCTTGAAGATCATTCACAAGTAGAAGCTCGAGCAATAGATCCTTCGAAGCTCACTCTTATAGATTGGGCCAAGGAATTAGGAGCTTCGACTTCTAAGCTTCATGACTCACCAATCAACAACATCATCAATATAAATCATATTCTGAGATTGATTAGTTATTATAGCTCATAAATCTATCCAAATTTAAGTCTCCAAAACTCACCAATCAAAAACATCATCAATTTAAGTCATAATATGAGCTTAGATAGTTATTATAGCTTGTAAATCAATCCAAATTTGAGTCTTCATGGCTCACAAATCAACAACATCATCAATCTAAATCATAATCTAAGTTTTAATAATTGTTATAGCTTGAAAATCAACCAATTTTTAGTAAATCTAAGCTTGGGTATTGCTTTGAGTATGCCCACCAATCCAAATCCAAATGTAAATTTAGGAAGTTTAAAAAATTAGTTTTCCAATTTTATTATAGGATTTAATCCAAACCAAACATCACTTAATACCAATCTATTTAAAAATAATCCACATCCCAACCAACAACTTAGTATTAACACCCATTCTAATCACATGATTAGTTCACATCCAAATCAAAATATAGACTAATCTTACCTAACTGAACTCAACTTTAACACCAAACCTAACCCAAATGGCCTCAAAATTAACACCAACCTTAACCCAACCATCCCAAGCCAATATAATCTAAACTTTAATCAAACAAACCCCAACTTTAATGCCCACCCAAATCATAAATATTTTAACTACAACACTAATCCTACCACAACAAATTTTAACACTAATCTAAACCCAAGACACTTTAACATTTACATTAATCCAACCAATCCATATCACTTTACATATCCATAACTTGCTAACTTTCCCAATCCACCTCCTAATCACCTCAATAACAATCCACCACTTCACCAATTTTCACAAAATTACACTAACCTAAACCTATTCATAGGCCAAAACCTATTACCTTCTTAAATCCAAATGAATGAACTACCACTTCAATTTATCCAAGATTTTCAAAACTTAAAAGGTAAATTTTAAGGCTTACAAGATGGCACATTTTCCAAGTAAAAATAATATAAGTTTGAATAATTCTTCTTGCCCATATGATTTAACTACCATGACAACACCTTTCCCCAAGTGTTTTGAACTTCTAAAAGTTGAAAAATATAAATTCAAGGGAGATCCTAGGGAGAACCTTAATTAATTTTATCATGCATGTGTAGATGTTTTTTATATCAATGAGTACATGTTACAACTATTTCACAACGTCTTAGAGGTCAAGCCCTTGAATTATTTTCACACCTCCTTAAAGAATATATCTTTACTTTTGAGGACCTTTCTGAGAAATATTTTCATCACTTTTCCTAAAATATCCAAAATTACTTGACCACCTTAGACTTACATAACACCAAACAATGCAATGATGAAACCTTTACCTCCTTATTTAAAACATGGTAGGCATTAGCAAGCCATTTTTAGTTGTCTTTTCTCAAAATTGAACTTGTCAATATATTTTTGAACAATATTAACTTAGACTTAAGACATCACTTTATACTCCTTTTTCCAAGGTTATTTGAATAAATTATTGAAAAGGGAGTCTAGATGGAATGCACTTTGATCAATAAAGGTATTATCAAGATATTTAAACCTGACAACAATTTATCAAAATAACTTGAAAAACCAAAGTTTTTTGCCAAGAATAAAAATTTGATTGGTGATGGTGTGAT
Source organism: Torreya grandis (assembly GCA_037957365.1). NCBI lineage: Eukaryota > Viridiplantae > Streptophyta > Pinopsida > Cupressales > Taxaceae > Torreya > Torreya grandis. The sequence continues at coordinate 284,702 of JARHVA010004293.1, forward strand.
AAACATCAAACAAATACAAAACTAACTTAGACAAGAATAATTTCAAACACAACCCACCAACAACCAATTCCAAACACAACCAAATAATAATCAAAAGTTGGGAGTATATAAAGATCTATTCCTCAAACATGAGTAATGAAAAGGTAAGCAAAATTAAGAACAACCCAGATCAAGTAATGTTAATCAACTCAATCACCCTTTGGATTCCATATTCAATTATATTATGTGTGCAATCATTTTGATATTATTACTTTACAAGCAAAGATTGCATTGTTATTATAAGACATGCAAAATTAACATTCTTAGTGCATCATCATCCAATGTTGAATGTAAGTACAATAATATTGACCCTTTTAAGAAGATGCCCACTAACATTCCAATCCTAGAGCTTCTAAAAAATTCACCTATGTATAAATACATCTTATATAAATTCCTCTAAGAACCCTTGTCTACTAAAGAATCAAATGTGTCTAAGTCTAAAATTAATAAAATGGAGATATACCAAGAGTATTTTCCCAATCATAATCAGATTCGTTCACTTAAAAAAATGGATCAACAACCCATCATCAGCCAACAATATATCTTTCCTTAATTACTTAAGATTCTCCATTTCCAAAAAAAACTCATCCTGAATCTATCATTTCCAAATGCTTACTGAAAAATGTACTTATGGATAATACAATTTAGCAAGCCCTCCTTGTGGACACCTCCAAACCAAGATCAAAATTATTATCTAACTATGATTTATAATCCATTTTGGCATTAAAATAAAGTTCAACATCAACATAAATATTCACCTTGGTCTCAAAAACAACCACATCAATAGATTAGTTTGAAAATGTTAGTGACCCTATTATAGTTATTTAGGAAGCTTCATTAGGAATCGAAGCAATTTATCTTGGTAGACTCTATGAGAATTATGTAGCATGTTCTCCTTCCATAATCATTACCCTTCCTTTTCCCATCTAGTATCTTAACATCCCATTTAATACAAATGTCATTTAGGACCAAAATAAACACACATTTTTGGACTTAATCCATGGTAGCATATCATTTACAACATCTATTAAGAAGACATACAATTTCGATAAATACTCCCTAGAAAAACCTTTTTTAACAATCTAGAGGGCAATCAAAATAAAAAATATCTTATTGGTGGAGATCTCTTTAAGACACCAATAGATAAACAAATTATCTCTTCATTTCTTGATGAAGACAATATCGAAGACAATGAAAACATCAAGCTAGCTAGGAGATAAATAACATAGAATGATCTTTCGATTATAATCCAAGAATGAATCATAAATCTTGTGTTACATACTTATTATGTTAATCTGGTAGCATGACACTATAACAAGTTATATCATGATTTTGAGATCATATTTGACGCACATCATATCAAATTTGAATATTTTTAATTTGCTAAGGAATTAAGGATTGTTAATTTAAACCTATCTTATTTTGAATTTTGTAGTATTTAGTGGTTAGTCAGTAGTGGTTGGGTAAGAGATATTGGTTTTTGTACATATGGTGAACTAATTAGTATGATTTATAATCCATTTTGGCATTAAGAGAAAGTTCAACATCAACATAAACATTCACCTTGGTCTCAAAAACAACCACATCAATAGATTAGTTTGAACATGTTAGTGACCCTATTATAGTTATTTAGGAAGCTTCATTAGGAATTGAAGCAATTTATCTTGGTAGACTCTATGAGAATTATGTATCATGTTCTCCTTCCATAATCATTACCCTTCCTTTTCCCATCTAGTATCTTAACATCCCATTTACTACAAATGCCATTTAGGACCAAAATAAACACACATTTTTGGACTTAATCCATGGTAGCATATCATTTACAACATCTATTAAGAAGACATACAATTTCGATAAATACTCCCTAGAAAAACCTTTTTTAACAATCTAGAGGGCAATCAAAATAAAAAATATCTTATTGCTGGAAATCTCTTTAAGACACCAATATATAAACAAATTATCTCTTCATTTCTTGATGAATACAATATCGAAGACAATGAAAACATCAAGCTAACTAGGAGATAAATAACATAGAATGATCTTTCGATTATAATCCAAGAATGAATCATAAATCTTGTGTTACATACTTATTATGCTAATCTGGTAGCATGACACTATAACAAGTTATATCATGATTTTGAGATCATATTTGACGCACATCATATCAACTTTGAATATTTTTAATTTGCTAAGGAATTAAGGATTGTTAATTTAAACCTATCTTATTTTGAATTTTGTAGTATTTAGTGGTTAGTCAGTAGTGGTTGGGTAAGAGATATTGGTTTTTGTACATACGGTGAACTAATTAGTATGATTTATAATCCATTTTGGCATTAAGAGAAAGTTCAACATCAACATAAACATTCACCTAGGTCTCAAAAAAAACCACATCAATAGATTAGTTTGAAAATGTTAGTGACCCTATTATAGTTATTTAGGAAGCTTCATTAGGAATCGAAGCAATTAATCTTGGTAGCCTCTATGAGAATTATGTAGCATGTTCTCCTTCCATAATCATTACCCTTCCTTTTCCCATCTAGTATCTTAACATACCATTTACTACAAATGTCATTTGGGGCCAAAATAAACACACATTTTTGGACTTATTCCATGGTAGAATATCATTTACAACATCTATAAAGATCCAAGAAGACATACAATTTCAATAAATACTCCCTAGAAAAACCTTTTTTAACGATCTAGAGGGCAATCAAAATAAAAAATATCTTATTGGTGGAAATCTCTTTAAGACACCAATAGATAAACAAATTATATCTTCATTTCTTGATGAAGACAATATCGAAGACAATGAAAACATCAGTCTAGCTAGGAGATAAATAACATAGAATGATATTTTGATTATAATCCAAGAATGAATCATAAATCTTGTGTTACATACTTATTATGCTAATCTGGTAGCATGACACTATAACAAGTTATATCATGATTTTGAGATCATATTTGATGCACATCATATCAAATTTGAATATTTTTAATTTTCCAAGGAATTAAGGATTGTTAATATAAACCTATCTTATTTTGAATTTTGTAGTATTTAGTGGTTAGTCAGTAGTGGTTGGGTAAGAGATATTGGTTTTTGTACATATGGTGAACTAATTAGTTCATGGTGTTTTATACTCTTTAATAGTATTGCTTATAACCCTTATAAAGAAAGGGTTCCTAATTGCATGATCAAAATAACTCTTAGAAGGTTTATAGAGTTTAGATTTATTATTAGGCATATTAATGTGGGTCTATTTGATAACTATGTTTTCTAAATAAAAACCAAAATTATGATATAACTCTACGAAATAAATTTATATCTGGATGTATTTATTGAATAAGTATTTCCTAATAGGGAATGATACTCATAATGGTTTATGAATAAATTTTAGTGGGCCCAAAAACCTCATCCTAGTTAAGTACTATTAAAATTAAATGATAGAACTAAAACTGAGATTAAAAAGGAAATCTAGTCAAAATGATAGATTATCTAGAATTGGCATGGGATAGTAACCAAAAAAAATGATGCATCTTGTGACTCTCTATTGGGTTATAATAAAAATAAAGACAAAAAATATAAAATCAAAAATAAAATAACTTGTTATCTACAAATACCTTAACACTTGGGCATATCCAATTTATAATTACATTTCACATTACCCTCATTGAATTGTATTTTCCATTATTTACATTTTGTATTGCATATCAGATGTTGTGTTTGGAAATTATTTAATTGTCAACTCACATAACACAAACTTAAAAAATGTATATTATCATATCATTTAAATTTTCATATCACCCTATTATCCCATAGAAAACATTCTCAAAGTTAGAATTACATTGGTTCTTGTCTTAGTTATTATGAGAAGAGTATATCTAATTTCCTTACATCTTCTTAGAAAACTTAGAAAATACTAGCCCATAGCCTAGCCTAGAATCTTATCCATGATAAAGTTTCCTCTTAAAATTCCATCTATGTAGAAAACATTAACATGATACAAAAAAATGTAACTTTACTTGCCTATCTTGGTCTTCAGTGATGAGCCTTTACATCTTAATAGTTGCACGGGACCCAAACTTCAAGGTAAAATCCTTCCAAATAAAATGACACTCTTATCCAGATCTTATGCAACATCAAATCCAAATTCAACATCTCTTTCCCTTTCCTAATATTTGGTATTGAGCCCTCACATCTCATCAGTTACATGGGATTAGTATTGGAGAGAGATGCCCTTACTCACCTATGTATAGCCTTTAGTGATGAGCCCATGTGTCTTCCTAGTCACATGAGACTACATGTCAGGGGTCACAAAGAAAAGTATTAAATGCTAAATCAAAAGGTGTCCAAATAAAAATTTATTCAAAAAAATAATTTGTATGTCAATGCTAAAAAGGATAACTTTATCCCATTTACGGATTCTTTTAGGACTAGTTCTCTCTAGATGAAGCCAATAAAGTTATTATTTTATGAGTTTAATAAGAAGTGCATTTTCCCCTTTGCTCATAAAAATTAGGTCACCTTCCTTTCCTTTGTGAAATTTTTATTTGTGGTTTTTAACTTCACCATTTCATACTTATCATATTCCCCATTTCATTCCTTTGCTACAAATTAAAATTCATATGTTGTAAAAATCACTAGGTCATCGCCTATAAAACAATTGTTACCACATTTTTATCTTCATGTATATCCATCATGTTACATCATTTTCATACATTTTTTGTTCTCACATATATAGAATTTTCCATATAAATATCATAAAAACATAGAGATACATGGTATATCCTCAATGTTTGGGCATCTAAAGTTCATAAACTAAAAAATACACATGGAAATTAAACCCATAACACAATAATGACAAGTCACTAAAATAAAACAGAGCATCTCTATATATCATACTTAATGTTGAGTTTGTATAGTTAGTCTCTATTTAAATCCACCTCTATAGATGGAATATGAGTCAAACATATCACTCACTTCACCTATCCACATCTACCAACTTCACTACCTTTCTAAGACACTCAACATCATACAACTAGCTCATCTTTCTTAGGTAGGAAATTGTTCATCTTTTCATCAAACACTTAACACTTCATCCATCAACCCATTTTCTTATCACTTCCCATATATATTTAACTACATTATCTTGATTTCCATGGACTATGTAGGCACTACTTAAATTATAAGGGAAGCTTTGCCACTAACAACTAATTACCATCCCCATTCTTCATCTTTTCTTCTCACTAATTTCCATTGCTAGTAGTTCCCTCTTACTTAGGGAATCCTACATCAGGGAAGCTTTGAATTTTTCTTAGAATATTTATATTTTAACATCATATAATATTTATTATTTGTATCTTCTCTCATTTCTGAGAGAACTAAATTAGCTTGAGGTCTTCTTGGACTATGTAGGCAATGCTCAATTACTGAGGTTAGCTTGACCACACCCCATTATTTTATCTTCTTTTCTCACCTGACTTCTCTACCTCCATGTATCTACCTATCTCTTCATCACCTCCCCACTTTCAACTTATCAATCTCTTTTAAAAATAATATTGATGTCCTTCCTCATCCGCATCTCTTAGCTCTTATAAATCCACCATCTACTCTACTTTGTTTGTCTCCCCATCACCTTTATTGTGCATACTTTTGTACTCACTCCACCACACACTTATTCATATTTTTGTCCCTCTCTCCAAGTATTTGAAACCTTTACCTCTATTTCCTTCATCTTATTTCACAATCCTCATCATTTCCTCTTATCCTTGGTAATTTACCATACCCTCTTCATAATTTTATTTTCCTCACCAATTACATATCATCCTATTCCCTTACACAATGATGTACATTTTTACATCTTTCTCTTCTTCACTACCACCTTCTTACTTCTCTTATGCTTCTTCTAATCCATTTTCATTCCAATTCTTAGTTTTTATTTTCATCTTTCCCATCTTTCACATCTTGCATTCTTTTTGTTTCTTGTATTTATTCTAGACCCCATCTATGCACATCTTTTTCTTCTTCTCTTGTGTTACCCCTTGTCCTCTAAATCCTTGTTTTCTTCTTCTATGTGCCACCATTTTTTGATTTTCCATTCTTCACACCTTTTCCATTTTTTGTTATTCTTTATTTGGTTTATTTTCATCATTTCCACTTTTTCCATATTATTTTTTCCTCCACAACTAGCTTCCATGTGGGTATTTATCCTTTTAGAAGCATTCCAAAATTACCCTTTTCTTATTATTTATGCAAGCTTTTGTGATTTTATTTCCCCTTTTCCTCTTTCAATCTTTGTACGTACTTATCTTTTACATATATGTGAGTGTCAATACTTTGTATTCTCATCAAACCTCTTTTTTAGTTCTTTTTTCTTCTTATAATCCCTTATCTCAATATCTTATTGTCATCTTGTTGGCTAACAGATTTGTTATTATGTAAAGATATTTAATTTTGACTCCATACCCTTCTCTCAAGAACAAATAGTTTAAACAACAAATGGGTGAACTATTAAGACTAGTTCCCCTCTAAATTAAGGTATGACTCCTTTTAAGATTTGTAATGAATTTAAATATTTAGATACACTTTTAACCAATAAGTGCTTAAAGGTAGACTAACATCCATACATCATTATGTTATGAATGCGAGATTTTATAATAGTGATAGGTAATAGAATACATAGATTCTATTTTAAATAATGATTAAATAGATAAACGTATATATGTTGAACCAATTAATGATAAAACACACATAATATATTTTCTAATAGAAAAATAATTACTGTATGAAGGAAGATTCTGCATAGAAAACCCACTTTCAAATACTCAAACTCACATATTTAAGTACTCAATAATTAATTCTCATTTCCATTCATAGATGAAAAATGTTTCAGACAAACATCACATATATTTATAAAAATAGTGGTCCAATTCTAAATTTTTTAACTCCTACTCTTTTCTCTCCTTTTTTTTCTTCCCTATCTTTTCTTACAACCAAAAATATATATCATTGCCTTAACTCATCCATATTTTAAACTAAACTAGAATTAAAGTAACTCTAACCCATACGGGATTTATTTTTTACAAATTCAATAAAGATCAAGTTTTAAATAGAAAAGTAATTGAATAACTGAATTAAAGAGACTATGTAAGTAAAGTCATTGTCGAAGTTACAGGTTGGGATCTCTAGATTTTCTCTTTTCAATTGGGTAGACACATTGAGCTTTTCACTCCTAAAATGCTGTAACAAACTCCTAAACTTTAGAAAGATTGGGAATGCTGACATGTTTTATCCTTGCCTTCCAGATGTTTTCCTCCCTCCAAATTGCTCCCATCTTTTCTATGTGCTCTGGGAGTATGTCAATATAGTGACAAAGAAGTGACTCTACCCTTGAAATCTGAGAGAATTTTTTAGTTGATAAGCTGTCACTTTCTTTAATGAAGTTAATATTTTCTCTAAAGGACTGAATCACAACATTGATATCCTTCTCTAGCTTTCCATCATCTTTTATGTAATTTATATCAATTCTCTATAGATCATGTTGTAATGACTGAGTAAATTTAGTTATTTATTTGATCATTTTTGTGATTTCCAAATGTCCTTGTCTGGATACTGAATTTCTCCATTCAATATTTTTCTTACTTGCATATAATTTATCTTCATCCAATCTTATCAAGTTCTTTTCTGATAAAACTTTGTTGTCCCATATTTTTTCACTTCATCAATTTGATTCATCATGCTCATCCACTTTCATTCTTCTTTTATCCATAAATCATTCTAAGTCTTCAAATCTTCAACAGTGATCGTGGTCAAATCATATACATTTTTCAATTTATGAAGATATTTTGTACCTTTCAGGATGATGTTGTCTAACCAATTATCAAATACTCTAGTAATCATTTTTCTCCTTTATATCTAATCCAACATTATTTGATTAATAGGATATTTTAGATCAAAATACATAGGCATTTGAGAAATTAGTTGAGGATCTAGATTATGAATGATGTCAATATATTCTGCCATTGAACACATAGTCTATTTTAACTCTCTTTTATCCTTTTCATCTTTCCAAGTTCTTCTAACTATCCTTTTAGTGGAAAATTATAAATGATGTACATTTGTGGCATGTGATGCAGTCCCAAGGTCTACCTTTTCAACTGTAAATCCTAAATAGTAGGATCTTGAACTTCTTCATTGGTTTTTGGCTAGGGAATTTCTACATTCTAGTTCCTTGTGTTTAGGTCAACATCTACCCTAGATTTTATTTTCAAATTTTTGGATTTAGTGGATTTCCCTAAACATTTGCTCACCATATCTTCCAAGGGTACAAAAAATGGAACTACTTTCCTTTTATGACTGATTGAACTTTCTAGCCATTTAGGTATAGAAGTAGAGGCTTCTCTATTAGGATTTAGTTGATTAGAAGGTACAGTTGAAATAATCATGAATTTAGTAGAATTATAAGGAATTACTATCTATTGGGCTATGTTAACCTTTTCCACCATTGGTGAATCAAATTATTTATCACCTTTGACTTCTCCTGAATCTTCTTCAAAATTCAAATCCACGATCACTATTTTAGAAATTTGATTCTTCTTCTTACTTTGAATCCTTGACCTAATGATAAGAGAAGGTAGGGTAGTTACAAGGGCTTTCTCAGATTCTTTGATGACATGGTCCCTTCCAATTTTTGACTTGGAAGTACCTGCATCATAGATAGCAATAGGCTAGTCAGACGAGCTTATTGGGAATGGAAATTCAATTATTGTTGTACATTATTGGGAGACTATATTTTGAGCTTCTCCCATTTTTTGCTCTCTCAGCCATTTTTCAGTTCTCCTTATCACTGGAAGGGTCTTGACCTCAATTCTATCTTCTTCACTTTTCTCCCAGTCAATTTTTGGAATAGGTGATTCTTCTATTTGCTCAAATTGTGGATCAATCACCTGTTCATCATTGTCAACAATTCTATAAATGTCCATGTTTAATTTGAGAGTAATTATCTACCCTAGAGAAAATTTTGACCGCAGTCTTCTTCTAACTTCAAATTCATTTGAACAATCTTCCCAATAGTCTTTCAATTGGGGAATATGTGAAAACCTTGCTCCAAAATCCAAATTATCCCTGACGAAACCTTTGTTGTCAAATTGGGACCTAGTCATGAAGGACTAAAAATTGGATTTCATAAAGTCCAATTCTAAATTCAAAGCATTATATGTTATTTTGCATGAGTAATGTCCAAGTTTAATAGGAAAATATATACCATATTTATTCTTTGTTGGGAATTTTTTATCTACATGTGTTAATTGCCTGTAGACTTTTATTAACATAAATTGGCCAAGAACATACCTTGGTAACTTCAAAGGTTCACCATCAAAACCCCCACCTCTTATGTAAGTGAACTTGGAAAATTGAATAAATAAACTACCACAAATGTTAATTAGCTGTATAGCTTCTTCAAACAACCTTTTATTGATATTGTATGACAGTTCAAAAGTCATTTTCCCAATAAAGACATCTTTAACTCTCTTGTAATCCTCATAGCAATTATGCATTTGCAACTATTGATAAAAATCATAAATTTTACTATCTTCATCCAAAGGTGCATGTGGTAACCCTACCCATTGTCTCGTAGAAGCCAGATAATAGAGGAGGTATGAAGATATAAAATTCTATGTTTCCCAAACAATTACTTAAACCCTGATGCAAACATTCAGCTATGATTTTGCCCAATCCAAAAAGTGTTCTCCTTACAGAATCACTTGTATGAAGAAGTACATCCAATCTTCCCAATAATATGCATGGGCATTACCTTTTAGCCTGTGTAGTAATACCATGATATCTTGTACTTTTGAAATCATATAATTTCTTGTTAATGGCCTAGGCAGTCTTGAACCCCCTTTTTGGAATTTTAAAAGCCAATTCCTAGCAATCACACTTTTGTAAATTGCTTTCTTCATTAAAAAATAACCATATGAATAAGTAATATTAAGGTCAGAGTATGGTTCCTTAGGAGGGATTCTCATCACAGACATTAGGGTTTGTCTGTTGATATGTAGTAAAACATTGCCATCTGTAGTCCATATGCACTTGTTTTGAGGTTCATATCTATTCATGCATTCAAGGACTAACTCAAGGCATTGTATGGCTATGGGAAAGGATGTAGCTTCAATCATGCCACTTTCTAATTTTTTTTCATCATAGGATTTATCACAACATTTCTAAACCTCTCTTTAAAATGTTTCAAATCATATTGGACCAGAGAAGTGTCCCCAATTTTAGGTGCAGAACATATGAGACCAGGGTCATGCTCGTAATCAAGACAAGCAGATTTCATGGCTATAGTTTAGATAAAATAATGAAAAGAGAACGTTTTTAGTTTTTAAATAATGTAATAAATTCAAAAGGATCCTCCTTTCCAACCAAGTAAAGGAAACAACTTATAGTTAGAGTGAAACTCACCTTAAATTTATCTAAAATTACTACAGATTCAAGCAATCAAATATCTTATATCACATGTACTATTCTCTTTTGTATCACCCAATTATGCTTGAATTGTTCTCTCTTGATACAAATATTAACTAGATTGAAAAATTAAATCAAGAGAATACGTGCTAAACATGCTTGATAAGATGTGTATTCTGACATATGCATTAATGACAAGCATATTTTATGCATGATTTTGATGAGTAATGATTATCTGTAACCTCATGTAAATTCAAAATTTTTCACTTTATAATGAGTTTCTAATGTATTTTCCTCTAAATCTTCCACTAATTTTAACTTAGAGAAATCCTCAGTGCGAGATAAGAATATAGCTATTGAACCATTTGAATCTTTGAACTTTTGAAAATATGGTTCAACTTCAGGGTTCAATGGTATGAAATGAACCACAAAGATGAACAATAATCATATGATCTTTCCAAAAACTTTGGACTTTGATAGAACCATTTAACTTTTGAGACATTAAACCGTTGAACTTTTAAACTTTGACAAAGGGTTCAAGTTCAACCAAAAGATTTAAAGACATAATTGAAATACAAAGGAACAGTGTATTTTGAGAAACATTGAACCATTGAACTTTTCTATGTAAGTCCAAGTGATAGGTTTAAGCAGTAGGTTTAAGTGGTAGGTTTAAGAAGTGCATTAATTTAGACAAGGGAACTGAGTGAACACGACTCTTTACAAAACATCAAGTATTGAACTTTTGAAATTTTGAACCATTGAAATTTGAGAAAGGTTCAAGTTCAACTGAAAGGTTCAAAGATATACTTGAAAAACACAAAAGGACAAATAATTCACTTTGAGAAACTTTAAACCATTGAATGATTGAACCATTTGAACTTATTAAACTCTAAGAAAGGTTTAAGTTTGAATGTTCAATTCTTTTATAAATTTCACACACATGAAACGATAGGTGGATGAACTTATTTTATGGCACAATGCATGAAGAATTGATTAAAGGTGAATCAAAAACTAACATTGGCTCTAACTGGGGACTGTATTTTATGGAAAAATGTAGAGAACTTAGAAACTCTGGTTACACAGACTAGGAAATAGAAATGAAAGAAAAGGAGAAAGACAAACAAAAAATGGGAAATGAAAACACAAAATGTAACAAGAAAAGAAAAGATTATGTACAAAATAGGGGATACTTATTTCACAGTCGGTATAACTTGAGATCCTATCCATTATAGGATAGGGGTAAAATGGCTCCATCCAGATATTCCAATTTAAAATAATTAGGACCAAGTACTTGATGGATTTTTAAAGGCCATTTCCAAAGTGAATCAAATTTACCATGTGCTCCTTTAGGTTCTCTTCTCCTATCCCATAGCAATACTTCATCTCCTTCCATGAACTTTCTAGGTCTAGTTTTTTTATCAAAAAACTTTTTAACTTTGTTTTGTTGAGTAGTAATATGATCAACCAGTTCATTCCTCTCTTCTTCAATTTTAGTTAAATACATAATTATTTTCTCTAAAGAGTCTTGAAAGTACTGATCTTCAATAACATTCTATAATCTAGCTACAGATAATTCTAGAAGTAATGATAGTTGTGCTCCTATTCCATAAACCAACTCAAACAGTGCCTTTTTATTGCTATTTTTAGGGTTACCCTATCAGCCCAAAGTGCTTCATATAATTTCTTATGCCAATCTCTAGGGTTATTACTCACCAATTTCTTCATGATGGCTATCAAATTTTTATTACTAGACTCTACTTGTCTATTCCCTTGAGGATAATAATTTGATGAGTGAGAAAGAGAAATACTATGTTGATAGCAGAATGAATTAAGTTGCATCGAATAAAAATTGGTAGTGTTATCAGCCACAATCTTCTGAGGAACACCAAAATGTACCAGCATATATTCTTTGAGAAAATCACATACCACTTTTGAAGTAGTTCTCTTCATAGGGATCACTTCAACCCATTTTGTAAAATAATTAGTTGCTATTAAAATGTGTGTATGACCAGCACTTGATGAGGGTGAAAGAGGACCAATGAAGTCTAATCCCCATTTTTTCAAAGGTTCTTCAATAATGATAAGTCTCAGAGGTAATGTTTTAAGTTGTGGTCTTCCTGAGGACAATTTGCATTTTTCACAGTTGGTTACCCATTTATATGCATCTTTGAACATACCTAGCCAATAATAACAATTTCTAAGAATTTTGAAAGTTGTGACTGATGAAGAGAAATGTCCACCACAGGCTTCATTATGAAAAACTTCTAACAATTTGCATTGTTGTTCTTTATCTACACATCTCAAAAAAGTTCCATCTAGCCCTCTTTTGTATAGGACATCACCCCAAATCACATATTTTGTTGATTTTAACTTCAAATTTCTTTTCTCTTTTCAAGATAAATGACTAGGACATTCTCCATAAGTAAGATAATGTGCCACGTTTAGGAACCAGGGATCTTGTAAGCTCACTAATAGGATAGTAGGGAGTTCTTCTTCTTCATCTTTACTTCTAGCTATCAATTTACACAAACCTTGACCTCTAACTAATTTGGTTGGATTAATCTCCAGATCATATTATTGAATTTTAGCAACCCAAGTTTCTCTATTGTTCATCCCAACCTCTTGCTCAGTCAAAATACTTTTCATAGATAAATTAGGAACAAATACAACTGAATGAGAATAAAGTATATAATATCTGAATTGTTTAACAACTTTCACTATAGAAAAATCTTATTTTTCAGTCAAAAAATATTTAAGTTCATGTGTTTTTATAGGAACACTCATAAAGGCTATTGGGACTTCTATATTTACTTCATTTTTCTATAATAAGATGCTAGACATAGTATGTTCTGAAGCATAACAGTAAATAACAAAATCTTTTTGGAAATTGGGATTTACCAAAGTAGGTGTTTATGTAATTTCTTCTTTAATATTTTCAAATGCTTTCTTAGCATCTTCATTCCATTTGAATACTTGTTTTTCGCTCATCATTCCCACAATATGCTTTGTAATCTCAGTAAAATTAGGAATGAACCTTCTAAGAAAATAAATCTAACCAAAGAAAGACTTAACCCCAGTATTATTAGAAGGAAGACTTAATTTTTGTATTGCTTTGACTCTTTTTGGGTCATTTTTGATTCCATATTTTGAGACTAGGTGTCCCAATAATTTCCCTTTTGTAACATAGAAAATTGATTTCTTAGGATTAAGAGATATCCTATGATTGCGGCATCTTTGTAAAACAGTCTCTAGATCTTTCAAATGATCTTATCCTTTTCTAGAAAAAATAGTCAAATCATCAAGATAAATGACACTAATTATATCTTTCAAATCTTTAAAGGATGAATCCATCACCCATTGAAAAGTTACACCAGCATTAATTAAATTGAAAGGCATATGATTATAAGCAAAAGTTCTTTGAGGTGTAGTGAAAGCAGTTTTATGTTGGTCAGCTATAGTTACACTTATCTGATTATAACCTAAGAACCCATCTAACATGGACATCATTTCTGATCTATAAATAGTTTGCAAGATGTGATCCATCATAGGTAAGGGATAATTATCTTTTAATTTGGCTTTGTTCAGGTTCCTAAAGTCAACACATATTCTTATTTCTCCATTCTTTTTGCATACTAGAATAATATTCACCACCCAAGTGGAGTGATGAATTGGATAAATCATCCTAGCCTTCAACATCTTATCAATCTCTGTGAAGATGGCCTCAAAAACTTTTGGATTGTAATTTCTCAGCTTCTATCTAAATGGGATTGCATTTTCTTTCAAAGGAATATGGTGTTGAAACTGCCCATGTCTAAAGTCTTTAAGGTCATCATAACACCAAGCAAAGACATATTTATAACTAATCAATAGATTAATTTATTTATTTTCCTCTTCTAGTGAAAAAAACCTTTTAATGGAGATCCATTTAGGGTAAATTTCACTTTCAATATTGATTTGTTTGTAATCCTCCATTTTGTTAGTATTTTGGACATGTTTCCCTTTATTATATTCATCTTTCCTAGTGAACAAATTTTCAAGAGAGACTAATCTTTTAGGGATTTTGTTTCCTTTTATATGAATTACATCATCTTTTGGATTGGTCCTTAATTCAAGAGTGAATTCTTTACATTCTATTTCAGATCCTTCAAACTAGGTCCCCAGGAACATATCAACATTCTCCAAAAAAATTCTAGACCTGTTTATTATTCTCAAAAACTTGCCAATTTTCAGCATTATCTGGAACATTAGGACGATAGATTGATTCTATTCTATATGAATCTTTTTCAAAATTAGGGTGTGGGAGAAGAAGAGAAGATGATACTATGAGATAATCTGCTCAAGTGTTTTAGTCTATGGGAATTGCCTCAATAGAAAAGGCATCAAAACATTCTATCTCATCCCAAACACTATTTCTATAATCTCTTAATCTATCATTTTTAACTGATAAAATTCTTCTCACTTGTTTGATAATTAATTTAGCATCTCCTTTTACTTTGAGTATTTTTATACCCTTTCCTTTAGCTTCATTTAACCCAAGCAATAAAGCTTCATATTTTGCAGTATTATTAGTAGTTTTAAACTCTAGCTTGAAAGAGTAAGGAATAGTTTCACCTTCAGGTGAGATCAACACAACTCCTACTCCTGAACCAATGACAACAAAACTGCCATCAAATTCCATGGTCCATAGATCATCTGAATGAATAGATTTTGGGGCATATTCTTCCTTTAAATATTCAAAGGAGAGAAAATAATTATCAAATTCACATTCTTCAAATAGAATCTAAGACTTAGGATCATCAAAAGGATATATTGTAAACTTGCATTTAGGTTCAGGTTCCAGTTTAACTTTCTACTTTCCCACTAGAATTGTAGCTTCTAACCAATCCAATTTAATCTGCCCTCCCAAATCTTTGAGAAAAATTATTCTCAATAGCATTCCATAACTAGCAGGAATATCTGCTACCAAGATAGTCAACTTCACTTTTTTATCAGGATAGGATACAAGAGCAACTCATGCATCTTTAATTTTTTTGAGCAAAGATATCTATTTGCCATCCATGGAGTAACATCTACCAAATGTTTTTGTAAGGGTTAATCCTAAGGCTTTGGCTATAGAAGAAGGCATTATATTATCATAAGCACCTGAGTGTATGATACAATTGCTGAGTTTATGACAATTTATGAACAAGGAAACATAAAATGGATTGGGTTTCATATCAGCCGTATAAGGAGTATCACAGATGAATTGAGGGTCATTCTAGAAGTATCAGTGGGTGATTTAATGGAGAAGTAAATAATTGGGAAATGGGAGACTCAGTATTAATGTTTAACTAACTTTTAGGTTTAACTTGTGTAAGACCATTTTTGACATATTTTACCAATTTATCAAGCTCTTTGGGTTTTAGCTTGAGGTATTCAGTAGGGGATATCTGATTTTTTGTAGAATTATAAAAATCTAAAATAACAAAAGAAGTTTCATAATCATTTCTTTGTAATAATTTATTTTCTTATGTCTTAGCATCAGAAGTTTTAGTAAAAGGGTCCTTACCTTTAATAGACACTTCTTGAGTATTAGAAAATCTTAGATTATTTTGACTTCTAGTAAGTAAAACAGATGAAGGATCTTCAAGAGTAACCAATATTTCACCTCCTCTTTCTAAATCTAAATCATATTCAAGGAAGTGTATTTCAGAGTCACCAGGTCTCTTAGAACTCCTTTCTTCTTCAGTAATTTCCCCTAAGACAACTTGAGTAGCAGTCATTTGATTAAATCTAAGCATCTCAGGGCAAGAATTTCTATCATGATCAGTAGTCAAATGAAAAATACACATGTTATTTCTTCTAGGAGGAGCTTCAATAGCCAATATTGGTTGTGTTGATGCAAGTGGTAATGTCTTACCAGCATTTGTTTGTTGATTTCTTCTACTAATATCTTGATATGGTTATTAGAATGAAGTAATAGCCTTTGGTAATTATCTCTTAAGAGTAATCATATCATTGACTAATCTATAGAGAATGAAGGAATAGCATTAGGTACCTGAACTTCTTTCTTCCTTTTTCTGGCCATAATAAGATCATCCTCTAATTCAATTACCAATGATTGTGCATCTATTAAATTGACAATTATACTTATTCTGAGATGAAAACTTATATCAGGAGGCATTGAATTAATAAAGAAACATTTCTGGTTCTCAGCACTCGGTCTTTTAGCAGTAGGAATCTTATGCACAATTCTATTAAATTTGGCTATAAATTCCCTCATGTGTTCATGTATCTCTTTTTTAAGATGAGTTAACTAAGCAAGAAGGGAATGCTCATCTTCTACACTTTTGAACCTATTTTCAAATTTATCTTTCATATCATTCCAACTTGTGATTGAAGAATTAGCTAGATGATAAAACCATTATGCTACAACATTAATTAAATTTTGCACAAAAAGCCTTATGGCTATATATTGATGTTGTATGCCTAACACACCACACACCACTGCAAAGGCATTCAAATGTTCCTCTGTTGATTGTCTTCCATCTCCATTAAATTTTGGCAAATTTTCCCTTGCATTTTTAGGTAAAATATTGAGGTTAGCCCCTAAATTTAGAGGTCATATCGCTGCACCCCAAGGTTGAGCCATTAGAAGAAAACTAATGGTAGAAGGAAAGATAGTACCATAAAGGGTTAATGCTTGATAGACAGAGGATGTAGATGGTTTGGAAGGACTGGGAGGTCTACTTCTAGCCTTTCTAATGTGAGTAGGAATATAGGGAAAATTTAAATTTTGCAATGCTTGAAAAGTAGAATCTTTAATTCCTTCTCTTCTTAAAGACCTTGTGTACCTTCTAGAATCTAGCTTAAGATATACTAATTATTAACTTTGATGCTACTCTTAATCTTTTCACACTTTAAAAGGTTTTAATTCCTTGCTGTGTTTTCTTCTTGTCTTCTTCTTTGCCTAAGTAACAATAATTTTAAATTATCAGCCAATTCTTCTTCTTTTTCTAATACTCTACTTGCCAATCTATAATCATTAATATTCTGATGAGAATGCCAAGCAAGAGTATTTAACTGGCTAATTATATCTTCCTGTTCATCTTGAAAACCAAGATTAGATTGTAAAATAGGAATTATATTTTCATGAAGAAGTACTATTATTGCCTCATATTAAGGTGACCAAATCAATTTCATTCCCCAGCAGAGTCACCAAAAAATTGTTGACTAACAAATTTGTTCTTATGTAAAGATATTTAAGTTTGACTCCATACCCTTCTCTCAAGAACAATAGGTTAAACAAAAATGGGTGAACTATTAAGACTAGTTCCCCTCTGAATTAAGGTACAACTCCCTTTAAGATTTGTAATGAATTTAAATATTTAGATACACTTTTAACCAGAAAGTGCTTAAAGGAAGACTAACATCCAACATCATTATGTTATGAATGCGAGATTTTATAATAGTGATAGGTAAGAGAATACATAGATTCTATTTTCAATAATGATTAAATAGATAAATGTATATATGTTGAACCAATTAATGATAAAACACACATAATATATTATATAATAGAAAAATAATTACTGTATGAAGGAAGATTCCACATAGAAAACTGACTTTCAAATACTCAAACTCATAGATTTAAGTACTCAATAATTAATTCTCATTTCCATTCATAGATGAAATATGTTTCAGACAAACATCACATATATTTGTAAAAATAGTGGTCCAATTCTAAAAGTTTTAACTCCTCTTTTCTCTCCTTCTTTTTTCCTATCCCTGTCTTTTCTTACAACCAAAAATATATATCATTGCCTTAAATCATCCATATTTTAAACTAAACTAGAGTTAAATTAATTCTAACCCATACGATATTTAGTTTTTACAAATTCAATAAAGATCAAGTTTTGAACAGAAAAGTAACTAAAGAACTAAATTAAAGAGACTATGTAAGTAAAGTCATTGTTGAAGTGATGGGTTGGGATCTCTAGATTTGCTCTTTTTAGTTGGGTAGACACGTTGAGCTTTCCACTCCAAAAATGTTGTAATGAAATCCTAAATTTTATAAAGATTGGGATTGCGGACGTGTTTTATCCTCACCTTCCAGATGTTTTCCTCCCTCCAAATTTTTCCCATCTTTTCTATGTGTCTGGGATTATGTCGATACAGTGACAAAGAAGTGACTCTACCCTTGAAATATGAGAGAAGTTTTTAGTTGATAAGCTATCACTTTCTTTAATGAAGTTAATATTTTCCCTAAAGGATTGAATCATATCATTGATGTCCTTCTCTAGCTTTCCATCATCTTTTATGTAATTGATATCAATGCTCTTTAGATCATGCTATAATGAATGATAAATTAAGTTATTTTTTTATCATTTTTGTGATTTCCAAATGTCCTTGTCTAGATACTGAATTTTTCCATTCAACATTTTTCTTACTTGCATATAATATATCTTCATCTAGACCTGTCAAGTTTTTTTTGATAAAAACTTTGTTGTCCCATATTTTTTTCACTTCATCAATTTGATTCATCACGCTCATCCACTTTCCTTCTTCTTTTATCCATAAAGCATTCTAAGTCTTCATATATTCAATAGTGATCATGGTCAAATCATATACATTTTTAAATTTATGAAGATATTATGTACCTTTTAGGATGATGTCATCTAACCAATTATCAAATACTCTGGTAACCATTTTGTTCCTATATATTTGATCCAACATTCTTTGATTAACATGAGATTTTGAATCAAAAGACATAGGCATTTGAGAAATTGGTTGAGGATCTAGATTATGAATGGCATCAATATATTTTGTCATTGAATACACAATTTATTTTAACTCTCTTTTATCCTTTTCATCTTTTTAAGTTCTGCTAACTATCCTTTTAGTAGACACTTCTAAATGATGTACATCTATGGCATGTGATTTAGTCCCAAGGTGTACCGTTTCATCTATAAAATATTGAACAATAGGATCTTGAACTTCTTCATTGCTTTTTGGCTAGGTAATTTTTGCATTCCAGTTCCCTGTGTTTGGGTCAACATCTACCCTCAATGTTATTTTCAACTTTTTGTATTTAGGGTCTTTCCCTAAACATTTCCTCACCATATCTTCCAAGGGTATAGAAAATAGAACTAATTTCCTTTTATGACTGATTGAACTTTCCATCCATTTAGGTGTAGAAGAAGAGGCTTCTCTATCAAGATTCAGTTGATTACAAGGTACAATTGAAATAATCATCAATTTAGAAAAATTAGAAAGAATTACTATCTATTGGTTTGTGTTAGCCTTTTCCACCATTGGTGAATCAGATTATTTATCACCTTTGACTTCTCCTGAATCCTCTTCAGAATTTAAATCCATGATCACTATTTTATAAATTTGATTCTCCTTCTTACTTTGAGTCCTTAACCTGGTGATACGAGAAGGTAGGGTAGTTACAAGGACTTTTTCAGATTCCTTAATGATAGGGTCCCTTTTAGTTTTTCACTTAGAATTACCTTCACCATAAATAGCAATAGGTTGGTTAGATGAGATTATTGGGAATGGAAATTCAATTATTTTTGTACATTGTTAGGAGACTACATTTTGAGCTCCTCCCATTTTTTGCTCTCTCAGCCATTTTTTAGTTCTACTTGTCACTAGAAGGGTCTTGAATCAATTCTATCTTCTTCACTTTTCTCCCAGTCAATTTCTAGAATAGGTGATTCTTTTATTTTCTAAAATTATGGATCAATCACCTATTCATCATTGTCAACAATTCTAGAAATGTCCATGTTTAATTTGAGAGTAATTATCTACCCTTGGGAAAATCTGGACCATAGTCTTCTTCTGACTTCAAATTCATCTAAAAAATCTTCCCAATAGTCTTCTAATAGGGGAATATGTGAAAACCTTGCTCTAAAATCCAAATTATCCCTGATGAAACCTTTGCTATAAAATTAGGACCTAGTCATGAAGGACTGAAAATTGAATTTCATAAAGTCTAATTCTAAATTCAAAGCATCAGATGTTGTTTTGCATGAATAACATCCAAGTTCAATAGGAAAAGATATACCAGATTTATTCTTTGTTATGAATTTTTTATCTACATGTGCTAATTGCCTGTAGACTTCTATTAGTACAAATTGATCAAGAACATACCTTCGTAACTTCAAAGGTTCACCATCAAAACCCCTAACTTTGATGTAAATGAACCTATAAAATTGAATAAATAAACTACCATAAATGTTAATTAGATGTATAACTTCTTCAAATAACCTTTAACTGATATTGTCTGATAGTTCAAAAGTCACTTTCCCAATAAAGACATCATTAACTCTCATGTAATCCTCATAGAAATTATGCATTTGCAACTGTGGATAAAAATTAAAAAAATTACTATCTTCAACCAAAGATACATGTGGTAACCCTACCCATTCTCTCATAGAAGCCAAGCAATAGAGGAGGTATGAAGACATAAAATTATATGTTTCCCAAATAATTACTTAAACGCTGATGCAAACATTCAGCTACAATTTCTACCCAATCCAAAAATTGTTCTCCTTGTAGAATCACATGTATGAAGAAGTACATCCAATATTCCAAATAATATGCATGGGCATTACCTTTCATCTGGTGTAGTAATACCATGATATCTTGTACTTCTGAAATCATATGATTTCTTGTTAATGGCCTAGGCAGTCTTGAGCCCTCTTTTTGTAATTTTAAAAGCCAATTTCTAGCAATCACGCTTTTGTAAATTGCTTTCTTCATTGAAAAATAACCATATGAAGAAGTAATACTAAGGTCAAAGTATGGTTCCTTAGGAGGGATTCTCATCATATACATTAGGGTTTATCTATTGATATGTAGTAAAACATTGCCATCTACAGTCCTAATGCACCTATTTTGAGGTTCATATCTATTCATGCATTCAAGGACTAACTCAAGGCATTGTATGGCCATGGGAAAGGCCACAGCTTCAATTAGGCCACTTTCTACTATTTTTTGCATCATAGGATTTATCACAAGATTTTTAGCCCTCTCTTAAAAATCTTCCAAATCATATTGGACCAGAGAAGTGTCCCCAATTTCAGGTGGAGAACATATGAGACCAAGGTCATGCTTGTAATCAAGACAAGCATATTTCATGGCTATATATTGGAGAAAATAATGAAAAGAGAATGTTTTGAGTTTTTAAATAATGCAGTAAATTCAAAAGGATCCTCCTTTCCAACCAAGTAAAGGAAATAGCTTACAGTAAGAGTGAAACTCACTTTTAATTTATCTAAAATTACTATGGATTCAAGCAATTGAATATCTTATATCACCTATATTGTTCTCTTTTGTATCGCCTTGTTATGCTTGAATTATTCTCTCTTGATATAGATATTAACTAGATTGAAAAATTAAATTGAGAGAATACATGCTAAACATGCTTGATAAGATGCATATTCTGACATATGCATTAATGGAAAGCATATTTTATGTGTGATTTTGATGAGTAATGATTATCTATAACCTCATGTAAATTCAAAATTTTCCACTTTATAATGAGTTTCTGATATATTTTTCTCTAAATCTCCTACTAATTTTAACTTAGAGAAATCCTCAGTGCGAGATAAGAATATAGCTATTGAACCATTTGAACCTTTGAACTTTTGAAAATATGGTTCAACTTCAGGGTTCAATGGTATGAAATGAACCACGAAGATAAACAATAAGCATATGATCTTTCCAGAAACTTTGGACTTTGATAGAACCATTGAACTTTTGAGACATTAAACCGTTGAACTTTTAAATTTTGACAAAGGGTTCAAGTTCAACCAAAAGATTTAAAGACATAATTGAAATACAAAGGAACAGTGTATTTTGAGAAACATTAAACCATTGAACTTTTCTATGTAGGTCCAAGCGATAGGTTCAAGTGGTAGGTTCAATTGGTAGGTTCAAGTAGTGTATTAATTCAGACAAGGGAACTAAGTGAACACGACTCTTTACAAAACATCAAGTATTGAACTCTTTGAACTATTTAACTCTTGAAATTTTGAACCATTGAACTTTGAGAAAGGTTCAAGTTCAATCGAAAGGTTCAAAGATATACTTGAAAAACACAAAAGGACAAACAATTCACTTTGAGAAACTTTAAACCATTTGAACTTCTTGAAATTTGAGAAAGATTCAAGTTCGAATGTTCAATTCTTTTATAAATTACACACATAGGAAATGATAGGTGGATGAACTTATTTTATGGCAGAATTCATGAAGAATTGATTAAAGGTGACTCAAAAACTAACACATCTCATTCCCCTTCATTATGTTTCTCTATTACTTAGCTTCTTCACTCTTTTATCATCCATTTTCCATTTTCTATCCACCTATTTAATCACCACTTCACCCCTTTTAATCTTTTCAATCTCTTCTAATCACCCATTTAGTATACCAATATCTTCTAACAAGATGATTGACACCCACCCTATCTCTTCACCTTCTTGTCTACCCATCCTCTACTTCCCCCCATTTTTCTTAACCCATTTCACATATTCCATCCCATTTTCTTCTCCAACCCCACCATCTAATTTGATACATTGTTCATCTCCTTGCATATCATCATTTCTCTTATCCAAACTTACTTGGTCATGATACCACCTACTTCTTCACTCTCTTATCATACTTTTTGTGTCCTTATACTCTTATTTCCTCCCATACCCCTTTCTTCTTTGTGTTTCCTTGTTTTTCATTTTCATCACCAAATTATTTGCTCCTTGGTCTATTTTATACATCTTTTAAACCCTTACATGGCCTCCCATATTTCTCATCATCCCATTCTACTTCATGTTTGCTAACCTTCTCTCACATTCCTTTCTAATTCCTCAATCTACTATTTTTTAGCACATTCCTCTCACCCCCATATTCTACCTTTTGTTTTTCATCTCATTTATTTATTTCATTTAATTTTTCTCATCCTTCATGATTAAATTACTCATGATTCATGGATTTTTTCCCCTTCTCCATGTTCTAATTCTTACACCATTATCCATCTTCATCATCATCTTTATATATGACCTCACTATCTTATCACTCCTCTTTCATCCATCTCCTTATTAGCCTTTCCATCATCCATTGTTGGCTCTCCCTCACATTCATCCATTAGCACTCAAAATCCTCACTAATTAGGGTATGGTCACCAGTTTGTACTACTCCTACATGCATATCCATCCATGTTTCCTCATGAATTATACTCTCTTTATTTAATTAACAAAATATTATCAAGTTCACTACTTGAAGTACATCCATTTCTTCTTTTAATGTCTCTACATGTTTTGTATGGGTACTATTTTTGTGCCTTGTCCCTCTCTAACTACTCCCTTCACCTCATAGCCATTTTCCACCCCTTTTCCCATTATAGGACTAGTTTTACAACCTCATCCCAAGGTTTCTTGCTCAAGGTTACATTTGTATTTATATCCACAACCTAATGCTTTTTATTTTATTTTGTACCATCCATAGGTTAGTCTCATCTCCCCTTTAATTTATAGTACACCCATATTACTTATTTTTCATTATACATCCTATTATGCATCTAGATGTAGTGAACACCATGATTATATTAGTCACTATATGATTTTACACTCATCTCTTATCTCTCACTTGCCTTAGATGAAGCCAACACTATGAAAATATATGTCACTATATGAGTTTCCACTTGTATATCATTTCTTTGTTACCTTAGATGAAGTGGATATTATGATTGTATCCATCACTATATGAGTTAAAACTCATATATTAACTCTCTCTCTTACCTTATATAATGTGGACACTATGATTATCTCATCACTAAACAGGTGAAAAAACATCTTTTCTCCCACTCTTATCTTATGCCTTCTTCTCTCTCCATGAGGATCTCACCATTTTGTGAGTATTATCATTGTCCATGCTCTCATTATTTTGTGAGTACATTTCCATCTTCCCTTCCATATATCTATTTAATATTATCATTCCTTTATATTCTCCCCCTTTCTATGAGATTTACATTTATCATGAAGTCTATCATTCTTATCATGGGTGTTCACACCATTGTAATGGTAAGATTGTTTAGATTATGTAGGTATTACTCTGGGGCATGGGCCCCCTAGGGTTAGCTCATCCACTATCTACATCATCTCCATTCATCCAAAATGTGATTTCAATTGATCTTATTTATATCTAAAACCATAAGGTTATCTTAGGGTTTCCCTATCCATTATTCAATATTATCATAAATGTTGGCTACCTAAAGTATCAACCCTCACCTTGAATGTTTGTCATGTCTTTTTCTTCCTTTTTAGGTGTCAATTGCTTTACTTTTTATTTCCACCTATGTTTTGATGTGATTTTGTTTAACTTATCTTCATTAAGGTTACTTTTGATTGTCTTGTCATGTGTCTTGTCATGTACTTCTTTAATCTTACATTCACCATTTTTTTTTGTGTAAACTTTTATTTTTATTTTTATTTGCATTCTCTTATTTATACTTGTTTGTTTTATTTATTTTTATCATTTTTTGAGTCAAGATTCTTTTGTGTATTACACTATACTACAATTATGATTTTTACTTATCATGATGCACTCTATTTTGTACAAATTACAATATTTTTAGTCCTTATGCATAAAACACAAATATTCATCATGATTAGTTCATATCTTTGGTGATTATTATTTTATGCTATATTAAAAATTAGTTTTCTCAAATCTTACTCACCTATTCTTGTTTGAATTCCAAAGTAAGGAAAAAATAAACATAAGGAAATTGTCCAACCATCCATATAATTTGCATCCATGCCATAAATTTACACTTTATAATTCATCCTCTCTCTATATCTTATCCCCTCCCATTCCAATATTTTTCCCTCCAATGCATCATTTTCATATTTTGAAACATTTTTTCTCCATAATTTTAGGCCTTAATTAATTGAAATGTTATCACTTGCACTATCAATTCTATAAAATCTTCCTCTCAAATTGGAAAATATATATTTTTTGTTTTCAATCCCACAACTTACTGGGATATATCATTCCCACCTCTGCTCATGTGACCCATGAGTCCTGAGTACCATTTGAGTGTGTAGCTTTCAAGTAAGAAATATTATTTTTACTATATATTCTCTAGTTTTTAGCTAGGGTAAAATCATTTTACACAAACTTTAATCTTGCAAGTATGATATTAATTTATAGTGCTTAATTTTTTTGATGACCTTCATTATCACCACTTCATCACTTTTCCTCCTACATAATTTTGAGTGTTTATCCACTTTACCACATGAACACTTGAGAGGGAATAATCATGGGTCCTGTTACCACCAAAGTTTTCACCCTAGGAGAAGGTTGTTCAAATTTTTCCAATTTGGTGAAACATGGGATTAACCCTAGACCTTTGGGTTGTGTATAGTAGGGGTAAACCTCTAGATTGAAGGGGTAACTCTCCTTAATGAATCACTTAGGTTCACACACCAATATATCACTTGCTACTAGAAAAAGGAGAGAAACCTACTCTAATGAGGTAATTCAATAGAATTTGTTTTGACCACTACCAACTAGCTACATTTTCCCTTGTAAATCAAGAAAACTAGCCTTACATACACTACTCTTAATCCAAATCTCTCGCATCATTATTTTAATGTGAAGGTTGTGATGGTTGCTTAAGACATGAGGACTAACTAAGAGGTCTTTAATAATAATAGAAGATAGATAAAATCACTCAAATCTTACACCACACTCATACACTTCACATGACCTATAAAATAAGATTTCAAATTGAATCTTGGTGTTATAAAAGGACAACATGCCAAGGAAGAAAAGTCAATTCACTTGACAAGATCAACT
Source organism: Torreya grandis (assembly GCA_037957365.1). Taxonomy (NCBI): domain Eukaryota; kingdom Viridiplantae; phylum Streptophyta; class Pinopsida; order Cupressales; family Taxaceae; genus Torreya; species Torreya grandis. The sequence goes on from JARHVA010004293.1 coordinate 311,040, forward strand.
ATTCCCATATGCACAATAGGAGGTAAAAAAAATTATTCTCATTTATTTAAGTCATAAAAATAGTGAAGTGTTTACCATACCTAGGTGGAGGATACCAACTTAGCTAAAAGTGGCTCAATATATAGCACAAGTGTGAGAGAAGAGAAAAAGGGTGTAGGAGAGAGAAGGTAGGCAAGTGTCATGTGAGTTAAAAATAAGAGAGGAGTTAGGTAAATACTTTAATAAGTCCTAGATGACATGTGTTGATACTCTTTAGATGTTTCAACCCTCCAAGTGGTGTGGGAGTTTAAATGGTTGCTTGACACCTTGACTAGTTTATTGAAACTCTCCATTATCTTCACATGTTGAAGGACAAGTGGCCTTCTTGATGGTCAGATAAATTTCTTCTACCTATTTATTATACTCTTAACACATCTTAGCTAGCCCACATAGGCTCTCTTGGACACACCACCTCTTTCTCATACAAGGTGTCTAGAAGAATCTTCATGTCCTTAGGCCTATTTTGCACACAAGTGTCAAAACTTAGTTTCATTTAATTTAACTTATCCAAACTTCATAGAGGCTTATTAGAGTCATATTAGACCTATAAAAATCCATTTTGAGGTCTCAAACTAGCCCAAATAAGTCATTATCTACTAAAATCCCTAATTAGGCCTCATTTTTTGTAGCCTTTTTTGTAAAACCCTCCTTTTTTAGATAAAATTACATTAGATAGTGAGAATCTAAGGGCATATTCTAGTACCCTCTATTCTCTTACATCTACAGGTTAAATTTCATACTTTGAGAGTGAGTGGAGATGTCCTTTATTACCCTTTCTCTCTCTTAATTAGGCCTCAATTAAGCCTCCATACCAAGAGAGTGAAAAATGAATATAAAACCTCCACACACATTCTAATACCCAAAAAAACCATGTTATTCACTTATAAAACATCCTCCCCCACCTCCCTATAAAATAGGAAAAAATAGTCATTTTAACCCTTTTTTGTATGGTTCCATACAATATTGAACCATCTAATAACGTGTTATGATGACAATTAGAATTTTTAATATTTTATGGGTCATTATTAAGTCCATATAATCCATATAGAGGCATATAATTACATTTCTCTCTCATTGGGTTATTTTAGCTCTCATAGGCAGCTTGGAAGTGGTTTAAACTCTAACTAATAGTTCATAAGACTCAAGCCATGAAACCACCAACAAATTAAATAAATTATAATATCACTAAGGTATTTGAAATCCCATAATATCCTAAGTTCCCATGCAACATGTGTGATTCATACCAAGTAATGCAAGATGGCCTCTCGAGTTAGAAATAAGCATTTTGTGAGAGCTGAGAGAATTTGAAGTTTGTAGGTGGTTGTATTCAGTTGAGTATGAGTTATAATGACCTTAATTATGTCTTTTACATCCTCATTAACCTCTTATAGTGTTTATTTATCACCTTATTTAACCAAATTCTCTAACCACCTCATTTTTTTGGGCTTAGGGTTTTCAAACCAAACTACCTAAGATACCCTAGTTGACTATATGTGCCCTATTTTAACATTTATCTTTTCTCTATGAAGACTCTAATTTTTAGGAAAGGTTTTTTATGTTATATATAATACCTTAAATGGATCCAAGTTTAAATCCATCTCAACTAATATTCATCTTTTTGTTGACTGTCCAATAGGACTGTGTATGCCATTTTAGGACTGTACAAGGTTGAAATAGGGTCTGATGCATTTGTTTCATTATTTATTTATCCTAAAGGTTTGATGGGATATTTTTTCACCTTAAATCACTATTCAAATATTTTTTTATCTCTCAGATATATTTTTCTCACTTTTGATTGTCATATTCTTAACTAACTACCTATAAAAGACTGTACATACAATTAGGACTATAGGGTCCAAATAAGGCATGCCAAGTTTGTCTTTGTTAGATTTTGTGACTTCATATAATTTTTTATAAAGTACCTTATAACATACTAAATTATCTATAATTCCTCAATATAACTCCACTTTATTACTTCTTTTTCAAGACTTCCTATTAAAGTCTTTATATGCAACTAGGATTGTGAAGGGTTTTATGACTGGGTCTGCCTTGTTGTTTCATTTTTTATTGAGTTTTAAATTATAAGGTAAAATTATTATATATTTTAAATCATATTATATCACTCATATAAACATATTACTCTTTCTCAATCATTCTGGCATCCCAATAACACAATCACTTCTTAAGGCTAAATAGGTAGAACTGTGTGTGAATCAAGGACTATATGACCCTTATTTGTTATCTTATTTTATTTAAATAACTCCCTTGGTATTGATAATGTATGAAATAAAATTTCATTTATACCATTCAAACATTCACAAAACCATTGCTCATGTTTTGATATTTTCTTTGTTACTTAGGTATGCTATCTATTTATGTATGTGCATTTGGGAATGGTTTGCAAGATGATGTTTTTAGAGTCCTTACTAATTATAAATCCTAAGATCAATCATTATTTTTATGGACTCAAAATATAATTTAAATACCTATGTATCTATCAACATTGCCATTGTCCAAGACAACTTCTCTTCTTAATTAGTAGAGATGTTTGTGTATTTGGAATGATTTACCAACTTAGGGTTTTAGAGTCCTTATGAACCATAAAACTCTCAAAATATTTTTTTAATATTTATATAGTTGATATCCTTCCTCAAATCCCTTGAAACCTCATAATTCCACCATTATACTATCTCAAGATTAATTATCCAATAAGCTAGTTATAGATCTCTTTTTTGAGAGCTATGAGTGTATTTGAGGGTTTTTGGTCTTTTATTGACATTATTAAAAATACAAATGGTTATTTAAAGTTTAATTTTGATTTATCCATCCTATCAACACCATGAATATTCCATTCTTCCATCAGACTCACTATTACAAAACACCATTCCTCTCAGTTGGTTATAGGTGGCTATTTGGATAGGTAATTATATATTAGCTTCCTAGACCTTCAAACCAATCTCTAAATATTTCCAAAGAATATTATTTCATTTTGATCATGATTTAATATCTTATAAATGTCCTAAATTTATGTAATCCACCATCTTACTCTACCTCAAAACCCATTCTTTTACTATTGATTGTAGGTGCCAACTTATATACGTCATTATGTTTTAAGTCTTAAAATGATCTTAAAACTAATATTCAATCCTTTTCCAATGAAAATGGTTCTATCATGCTATTAATTTTGTCTTAAGGCTTTTTTAGTGACTTTAATTTTACAAACTCAATCACCTTATTAAGTAAGACACTCTTCCAACTAACTGTAAGTGATGTTCATGAAATACTGACTATTTGAGTTTGTATGGTCTTGAATTAGGCCTTGGTATCTAATATTCAAACCTCATAAAAATTAAAGTTCTTAAGATTTTTATTTTTTAATAACTTATATACCTTTGAATACCTTGAACTCCCAACATTATTATCCTTACTATCAAAACAAGATCTCAACTGGTTATAAGAGCTTAACATGGGAATCTAGTTGTATTTTGGAGTTGGCATTTTGATATAGGTGATCACACACACACACACACACACACACACACACACACACACACACACACACACACACACACACACACACACACACACACACACACACACACACACACACACACACACACACACACACACACACACACACACACACACACACACACACACACATATATTCATATTTTATCAAAATTAGTCCTTATTTCCTTCAAGATCCATATAGCCCCATCAGAGCATCTTCAAGTTCTTGTATTCATTATTTCTCTACATATAGTCCTGTAGGTGATTGTTAGGAACAACCTTGTTAGCTATCAACTCTTTTTAGCTTTGGATGCTTGATAAACCTTATTAGAACATGATATATTCATATTGATACTAATAAATTTATTTCATGGCCTAGAAAATCCTCATGAGACACTAAAACCATTGAATTTTCTTAAATTGTAGACCTACAGGTAACAAGGTGACTATTCTGCAACTTGGTGCTTTGAGAATTAAGAGATGCAAACATGACTGTTATAAATCAAATATAATTGCATATAAAAAATTAAAATTATTATATAAGATATACACACTTATAAAACTCTTGGATATGCATATTAAAATAATCAAATCACCTTATTATACATACGTAAGGAGAACACAGTCCACTTAGGAGATATGTGACCATTTGAAGCTAGTATGGATTGCATGACTAATTTAAAGGATCTTTATGGATTTATATAGTATTTTAGGACCATTAATAAACACTCGATGAATTTTAACACCTAGATAACTCAAAACCACAAAAAAATTATACACTTCAAATTATGCACAAGAGAGATTTTACTTACCAAAATGCCATCTAGACATGCCACCATTAGGAATGAATGTATGGGATGAATTTATATACATATTATAACTCAAATAAATTGGTTTAAATTAGCCATGATCTCACATTTTACACTAGAGTTGCTCCAAACTCATCCCGTGGGGTTTTGAGACTTTAAAAAGTAGTTTGGCCTCTTAGTAAGTGTTCATAAAGTTAATAGCACAAATCCAATGACCAATACCACAAATTATAATCCCATATGGGTCCAAAAAAAATTCCAAAATTTTATCCCCTATTTCTACCTGTACAATTTGTACCATCTAAAAAAAATTTGGCCTTCACTAGTTTAAGAAGGGGATGTTGAGAAAGAGAAGGAAAAATCCCTAACTATGGAACTCTAAACTTATTACAAAGCTTCTTCCTAAATTTTATAAGTCCAAAGGAATTTATTGAGTTATTTTTATGTACACAAAACTTCAAGAGTTTGTATAACTTCTTCTAACTCCTTAAACTAGGATTGAAGTGCAAGATTCTAACTTTGTTCTAATTTTTTGATAGGTGTGGTATTTTTGTAACTGATCCAAGATTATTGGAAGGTTATGGTATGTATTTTTAATTTTATTAGACTTAAACACACATAAGTTAACCAAAAATCCACTTTTTATACATATTTAACACTTTCAAGCTAGCAAATGGACCTCAAAGCTTCTAAAACACCATGAAATATTAGTACAAATTATTTAAGACATAAAATGGCATTAATAAACCCATAATAACTTATGACACACCTTGAACATGTCTTATTTTTGCATGACACCCCTAGATCACTATATGACCAAAATATGACCTTACCTTAATCTTTCCAAATTTACCTTAATAAATGATAATAAGGTATTTTGGACTCAATTAGGACCTCTAAAATCACCTAAGGTTCAATTTTCTGCCTATAGGGGTCTTATTTTGACCTAGGGGGTCAAAATAAAATAACAAATTAGTGATTCATAGGGGTATCATGCCTATTATGCTGACTAGACTAATAGCTTTGTCCCTCCATTGGGTTATGGAGTCAATTGCACTTTGAGACAACAAGATCCGACCTTGACACTTGACCAACATGATAAATTAATTACCTCTACAACACACAAAATGAATACACACACATAAAATCAAATATAGGAAGACACACACATGTGTTATCAAACACTTAGGGAACACAACAAGAAATTAAACAAATTAAACTATATTTAAACTAAAGTGAAATAAATTTTCTCTTCTCGAATCAAAGGGGAAATTTTCACCATCCTTTGCTCCATGAAATTAAAGAGTACATGAAGCAAATTTCCCTTTAAACCTTATTATTAGTATCTTTAACTCCTTCATACTTACCAATCTTCTTGGCATGACCTCTAATGTAATAATAATAGTTGGAAAATATCACCTATGAAGGTGAATTCTTCTTGTGACTCAATAGTCTCAATATTCTCATGAGACTACTCAACTACAACCTTTCCCAATAATGCTTCATCAAATCATGGTTATTTTACTTTCATGGTATTTTGAATGAGAGTAGGCTTCCCATCAACTAATACAAGCTCATTAATCTCTTCAAGGAGCTTAGCATACTCAACCCAATCCTTATCATTGTCTTTAATGAAGACATATTGATTAATATCTTTATGAACATGATCTTAAACTATTTGAATACCTTCAAGATCTTGGAGGATCTCAATATGTTGCTACTAATAGTCTATGTCTTCTTTCGCTTTAAGAACCACAACTTCTTCAACTGCATCTTCTTGCTCATTGTGTACTTTTTCAACTTCGACTTACTTTATTGAAGAGTATTCAACATCAAGGATATCTAAAAATTGTTTAAGTTTGGTACTTTTGAAGTTATCATATTGTCCTTCAAGAGGCAATGCATATACATGAATGTATTCAAATTGAATAGTAGGAGGTGTAGTCTTTTGAAGGCCTTCAAAATCTTCACAAATCTCATTGGATTTCAACCACAAATAATCTTGGTCCATGGAATCTATTGGCTAACATATTTGTCCTTATATAAATATATTTTATTTTAACTCTATACTCTTCTCTCAAGAACAAATAAGTTAAACAACAAATGGGTAAACTTCAAGATTAGTTCCCCTCTGAATTAAGGTACAACTCCCTTTAAGATTTTTAATGAATTTAAATATTTAGATACACTTTTAACCAGAAAGTGTTTAAATTTAGACTAATATCCATACATCATTATGTTATGAATACAAGATTTTATAAAAATGATAAGTAACAGAATACACATATTCTATTTTCAATTATAATTAAATAGATAAGCGTATATATGTTGAACCAATAAATGATAAAACACACATAATAGATTGTCTGATGGAAAAATAATTACTATATGAAGGAAGAATTCACATAGAAAATCAAATTTCAAATACTCAAATTCATAGATTTAAGTACTCAATAATTAATTCTCATTTCCATTCACAGATGAAAAAATGTTTTAGATAAACATCACATATCTTTGTAAAAATAATGGTCCAATTCTCCAATTTCTAACCCTTTCTCTCTCTCTCTTTTTAATTTATATCCCTATCTCTTTTATAACTAAAAAAATATATCATTGCCTTAAATCATCCATATTTTAAACTAAAATAGAGTTAAAGTAACTTTGACCCATACGGGATTTAGTTTTTACAAATTCGATAAAGATTAAATTCTAAACAGAAAAGTAACCAAATTAACTAAATAAAAGAGACTATGTAAGTAAATTCATTGTTTAAGTGATGGGTTAGGATCTCCAAATTTGCTCTGTTTAGTTGGGTAGACACATTGAGCTTTCCACTCTTGAAATGTTGTAACAAACTCCTAAATTATAGAAAGATTGGGAATGTTGACGTGTTTTATCCTTGCATTCTAGATTTTTTCTTCCCTCCAAAATTTTCCCATATTTTTTGTGTGCTTCAAGAGTATGTAGATACAGTGAAAAAGAAGTGAATCTATCCTTGAATTTTGAAAGAAGTTTTTAGTTGATAAGCTGTCACTTTCTTTAATGAAGTTAATATTTTCCCTAAAGGACTGAATCATAACATTGATGTCCTCTATCTTTCCATTGTCTTTTATGTAATTGATATCAATGCTCTATAGATCATGCTGTAATGAATGAATACATTCAGTTATTTTTTTGATCATTTTTGTGATTTCCAAATGTCCTTGTCTGGATACTGAATTTCTCCACTCAACATTTTTCTTACTTGCATATAATATATCTTCATCCAGTCCTATTAAATTCTTTTCTAACAAAAACTTTTTCATCCCATATTTTTGCACTTCATCAATCTGATTCATTACGCTCATCCCTTTTTCTTCCTCTTTTATCCACAAAGTGTTCTAAGTCTTCAAATCTTCAACAATGATTGTAGTTAGATCATATATATTCTTCAATTTATGAATGTATTTTGTACCTTTTAGGACGATGCTATCCAACCAACTATCAAATACTCTAGTAATCATTTTGCCTCTGTGTATCTGATCTAGCATCCTTTGATTGATAGGAGATTTTAGATCAAAATACATAGGCATTTAGGAAATTGGTTGTGGATATGGACTATGAATGGTGTCAATATACTTTGCCATTGACCACACAGTCTATTTTAACTCTCTTTTATCCTTTTCATCCTTCTAAGTTATACTAACTATGCTTTTAGTAGATGCTTCTAGATGATGCACATCAGTAACATGTGATGCAGTCCCAAGGTCTACCTTTTCAATTGTAAAATCCTAAACAATAGGATCTTGAACTTCTTCATTGGTTTTTGGCTGGGCAATTTTTGCATTCTAGTTCCCTATGTTTAGGTCAACATCTACCCTAGATGCCATTTTTAAATTTTTGGATTTATGAATTTTCCCTAAACACTTTCTCAACATATCTTCCAAGGCTGAAGAAAATGGAGCTAATTTCCTTTTATGACTGATTAAACTTTCTAGCCATTTAGGTGCAGAAGTTGAGGCTTCTCTATCAAGATTTAGTTTATCAAAAGGTACAGTTGAAACAATCATCAATTTAGTAGAATCAAAAGGAATTATCATCTATTGATCTGTACTAACCTCTTCTATCATTGGTGAATCAGATTCTTTATCACCTTTGATTTCTCTTGAATCCTCTTTAGAATTTAAATCCATAATCACTTTTTCAGAAATTTGATTCTTCTTCTTGCTTTGAGTCCTTGACCTGGTGGCACGAGGAGGTAGGGTAGTTAAAAAGGCCTTCTCAAATTCTTTGATGAAAGGGTTCCTTCGAGTTCTTGACTTGGAAGTACCTACATCATAGATAGCAATAGGTTGGTTAGATGAGCTTATTGGGAATGGAGATTCAATTATTATTGTACATTGTTGGGAAACTATGTTTTGAGCTCCTCTCAGTTTTTGCTCTCTCAACCATTTTTTAGTTCTCCTTGTCACTGGAAGGGTCTTTACCTCAATTCTATCTTCTTCAATTTTATCCCAATCAATTTTTGGAGTAGGTGATTCTTTTATTTGCTCAAATTGTGGATCAATCACCTATTCATCATTGTCAACAATTCCATAAATATCCATGTTTAATTTGAGAGTAATTATCCGCCCTAGGAAAAACTTGGACCATAGTCTCTTTATGACTTCAAATTCATCTGAATAATCCTCCCCATTTAGGAATATGTGAAAATCTTGTTCCAAAGTCTAAATTATCTCTGGCAAAACCTTTGCTGTCAAATTATGGTCTGGCTATGAAGTATTGAAAATTTAATTTCTTAAGATCCAATTCTAAATTCAAAGCATCATATGTTATTTTGCATGAATAACATCTAAGTTTAATAAGAAAATATATACCAAATTTATTCTTCATTGGGAATTTTTTATCTACATGTGCTAATTGCCTGCAGACTTCTATTAGCACAAATCGGTCAAAAACATACCTAGGTAACCTCAAGGGTTCACCATCAAAACCCCCAACTCTAATATAAGTGAACCTAGAAAAATAAATGAATAAACTACCATAGATACTAATCAACTACATAGCTTCATCAGACAACCTCTTATTAATGTTATTTGATAGTTTAAAAGCCATTTTCCCAAAAAAAACATCATTAACCCTCCAGTAATCCTCATAGTAGTTATGCATTTATAACTATGAGTAATAATCATAAATTTTAATGTCTTCAGCCAAGGGTGCATGAAGTAACCCTACCCATTATCTCATAGAAGCCAGGAAATAGAGTAGATATGAAGAAATATAAAATTCTCTATTTCCTAAACAATTACTTAAACCTTGATGCAAACATTTAGCTACAATTTCTGCCCAATCCAAATATTTTTCTCCTTGAAGGATCACCTATATGAAGAAGTACATCCAGTCTTCCCAATAATAAGCATGAGCATTGCCTTTTAGTCTATGTAATAATACCATGATATCTTGTACTTCTAGAATCACATGGTTTCTTGTTAATGGCCTAGGCAATCTTGAACCTCTTTTTTGGAATTTCAAGAGCCAATTCTTAGCAATCACGCTCTTATAAATTACTTTCTTCATTGAAAAGTAACCATAGGAAGAAGTAATAGTAAGGTACAAATATGGCTCCTTCAGAGGAATTATCATCATAGACATTAGGTTTTATCTATTGATATGTAATAGAATATTACCATCTATAGTCCTAATGCACCTATTTTGAGGTTCATATTTGTTCATGCATTCAAGGACCAATTCAGGGCATTGTATAGCCATGGGAAAGGCTGTAGCTTCGACCAAGCCACTTTCTACTATTTTTGCATCATAGGATTTGAAAGATGATTTCTATCCCTTTCCTTAAAATCTTCCAAATCATATTTAATTAGAGAGGTGTCCCTAATTTCAAGCAGAGAACATATGAGACTAGGGCCATGCTCATAATGAAGACAAGTGGATTTCATGGCTACAGGTTGGAGAATATAATGAAAAGAGAAAGTTTTGAATTTTAAATAATACTATAAACTCAAAAGGATCCTTCTTTCCAACCAAGTTGAGGAAATAACTTACAATAAGAGTCAAACTCACCTTAAATTTATTTGAAATCACTATGGATTCAAGCAATCAAATATCTTATATGACCTATGTTTTTCTCCTTTGTATCGCCCAATATGCTTGTTTGCTGAATTTGAATTGTTTTCACTCAATGTAGATATTAACCAGATTAAATGATTAAATTGGGATAACACGTGCTAAACATACTTGATAAGACATGCATTCTAACATATGCATTAATGTCAAGTATAATTTATGCATGATTTTGCTGAGTAATGATTATCTATAACCTTGTGAAAATTCAAAATTTTTTGCTTTATAGTGAGTTTCAAATATATTTTCCTCTAAATCTCTCACTAATTTTAACTTAGAGAAATCCTCAGGGTGAGATAAGAATATATCCGTTGAACCATTGAACCATCAAACCATTGAACTTTTGAAAATTGTGGTTCAACTTCGGGGTTCAATGATATGAAATAAACCACATAGATCGACCAATAGTCACATGATCTTTCCAAAAACTTTGGACTTTGATAGAACCATTGAAATTTTAGGATATTGAACCGTTGACCTTTTGACCTCTGACAAAGGGTTCAAGTTCAACTGAAAGGTTCAAAGACATAAATAACATACAAAGGAATAATGCATTTTGAGAAACATTGAACCATTGAACTTTGCTATGTAGGTTCAAGTGATAGGTTCAAATGATAGGTTCAAGTGATAGGTTCAAATGATGGATTAATTTAGACAAAGGAACTGAGTGAACATGACTCTTTTCAAAACATTGATATTGAATTCTTTGAAGTGTTGAACTCTTGAAATTTTAAACCATTGAACTTCGAGAAAGGTTCAAGTTCAACTGAAAGGTTCAAAGATATACTTGAAAAATAGAAAAGGATAAATAGCTCACTTTGAGAAACTTTGAACCATTGAACCATTGAACCATTGAACCATTAAACTTTTGAACTTCTTGAAATCTGAGAAAGGTTCAAGTTTGAAGGTTCAATTCTTTTAGAAATTTCACACATAGGAAATGATAGGTGTGTGAGCTTATTTTATGATAGAATTAATGAAGAATTGATTAAAGGTGACTCAAAAACTAACATTGGCTCTGATTGGGGACTTTATTTTATGGCAAAATGTAGAGAACTCAAAAACTTTGGTTTCATAGATCGAGAAATAGAAATGAAAGAAAAGGAGAAAGACAAACCAAAAATGGGAAAGGGAAACACAAAATGAAAAATAAGAAAAGAAAAGATTAGGTACAAAATAGGGGATACATGTTTCACAGTCAGTATAACTTGAGATCCTATGCACTATAGGATATGAGTAAAATGACTCCATCTAGATATTCCAATTTAAAAGAATTAGGACCAAGTACCTAACGAATTTTGAAAGGTCCTTTCCAAAGTGAATCAAATTTACCATGTTCTCCTTTAGGTTCTCTCCTTTTATCCCATAGTAATACTTCATCCCCTTCCATGAACTTTTTGGGTCTAGTTCTCTGGTAAAAAATCTTTTTAACTCTAGCTTGATGAGCAGTAATACGATCAACTAGTTCATTCCTTTCTTCTTAAATCTTAGTTAAATACATAACTCTTTTTTCTAAAGAGTCTTAAAATTACTGATCTTTAATAACATTTTGTAATCTATCTATAGATAATTCCAAAGGTAATGATAGTTTTGATCTTATTCCATAAACCAGTTCAAATGGTGCCATTCCAATTACTCTTTTTGGGGTTACCCTATCAGCCTAAAGTGTTTCTTATAGTCTCTTATGCCAATCTCTAGGGTTATCACTCACCAATTTCTTCATGATGGCTATCAAACTTTTATTACTAGACTTTGCTTGTCCATTTCCTTAAGGGTAATAATATGTTGAGTGAGAAAGAGAGACACTATGTTCATAACAAAATGAAGTAAGCTCCATTGAATAAAAACTAGTAGTGTTATCTACCACAACCTTTTGAGGAACACTGAAACGTACCAGTATATTTTCTTTGATAAAATCACATACCACTTCTAAAGTAGTTTTCTTCATAGGGATCACTTTAACCCATTTCATAAAATAATCAGTTGCTGTTAGAATGTGTGTATGATTAGCACTCAAAGGAGGTGAAAGAGGACCAATGAAGTCTAATCCCCACTATTTGAAAGGTTCTTCAATAATGATAGGTCTCAGAGGTAATGTTTCAAGTTGTGGTCTTCCTAAGAACAATTTACATTTTTCATAGTTAGCTACCCATTTATATGCATCTGTGAATATACTTGGCCAATAATAACAATTTCTAAGGATTTTGAAAGCTATGACCGATGAAGAGAAATGTCCACCACAGGCTTCATTATGAAAAACTTCCAATAGTTTGCATTGTTGTTCTTTATCTACACATCTCATAAAGGTTCCATCTAATCCCTTTTTGTACAAGACATCACCCCATATTACATATTTTTCTAATTTTAACTTCAGATTCCTTTTTTCTTTTGGGAATAAATGACTGGGATAGTCTCCATAAGTAAGATAGTGTGCCACGTTTAGGAAATAGGAATCTTGTAAGCTCACTAATAGGACAGTAGGGAGTTCTTCTTCTTCTTCTTTATTTCTAGCTATCAATTTGTACAAACCTTGACCTTTAACTAATTTGGTTGGCTTAATCTCTAGATCATATTATTGAATTTTAGCAACCCATGCTTCTCTATTTTTCATCCCAACCTTGTGCTAAGTTAGAATACTTTTTACAGCTAAACTAGGAACAAATACAACTGAATGAGAATGAAGTATATAGTATCTAAATTGTTTAATAGCCTTCACTATAACAAAAGCTTATTTCTTAGCCAAAGAAATTTAAGTTCATATTTCTTGAGAGGAACACTCATAAAGGATATTGGGGCTTCTACATTTACTTCATTTTTTTTTAACAAGATGCTAGACATGGTATGTTCTAAATCATAACAATAAATAACAAAATACTTTTGGAAATTAGGATTTACCAAAGTAGGTGTTTGTGAAATTGCTTCCTTTATATCTTCAAATGATTTTATAGCAACTTCATTCCATTTGAATGCTTGTTTTTCACTCATCATCCCCATAATATGTTTTTTAATTTTAGAAAAATTAGGAATGAACCTTCTAAGAAAATTAATCTGACCAAATAAAGACTTAACTCCAGTAATATTAGATAGAAGACTTAACTGTTGTATTGCTTTAACTCTTTCTGGGTCAGTTTTGATTCCACCTTTTGAAACTAGGTGTCCTAGTAATTTCCATTTTGTAACATATAGAATAGACTTCTTAGGATTAAGAGATATCCCATGACTCAAGCATCTTTGTAAGACAGTCTCCAAATCATTCAAATGATCTTCTCTTTTTCTAGAGAAAATAGTCAAATCATCAAGATAGATAACAATAATTCTATCTATCAAATATTTAAAGGATGAATCCATCGCCCATTGAAAAGTTTCACTAGCATTAATCAGACTGAAGGGCATACGATTATAAGCAAAAGTTCCACAAGGTGTAGTGAAAGCAATTTTATGTTGGTCAGTTGTAGCTACACTTATCTGATTATACCCTAAGAACCCATCTAGCATAGACATCATTTCTAACCCAACAACAATTTCCAAGATGTGATCCATCATAGGCAAGGGATAATTATCTTTTAAACTGGCTTGGTTCAAATTCCTAAAGTTAAAAAAAATTCTTATTTCCCCATTCTTTTTACGTACTAGAATAATGTTCGCCACCTAGGTGGAGTGATGAATTGGATAAATAATCCTAGCCTTTAGCATCTTGTCAATCTCTTTAAAGATAGCTTTAGTAACTTTTGGTTTATAATTTCTTAGCTTCTACCTAAAAGGAGTTGAATTTTATTTCAAAGGAATATGATGCTAAAACTGTCCACATCTAAAATATTTGAGGTCATCATAGCACCAAACAAAGACATCCTTATACTTTATCAATAGATTAATTAATTCATTTTTATCCTCTGGTGAACAACACTTACCAATGGAGATCCATTTTGGGTCAGTTTCACTTCCAATGTTGGTTTTCTCATAATCCTCTGTTTTGTTAGCATTCTGAACAAGTTTGCTTTTGGTATATTCATCTTGTCTAGTGAACAATTTTTTTAGAGAGACTAGTCCTTTAGGGATTTTGTTTCCTTTTAATTGAATTACATCATCTTTTGGATTAATCCCTAGATTAGGAGTGAATTATTTACATTCTATTTTTGAACCTTCAAAATAAGTCCCCAGGAACATATCAACATTCTCTAAAAAAAATTTGATCTATTTATTATTCTCAAAAACTTGCCAATTTTTAGCATTATCTGGAACATTAGGATGATATATTAATTCTATTCTATAAAAATCTTTTTCAAAATTGGGGTGTGGGAGAAGAAGAAAAGTTGATACTACGAGAAAATCTACTCAAGTGTTTTGGTCTCTAGGAATTGCCTCAATAGAAAAGGCATCAAAACATTCTATCTCATCCCAAACTTTGTTTCTGTAATGTCTTAATCTATCATTTTTGATTGAGAAAATGCTTCTCACTTGTTTAAAAATTAATTCAGCATCTCCTTTTGCCTTGATTATTTTTATACCCTTTCCTTTAGCTTCATTTAACCCAAGCAATAAAGCTTCATATTCTACAATATTATTAGTATTTTTAAACTATAGCTTGAAAGAGTAAGGAAAAGTTTCACCTTCAGGTGAGATCAACACAACTCCTACTCTTGAACCAATGGTAGCAAAACTACCATCAAATTCCATGGTCCATAGATCATCTGAATGAACAGACTTTGGGGCATATTATTCCTTTGAATCATTAGAGGAGAGAAAATATTTACCAAATTCACATTCTTTAAATAGAATCTAAGACTTAGGATCATCAGAAGGATATATTGTAAACTTTCATTTAGCTTTAGGTTCCAATTTAACTTTATGCTTTCCCACTAGAATTGTAGCTTTTGACCAATCTAATTTAATCTGTCCTCCCAAGTCTTTGCAAAAAGTTCTACTCAAGAACATTCCATAACTAGCGAGAATATCTACTACCAAAATAGTCAACTTCACCTTTTTATTTGGGTAGGTTTCAAGAGCAACTAATGCATATTTAATTTGGCTGAGTAAAGAGATCTATTTTCCATCCATGGAGTAACATCTACCAAATGTTTTTGTAAGGGTTAAGCCTAAGGCTTTAGCTACAGAAGAAGGCATTATATTATTAGAAACACCTGAGTCTATGATATAATTGCTAAGTTTATGACCATTTATGAATAAGGAAACATTAAATGGATTAGTTTTCACATCATCTATATAAGGAGTATCATCAGATGAATTGAGGGTCATTCTAGAAGTATTAGTGGGTGATTTAGATGGAGAAGTAAATAATTGGCCAATGGGAGACTCAGTATTAACGTTTAACTAACTTTCAAGTTAACTTGTGTAGGACCATTTCTAATATATTTGACCAATTTATCAAGCTCTTTGGGTTTTAGCCTAAGATATTCAATAGGGGATATCTAAATTTTTGTAGACTTACAAAAATCTAAAATATCAAAAGAATTTTCACAATCATTTCTTTGTAACAATTTATTTTCTTGTGTCTTAGCATCAAAAGTTTTAGTAAAAGGTTCCTTACCTTTAATGGACACTTCTTGAGTGTTAGAAAATCTCATATTCTTTTGACTTTTAGTAAGTACATCACATGAAGGATCTTCAAGAGTAACCAATATTTCACCTCCTCTTTCTGAATCTAAATCATATTCAAGGAAGTGTATTTCAGAGTCACCAGGTCTCTCAGAGCTCCTTTCTTCTTCAGTAATTTCCCCTAAGACATCTTGAGTAGTAGTCATTTGATTAAATCTAAGCATCTTAGGGCAAGAATTTCTATCATGATCAGTAGTCAAATGAAAAATACATGTTATTCTTCTAGGAGGAGCTTCAATAGCTAGTCTTGGTTGTGTTGATGCAAGTAGTAATATCTTACCAACATTTTCTTGTTGATTTCTCCTACCAATATCTTGATATGGTTGTTGGAATGAAGTACTAGCCTTTGGTAATTATCTCTTAAGATCAATCATATCATTGACTAATCTTTAGACTATGGGTTCTATATAGGATGAAGGATTAGCATTAGGTACTTGAACTTCTTTCTTCCATTTTCTGGCCATAATAAGATCATCCTCTAATTCAACTGCTAATGATTGTGCATCTATTAAATTGACAATTATACTTCTTCTAAGATGAAACCTTATATCAAGAGGCATAGAATCAATAAAGAAACATTTCTAGTTCTTAGCAGTCGATCTTTTAGCAATAGAAATCTTGTACATAATTCTATTGAATTTGGCTATAAATTCCCTCATGGGTTCATGTATCTCCTTCTTGAGCTGAGTCAATTGAGCAAGAAGGGAATGTTCATCTTCTGCACTTTTGAACCTATTTTCAAACACAGTTTTCATATCATTACAACTTATGATTGAGGAATTAGTTAGGTGATAAAACTATTGTGATGCAATATTAGTTAGAGTCTACACAAAAAGCATTATGGCTACATCTTGATGTTGCACACCTAAAACACCACATGCCATTGCAAAGGCACTCAGATGTTCCTCCGGTGATTGTCTTCCATCTCCATTAAATTTGGGTAAATTTTCCCTTACATTTTTAGGCAAAGGATTCAAGTTGGCCCCTAAATTTAGAGGACTTATGGCCACACCCCAAGGTTGGGCCATTGGAAGAAAACTTATGGTAGAAGGAAAGATAGTACCAAAAAGGGTTAAGGCTTGACAAACAGAGGATGTAGAGGGTTTTTGGAGGGCTAGGAGGTCTATTTCTAGCTTTTCTAACATGGGTGGAAATATAAGGAAAATGTAGGCTTTGAAATGTTTAAAAAGTAGAATCTTCAATCCCTTCTCTTCTCAAAGACCTTGTGTACCTTCTGAAATCCAGCTTATGATATAATAATTATTAACTTTGATGTTTCTCTTAATATTTTCACACTTTAGGGGGTTTAATTTCTTGCTATGTTTTCTACTTGTCTTCTTCTTTGCCTGAGTAATAGTATTCTTATATTATCAGCCAATTCTCTTCTTTTTCTAGTATTCTACTTGTCAATCTATAATCATCAATATTTTGATGAGAACACCAAACAAGATTATTTAACTAGTTAATTATATCTTTCTATTCATCTTGAAAACCAAGATTATGTTGTAAAACATGAATTATATTTTCATGAGGAAGCACCATTGGTGCCTCATATTAAGGTGACCAAATCAATATCATTCCCCAGCAGAGTCGCCAAAATTTTTTTAGCTAACAGATTTGTCCTTATATAAATATATTTTATTTTAACTATGTACTCCTCTCTTAAGAACAAATAAGGTAAAAAACAAATGGGTGAACTATCAAGATTAGTTCCCCTCTGAATTAAGGTACAGATCCCTTTAAGATTTTCAATGAATTTAAATATTTAGATACACTTTTAACTAGAAAGTGTTTAAAGGTGAACTAATATCCATACATCATTATGTTATGAATATGAGATTTTATAATAGTGATAAGTAACATAATACATAGATTCTATTTTTAATAATAATTAAATAGATAAATGTATATATGCTGAACTAGTAAATGATAAAACACACATAATAGATTGTCTGATGGAAAAATAATTACTATATGAAGGAAGACTTCACATAAAAAATCCACTTTCAAATACTCAAATTCACAGATTTAAGTATTCAATAATTAGTTCTCATTTCCATTCACAGATGAAAAAATGTTTCAGACAACATCACATATCTTTGTAAAAATAATGGTCCAATTCTCTCTCTCTCTCTCTCTCTCTCTCTCTCTCTCTCTCTCTTTAAAACCAAAAATATATATCATTGCCTTAACTCATCCATCTTTTAAACTAAACCAGAGTTAAAGTAATTCTGACCCATAGGGGATTTAGTATTTAAAAATTCGATAAAGATTAATTTCTGAACAAAAAAGTAACTGAATAAAAGAGACTGTGTAATTAAATTCATTGTTGAAGTGATAGGTTAGGATCTCCAAATTTTCTCTGTTCAGTTGGGTAGACACGTTGAGCTTTCCACTCCTGAAATGCTATAATGAACTCCTAAATTTTAGAAAGATTGGGAATGTTGATGTCTTTTATCTTTGCCTTCTAGATGTTTTCTTCCCTTTGAATTTTTCCCATATTTTCTATGTGTTCTAAGAGTATGTCAATATAGCGATTAAAAAGTGACTCTACCCTTAAAATCTGAGAGAAGTTTTTGGTTGATAAGCCATCACTTTCTTTAATGAAGTTAATCTTTTCCCTAAAGGACTGAATCACAGCATTGATGTCCTTCTTTGGATTTCCATTATCTTTTATGTAATTGATATCAATGCTCTGTAGATCATGCTACAATGACTGAATAAATTCAATTATTTATTTGATCATTTTTGTGATTTCCAAATGTCCTTGTCTGGATACTGAATTTATCCATTCAACATTTTTCTTACTTGTATATAATATATCTTCATCCAATCCTATTAAGTTCTTTTTTGAAAAAAACTTTGTTATCCCATATTTTTGTACTTCATTAATCTGATTCATTATGCTCATCCATTTTCCTTCCTCTATTATCCACAAAGCATTTTGAGTCTTCAAATATTCAATAGTGATTATATTCAGATCATATACATTCTTCAATTTATGAATGTATTCTATACCTTGCAGGATGATACCATCCAACCAACTATCAGATACTCTGGTAATCATTTTACCTCTATATATCTAATCTAGCATCCTTTGATTTATAGGAGATTTTAGATCAAAAGACATAGGAATTTAGGATATTGGTTGTAGATCTAGACTAAGAATGGTGTCAATATACTCTACCATTGATTGCATGGTCTATTTTAACTCTCTTTTATCCTTTTCATCCTTCCAAGTTATGATAACTATCCTTTTAGTAGATGCTTCTTGATGATGCACATCAACATCACGTGATGTAATCCCAAGGTCTACCTTTTCAACTATAAAATCTTGAATAGTAGGATCTTGAACTTCATTAGTTTTTGGCCAGGCAATTTCTGCATTCTAGTTCCCTGTGTTTGGGTCAACATCTACCCTGGATGTCATTTTTAACTTTTTGGATTTAGGAGCTTTCCATAAACACCTGCTCACCATATCTTCCAAGTGTAAAGAAAATGGAACTACTTTCCTTGTATGACTGATTGAGCTTTTCAGTCATTTAGGTGCAGAAGATGAGGCTTCTCTATCAAGATTCGATTGATCAAAAGGTATAGTTGAAATAATCATCAATTTAGTAGAATCATAAGGAATTATCATCTGTTGATCTGTACTAACCTCTTCCATCATTGGTGAATCAGATTCTTTATCACCTTTGATTTTTCTTGAATCCTCTTCAAAATTCAAATCCATAATCACTTTTTTATAAATTTGATTCTTCTTCTTGCTTTGAGTCCTTGACCTGGTGGCACGAGGAGGCAAGGTAGTTACAAGGGCCTTCTCAAATTATATGATGATAGGGTTCCTTCCAGTTATTGACTTGGAAGTACCTACATCACAGAGAGAAATAGGCTAGTTAAATGAGATTATTGGGAATGGAGATTCAATTATTGTTGTACATTATTGGGAAACTATGTTTTGAGCTCCTCTCAATTTTTTCTCTCTCAAACATTTTTTAGTTCTCCTTGTCACTCAAAGGGTCTTGACCTCAATTTTATCTTCTTCACTTTTCTCCTAGTCAATTTTTGGAATAGGTGATTCTTTTATTTTCTCAAATTTTGGATCAATCACCTATTCATCATTGTCAACAATTCTAGAAATATCCATGTTTAATTTGAGAGTAATTATTTGCCCTAGGGAAAACTTAGACCACAGTCTCTTTCTAACTTCAAGTTCATCTGAACAATCCTCCCAATAATCCTCTAATTGAGGAATATGTGAAAATCCTATTCCAAGGTCTAAATTGTCTCTGGAAAAACCTTTGCTATTAAATTATGTTCTGGATATGAAGTGTAGAAAATTGAATTTCTTAAGATCCAATTCTAAATTCAAAACATCAATTGTTGTTTTGCATGAATAACATCTAATTTCAATAAGAAAAGATGTACCAGGTTTATTCTTCATTAGGAATTTTTTTATCTACATGTGTTAATTGCCTACAGACTTCTATTAGCACAAATCTGTCAAAAACATACCTGGGTAACCTCAAGTGTTCACCATCAAAACCCCCAACTCTAATATAAGTGAACCTAGAAAAATGAATGAAGAAACTACCATAGATACTAATTAACTACATAGATTCATCAGACAACCTCTTATTAATGTTATTTGACAATTCAAAAGTCATTTTCCCAAAAAAAACATCATTGACCCTCCTGTAATCCTCATAGCAATTATGCATTTGTAACTATGAGAAATAATCATAAATTTTATGGTCTTCAGCCAAGGGTGTATGAAGTAACCCTACCCATTATCTCATAGAAGCCAGGCAATAGAGTAGATATGAAGACATATAAAATTTTCTATTTCCCAAATAATTGCTTAAACCTTGATGCAAGAATTCAACTACAATTTCTACCCAATCCAAATATTGTTCTCTTTGAAAGATCACCTGTATGAAGAAGTACATCCAGTCTTCCCAATAATAAGCATGAGAATTGCCTTTCAATTTGTGTAATAATACCATGATGTCTTGTACTTCTAGAATCATATGGTTTCTTGTTAATGGCCTAGGCAATCTTGAACCTACTTTTTCAAATTTAAAGAGCCAATTTCTAGCAATCACGCTCTTGTAAATTGCTTTCTTCATTAAAAATAAACCATAGGAAGAAGTAATATTAAGGTCAAAATATGGCTCCTTGAGAAGAATTCTCATCATATACGTTAGGGTTTATCTATTGATATGTAATATAATATTACCATCTATAGTCCTGATGCACCTATTTTGAGGTTCATATCTGTTCATGCATTCAAGGACCAATTCAGGGAATTGTATAGCCAAGGAAAGGCTACAGCTTTGACCAGGCCACTTTCTACTATTTTTTGCATCATAAGATTTGACAGATGATTTGTAGCCCTTTCCTTAAAATCTTTCAGATCATATTAAATTAGAGAGGTGTCCCCAATTTCAGGCAGAGAATATATGAGATTAGGGCCATGCTCATAATCAAGACAAGCAGATTTCATGGCTACAGGTTAGAGAATATAATGAAAAGAGAAAGTTTTGAATTTTAAATAATATTGTAAACTCAAAATAATCCTTATTTCTAATAAAGTAGAGGAAACAACTTATAGTAAGAGTGAAACTCACCTTAAATTTATCCAAAATTACTACAGATTTAAGCAATCAAATATCTTATATCACCTGTGTTGTTCTCCTTTGTATCGTCTAGTATGCTTATTTGCTAAATTTGAATTATTTTCTCTCGATGAAAATATTAACTAGATTAAATGATTAAATTAGGATAATACGTGTTAAAAATGCTTGATAATACATGCATTCTGACATATGCATTAATGGAAAGCATATTTTACATGTAATTTTGATGAGTAATGATTATCTGTAACCTCATGAAAATTCAAATTTTTTTGCTTTATAGTGAGTTTTAGATATATTTTCCTCTAAATATCCTACTAATTTTAAGTTAAAAAAATCCTTAGGGTGAGATAATAATATAGTCATTGAACATTGAACCATCGAATCATTAAACTTTTGAAAATTGTGGTTCAACTTCGAGGTTCAATGATATGAAATAAACCACATAGATCGACCAATAGTCACATTATCTTTCTAGAAACTTTGGACTTTGATAGAACTATTTAACTTTTTGGACATTGAACCATTGAAATTTTGAACTCTAAAAAAGGGTTCAAGTTCAACCGAAAGGTTCAAAGACATAAATAACATATAAAGGAATAGTACATTTTGAGAAACATTAAACCATTGAACTTTGCTATGTAGGTTCAAATGATAGGTTCAAATGATAGGTTCAAATGATAGGTTCAAGCGATAGGTTCAAGTGATAGGTTCAATCAATGGATTAATTTAGACAAAGGAACTAAGTGAACATGACTCTTTTCAAAACATCGATATTAAATTCTTTGGACCATTGAAATCTTGAACTTTTAAACCATTAAACTTTGAGAAACGTTCAAGTTGAACTAAAAGGTTCCAAGATATACTTGAAAAACATAAAAGGACAAAAAATTTTCTTTGAGAAACTTTAAACGATTGAGCCATTGAACTTTTGAACTTCTTGAACTATGAGAAAGGTTCAAGTTCAAAGGTTCAATTCTTTTAGAAATTTCACACACAAGAAACGATAGGTGGGTGAACTTATTTTATGGCAGAATTCACAAAGAATTGATTAAAGGTGACTCAAAAACTAATAGAGTTAATAGTATCTTTGTCTTCTATTAGTTTTTCAAAATTAACCTCTTAATGTTTCTCATGAGTCTCAACCACCTCAATTGATGTGATGTCTCTTTCAAGCACATTCTCTTTCATGTTTTGATCAAGATTTTTGTTAGCAATTGTGACCTAATCTTAATCATATTTTTATTCACTTAATTATATGGATTTATACTTGTCTTCACCAAGGGGATCCCTAATAGTGAACTCTTCATTATATACACTTGAGTCATATTCATGATTAGATGTAACTTTGGCTTGATCTTCTCCACTTATCTCCCATAGGATGGGTTATCCTTCAAGAAGGAATGAGGTGAGAGAGTGATGAACAAGTTCATGGGTTGGAGAGTGAGTATGAGGTGTAGTGGATGGTTCATGAATTGGCTTGGGGATGGAGATAATACTCTTGAAATTTAGGGGGTTTGTAAATGGGATATTCTTAAAATAATTCTTGAATGGAAGCATGTTAAATTCGGATATAGATGTTTCATTTTCTTCAAAACTCAACTCACCTTTCTCATAGCCTTCTTGAGGATCTTCAACAAATGCAAACTGATCTTCCACCTTCTCAATTACAATCTCATTCTTGTTTTTAATACACTCTTGGATAGACCTCCAATATGTATAAGCTATAGGTTCTTGGGGAGAGAGAAATGGGGATTAATTAGGCTCAAATTTTTCTTTGTATTCCATCTGTTGATCTTGGCTCTCTTAAAGTCATTTAATCTTTAACTAAAACTCTTTGATTTGCCTATCTATATCCTCTTGAAATAGAATTTCTTGAAGGTAATTAGTGGCCTCATGAGGATAAGTGTCATAAGAAGGTTGATATAAAGTATAATATTTCTCTTTATGAGGGGTGGGAGAGACTTGCATAGTTTAATATTTCTCTTTCCTTCAACTCCCCAATCTATACTTATTTAAACATGCCCACTCCAAGACTTTACTACTTGATTCCAACATGGAATTTGGAAGACTCCTTGGGAGTTCCTTGAAGAAGATAAGTGGGATGTTGTCTTGAATCAATAGGTTGTCCTAAAATAATCTCATTTTATTTTTGAATACTCTCTTGGATTAAATTCTAAGAAGGGAAGGTTTGAGGAACACATGGAAGAATTGGAACACTTGGAGATTCACTTGGAAAGGTCTCTTGGGGAAGAATGGGTGGCATGTCTGAGAGTTGAGATTGAGTGTAAGAAGACACATAAGGATGATGTAATTGGATGTGTTATCCTTCATGAAATTTAAATATATCTTCTATTCTTTGAATGAGACAAATTACACCCAACATTTCACTTGAAAGGCTTTTCCAATTTCTTCTCTTAATAGTCACTTAAGAGGTTTTGCCAATATTCTCTCTCAATAGGTGTCCATTCTCATTTAAATATCTGAAATGAGTATCTCATGTCATGAATGATATGGATAGGAATATATTAACCATGTTATATTTGAGTTTGAAGGTCTAACATGTATTTATCATAGCCTAAGAAAGTTTTTTTCAAACTTGAAATGGATTAGTTTGAGGGACAACTATAGACATCTTGAGCTTGATAATATTGATCATATATAACATCATGGTCATGTGGAGGAGAAATAGGTTAACTATAGGACTGATATGAATCATAAAGAGGGTTAAAATATCGATAAGGCTATTTAAGTTCATAGTTAGGGTCATAACTAGGTTGATACATAAGGCCATATGGATTGTATGAGTCATGATCAGGATGATAAGGTGGTGTACAATAGAATATTTCATCATATCAATCCATGATAACTTAATTAGTCAAATGAGAACACAAGATATGATTTAAAAAATCAAAATAAGTAACTGGGCTACTTATAACCAATTAATTACATTAAAAGTCACCATTGGTGTTTGTTGAATGCTTCCCAAAGCTAATATGTATAAGAGCACACCAAAAATTTCTTCCATGATTTTGGACCTTAGTCCCAATAAGCATGCCAAAACTATTATCACCATATTTTTCACCCTAGGATAAGGTTGTTTAGACTGTTCCAATGTGGTGAAACATTGGATTACCCCTATACCTGTGGGTTGTCTATAATAGGGGTAAACCTCTAGATTGAAGGTATAACTCCCCTTGATGAATAATTTAGATTCATACACTAATCTATCACTAGCTTAGAAAAGGGAGAGAAACATAATCTAATGAGGTGATGTACCAAATATGTTTTGACCACTACTAAATAACTATATGTGCACTTTTAAATTAAGAAAACTAACCTTATATAAACTACTCTTAATCTAAATCTCTCACATGAGTGTTTTAATGTGAAGGTTGTGATGCTTACTTAAGCTATGAGGAATAACTAAGAGGTCTTGAATGACACTAGAAGATATAAAAACTCACATAACTCTTGCACCACACTCATACACTTCAAATTACCTATAAAAAAAGCTTTCAAACTACATCTAGGTGTTATAAAAGGACAACATGCCAAGGAATACAAGTCAATTCACTTGACAAGATAAATTATTTTCATATGAACACTAAGTATAGTCACAAGAGGAGGTGAAATAGTTGCTTCTCATTAATCAAATTCATACAAATATGCAGGGCTTATCCATACCTAGGTGAAGGATACCAACGTATCCAAAAGTGGCTCAATATATAACACAAGTGTGAGAAAATAGAAGAAGAGTGTAGGAGAGAGAAGGTAGATAAGTGTCATGTGAGTTTAAAATAAGAGATGAGTTAGGGAACTACCTTAATAGGTCCTAGATGACATGTGTTTCTCCTCTTTAGATCCTTCAACCCTCTAAGTGGCATGGGAGTTAAAATGGTTATTTGACACCTCAACTAGCTTCTTGAAACTCCCCTTTGTCTTGACATGTTGAAGTATATTTGGCCTTATTGATGGTTAAATTATTTTATTATACCTCTTTTATATTCTCTTGACACCTCTCATCTGACCAAAATAGGGTCTCTTTGACACATCACCTCTTTCTCATGCAAGGTGTCTAGAAGAATCTTCATTTCATTAGGCCTATTTTGTACAAAAGTGTAAAAAATTGGTTTTAGTTACTTTATCTCATAAAAAACTCATATATGTTCTATTGGAATCATATTCAACCTAAAAAAAACCATTTTGAGATCTCAAACTAGTCCCAACAAGTTATTCTCTACCAAAAGCCCTAATTAGGCCTAATTCCTTGTAACATTTTTTATACAAACCTAATTATGTAGATAAAATTATAAATTATCCTAAGAATATAAGTGAATATTATATTACCCTCTATCTTATTACATTTCTAGGTTAAATTTCATACTCTCAGAGTGAGTGTAGATGTCCTTTTTGCCCTTTCTCTCTCCTAAAAAGGCCTCAATTAGGCCTCCCTATCAAGAGAGTGATAAATACATATAAAACCTCCCAAAGCATTAAAAAACTAAAAATAAACATTTTATTCACTTATACAACATCTTACCATACCTTAATTCCATATTTTAAGTTCTAACTACTTGTATAGACCTAAAAATAGCAAAAAATAATCATTTTAGCCCTATTCCATATGGTTTTGAAAATAATAATGTACCATCCAATGGCATGAGATGATGTTTATGTGAGTTTTAAATATTTTATGGGTCATTTTTAAGTCCATATAATCCATATGGATTCATATAATTACATTTTTCTCTCATCAAGTTGTTTTAGCTCTCCTAGGTAGCTTAAAAGTGGTTTAAACTCTTAACGATAGTTCATAAACCTCAAGGCATGAAACCAAAAAAAAATTCCATAAATTGGAATTGAAAAAATTTACTTAAGTATATTTATCCCAATGTCCCATGAATCATGTGTGATCCATACCAAGCAATGCAAGATGTCCTCTCAAGTTGGAAATAAGCATTATGTGAGTGTTGAGAGAATTTGAAGTATTTAGGTGGTTGTTTTAAGTTGAGTATAAGTTATGATGACCTTCATGAGGCTTTTGAAATACTAATTTAACTATAATATTTTTTATACTATCACCTTATTTCACCAAACTCTCTAACCACCTCATTTTTTTAGGCTTAGGGTTTTCAAACCAAACTATCTAAAAGATCCTAGTTGACTGTATGTGCCCTATTTTCACCTTTATTTTTTATTTATAAAGAATTTGAGATTCATGAAAGGTATATGTATTTTATTTCTCATCACTTAATTTGATCCAAGGTTGTGAACCCATCTCAACTGGTCTTCATTTCTTTGTTGACTATCTAATTGGACTATGTATGCCATTTTAGGACTGTGTAGGTTGAAATAGGGTTTGATGCATTTTTTTCATTATTTATTAAACATAAAAGTTTTATAGGATATTTTTACATCTTAAATCACTATTAAAACATTTTTTCTCTCTTATTTATCTTATTCTCACTTCCAACTGGCATCTTCTTAACTAACTACCTATACAAGACTATGCATACAATCAAGACTACAAGGTCTAAGTAGTGAATGCCAAGTTTATATCCTTGTTATATTTTATGAACTAATATAATTTTGTTAAATTAAATTATAAAATACTCAAGTCTCTATAATTCCTCAATATAACTCCACTTGATCACCTCTTGTTCAATACTTCCTATATAGGCTTGTATATGTAACTAGGACTATGTAGGGTTTTATGATTAGGTTTGCCTTTTTGTTAGATTATTGATTGAGTTTTAAATTATAAGGGAATATTATCATCTCATTTGATTCATATTATATCACAAATATAAACACCCTACTCTTTATTAGCCATTTCAACCTCCCAAGTAAGTAATCACTTCTTAAGGCTAAGTAGGCATAACTATATGTGAATGAAGGACTATGTGACCCCTATTTTATTTATTATTTGATTTAAATAAATACCTTGTTATTGATAATTTAGGAACTATATTATCTTTTATACCATTAAAACATTCATACAGGTTTTGAGAGTTCCTTTGTTACTTAGGTAGACTATTTGTCTATGTATATGCATTTGGGAATGGTCTGGAAGATGATGTTTTTAGAGTCCTTATTGAAGAATTGGAAATATTAATCTCAGTCATGATTTTTATATAATCAACACCTAATTTATATCCCTATGTTTCTATCAACATTTCCACTATCCAAGATAAATTCTCAATTGTCAAACATGTGTGTGTATTTGGAATGGTTTGCCAATTTGGGTTTTTAGAGTCCTTATTGAAACATGAAAATATCAAAATATTGTTGTAATATTGATAAAAATTAATGAATTACTAAAAGCCCTTAAACCTTATAATTCCGCCATTATACTATCTCACCATCAATTATCCAATAAGCTGGTTATAGGTCTCTATTTTTAGAGCTCTAAGTGTATATGAGGGTTTTTGGTATTTTATTAACATCCTTCAAACTACCAATGGATCTATAAATTTTAATTTTTATGTATCCATCTTATCAACACCTTTAATATTCCATTAACCTCACTATTGTAAAGAACCTTCCTCTTAGTTGGTTGTAGGTGGCCATTTGGATAGTTAGCTATGTATTGTCTTCCTAAACCTTCAAACCAATCTCTAAATATTTCCAAATACTATTGTTTCATGTTTTTTATGGTTTAATATATTATAAATTTCATAAATTTTTATACTCCACCCTATTACTCTACCTCAAGACCCATTCTTTCACTACTGACTATAGGTGCCACCTTAGATAGTTGACTATGTTTTAGGTCTTGAAATAACCTTCAAACCAATCTTAAATCCTTCTTCAGTGAATTTTTTTATGTCATGATATTGATGTTATATTAAGTCCTTTATAGTGCCTTGAAGTTTACAAACTCCATCACCTTACTATTTAAGACACTTTTCCAACTGATTGTAATTGATGTTCATGAAATAATGTCTGTTTACGTTTATATGATCTTGAATTAGGCCTTGGTATCCAATATTTTAACCTCATAAATATTATTGTTATATATTTTTTGATGTTTTAAGAACTTATAAACCTTTTAATAACTTTAACTCCTAACATTACTATCCTTACTATCAGGATAAGATCTCAACTAGTTGTAGGTGTTTAACATGGGATTTTGGCTATGTGTTTTGGAGTTGACATTTTGAGATAGGTAATGACACCTACATATATTCATATTTTATCAAAATTATTCCTCATTATTTCCTTAAATATCCATATATCCTCATTATAACATATTCAAATTCTTGTATTCATTATTTCTCTACATATGACTTGGAGTCTTATAGGTGATTGTTATTATCAAACTTGCTAGATATCAACTCTTTTTGGTTTTGGATGATTGAGAAACCTTATTATCTCATGAAATATTAATATTTATACTAAAAAAATTATTTCATGGCCTATATAACCCTAATGAGATAGTGACACCATTGAATTTTCTAAATTACAAACATATAGGTGGTAAGGTGACTATTCTGCAACTTGGTGCTTTGAGAGTTAAGAGATGAAAACATGATAGTTATAACTCAAATATAATTTAATATAAATCATAAAAATTATTATATCATATAAAAATCACTCTCAAACTCCTAGAGATGCATATTCAAAAAATCAAATCACCTTACCATGTAGACCTACATAGAACACAATCCACTAAGGAGATATGTGGTCATTCAAAACTAGTACAAATTTATGATAAATAATAAGTATCCTAATGGATTGATATATTATTTTAGGACCATGAATAACCACTCAAATTAGTTTGACCACCTGAAAAACCCAAAAGCACAAAAAAAAATTATCAAACACTTCAAACTATTCACAAGAGAGACTTTGCTTGCCAAAGGGCCATCCAAATTTGAAACCATGATTAATTAATATATGGAGGAATTTAAAGACATACTAAAACTAAAATCAATTAGTTTCAAGAATCCATAATCTCACATTTTACATTGGACTTTCTCTAAACTCAACCTATGGGGTTTTAATCCTTCAAAAAGTAGTTTGGGCTCTTAGATATTGTTCATAAATCTAAGATAACCAATCCAATTAAAAATGAAAACAAATTTAATCCCATATGTGTCCCAAAAATTTTCCAAATTTTAATCCCCCAACTCTACCTATATGACCTTTACAATCTGCTTGAAGTTGGCTTTCACTAGATTGTGAAGGGAATGATGAGAGAGAGAAGAAAAAATCCACAAATGTTTAACTTGAAACTTATTCCATATATTATTATTGATATTTATAATTCCAAAGTATTTTATATAGTTTTTTTCACTTGCACATGACTTTAAGAGTATGTACAACTTCTTCTAACTCCTAAAACTAGCATTGAAGTACAAGATTCTAACTTTGTTCTGATTCTATGATAGGTGTGGAAGTTGTGTATCTGATACAAGCTTATTGTACGGTTTATGGTACATATTTTTTCTTTGAGGAAACTTTGACACAAATAAAGTTAGCCAAAAGTCCACTTTTTATGCATATTTAACACTTTCAACCTAGAAAATGGACCTCAAAGCTTCCAAAACACCATGAAATGTTAGAATAAAATATTTAATACATAAAATGGAATTAATAAACCCTTAATAAGATATGATAAACCTTAACCATGTCTTATTTCCTTATGACACTTCTAGATCACTATATGACCTTACCTTAATCTTTCTAAATTCACTTTAATAAATGCTAATAAGGTATTTTGGACTCAACTAGGACCTCCTATATCAACAAAGGTTTAATTTTTTTCCTATAGGGGTCCTATTTTGATGATGACGATCAAAATTAGATAACAGGTCCCTAATTTCATTCAACTCCTTATCTTATTGTTCCATCCAAACTCTTGCACTTGTTGGTTGGGAATGAAAAAATCATAACATCCATTATTTCTTCATCTATTTTTTTTTAATTCCATATTTTCAACAAATTTTTCATTCTTTTAAAATTATTTACTTCATCAATGTTGCGTAATGACTTCTTAAAGAGGGGCAAAATGTAGACACTTAAAATTGGACACATTATGTTAATTTTAACATTCTTTTCACTAAATACCCAATCATCTCTAATCATCCTTAATTTTCCTTAATCATTAATCATCATTATTAATCATCACCACTATTCACTATTCATTTTTTATTATCCCTAAATTAATCCAAATTTAATTAACCAAAAATGTCATGGATTTTGGAAATTCATAATTTTCATAAATCCAAGAAATCAAAATTATCTTCACATGCCCTAAGGTTCCACCTATCCCCCACCATTCCAATTTAATAATATTATTGTATTACATGATTAAATTTAATAATTCACATTTACTCCCATTATCTTCCATGATCTAATTTTATCTAATTTAATAATCCACCTCACATCTACTTACTAATTTTATATCATATCTTCCTCCCAAATGAATTTTATATTAATTTATGAGTTCCTCAAGTTCTCCACTCCAATTTTTAATTCAAAATTCCCATTATGAATTAAAAATTACCATTTATTCTCATCCCTTGATCTTCATCATGAGATGGATGGTTCACATCCATTTCTAAATTCTATAGATTAGAGCTTTTTCCTCCAATTTAGCCAAACTTCTTCATTATAAATTTATTCTGCTAGCATATCCCAAGAATCTTCTTCATTACAAAGTTATTATACTATCATATCTAAGAAAATTCTTCATTTAAAAGTTATTATGTTGGTATATCAAAATAAGCTTCTTCATTACCAATTTATCATGCTAATATTATAAGAGTTTTCATACCACAAAATTGCCCATTTTCCCTTGTATTAGAAGAATGAGCAAACACAATTCAAAAAGATAAAATCAAATTCACATCATAATGGAGGAAGCTTATTTTTTTACTAAGTTATAATTTTATGTTTTTTCTTTCATCTGTAGCTCTATCATAAGTTGATTTAGTTTAGATTAAGATTTCATTCGATTTATTAGCTTATTTGCATTTCTAGATTTCCTTAATATAATAACCTTAGCTTAAAAAAGTATTATAGTTTAGACAAGATCTTTCACATTTTTATCACTATGGTTTGAATTTTGAGAAGACACCAAAGGATGTGTACCCTACTTTGAGTTGATATAGGTATTGAAACTGGTAACTAGGTTGATGTGTTAATGTTTCCCATGGAGGATATAACAATGGTAGGATTTATTTTTGGGGAACAATGGTGTAAACACATAACCAATGCTCATAGTATAAGTATGAATCAATGATGTTATAAAGGAAAGAGTGATTGATATGGAATAAATTTTAGTACCACATAAGAATTCACCATCACTAAGGGATGATGACTTAACCTTGGCATGTTTACCGATTTCATCTCTTGTAACATAGATTCCTTGTTGTTATTGAGATGAGTGACTAAGTCTTATTTATCTTCCATTTTTAAAATGAGATTTTTATTAACATTTTCCATTGCCTTTAAATGAAAAACTCATATTTTTTAAAAAAAATAGTTTATAGCAATGATAGAATTGTAATAGTAAACCCTAGTCTACCTAAGTTTTAAAGACCTAACACTAGTTTCACCAAGTGTTTAACTCTAAATTTAGATATGAGGGTATCTATGGATAAGGGATATTATATTAAATTTTACATAAAGATAATGAACTAACCTAATGATAAGGTTAATTAATAGAAATTCAAATAAATAATATTCTCAAGTTATACAACTGAGATTACTAAATATAGTAAAATACATCTATTGATAGATATTACAATGAATAGGGAACAATTATAATTAGATAGTTTATTGTGTTCATGTAGGTCTGATATAGAACAAGATAGAAGTGAATTAGATGATGATTCTAAATAAGTAATCATATTTTCAGAATATTATTTTTGTGGCATTGGACAATTAGGTTGGATCTGGATAGTTGCATTGATGTATGTGTATGACCCTAATGTAGGTGCCCTATTTTAAATATTGGTTATATTTAGATGTGACAAACTAGAGTCTTATATATTTTCTTCCACCTTTCTTTTATTGTATATAGATCATGAACACAAGTTGTCATTCTTTGTACAATCATCAAACCCTAACTTCTTCACATTTGGAGTGACTATGGGAAAATGAGTTAGTGGGCTCATGGTGTAAATTTTCCCCAAGGAACCATATGTTAATTATAATTTATTTCATATTCAATAATCTTAATAGGGACTCATAATTATGTATATATCACCTATGTGTTGGCTTGCGTGTGTATAAGGATGTAGTGCGTGATAAATAAATACATACAATGACTTGGCTTGTAACTTGGTAGATATGGTTCATGAATTAATTTTAAAATTATTTATACTTGTGTGAATACTTATCCTATTTTTGATATAAAAATTGGGGTGAATAGGGTCGGTTTTCTCACTTGAATTCTTGATTGACTGTTTCTTGTCAAGTTACCTTGTGAGTTCTTGATATTTGATAGGTGAGGAATAAATGAGGGTTGAACTTGTATATATATAATTATATTTTAGAAATTTATCATATTAAACCCTTATTCTAACCTTTATAGTGAATTTAATTTTAAAATTGGATGAATTTTGGGAACTTGACACATTTCAATAAAAGTGGACACTTACATCGATGCATGTGTTTATCTAGAACATAAGTGTCCATGAAGCTTGTCAGTAGAATAACAAGGACTAGAAAAATGTGAAGTTTAATTATTTTCCATATGTTTTTAACACACTCATTTTGTCACAAGATAGTTTATTTTGTCCTTTCCTTAATAATTTATCATAGGTTGGAAGACAAAGAAACCCTTTTTGGTGCCAAACTCAGATATAAGCTATAAATTCATAGATATGTAAGAATATGTATATATGATATTATTTGTAAGAAGAAAGGGTTTCATATTTAAAGGAGATCAATATATATTTACTAGTTATTGTTAGTTATATGGTTTCTATATTTTTTCCTTGTGTATGATTTATTATGTGTAGTTATGGTTATTTCCTTTATAAATTATTTTGAATGCTCTAACTGTAGTTGAAATTATTGATTCCTTTCATTATCATGATATTATAGGATAAATATGTACTATAAATATTCATTTTGTTCTTTTATTTCAAATTCCTTGGTAATTTATTCTATGACCATGAATTTATCACACAACTATCCTCATCTTTAGCATGTTCTGATGTTATATTAGGAACCTCTACTAATAATGGTGTGGTGAAAATAGATATTATTTGGAGCAAGCTATGCTAATATGATTATTAGGACTAAGGGATATATAAATATGGATAGACTAGAGAATATATAATTTAATATAGGAATAGTCAAAGAGGACTAATTTTATGGCTCAAGAGATATGAAATCTTCTGGTGCGAGTTGTTTGGGTTATTAACTAATTGGTTAGCATTAATAGAGTATTACTATTTCTCACCCAAGATGATATAAATTATAAATTAGATTGAATATATGGTAGACCAACTATAAAGGATATAAATTGATTGGACATGAGCAAAAGACCATTGTTTTACTACTACTTTTGACATATATATAACTAAATTTATAATATTGGCATATATATAAATATATTGAAGCTATGAAATATTTGTTTATTATATGAATTCAAGGAAAATGTTTGCATTGACTACCTAATATTATGAAAATATTAGTTTTGGAAAAGGCCATGGTGTCTACTTCAACCAATATGGAGTAGCCACTTAGGGTTTTATGGGGATGTGTATGAATAAATGTGGATGATAAATAAATGAGAAGATAAAGATTGGACCTAAAAATAGAATGGAAACCCCAAAGAAGAAGAATTAAAAGAAGAGTATAGATTTATAATAGAAAATATGACAATAAAATAGATGGAATAATTAGAAAGGTACTCAGGTAGCTATGAATAGAAGTAGGATTAATAGTAAAGTAGTAGAAGAATGAGTAGGAAAGAATGATGAGTGAGTAAAAAGGAATGATGAGTGAAGGATGATAAAAAATGAGGTGAAATATGTGGATGAATGCTAACAAATAGAAAATAAGGAATAAGATAAAGAAAATGACAAGATGTGTGAAGATGAGTACAGAAATAGCATAAAAGTAGAATAACTAGTAGTTAATTATAGTTCACAACCACAAGAAAGGATATTATTGGAAGAAGAAAATGAATTATTAATTTGATAGATTGGAAAAAGTTGTAGATAAATTTTAGGTTCAATCCTTGAGAGAGAAGATATTGTAAATAAATAACATTCACTAGAAAGTTACATATCCCCCAACCCAATGTTTCTAATATCATAAGTAGTTTACTACAAGAGGTTCAAGTAGGCAGTAGTTGGGAAGAACCATTTTTAGAACAAGTTCACAGATGGAGAACAAAAAATGAGACAACATAGATTTGAAAAGCTTTGAAATCAATATGTTTAATTAAAAACAAACAACATGAAGTAATTTATGTAGGAAATCAACATTTTTATTAGATATAAATTTTGTAGGTACATCCTTTAAACCCATAGATAGTAATGTAAGGATCAAAACTACCAATTAATATAGTTGTGCAATAAATTTTAGAAATATTGTCTCATAATCCAAATATGGCTCATTTGGGAGCTTTTATAAATCTAGCACAGTATGATGGGTCCATAGACCATATACATTATTTACTTACGTGTCAAATGAAATATGTGCTTACAATTCCATGTGCCTAAAATTAGTCAAAGTGTGATTAATTTGAATAATACATTGAAAGGGGTTATTTTAACATGGTGGTAAATTCATAGGAATGATCATCTTTCCTACAATGATGTTTGTGAACTATTAATCATTAGGTTTTAACTACCATAAATAGTTAGAAGAAATTGGCCTCTTTTTCAAGAGGGTGAAATCCCTGAACTGCACATATGAGTGTGTGTGTGTGTGTGTGTGTGTGTGTGTGTGTGTGTGTGTGTGTGTGTGTGTGTGTGTGTGTGTGTGTGTGTGTGTGTGTGTGTGTGTGTGTGTGTTTGTGTGTGTTTAAGTATGGACTATAGAAAGTGTGGCCTCAAAATATTGGGTTCATATTTTTACACTATATGTTATCTCCCCTTCTATAAACTTGGTATGTGCATCAGGAGCACAAGAAGGAAACAAAGCATTGGGCATAGGTGCAAAGTGATTCCATAAAAACATTTGTGTTTAAGGATGAGAATCCTTTGGTACATAATTAATTTCTCAAAATAAAAATAAAAATATGTCACGAACTTATAGAGGACCTAAGTCACACCATTGAGTCTTTTGTGCATCAAAATAAAGCCCACGATAAAAATACAACTTTAAAAGGTACACAACTTCCAAGATGAAAGATAAATCTATTATGCATCCATGTCATAGAATAAAGGATGAGGAGGAAGAAATATAATATTATGATAGTGATGATGATATATATCTAGCTGATTTTTTTGAACTAGAATATGATGTTGAGTCACTCAAGGATATAGTTGCTAAAGGTACCAAGGAGGAAAAGTTTTGAAATATAAAGATTATAGAAAATGAAGGATAGATAATGATATGATATTTTATTTATAAATAAAAATGGCACATCTATCAAGAACCACTCAAGAATTATGTCAATAATATTGGAAGTGAGGAGATTCCTAAACTGGTACACCTTAAGGAGTACTAGACCACCACAGAAGTCTTGAAAGCCATGCAACTTCTAAGAGATTACCAAAATGTATTCCCCACAAAATTTTTAGAAGTTTAAGGGGTATATTTTTCATTAGTATAAATTCATATTGAACTAAAAGAGTTTGAATGATCTATCAATAAGATACCATATAATTTAAATCCCAATATGAAACTTAAGACTAATCTAGAGAGGATGAAAGATGCAAGAATAATTTACCCAGTGGAAAATGTAGACTGGGTAAGTCATATGCTAGTGCAACATAATAAAACAAGATAAATTATACCACATGGTGACTAATTCATATTGAATTACACATGTGTAAATGATCCATTTCCTATCCCCTTTACTAGTGAAGTATTATAGGTAGTCATAAGACATGAGATGTATTCTTTCATGGATGGGTTTAGTGGATATCATCAGATACTGATCACAAAGGAAGATAGAGATAAGACTAATTTCACTACTAATTGGGGACATTTTACATACAAAGTTATGCCTTTTGAGCTCAATAATGCACTAGTTATTTTCTCTAGAGCCATGGTTATTGTATTCAAATATTTTATTCATGAATTTATATAAGTTTACTTGGATGATTGGTTTGTTTTCTATTTGTTTAAGGATCATTTATCTAAGTTATGATTGATTTTATAATGATTTAGTTCTATGTTCATCACCTTGAATCTTAATAAGTGTCTCTTTTTCAAACCTTTGGGGGTTTTATTGGGTCATGTTGTGTGTAGTGAAATAATTATAGTGGATTAGGATAATATCATAGTTATTGTTAGCATGCCACCACCAATCAATTCCACTAAAGTGTGATATTTTGTTAGAAACACAATATATTATCTCAAGTTTATAAAAGGGTATGTAACTATTTATTCTATGATTGAATATTTATTACACAAAGGTACATAATTTGTATGGACATGAGAATGTCAATATGCATTTATAGAACTTAAATAGATATTGGTCACTAAACAAATATTAGTTTTTTTGGATTGGAATAAGTTTTTTCATGTGTATGGTGATTCCTTAGGTATTAAAATTAGGTTTATGATCTCACAACTAAGAGATGGTGGATTGGATCACCCTATCCACTTTGTAAGTATAAATTTGTTTGTTATCAAAAAGAATTTTACAACAAATGAAAGAGAAGCATTACTGATAATTTTTTCACTTCAAATTTTTAGGGACTATATTCTCATAATTCCATTTTAAGTCTTTACTAATCACTACGCTCTATAATACATGGTTAATAAGCTAATGCTAGGAGGATAAATTTTTTGATGGTTGATGTTTCAAGAGTTCTAATTTAGAATTAATGTCAAGATGGGAAGAGAGAATATAGGCATATATCATCTCAATTAAATTATTAATGGGGAAGATATAAAATAACTATAGGAGTATTCTTTAGATGCTCATTTGTTTCATGTATCTATGATACCTGAAAATTTTAAAGAAATTGCCAACTTTTTAGAACAAGGAGTTTTTCCTACATACTATCAGGAATGGGATAAGAAGTATTTCATGACTAGAGCCTTACCATATAACATCATAAATGGTTTTTTGTGTCACTTGTATAAGTATGAAGTTCTATACATGGTGGTTTTAGAACATAAACTTCCAAAACTGTTGTATGAAGCACATTAGGGAGTCACAAGAGGCCATTTTATAAGAGAAGCCAATGCGAGAAAACTTTTACAGAGTGAGCTTTGGTGGCCAAATTTATTTCAAGATGCATAAAAATAAACTTATCACTATGATGTATGTTAGTGAATGAGAAAGCCCAATTAAAGGGATGAAATTCCATTTCATCCATTACTTGTCAAAAAACCTTTTGAACAATGTGGCATTTATTTTATGTGCACTATTAATCCCCCAAGAAAGCACCATCTGGATAGATATATTATTACTATGACTAATTATTTTACTAAATATATGGAAGCTACTATTAAACCTTAGTTATAGTGCTAAGAATGCTACAAAAATTTTATATGAAAACATCATCACATGATTTGGTTAGCCCATCAACCTGGTAAGTGATTGAGGAATACATTTTTTGAATAACACTATAAAAACACTTACTAAAGAAGTTATGATTTTGCATCATAAGAGCACTGCATACCATCCTTAGGCTAATGGATAGGCTAAGTCTTTCAATAAATCTTGGGCAAAATTCTAACCAAAATATGTGATGTCAAAGGAAATGATTGGGAGGATCGTATTATTATGATCTTATGGGCTTATATCACACACTACAAATGTGTTACATGTTTTACTTTGATTCAATTGGTGTATGGGTTGGAAGCAATCATACCCATGGAGTATTTGGTACCAATCCTACAAATTACACTTATTATGTGACTTGGTGATCATGAATATCTCATAAATAGACTTCTAGATCTAAATCGAATGGATGAATATAGGCATAGAGCGTATTAGACACAAACACTTCACAATAAAATTTAGAACATGAAATTATAGAAACCTACAATATAAGAAATTTTAGGATGAACAACTGGTATTATTGTATGATAGTCAATTCATAGCATTCCCAAGTAAATTTCATATTAGATGGAAAGGACCATATATTACATGAGATAAAAAAATACTGAAAAATAATTTTAAGGGATCTATAAGGAACTATCTTACTAGGGCAAGTGAATGGTTATAGGCTTAATCCCTACCACTAATAATCTTACTTGATCTCTTTCTATATATGAGTGGGTGATGACTAGCATTAGGTAGATTAGGTTTATATTTCTATTATTTTGTGTATTGTCTTTCTTTATTTTGTGTGTGTAGATTAGAAGATGATCTCTTCATATTAAAAGAATGAATAGAACCATGAGAATACTCACAACATGTGATGATGAACAATGGATAAATTCATGTGCATTATGGTTGATGTCATTAGAGGGGTATGGTAATGGTAAAAGTCTAATAAATGTATGGCAAAGATAAATTAGTAAATATATCAGCAAAAGTAATGATCATAAAGGTAAGTTAATACCAAATCTAGGGTTCAAAGGATAAAGTATCTTCTAAATTGTTAATCGGTCACTAGCACAAGCTAGTTACTCAATTATGGCCAAAAATAGATATTGTTAGCAGAGGTTCCTAGATTAACAGAACATGCTAAGGATGAAGATAGATAAGTTTTATTAGTTTGTATAGGATAGTGTAGAGAATTCATATTTACCAAAAGCATGATAGAAATGAGTGATTGTGTAATTAAAAGAAATTAATGTTAACTAGTGTTCTTTAGGTTTACAAAGAATTTATATTACTTTAATATAGATTAAACTAAATCATTAAACATGATAACACATGTAAGGAATAACATGAAAAATATGATAGGTAACCTTAAGCATAAAGTCTATATTGATCTTAGCAAAAGGTCATCAACTTCTTCATACAAGCATACATTTTTATAGTTAATACAGTTCTTGACTATTCATATTATTCTTCATACATTGGCACCAAAATGAGGAAACTATTCATTTGCTATCCTTTCACAAACTGAGAGGACAGAATAAAATACATATAGCTAACAATTTTATATATAACAGATGAATATTTGAAGAATATCCTATGTATATTTTCTTATCTAGTTTTCTTCTCCCAACACTTTCTTGGACTTAAAGTATTGTCTCATCTAAAGATAACATCGTGGGTTCATCTAATTTTATGTTGAGTCCAGAAGTTAAAAAATTGAGTACACTACCAAGAGTCACATTAAGTGCTCAAAGCACCATTTTTGGTTTTCACTTTGTATACACTACTTAGTCACCCTTTTGGGTTTTCAACTAAGTAACATACCAACATACCACCCTTTTAAGTTTTTAATAAGTTGACATAAATAGGTGGCTACCCTTTATGGGTTTTCAACCATCTTGGCCATGTTTGTCTCACTAATCATCCCAATACAAAAAAAATGTTCAAAATTTTATAAAACTTTAAAAAAATTGTGTATTACATAGTACTCAAATAAAAGGAGGTGGTATTTCTAAGGATGAAGGTTAGACAATAAGAACCTTGGCCTCTGTTTGATCAGTCATGTGTTACACGATCTCTTACTAGAGTTTTGATGGTGGCATGTACATAGGAACTTTGAGTATTAAGGTCACCTCACTACAGAATGGAGATAGGTCAATCTTGAATGCATCCCAGTCAAGCATCACTTCCTGGACCATGAAGATCAAGATGCACATTATTTCATAACACCTAATTATTTCCTTCAAGTCTATATTCTAAGTGGCACTTAGGTCTACCCTTGTATTACTGACCTTCAATTAAATCTATGCACTCAGTTGCTCTAGATTTTTTGCATGTATTTTTACTTATTCTCCCTCAAATGCACTACATATTAAGTCCTATTTTTATATGGGAAGTCAATCACACACATTATCCCTAGCATTGAAGGATTTGTGGAGAGAAAGTTTGGTTTCATTGATCGATGTAGTCAAGGTATGCCTAGTTGTGTAGGCTATGGTAGTTATAGTGAAGTTTATGTTGGAGTTGATCAAGGAATTATCAAGTTACTAATTCTAATCCATAGGAATACATGTGAGATGATGGACTTAGAGGGATATTATGTCAAGCATAATTTGATACACCTCTAGTAGAGTAATCAAATTCATGGTGTCATTATTCAAACTGAATCACAAGTTTCCAAGTGCATGGAGTTGTTGTGTTATGCACCAGTCATTTATAAGCTTTGTAACTAGGGTCATGAGACTATTGTGATCCAACATTACTTGTTCTCCTACAACTTTAGATGCCAATGCTAGTTAAGTGTCTTCAATTTTATTTGGTACTTCATGCATGTGAGCCCTAAGTTCCATGTTCTTAGCCTTTTCTTGGTCCTGCTCTTAATCTAAAAAGGCCACCTTTTATGTAATAGAATCTTGGAATATTATGGCACCTTATAATTATTTTTTTAAAAGTAGGTGAGAGGCATCCAAAGAGGCCTCCTACCTAACTAGAAGAGTGGCCAATGTGTTTGTTGTTGTTGTAAGATCTTGGTGTGGCATGGTGTCTATAGGGAGGGAAAGGTGGTACACTACAAAGTGATTGAGGAGACATCCTAGATCCATACACCTCCTAGTGGAAGCTATGGAAATTGAGTTTGTGCTTGTGTCATGGTTGGTCATTTCTACTATGTTATGGCCTCTACTATCAGCTTAGCTTGCTGCACAACATCCTCAACCATCTTCTATTTGATCTCTTCCTCCTGTTTATTCTTCCTGGCTTCTTCCTCCCTATTCCTTTTCTCCTCCTCTTCTTATTATTTATTCTTTTTTTATACTTCCTATCTAATCTTGTCATCATCCCCTTTCTTGGTCTTCTCTTCCTCTTCCCTCTTTTTCTCTTTGACTTCCTCTCTCTTTCTTCTTTCTCTCGTCTTCTTCTTCTTTCTACTTATTTTCCTATTCTTCCTTCTTTCTCTATTCCTCTTCTTCTTTATTCTTTTGTTCTTGTTCTTATGTACTTTGGGCCTATGCCTAGGCTTGTTCTTGTGCCTATACTTGTTATTTACATAGGGCTTGATCATGTTCATCTTTCTTCCTAGCAGTTTCCTCTACTTATTACTACACTTGGTCTATTGCATCTTGTTATTGTTGTTTTTATTCTTCTTCTTTTTCCTTCTTTTAGTTATCCTCTTGCTCTTGTTATTATGTGATGGATATTTCTTGGGCTTGCTAGGTCATTTCCTAAGCCTTCTATATGCCTGCCTCTACACCTTTGGCATTTTTGGAGGCCTTTGATTTTATAAGTTGCTATGTTTCCTACTAGTGTTGTGATTATTCTTTATTTCTCTTATTTTCTTCCTTCTTGTGTCTACATTCAGCTTCATGAGAAAATTCTTATCTTGCAGCCTATTATTCTTCAGCTGTGATCTTCTCTAGTTCAATTTTTTAACATCTTATGAATAAGGTAATAATGGGGATTCCTCTAGTTACACTATTAATCTTGAAAACTATTATTTATTTCTATCAATGGTGATAAGTCTGTATGATGGTGGTGGTGTATAATATTTAGGATCTAATTATGCTTCTTGTGTAGTGGTTAGCCTACCAAATGTGCATTCCTCTAGGGTAGGGGAGACTCTAGTCTCCCATCTCATTGGTACCCTATGAATAATTTGTTCTAATAAACTCTCTGGTAGGGGTGAAAAGATGACATCAGGTGTAAATGTTGAAGCAATCGATGGCTAAAAGAATTCCATTTTATACCAAAGTTACTTTGCCTCTTCTTTTAATGTATCAATAATGATGGAAGGTGGATAGGCTAGTAGTTCTACCCATAGTTTAGGTGGAACCTACTTGAAAATGTGTACTATGCACACTGCCTTCCAAAAAAAGAAATCTTTTTCTTCTTCCTCATAATAGTCTCCAACCATGTCTACCAACATGACTAGGTAGACTTCTTATGCATTAGTTCCCATCTCCATGAGATCAAAACAACCATCTATTTATAACACATTTGGGTCATCCTTCCATGTTGTTGTGTTATATTTTGTGAAATTTAAAGGAGGAGACACTGAATGAGGGTCTACTTTGCACTTCCCCTTTTAATATTATGAATTAGATGCTAGGTCTTATGGTTGCACAATAAGAATGTCTACACCTAGTGGTATCAATTGCAAAGGTGTTGCTTGCCTAGTTATGTGCTCTTTTTGTCTTGCCACTCAACCTATACCATATCCATCATGATGAAGAATAGAAGTGTTTTGAAAGGTGAACATGGAATCTCATGAATTCTGATAAATACTCCCTTAGGTAGTAGTGTGATTATGGTATTTTATCCAGAATAATAGAGGATGTCTGGTGGATCTCTAAGTTGTGTGGTAATGAGGTCTAGACATTTCTCCAACCAAGCTTTAAACTTCCCCTTGTGTGCAAGTATTCCACATTCCTACATCCATATGATGTTGTGGAATTGTTATACTAGCTAGTAGTCTATATCTAGATACACTTCCCCCTCAAGGGATTTCCACTATGTGAAACAAAGGATAAGGATCAAGAATTGATACTTGAAGGTCTACCTTGGAGGGGTGCAACACTTGATATTTATAAGAAATTATTAGACAAAGTATTTAGGACAGTTGAATTATTCACCTTAGTGGATCATCCTATGAGTGATGTTCACAATGCCCTTAGGGATTTATTTGGTAGACTTGGTCATCTACCAAAAAATTTTGTTGATGCATTGGATGAGAATACACATAGGTTCATCTAGAATTTCATCTACCAAGATCCATCAATTCTTATGCACATACAAGTCTTGAAATTCTTGCAAG
Organism: Torreya grandis; assembly: GCA_037957365.1. Taxonomy (NCBI): domain Eukaryota; kingdom Viridiplantae; phylum Streptophyta; class Pinopsida; order Cupressales; family Taxaceae; genus Torreya; species Torreya grandis. Next base: position 354,726 of record JARHVA010004293.1, read on the forward strand.
ATAGGAGGTATTTTGGTCTTGTAGGATAACAAGGAGTCTATACATGTAAGCATGTGCAATACTCAAGACATGGCTTGTGTATTGATGACAATTGTCTCATCTATTCCCAAATAGATAAAACCATCATTATATTATCCAAGAAATACTTAAACAATCTCTCCCATACCACCAAAATTTGGCATTCATAATAAATTCTAAATTTTTTTAGTTATGGAATCTATGGGGAATTATGAGGGTGAGTGGTTGTGTAACATCAATAGGGTCAGGCTAAAATATCTTGAAAATAGATCTTGATCACTATATTTGGTCTACCAAAGTGCCATATCAACACCCATGGCTTCTTTTTATGTTGTGGTATCCACACCATTTTTATTAGTGGCATGGTATCCATGGTGTCATGATAAGATCTTTAACGACTTCTAAATACTCTATGTGATGGAAATGGTTTGGATCTTGATCGTTGTAACTCTTGAAAATATGCTATGTATGAAATGCAAACATGGAGTTTAAACTTAGATTTTATAGATTTCATGTCTCTTGGCTTCTGTATCCAAGCCATCCTTAGTTTTCCACTCATCTTGAATGCAATGGTAGATGTGGCAAATCAATTTCCACTATGGCCATTAAATTAGTTAGTCATTAGTGCATGTGTGGAGTTATGACATTATGCCCTTAGGTGTTCATACAAGGGGTACAAGCTATTGATGTTGACTAGCCACTAATTTTTCAAAGATTTCATCCATCAACCCTTTATACCTATATTTACTTCTAGTGGATGATTGTTATTTGATGGATATCCTACTAATATGATGTGTGAACATATTTCCTAGACTTAATATTTTTTAATCACTCCTCATTGAATTTTTAGGTGGTATACATGGATCTTCATGTGCACATCTGATGTACATGATGCTTGGTCTATGTACTTCACAATTTATTATTGTTGAGATCATATACAAACAAATAAAATAGAAAAAAAACACACACAAAAATTTCAAAACAAATAAATCCTAATGCACATGGTTTTACTCAACACCCACTTATATTACTGAATGAGATCAATAGACTATTGGTAGTAGGGTGTAAGCCTACAACCATTTACTCACCCTAGCAATATGATTCCCTATAGATCCCTTAAAACTATTATTCCTTGTTATGTTAAGTCATGTATAATGTAAGGCCATTTCAATATTATTTATATTTTTCTTGGGAATGCTCTAAACTGGATATTGATGAGTGTCATTTAACTCCTCATTTAATCAATATTTGATTGATGTCTTATCAACCAGGGCTGGTGTCCAAAGCTGTCTGTAGTAAGGTATGGGAAGGTAGATCTAGAAGGTTGCTTATGGAGGTGTTTGATTGTCCTATTCTAACTTTGACTAAAGAAATAAATGTGTCCTAAACTATGTGATTCACTCTTTTGTTTAAAAGGAAGAAATCAAACAAATCCACTCTTTTGTTGAAAGTAAATGATCACACTCTTGTTTATGCTTACATAGAAAGTAAAATCACACTCTTCACTAACAAAAGGAAATTTGTTTCACACATTTGATGGAAATAAAAACACACATTTCATAGAAGAAAATGACTTTAAAATAATAAAATTATTTTTAAAATGTGAATTTATTTTGATGTTTTTATGAATAAATGTAAATATTAACAATATTCTAATTCTAACAACAAATTAGTAAAACATAACATAAATATTGTACATAGTTCCTGGTTCCAAGGAGAGTGGGCCCTTTCTCCTCTCAAACTCAAGAACAAAGATTAATCAATGCTAGAAACTAAACTATTAATTCATAAAATTGAAATGATTACAATCTGTCTAAGACTTGTAATGTGTTTGTACAAATCTTTTCTTCTATTATTTGTTCTCTATCATTTGATATCTATTATTTTTAATATATGAAAATCTTACAATTTATACTAATATATTGATATAAAAATAGGATGCAAAGGAATAAGATTCCTTGGTAGATCCATTCATCCAAAGATAGCAGATTGGATTTCTAAGAGATCCAATTATTTTGATAAAATAGATATCCTATCCTATAATAATCCTAAGATCCAAATATTTATACAACTTTATCGAAATCAAATCCTAAAAAATAGCAGGTGGTTATTTCCCTTATTTTATTCTAGCTGGAATGATTCTCTCTTATCCTATTTGGCCTCCATCCTCCCCATTTGTAGCTTCATTCTTACAGAATCCTTGGAATTAACCACAGAGTTAGGAGGAATGAACCTGCGGAGTCTATAGAAACAAGCCTATAGATTCCATAGAAATGAGCCTGTAGAGTCCATATAAACAAGCTTATAGAGTCCATAGAAACAAGCCTATAGATTCCATAGAAACAAGCCTACGGAGTCTATAGAAATAAGCCTACAGAGTCCATAGAACAAGCCTGTAGAGTTTTTAGAAATAAGCCTGTGGAGTCCATAGTTTTGCTGGATGAAGATCAAAATTGCACATTCACTATACATTTCTTGTGTCTTTTTCCTAAGAATTCTTCACAAAAAAATCACTAAAACATGCTATGTATTATACATTAATGACAAAATAAAGGTTTAGTCTTTGGTTCAATATAAACAAGACAAATATCTATTTTCCATGTAATAACTATCTAACAATCTAAGATTTACAAAAGATAATATCCTTCAAGAGATGAATTGAGGGAATAACATGTCAATAATGAGCCATATTCTGAGCTCATCATCTCCCCCAAGCTTTACCTTTTGTAAGTCCCATTGCAAGCATTTATTGGCATTCATAGCTTTAGCTTCTATTTTCCACACTCTAACTCAAATCATATTTATCAAATTCATTTTTTATATGTTTGTCTAAATTGCTTGTAAATATCTAATGTGCTTTAATCATTTGTTTCCATATATTGAATTGCTCCTCTGATTGTGGATCCCAACTCTGCCATCCTAGAATAGGTATGATCAGTAAATGGGATCTATATCTCATGCCTATCCATTTCTACTCTCCCCCAGAGTTTATTACCTCTATTAAGATTTCCAAAATTGAGGATGCTCTCCTCATAATTCATCTTAAGTTATTTGGGGACATGTCCTCTCATCTTTTAAGAGGCACTAAAAATTGGTCCCATCTATTTACACTTACAACCACAACTAAATCAAAACTATGTCTTGAAAACAAATCAAAAGAATTAGCACAATCATATAAAGCCTATAAATAATGTGTTTTAACCTCATCATTTAACAAAGCATAGTTAAAATTATATTTGATCAATCTGGGAATAGGAAAGGCTGGTCAAACACACAATCCTATAGTCTTAGCATGATTTGTATAGTCCTCAAATCTACTTTTCCATGTTATTTGATTTTTGAGTGTAGAATGTAATGCCCTCAGTTTAAATTCTCCCACATGAAGGTTTATCAAAAATTTATTGTGATCATGGTCTCCTAAAATTAAATCATGCAAATAAAATTCACAAAGCAAATCCTACTGATCAAGTTCAACACTATAGAAAATTTCCAAAAATGTTATTGGCTACAAAATTTTATAAGGAAGATAAAAAGAAATCTATAGAAGCTACCATCTATAAAATTGTTAAAATATAAACAAACTATATGCAGGAGAAGGATTCCTACATGCCAAAAGAGTTTCTCCTAATTTGTATGCATCCTACAAATTTTCTTCTAAATCTTGGACTTTAGCTTCTAATTCTTTATTTTCATTTTAAAAGAGCTTGTTTGAAGAAGTTGCATCTTTATTTTTCTATTTAAGTACATAATATTCTTCTTCAATTTGATGTAGTATTTACAAGGTATGAATACTTGGATCACTTGTTTGACAACCATGGTCAACAAATACCTTAGGAGGAGGAGGTGCAATATCAAGTGCTTTGGAAGAGTTTACCAAACTCTATAATCTCCTATTTTCCTTCTTCAGACTTTCTATATATATCCAAAGATCTATTTGTTAACTTTCATGTTCCTTTATTGTTTCCTCTAATCTGTGAGCTTCTACTACATGATCCATAGATGTCTTATCTAATTTTTGCACCAAAAATGAGTTGAGATGATCCTTATCCTACAATTGACTGATCAAGTCATCAATGTCAGTTGTTTATTGTCGTTCAATATCTTGAGCTTGAGAAATATAAAAAGTTAACTATAGAATAGGATCGTTTGGATTATGTGATTCACCTTTCTCATTGGTACATACAATTTTCCCTTTACCGATTTCAATTTCAACTATAATAGGTGGTTGTTTTGCCATAATTGATTCCTCTACCGTGTGTGGCTCTTCCTCTAGATTTGGCTCCTCCATTATGATTGGAGAATTCCTTTTGGAAGGAATTTCTTCAATATTTTCAAGTTCAGGGATATTTTGATGTATGGGGAAATGAGATAGAATTTTTAGACTTTCTAGAATGTCTATAGCTTCTAGTTCATCTTCATTTGTTAGAATGAGCCTCCTCCTTCTTTTGGTCACTCTTTGAGCTACACTTGGTTGGCTCTCCTTCTCAACCATCAATCCCTTAGTCTTCTCAGGTTTTGTATCAACCTTTCATCTCAATTTTCTTCTTCATAACAATGGAAATAGTTGTACTATAGATTCATGAGGTTCTTGTGGAGACCTTAAAACTTCAAGGATTTGAAACCTTGTGATTCTTCTTGAAGAAGAAGAAATAATTTTTGTTAGAACTATATTCTATAATTTCTTCCTTGATTTTGTTTTCTCAACTAATGCAATAGGTGAAGATGAGTGTTCCTATGGTGAATTTGGGGTTTCTTGTGTAGGCAAATCTATAATTTGTTATTCTATACTATTCTAAAATTCCTCCCAGACCTCTTGTCCTTACCGAAGGAAGTGATGTTGGATAATTAGATGAATAAGGCCATGATGCCTAAGAGCAGCATTATGGGTTGTATACATAACTTGTAGAGCACCATATAAGAAGGATAGGAGGTTAATTTTGTACTAAGGGTTTTGTATCCCATTCTTAAGATGTATTAACATTTTCATGGTGTCTCTCCCTAAAAGACTATGTTTCCCTTCATAAATGATATACTTGAGTACCCACTTGGCAATAGATTTCTAGGGTTTAGGAAGTGAATTTATACTAATCCGTTTTGATTTTCCCTTGGAATCTACTAGACATGAAGTCCCAGTCTACTCATTACCATTAAACTAACTAATTAATCACTAAATGAAATTCTACCTATAGCTTTCATTCCCTCTTCTAGAAATTTTATAATTTGTCTTATAACTTGAGTTTTAATAGGAATAACAATTCCTTTCAAAATTAAAAATTTAGGGGTGAGATTAGTGATGAATTCACTTACCATTGTTTCATCAAAACCCTAGAACTTTTCAATGAAAGGTAGCTATCCATTAGCTCTAAACACTACCATAAAAGCTTTGTCTTTATGAAACTTTGTTAGATCCTTCAGTTCTAATCTCATCTTCTATCCCATTTCTATGTGGATTTATAGTCATATTTGTTCCTTTAACTCTAATTGAAGTGGAGACTAGTCTTTTGTCAAAATTGGTAGGTAACAGTCACTAAGGATTTGTAAGTGATAATCATGGAGGATCTATAGATAAAATTCTATTGAATTCTATAGAAATAAAATGGTTCATACCAAATTCTATAGCTGCATGAGTTCATAGTTTGATATGATGACTTGATACAGTTAGGCACCACACATTTCTACAGAGTGTGCCAGCTATTTTGTCTCATTAATACAAGTTGGGTGAAATGATGATGTGTCACATTGATAGTGATAGTGATTCATTACTTCATTTAAAACCCATTTTTATGATGTCCCATCATTATGATATTTGATGACTCAATTGATTATATCAAAGCTACACACTTATCTATACACCTTTGGTAGCTCGATTGCATGTTTTTTTTCATTATGGCATGTGTCATGTCATTCCATTTTGGAAGATTCAAATTTGGGTAATCTCCATAGAATAATTCTTAATTAAATTGAAGATAATTAGTTAACTAAACATAGATAAATAAAATATATCTTACTTACTTTAACCTTAGATGTTATCTTTTGCTCGCCATGTGTCCTACATAAATAAGTTTACATGGATTAGTTTATTACATGGAGACAAACAATCATAGTGACATGATGAGATTTTCTTATAAATTTTTGTGTTTTTGCCCTTTGGCTAGCCATTACTAGTTTTCTAGCCAAATCCCTTTTTACAATACATAGCCAGCTAGCAAGCTGGTTTTCTGGGCATGCATTGTCAATAGCGTCCCTAGAAGGATTTTCACTATTTTTTTTTTAGACAACAAGATTATCAAGGATCATGTTCATTAGAAGAAGTAGAGCTCTCCAGAATAACTACTTGATCCTTTACCTTTTAAACAAATTCTTCTTTATTAAGAGGTTTTTGATAGAGCTTCAATCTATGTCCATTGACTAATAGAGCTCTTCTGCTATCATCAATAGGTATTAGCTTAACAGAACCATTTTTATAGACCTCTTCAATTTTATAAGGTCCCAACCACCTTATTTTTAGTTTTCCCTTAAATTTTTGAAATTTGGAATCAAACAATAGTGCCTAATCTCCTTTCTAAAACTTTTGTTGCTTGATTTGTGAATCATACCAAACTTTTATTTGATGTTGTACCAATTTAGTTCTTTGTAGTGCTTCCATCCTCATTTCATCAAGTTGATTAAGCTATAGGAGTCTTTCTTTCTATATTTTATCTAATTTAATTCCTACTTCTACAGCTTTTTTCAATGTTTGTAATTCAAATTCAATAGAGAATATAGGCTTCTTACCATAAACTAATTCATAAGGTGAAAATCTAGTTGTTGTTTTCCAAGTAGTATTATAGACCCAAACAGCTTTTGGTAGCTTATCTACCCAATCCTTTCTTCTAGAGTTAAAAACCTTGGTTAAAATGGTTTCTAGTTCTCTGTTGGTGACTTCAACTTTCCCATTAGCCTGTGGATGGTATGGAGATGTTTTTTTATGTTGATTTTGATATACTTGCATGAAGTGATTTATCATGTTTGACATGAACTATGGTCCTTGATCTGAGACTATCTCCCTTAAAGCACCAAATCTTTGCATAATTTTGAAATATAATAAATCGGCTACCATCTCTTCTATTACATGAGTTAATGCTTCGACTTTTGCCCACTTGGTCACATAGTCTGTACATACTAGGAGATATTCTTTTCCTCTAGAAGGAGGATCTAATGGACCTATAAAATCAATTCCCCATTTCTCAAATGGTTCTAAAACCAATTGAGGATGAGGGTGTAGAGGCATCTCTATTGAAAGAGTAGGTTGTCTAATTTTTTGGCAAGCATCACAGTGTCTAACATATCTTTTTACTTGTTGATGAAGGTGAGGCCAATAGTATCCTACTCCCAGGATTTTATGTATGATTCTTTGAGCTGAGTAATGCCCTCCTCCTAGTTCATCATGACAAGCTCTGATGATATCATAAGAATCACCATTTATCACACACCTACAAAACACATGGTCAGGTCCAGGTTTAAATAACATTCTATTAATCCATTTGAAAGAAGATATTTCTTTAATTAAATGTTTCTTTTGTTTTTTTGAAAATTGTAGAGGAAACTTCCCTATGGTGAGGTAATTAGCTATATTAGCAAACCATGGAGATTTTGGTAAAATAGAAAATAGTTTTTCATCTAGAAAGTCATCTTCTACTGGTTCTTCTTCACCTATAGTGTTTATTCTTGACAAGAAACAACCACCACATTAGACTTTCTTGGTTTATCTATAATAGTAACATCAAATTCTTGTAAGAGTAATAGCCATCTAATAATCCTTCCTCTGACAATTAGTTTATTGGTAAGATATCTAATAGTTAAATGGACTGTATAGACAAATACCTTGTATCCTATTATGTAGTGTTTGAATTTGTTAATTGCATAGATTATATCTAGGAATTCCCTCTCAGTTGTGGTGTAATTTCTCTCAGTAGGTGTCATGTTTTTGCTAATATAATATATATCATACATGTTTCCCTCTTCATCCTTTTGTCCAAGGACTACTCATAGTGATGTATTGGAAGCATCTATGTATATATGGAATGGCTTAGTCTAATCTGGTCCTCTTAATACTAGAGTAGTAATAAGTTTAGCTTCGATGGTCTCAAAGGCCTACTGGCAACTATCACTCCATCTGAATGTACTATCTTTTGTAAGCAAGGCAAACATAGGGGCATCTATTTGGCTAAACTTATCTATGAAGCATCTGTAGTAACCTGCATGTCCCAAAAAACTCTTCATTTCAATTTGTGTTTGTGGAATGGGTAAATTGGAGATTATTTTGACTTTCTTTGGATCTACTTGAATGCTTTTTGTAGAAATATGGCATCCCAGGACTATTCCTTCATCCATCATCAATAAATATATCTCATGGCTCAGAGATAATTGATGTTCCTCACATCTTATCAATACTCTTTCCAAATTGGTAAGAGCCTCTTCATAAGTTTCACCATAAATGGTGAAGTCATCCATATATACTTCAACACAATCATTTATAAGGTTAGAGAATATTTCTAGAATTGCTCTTTGGAAGGTTTTACAGAGTTCAAATAGAAGTAATCGGTAAGCAAAAGTTCCTTAAGTGTAGGTAAACATGGTTTTATCTTGATCTTCAACTGCTACCATTACCTAGTTATACCCACTAAACCCATCCAGGAAAGAAAAAAATCTCTTTCCTGACAAGTTGTCAAGAAATTGATTAATGAAAGGTAAAAGAAAGTAATCTCTAAGTGTTTCTTTATTCAATTCTCTATAATCTACACATACCCTTATTTTTCCATTTTTCTTGGGTACAATTACCAGAGGTGAAACCCACTGGCTGTCTGAGATGGGGTAAATAAACCCAACTTCCAACAACTTTTAGATTTCTATTTTGACTATTTCCTTTAATGCTAGATTTATTCTTCTTTGTGGTTGTCTAACCAGTTTGATAGATTTTGTGTAAATGTGATGAGTGCATATGCTGGGGGGAATTCCCTTCATGTCGGTATAATCCCAAGCAAAAGCCTTGGTATGTCTTTCTAGTACTTCAAAGAGTTGATCTTCCTCTTCATTTGTTAACCAACTATTGATGTTCAAAATATTTTTAGGTAATACCATGATTGGTTTTGTATCTGGGTAGTTGGATTCTATTTTCTTAAACTCACTAATCAATGAGTTCAAAGGACATGGATGAGGAAGTAGTTTATGAAACATAGTTACATTATCAACAAACTCTTTTCTAGGAGGAATTAGTATTGCTAAAGAATAATGAATTGTATCTAAGAAATGAGTCTATTGTTGTTCTACCAATTTCCACACACTCTCCTAAATCAATCCATTATCATATGGTGAAAAAGAAATAGAAGAAGTAGAAGTGGAGGTTTCAAAATATTTTATTTGACCCAAGAATCTTAAACTAAGGTAGTCCGTAGTTTTTGGACTAGCTGAGTCCATAGATTTTGGACTGGCAGAGTCTATAGTTTTTGGACTGGTAGAGTCCATAGATTTTAGACTGGTAGAGTCCTTAGATTCTAGGTATATGTCTCCATTTAATTTTCCCAATTATTTTTTAACTATGATCATAGCTAATGAGGAAATGTTATTTAATGTGTTATCTGATTTGTCCACCCAAAGTTCTTGTATGCTATTTGTTGATGGTTTTGTAGGAAGATACAAAGAGATGCATTTGGACTTTATCCCATTATAAATGGTCATGTCTCCTGGCCTACAATCAATAAATGTTGATACAGTAGCCAACCATGGTCTACCTAGGATTATGGGATATCCTAGATTCTTTGTTTTGGGTTCTAAAACCATGAAATCTAATAGAAACTCCTAAGATTTTATTAGTACTTCAATATTTTCTATAGTCCCTTTTATTTTCATTATAGACTGGTCCACCATTTGAAGGACGGTAGTTGTGGGTTGCATTCTTATAAGAGATAATGGATGGAGATTATTAATTGTCATAACATTGATTACTGCTCCCAAATCTACCAAGATGTTAGGAATTTCTTTACCTCTGATTGTAACTATGATCACTAGGCTTTCTAGATCTACATATTTTGGAACTAATAGTTTTCCTACTAATAAATCAACAAATTTTCCATCAACATGGATGGTTTTTGGATATTTTTATTTCCTCCTACTTGTCTTGATACAAAGGTTTTTGATGATCTTGTTTAATTTAGCTATATCCCTAATAGCTTGTAGAAGGGGTACCTCAATATTGATATTTTGCAACTCATGGACCAAGTTTGATTTTGTTTTAATACCAATTTCTCTTAATATTTTGGGAAAAATAAATACTAGGGTAGTAGTTTTCTCAAGGCTCATTTTGATTTCAGCCTCTCTAGTGTTTAATTGAGATAATTCAGTCTTTTCATTTTCATCAGGTATCTCAGAAATGAGAATTGGAGGTTTTTGTATAGTTTTGCCTAATCTCAAATGTATGTCTAAACACTCAATAGCTCCAACATTCATTGTATCTTCCTTTTCATTAACATAAATAGGTGCTATTTTTTTATTTTTTGGATTTGCTATTTGTTGTGCAAGCATTGAGGGTTGATTAATTTGTCCTTTTTTTTAAATAGCTAGGGGTGGCATAATAGTTTACTATTGAAGTGATCTTCTTGGTTGGGTATATTGTGACTATGGGTTCCACTACTGATTCCATTGTTGATATGGCTGTGGCATCCATTATTGCTATGGTATCTATTATTCTTGTGATTGTGGCATCATCCATGGCGGTGTTGGCATCCAATCTTATCATGTCCATGGATTTTGAATTGATGGAATTTGGGGTTGATTATACAATGGTGAAGGAACTAAAACATTCCATGGTGCCATCCATGGATTAACTAGATTTCTTGCATTAAACTGTCCTTGAGCCTGGTTTTGTGGGGTAAAGTTTTGTCTTTGAATATAATTTACTTCTTTAGTGGACTAGAGTTGTGTTTTCATTTGATTCTTTAAAATAGGTAGAAGGGTGCAATTTTTGGTATCATGATCTATTGCATCATAGATCCTGCATGATGAAACATTGGTTCTATCTAGGGGATAGTCTCTAAGGGCATCTTTCTATCTTCACTTAGGATAGTAGATTGTTAAGGGTTCTATTACATTTGCCTTAGCTTTAAGGCCACCCAAGGTGTTGTTTAGTGTATCTAGGATATCTATCTTTAGATTAACAAATTCTTCCATTAACTTACCCACTTCATTAGATTTCCCAAATATTTCTTTCTTAATTCTAGGTTTCATTTGAGAGTAGTTGGTACAAAGCTCAAAAATTTGATCAAAAGCCAACTTATTTATATCTCCTCCACCCATCAAATTTAAGGCATCTCTAGTGTCTTCATCCAAACCTTTCAAGAAAACCAATTTCTAAACATCTTCAGTGAGTGGATAATTACTTCTTTTATGAGTGAACATGAATCTATCCAAATAATCTTCTAAATATTCATCCTCATTCTATTTGATTTTGAATAAATTCTCTTTTCTTCTCGCACTTGACAATTATCTTGGTATTTGTTCAAGAATTTTTTTCCATGTCATCCCATGTTCTAATAAAATATCTAGGTAAACCCATGAACCATCTCATAGCTACATCTTTAATTGTAGGGGGAAATAGTTTTAATTTCTAGCCATCTGTGGTGTAATCATAGGTTTGACATAGCACCTTAAGCTCAAATAGGAATTGATCAAGATCTTCTGTAGATCTTCCCCAAAAATTTGGTATATTAGATAGTGAAATATTTTTCATGGGGGTTTGATCATTAGGATATATAACAATAGGAAAGGATAAATTCCTTCTTGGTTGTGCAAGTTGTTGATTTTGTTGGAGAGCCATTTCTTCTTCTGATTATGTTTCAAAACTAGGATGATCTTCCCAATGAATATTTGTTGTATTAGGTATAGGTTCAAAATTTTATTTAGTTATATATTTTTGAAATGCTTCTTCTAAATCCTTGGAAACTTCTAAATAGTGTCTTCCTACAAGAGATTGATCCTGAGGAATTTTTCCTATGGGGCTTGCTTGTGTTAATGGCCTAGTTTCTATGCAAGTTTCAGAAGATTCTGGCAAATAGGTTTCACTTGTAACTTCTATTTCACTACTCAAAGATGTTAAAGGAGTGTCCACTTGTGTTCTTAGTGGAAACTTTGGGATGAATCATCCTTTAGAATCTCTAGGATAGTACATCAATTTATTGAATTTTTATAGGATTTTATGGGTTTTTACAATGTTTTCTATTTTTCACTCTAGACCAATAGTTATTACCTTACTAACAACTTATGTTCCATGACAATGATGCCAAAAATGATGAGTGTCATTTAACTCTTCATTTAATTAATATTTGATTGATGTCTTATCAACTAGGGCTGGTGTCCAAAGCTATCTATAATAAGGTATGGGATGGTAGATCTAGAAGGTTGCTTATGGGGGTGTTTGATTTCCCTATTATAACTTTGACTAAAGAAATAAATGTGTCCTAAACTATGTGATTCACTCTTTGTCTAAAAATGAAGAAATCAAACCAATCCACTCTTTTGCTGAAAGTAAAAGATCACACTCTTATTTACACTTGCATGGAAAGTAAAATCACACTCTTCACTAACAAAAGGAAATTTGTTTCACATGTTTGTTGGAAATAAAAAACACACATTGCTTAGAAGGAAATGACTTTGAAATAATAAAATGCTTTTTAAACTATGAATTTATTTTGATGTTTTTATGAATAAATGTAAATATTAACAAGATTCTAATTATAACAATGAATTAGTAAAACATAACATAAATATTGTACACAGTTTCTGGTTCGAAGGAGAGTGGGCCCTTTCTCCTCTCAGACTCAGGAACACAGATTAATCAATTCTATAAACTGAAGTATTAATTCATAAAATTGAAATGATTACAATCTATCTGAAACTTGTAATATGCTTGTACAAATATTTTCTTCTATTATTCACTCTCTATCATCTGATATCTATTATATATAATATATGAAAATATTACATTTTGTACTAATATATTCATCTAAAAATAGGATGCAAAGGAATAAGATTCCTTGGTTGATCCATTCATCTAAAGATAGGAGATTAGATTTCTAAGAGATCTAATTATTCTGATAAAATAGATATCCTATCCTATAATAATCCTAAGATCCAAATATATATACAACTTTATCAAAAGTAAATCCTACAAAACAACAAGCAGTTATTTACCTTATTTGATTCTAGCTAGAATGATTCTCTCTTATCCTATATGGCCACTAGCTTCCCCATTTATAAATTCATCCTTACAAAATTCTTGGAATTGATCCTGTAGAGTCAGGATGAATGAACCTGTGGAGTCTGTAAAAACAAGCATGCAGAGTCTAGAGAAATGATCCTATAGAGTCCATAGAAACAAGCCTGTAGATTCCATAGAAATAAGCCTATGGAGTCCATATAAATAAGCTTACAGAGTCTATAGAAACAAGCCTATAGAGTTTGTAGAAACAAGCTTATAGAGTCCATAGTTTTGTTGGATGAAGATCAAAATTGCACTTTCACTATACATTTCCTATGTCTTTTTCCTGAGCATTATTTACAACAAAAAACACTAAAACATGATATGTATTAGACATTAATGACAAAGTAAAGGTTTAGTCTTTGGTTCAATATAAACAAGACAAATATCTATTTTCCATCTAATAGTTATCTAAAAATCTAAGATTTGCATAAGATAATATCCTTTGAGAGATGAATTGAGGGAAATAACATGTCAATAATGAGCCATATTCTAAGCTCATCAGCTATCATATAACAAAACTAGTTAATCTTTATGTAATTAAGTGTGTTTTAGGTTCTTATCATGCCACACTTTCTAAATTTGTTTATTCACTTCCAATGTCCATGTTTCTCTTCATCTAAACTCATCCATCCTAATTAGTTCTAGTAATTGATTAGTAAGAGATTATTGATCTCCTAAATGCATGACCATAGTGATGCATAGGCTGGGTACTAGATAATCCATTAGCATGATTGATTCTAGACCATATAACAGCTAAAATTGTGTATCTTTTAGCCCTTTTATAATTTGTGTAATATTCCCATAACATCATAGGAATACAATCTTCCCAATCATCCTACTTGACCCATATATTTTTATGAACATTTTCCCCAGTACCTTATTTGAAGCTTCAACTTGACCATTTACCTACAAATGATTGGTAGTGACTTTATGATGATAGATCATAAAATATTCATTCAAGGCCTTGATGTTATTATTTAGGAAGTGCATTATTCTATTTATGACTAATTTGATTAGACATCCAAACTTGACAATGATATTTTCATATAAAATCTTCACTACATCATTTACACCACATCTAGGTGTGGTAATAGCTTCAACCCATTTAGTAAAATAATATGTCATAGTAATGATGTATATAGCTTTGTTACACTTGATTGGTGGGTTGATTGATCTTATAAAATCAATACCCCACTATTCAAATGGAATCTCTACTAATAGGGGTTGCAATGGCATCTCATCTTTCTAGAGTGGTTTTATCATACGTTAAAAGACATCACAATGATGTACAGTTCTATGTGCATCTTGAAACAAATTTGGCCACCATAGTCTACTATATAGGATATTTATAGATGTATCTTCTCCTAAAAAATGTCCTCATATGACTCTTTGATGAGCTTCCTCCAAGACTTGAGGGTGTTTGTGTTTAAGGACAACCTTATATAGGACTTCATCCTTTTCTAAGTGATATAACAGTCCATTAATGATAATAATATATGGTAGTGCTCTAGTCATAAACTACTTTTTATCTCATTCCTAAAAATGTGTAGGGAGTATTCATTGCTCAAAGAATTTGGTAATGGATTCAAAGTTTTTAAGATTCATAGAGACAAAAAAGGTATGCATCAGCTAAATCTTCTTGTATTTCTCCAGATCTTCACCATTTAGGATGAGACTGAGGTGTTTAAGAACCAAATTCTCTCTACCTAGTTTTATATTTATGTATAATTAAAATTCCTAAAACAACATCAACTAAAGAGATATTTCTCCTCCTAGCATTGGTTTTTTGACCAGATACCATAGATCTTAATGATCTGTGAAAACTTTGAATGGTGTCTCTAAAAGATAGTGATGGAATTTTTAAAGTGTGAACACAATGGCCAATGCTTCCTATTCTATAGTTGTATAAATTTTCTCTACGTCAAATAATTTTTTACTAGAAAAGTGTATGGGATGATCAAGCACACCTTATTTAGGTTGCACAAGTACAACACCAACTATGGTGCCTAAAGCATCTACATGTACATGAAATGGCTTACTCTGGTCTAGTAAAACAAGTACAAGTGTGGTGATAAATCACTATTTTAGCTTAATGAAAGATACTTGGAATTTAAATGTCGCTATAAACTTAGCATTCTTATGCAGTAAGGATTTTAGTAGAGATGAAATAATTGCATAGCCTTTGATAAATTTTTGGTATTAACTTGTGTGACCAAAAAAGGACTACACTTTAGTGGAACTTACAGGTGGTGGCATACTCAAGATTACTACTATTTTAGCTTAATCCACCAAGATTCCATCACTACAAACAACATGTCTAAGTAAAACACCAAAAGGTGTAAAGAATAAACATTTCTTCAAATTTAAAGAAATGCATAGAGATTGGCATCATTCTAACATCAAACACAACTTGGATAAATTCTCTTTGAATAGGGAGAAGACTACCCAATCATCTAGGTAAAATTTTATGAAATCATGGATGAGATATTTAAATGTTGTAACTAACGTGCATTAGAACACTGTAGGTGCATTCTTCAAGACAAACAACATGTCTTTATATGCAAAAGAATCCCACTCTGTTTTAAATGTTTTTTTGGTTCAATCTTCCTCTGTGATCAAAATCTGATGATCTCCACTGAACCCATCCATTAAAGAGTATACTTTGTGTCATGTGATAGACTCCAAAACTTCATTTATAAATGGTATGGGAAATGGATCATTTATGTAGGCATTATTTAGAATGAAATACCATTTGGCTTACCCAATTATATTTTTCTACTAGATAGATTATCCCTATATCTGGCATTTATCCAATTCTACCTTTACCTTTAGCTTCATATTGGGATTGAGTTTATATGGTTGCTTCTTGATTAGACATGCACACTCCTTCAATTCAATGTTTATATAATCAAGAGCTAGGTTGACTCCTCAAACCTCTAATATTTTGGTGGAAAAGACATCTTGGTAATCCCTTAGAAGTTGTAGGGATTCTAAAATTTTAGTCTCCATCTAATAGTCACCAATGTCTGCTAGTTTAGAACCCCCTCTATTTCGATGTTAGAAAAATGATTCTTGAGAAGATGCTAATAAATATTATGTTTTCCTTCATCCACATATTCCTAGATCTTTCTTTACCATTCATATTTTATGATTTAGATGATGCACAACTTATCTTCTTCAATTAGTGCTATATAGGTGTCCTTGAGTGGTTCTATGGGATCCTCGGGTTCAAATAAATCATTTAAATCTAAATCAACATCAAAATAAAAATCTTCACTATCTTCTACCTCATCCTAGATTCAGTAATGAGGTTGCATTAAAGCTAGTTCTTCAATCTTAGTAGCTTTATACCTTTGAAGTGTTGAATTAAGATTGGAGGCTATGTTTTTCTACTCAATAAATTCTATTATGGTGATCAAATATTTCACACACCCATGGCATAAAAATTACTTGAGTTTATATGGTACATTATGAACTAGAGGATTTTTATCTTCAATGAAAAATTTTTGTATGAAATCACTCTATACTTATTCCCAGTGCTTGGTTTCTCTCCTATGCTCTTGCTACATGTATCATGTTGTAGGTACTGGAGCAAGTGTATAGTGGAAAATGTTAACCCAATAATTGGGTACCACACATTTATCCTTCCAAAATTCAACACATTTATGTACAATAATCTTAGGGCACTCACCTTCATGGAAAAATGGATAATTAGTATGGATGAATTATGGTAGTTAAAATCTTCTGATCATGAGTTCATAAGTGTCATCCTACTCAAACTAATTGTCTCAATGAGTTTCACACTAGGTTGTAGCAACTCCCTTCAAGGCATAGTTTAGTGTGCTAACCCACTAATTTATAGTCATATTATGGACTTGAAAGTGTATAATAAAATCATTAATGTCCTATGTTGTGTAGTATATAGGTAGTTGATATTCATGCACAAAAATAATCCTCATGGGTTGGATTTCATGGTCACCATGGGCCCAGTTAAGGAGATGAGTTGATATTAGATTGGTGATGTTCTATGATATGTCTTCATTGCATAGAGTACTCAAAAGTTTAAGTATATCCATGATCATAGTGACATCTCCATCTTATCATATTATGTGCATAATTTAGCCATATATTTGTGCATCAATTGCTACATCATTGCCATAAGTAATTTCCTATTGTTGAATTTTTTTCATCAAATTCACAACTTCATTAATAAGACTCTTTTATTTAGCTGGATCTAGGTATTTATCTTATCTAACATTTTTTATGCCCTGATCCTAAGGCTTCTCAAGTGGAAGTAGTCCTTTATCTACATGTTGTTATGATGGTACAACATTTAGAAACACAATTTCATTAGGTTATACACTTACCATGTTTACATTTTAGATAGACTTGTCCTTCCTCTACTTCTCTAAAATAGGGAAAAATTTTGTATCATGTTGATAAGAGACTCTATAATATGCACAATATGATCGTCTCTACAGATTCATTGGGAAATTTCTTTGGACATGATTGTACTCTCCACATAAGTATCATTTTAGGGGAGTCCACTAATATTTGTTTCTTCTACCACCTTGGTATCCTCCTCTTTAACCAAATCGACCTCCTTCTCTATTAGATTGATATCCCCCTTAGTATCCTCTTTGTGGTTGCATAGAATTTTAATGCTAGTACTGTTGATTATTATTTCCCATATTGAATTATTGTTGCACAAGTAGAGGAGTCCAATTTAATTATTGTTTCTACGTTATGGTGAACTCCAAGGTGCTACATACTGGTATTAAGGGGATGGGGGTTTCTAACTTGGTGAAGAAGGGGTCTATCCAACTATACTGTGAGGTTGGTATTATGGTGAACTTAGAATCCACTATGGAACTATTTGGGTCACACAATTATTATCAACCTTTGGGTCTAGGATTTTTTGCTTTGACAAGGATATTTATTGCACTATAATGGAAAACACATTTTTGTATATACCCTCTTTCATTTCTTATAAATATATACAATTATTCTCATCATGGTTAGTTATTTACATAAATTACAATACATATTTTTAGTTTTTTTGAAATATTGTTATAAAAGATGGCATTGTGTTGTGGCATAACCTACTACTCAAAAAAGATCATAGAATTCTATCTTTAATTTAGGACAATCATTTTAGTGGTTTCCTTATTTTCCACACTTTATACACCATAGGTTTAATTTAGGCTTTTTTATTTTGTGATACTAATCCATTATTTTCATTAAAGCCTACAATGTGTTTTCAAATTTGATGTTAGCAACATGAGCTTATTCATAATATCTAATCTATTTTACATGCAATGTAATAAATTTGGCATCTACTTTTATCTCATATTGTGATTGCACAGTGGCAAACTAAATCATGCCTCATAGTCCTTCAATGAACCATGCTACTTTGTATCTATCTATCAAATCAAATTCTACTTTGTTTATTACATCATAAAATATGTGATCATAGTCATGGATCGACTCTCTAGACTTTTGCCTTATCTCTTTTAGGTCTTGTATAATCTAGCTAGTACATTTCTTAATCTTAAATTCTATGACAAGCTAATCTTGCACATTTTTTAGACTTGACTATTATAGATCTATTTTGTATATGAAATCTAATGCTCTCCCAGCTAGAGACCCTATTAATTCACACTTTTGTAAAATTTCATCGGTGACACCCTTAACTTTCCATTTCATTTTAAAAGTTAGAAAGTACTATTAAGGGTCTATAGACCCATCATAGATGGCCAAATTTAAGAATCCTCTTGATTGATTCATCATAGTGATATGTATATATAGATTCTTCTATGTATCTATTATTTGAGGTGACTGCATCCTAAGTGCTCCTGCATATGTACTACTCTATGTACTAAAGGAATTTTTGTGCACACTCTACTTGTCTACACTTCCTTCTTATTATTGTTTAACTTTAAATAATCTTATATACTTCAAATCCTTCCTCATTAATGTTTTTTGAATCCTCATGCCTCAATGATTCACATGCTCTAAAAATGGGTTTTCCTAACTCTTCTCCTCTTACTTGACTTACTGAAAACTTATACTAGAATATATAAGATTGGGTTACGGGGATGCGTACACTTTTAGTGAATAATTATTTCTAGTGACTTCTTTATCTACTATGCTTGATCATGTGATTAACATATGACTAAGTTATATTTATCTTTTTAATTCATATTCTTCTATCATTACCCTTTCCTATAATTACACACTACTTTTATCTTCTATCTATTCTACTCATAAACTACTCTCATCTTCCTCTCTACACATCTCTTCTTCTACTCATTCTTCATCTTCTCATTCTATCTACCAGTATCCAACATCATTATATTTTTTTAACCTTCACTAATCATCTCTCTCATCACTTCTATAAACTCATTCATCATTTACACTACCACTATTCTTACTTCTATTCATAACTACTCAGGTATTCATTTGTTTATTCCATCTATTCTATTATCACAGTTCCCTTTCTGAATCCAATTTTTTTTTATTTCTCTTCTTTCCTCAAATCTCCATTTTAGATTTAGGATCAATCTCTAGTCACTCATCTATCCATCATTTACCATAATTCACATGCATCCCCATATGCCTAAAGTAACTACTTCATACTAGTTGGAGTAGCCACCATGCCCTTTTCCACCACCAACATCTTCAATAAGAGAGGTAGTCATTGTAAAAAAATTATTCTAAATCATCAAATGAATTAATATTATGAATATTCAAATGCTATATATCCTTGCACTATGAACTCATTAGTGTATTGATCTATAGTGGTGGTAACCTAAAAGACTATCACTCTCATCCAATTAGTTTCCAGTTTTACTAACTGGTCTATGTTTTCTTTAGTCCAGGTAATAGTCTCTTCCACTCTAGGATGGAAGTAATAATACTCCAATATTTCCAATCAATTATTCAATAATTCAAGTATTTTTCATAATAAAATTTCATATATTTCACCATATATATGTTCTTTAATGATTTCACTCATGTTGAGACCCATCCTTTTAAATTCTTCTTCTATGAAGTGCCATATTTTCTAGTCTAACCAGGTTTCAATATCTCATTATCTTGGTAACCATATTTTCATAGCTTCTTTTAGAAGGATTATTTCTATGTTCACCACACCATTGTTAGTATAGGTTTTTAGTTTAATAGAACATGATAAAGATGAGGATAGCTAATTTTTATTAGTCTATGTAGGATAGTTCAGAGAATTCATATTTACTAGAAGCATGATAGAAATGAGTGATTGTGCAATTAAAAGAAAATAAGATTAACCAGATTGTTCTTTAGGTTTATAGATCATTTAGATTACTTTGAGATAGATTAAACCAAATAATTAAACATGATAACACACATAAGGAATAATATAAGAAATATGATAGGTAACCATAACTATAAAGTCTATATTGATCTCAGCAAAGGTTATCAACTCCTTCATACAATCATACATATTTATTATCACTACAGTTCTTGACTATTCATATTCTTATTCATACATTAGTTCTAGAATGAGGATAATATTCATCTTTTATCCTTTCATAAGATAAGAGGATAGGAACAAATACGTATAACCAACAATTTCATATATAACTAATGAATATTCAAATAATATCCTATGTAGCTTTTCTTATCTAATTTTCTTTTCCCAATAGATATAATGGTGTATCTCATCACATGTGTCAAAAACCATTGATCTTTAGTTCTAAAATGAAAAATTTGTCACATCAACATGCCTCATGCCCAAATTAAATGCATGTTAAATCTAGAAATAAATCAATAAGGCATTCAAGATAAAATAAATCAACACAAAAATTATAAAGGTAAATCGTTGAACTCCAATTTTGTATTTTAGACTTATAACAATTCAAATAGTCAAGCTCAAAGTTGAGTGTTACACTTTCTAAAGTATAAAGAGTTTATGGTTTTCACTTCATCTGCTACTCAAAGAATCATTTAGGGCACATGATCAAATAGAGTGATCTCATATTATAATGCTTCTATTTTAAGTGCAAAAAAAATAAATGGGCATCAATCTTATGCTCTGAAAAATAAAATTTCGTGATCCTAAACCATTCAAGTTTATCCAAAATGTTGAATAGAAGCTTTTTATTTTGGACCCTATACAAGTTCCACAACCTCTAGCTCTTACATTGTCACATAGGTTTCACAATATAGATGTCGAGTGACTAATATGCCTACTAAATTTTAGTGATATTGGAGAGGATTTTCATCTACTCCTCAGCCATTACAACAATGACAACATCTATCTTTCCCTAGATGTGACTACCATGATCAATATACCAATAATGGCTAGAGTAATTGAGATGCCTGCATGTAAAGGCACCTCCACTTATTCAATAAGTTAGAGACACATTCACCTATGGATCTTATATAATTCCCATAAAAAATATCTTGATGAACTTGTGCACATTTTGGTTGAACACATAACTCACCATTTCTATCAAATGACTCAATTCATGAACCAAAAAACTAAGGGCATAATTGACATCATTCACAATATGAATCATCACAATGAAAATTTCAAATATAATGAGTTCTTTGTGAAGGATTTCATCACCAACATTGAGAAATTTTGCATGACTACCAACCAACCAAACTTTCTAGCATTAGTTTCTCATCTTTCTATTATGCTTCACACAATGGAAGTCCCTAGAAGCATAAATACATCTAGACATTGACTATTGGCTTGCATAATAGTTCTAAGATATGATCTAAACATAAGAACATGTAACCCTTTCTCATTAAGACAAGTTAAATCAATTATGGGATGAAATTATATAACTCATCACAACACATCCTCTAATTTTCACTTGATGTCATGTAATACTTGGGACAACATACAATTGTTACCAAGTTACCAAAAGGCATCACAATTTGGATTCATGAGTTTTCAAAGTAATTGTTTAGTTCTCTATTGTATTTTATCAACATAGATATGGTAAATTTAGAGGTAAATAAAAAAAAAGCTTATACATTTAGGAGAGCCACACCATTATAGATAATACCCCCTTGCATAATAGTTCTAATAGAGCAACAAGTTGAGTCGACTACATCATAGGCATAAAAGGGAAATTTGAAGGCCTCTATCAAACTATAGCCCTATCCTCTAAAAACATAAAAGACACAAAATATTGTGGCTTAGATCAATGATCCAATGATGTCTAGGATTATAATGAACAAGAAGTTTAATAGGTCATGATGGAAGACATGGCTGGTGACATATGAAAATGAAGATGAAAAAAAATATTTTTCTAGAAATTTGTGCACATAATTCAAGTGAAAAATAAGGTTCTAAAAAATCTATGGGTTGAAATCCCACCTTACCTTTCCTTGATCATAGTGGATGCTATAAGATATAAGGCTAAACTATAGAGATTACTACCAAGTTATTTGAAGAGTGGCCATCTAAAACTTTTGCTATTATAGACCCTTTTGCACCATTAACCAAAATCCCTCTAAAAGTAATTGTTCAATGAAGGAAAACTTGATGAGAGACTCAGGTGTCCATTAATATACAATAAAAATTTGTAGATTTCACATTTTAGGTTGATCCCTCTATACAACTGACATAATGATCTCCTACTATAACTTTACCACTAGCCAAGTAAAGATTGGTCACCCTAGGAAAGAAAACATCATATGTTCTTAGTGACACTATGTGACAACGTGACACACTATCAACTAAATAGGACCCACTCATAGATACTTAGAATTTGGTGGTAGATCAACCAACATCAGAAGAACAACAAGCCATACAAGAAGAAGCAATGAGGGTTGTACAATTATGTGCACACTAGGAGTAAAATAAATGTCATAAATATGAGTCATAATAGAAAGAGAATCTCAATAACATCAAGCTTAAGCACAAATGTAGGCTAAATAAGTTGAGACCATGAAAAAGGTCAAAGATGTAGAGTATCTTCATATGTAAGTTGTTAAGGATGTATAAAATGCAAAAGAAACTATAGATATAGACAAACAAGTTAAGGAATGAGAGTATAGAAACAAAAAGAAACTTTAGATGTTAGGTTTCAGTGTAAGTAATCCCAAACTAATGTAACTACTACTCAATAATGAGCTAATAAAGCTAAATAAATTCAAAAAAAAGAATAAACTTAAGTCATTAAGAAGAGACAAGCCCAAGCATATAAGGACAAATAAGAACAAGAATGCATAGCCAAGGCACATGAAAAACATGATGTAAGGCAAAAACCCACATAGAACAATAAAAGGATATTGCACTTGATTTTTAAATAAATCAAAATGAAGTAAAACAAAAATAATATGTAGAAGAGGAAATAAAAAATGAGGATGTGGTAAACCACATTATAAGGAGGAACCACAAGAGAATGTGCAAGAGAATATTGTGGAGTAGGCATGACAAGAAGAAAATGCACCATAAGAAGACTTTGCCACCCAAGGGGTGAATGTTTAGTATGTGGATATGGGATGTTCCCATGGTAGTTATGAGGCATAATAAATTTTATCTTCCTCTTTTTAAAAATGTCATGCACTAACCCAACAATTGTAATGACCACATTGGACATAATCCTATTGAGGCAAGAAGCATCCTTGGATGTTTCTCACTTACCTCTATCAAATTAATTAGAGGGTATTATTGCTTTTCAAGAATCAATTTTAAAAAAGGATACATCATTATATTAGGAGGCTAAATAGCTCAAAGTTCAAACCATTGAGCTCTGAATCCACTTACAATAAGATGAGAAGATCATTTAAGACACTTGCCTAGCATTGGTCACACATGTCATCAGTGATTAAGTCATGTCCTACTAGTGTAGGTTGAAAACATTTATTTCTCACCCAGAAATAGATTTATGCACTACATAGAAGTTGTGGGAACCTATTTCCTTAGGGAAAGGCATCAAATTATAAATTGAGAAACTCATCACTCTATTGGAAGAGTATCAAACTATTTTGGAGGTTGTTACAATACAAACACAATAGGTTACACAAAACATGTTGGATTATAAGCAACAACTAGTCACAACACTATCTTGTTTGAGTTCAAATTTTCCAAGGACATTATTACTAATGAAAAACTAGTGAGCCACATGATAACAACAAAGGGGATGGATGTTGTATTTAATTAATATCTAAATTCTAGAGATAATGTGTGCAAAAATATTTTGGATTGGTAGATCCATATTGTGTGAAATGTTTTTATAGGACTTTAGTCATATATACATTTAGATAAAATGGAATAGCTTAGAAGTGAGATTCAAAAATGGGTTGAAAACACTAAGGTATCCATGAGAATCACTAACAATGTTTATCTCATATAACTCATAGGATATCAATCCCCTTTGTTCACATTGTTAATGCTAATCCAAGAATCCATGATGGATTGGAATGCTTACAAGAAAGATATGTCACCATTCACTAGTTATATTGAATAGATCATCAACACTCATACCTACATACCACTATTATAATAGAAGATCATGGCCCAATACAAGGATACATAGATGCATCCCAAAGATACATCTGTAATGGATCCATCTTCATCTATGCCACCTCCATCTAGTTAAGTATTATGCAATACATACTTTCAAAATTTTGGGAAGCCATTTTTATTAAGAAAGACTTAGTTTGATAAGTGGGGTCAGGATGGTTGAAAAATCATAAAGGTTAGCCACATATTTATGAAATCCTATTGAAAACCCTTAAAGGGTATTAGGTTGGTATGCTTCTTAGTTAAAAAATTGAAAAGGTGAATAAGTAGTGCGTAAGATGTGAAAACTAGAAATGGTGCCTTGAATAATTTTTGTAAATATTATTGGGTCCAACCACTTATTTCTAGTTCCCATGATTAGATCAATTTAGAGCTCCTTGTAAAATTAACTTAGGATGAGACAACATTAAAAGTCTGGGAAAGTGTTAGTAGAAGAACAAAGATTAAAAAACTATGAAGTGTAATTATTTTCTATATGTGTGTAATGCACTCATTTTATGACAAGCTAGTTTATTTTATCTTTTCTTTAATAAGTGTTAATAGGTTAAAAGACAAATATACTCCTCTTGGTGCCAAGATCAGATAGAATCTAGAAATCCAAATATGTAAGAATCTATATATATGCTATTATTTATAAGAAGAAAAGGTTCCATATTTAGAAGAGATAAATATAGATTTATTGGTTATGGTTACCTATATGGTTTCTATATTTGTTCTTTGTGTATAGTTTATTGTGTATATTTATGGTTATTTCCTTTATTAATTATTTTCAATGATCTAATTGTAGTTGAAATTATTTTTGCCTTTCATTAGCATGATATCATAGGATAAAGATATACTTTAAATCTTCCTTTTAATCTTTTCTTTTAAACTCCTTGGTTATTTAGTCTGAAACTATGAGTTTATCACATAAATATCCTTGTCCTTAGCATGTTCTAATGTTATATCAAGAACATCTACTAGAAAATCTAGAAAATAAGTACATGTCTATAATATGTAGTAAAGCATAATAATCAGGTTTAAATATTTTTGCATAGTATATAAGGCTTGGTCATCATAACAACAATTGTTAGACTAAGAGATAATAAATTTAGGCACAAAGAGATAGTGAATGCTAACCTTTCAATAGTGTGAAGGTTTATAACTAAAAGGTACAACCATGATGGATATTTCTAAGTGTTCAATACTAGAGTACTACATAAATTAGAATTTAGTGTTTAAATTATATATAGAGAGAGATATTATGACTTATTTTGGTGATCTAACATCTTGTAATATTTTTTATTGGATGTATGTTTTTAAATTTTTCACCTGAGACAACTAGAAATGAGTCAACTATCATGTACCTATGATTTTTATAATGTCAAGGATTTTATTATAATTTTAAGATGTGATAAAAAAAAATGTATGCAAATGTAATGTGACAGATGTTTACAAGATTAAAAATCTACTAATGACTATCTTGTAGGTGATGATCAATCTATTTCATATAAACAACAAATGAATTTCAAATTTTAAAAAATGGGATGAAAGGGTCATAGTATATATGAGATAGTGAAAGTGAAGAAATATACATCAAAATTTTAGAAGGAAGAGGAGGATGACCTAATCTTTATGAGCAAAAGGAAACATTAGATTTCATACTAAACTTATAAAACATTAGTTTTATTGGTTTTATATAGATATGTCCAACCATGATTGAATAAATAAGAGGGATGAGATTATCCTTTTAGCATAGGCATCTAGGTAAAGATTTCTAGGTATTTGTATTGCTTTTTACACACTTTCTAAAATGAATTTTTTATTTGTTTTATTTTGTGACCCCTTACACTTAGTCTCATGTGACTAGGAAGATGCATGGGCTCATCAACAAATGGTATATGTAGTTAAGTAAGGTCATATCCCCCTAATTTTAATTCCATGCAACCAATGATATATGAGGGCTCAACACAGAGGATTAGTGAAGGGAGAGAGATGTGAGATTGATTTTATTTACATAAGCTATATTTTGTATTAGTGCCTTTCTTTTTATTTCCTTTTCTTTAGTAGGGGGAGGCTCTTAACCTAAAATATTGGTGCCATAAAACTATTAATATGCAATCACTCATCAACAAGGACCAAAATATGTGAATAAGGTTACTAAATTTGAGCAAACTAGTGTATTTTCTTTGAGAAAATAATAAAAAGAGGATTTATCATGGGCAAGTTTTTAGACTAGGTTATAGGCTAGGGTTCCTAAGTTTTCAAGAAAGTGTAGAAGAATTAGGTGCATAATTCTCATAAGAACTAAGACAAGACTCTATTTCATACTAATTTTGAGAATTTTTTCTAATGGAAATATAGTGATATGAAAATGAGATGGTGATATGCTTTATTTTTAAATTCCTTATCACACAAAACTTGTATCTAAATAACCACTAAACAACTAATCAAACATAAAACATCACTTGAACAATGGAATTTTATTTTAATTATGCCAATAAGGAAATGTGAAAATGTAATATCTATATGTGAAAAATGTTTGAGATGTAAAGAGTTGACATATTCATCTAATTCCTTGCCATCAAAGGTGAAAAACCATAATTTTCCATTATTGAAATATTTGGTCACCAAATATAAGCCCAAAAAAATTGGACCTAAACTTCAAAACTTTCCATTTTTTATTTATTCCACTTTCAAATCTCAAGACAAGGTCTCCTACTTATATGACATGTTTGTGAAATTTTTTATTGAATTGATAATATTGATCATAAAGAATAATCAATCTTGTTTTTCTTATCACATTTGAGTAGGGAAAAATAGGAGTTTCTAAAAACTCAATATGACATTTTATATGATCCTCTAATTCTCAAGGGGAGAGAAAATTTCTAGTATTTAGGATCTTTGGCTACTTCTTAGAATCAATGTTGATTTATATGCTGTCATGGGTCAAATTTTAATCTTATTCCATAAGCGTTGGAGGGGTAGGAAGAAGATGAATGGTTTAATCATATAATATAACATATAAACTATAATTTTACCCTTCATGATGAGTTATTGATACAATACATTAAAGAGAGGGTCATTAGGTTCTTTTGGGGGATTATCTTAATGTCTAACACTTCCACCATTCCAACATGGTGGACTTCACAATGGAGTTGAGAAATTCTAGGCCAAAAGTTATGTGGGGACTATAAGTCCCAATCTTATATGGATCAAATGGGATCTAATAATTTCATCATTTTCAATTATGGTAATGATTTTAGTGATAAAATTTTCAAGATGGCTAGTGTTGTCATGGGAGTTTTTACACTCACTTTTTCCATTATTTTTACCCCTTTTACCTCATGTTTCTCACTTGGTGGAGATTTAGGGTTTTCATAATTTGAATTCAAGATGTAAGTTATGGTTGTTATTGGTTCCTTATCTTTAAATAAAGGTGGGGTATTCCCCACATAATTTTTATATATGTGATAGTCAATATAAATCTTGGGTATTTTATTGATGTTGATTTTGAGGGAATCAAAGATTTTAGGATCACCTTGAGAAAAAAACCTTCCATAAATAAAGGACTAAAATCTCTTAGAATAGGGTAGAAGGGATCACCTTCATCCTTTAGATCTAGGGCCTTACCAAGATCATATTATAGTTTTTATCTCTATCAGTCACATAAAATTATGTTAATAGAGTTTGGGGACCCAATGTTACTAGAGGTAAGATGGTCCCAATGGAGGAAAACTTGAGGGTATCATAGCCCCACAAGGTTTTTATACTGGTGGAGTAATTAGTTTTTCTAAACCAAGATTTTTTGAAAATTAAAAGGGGACTATATTAACAACCACCCAATTATATAACATTAATCTATTTGAGTAGTTTTTATAAATATAAACTTATAAATACAAGGTTGGATCTCCCCTCTTATCCATCTTGGCATCTAGGGGAAGAATACTAAGGTTAAAAAAGTAACCAACATACCTCAAATTCTACCCTAATAGAAACATATCTAATTCAATGTGATTAATTTGGGTTTGTGGTAGAGGCATGACCTAGATATATGGCCCAATCTTAAGGCATCATTTAATGACAAATGATGGGTAGGATATTTTTTAAGTAGGCCCATAAAAAAAATGTGGTAAAACATATTTGTTATATCTATAACTAAATCATAGTTCTCCATAGGCCTAATATTACTTTGTGTATTAAAATTTATAAAATGGGTAGAAATGGGAGTCATTGGGTAGTACTCCCTTGTGTAAGTGATGACATTTTAATAGTAATTTTTTATATTTATAAGACACCTATCATCATATTTTCCCTTAGGGTCCCATGTGGGGATCCACATCAAGGTTACTAAGTTTATAAGTGGAAGCTTTGGTATCATGGGTGCATTTTAGAAATGGTTGGTGAGTGAGGTTATCCTATGGTTATTTTATGCATTGCATTTTTGGTGGTTGGGAAATATATTTTTATATATGTGTAAGTTAGAATTTTTAGGTGACATAAGACCAATTGATGGAGATTGGGGGTTTGTATTAGCATTTTATAGGAATATGTCTACAAATTTTTTCCATTTGTCTTTAGAGAGTTTTTGAATGAATTTTTTATATTCCTTGCTAGCATAGGTGTCATCACTAATGAATATATATAAAATATAATAGATATTAGGATTTTAATCCCAAGGCCTTTAGTTTTAACCTTGTTACCAAACCTTTGTTGGTTTTTTCCTCAGTAAAAGTGTTGGTTTTGGTATTGGTCATTATCATAGAAATGGCCCTAGAAATAATTATATAATTATGTATCACATGGTGAAGGATGATTAGAATATACAACATAAATTACTCATCACTCCTTAGTTTATTTTTTTAAATTATTATTGTTTATGGTTGACTTTGATTATTATTCACATTATTTTTTATTTTTACCTGATCTATTATACCATCAGTAGTAGAATTATAATTTTTTTGGCCTTAATTTTTGGTGTTATTTAGGTTTTAATTTTATTTATTAGCAGTGATTATTCACCCATTGGGCCTATAGTTTCATTAGCTACTATCAATTGTTACTTGGCATATTTTATGAGCACTCTCAAGATATTATTTATAGGACCTATAAGGGAACTTTTGAATTTCTTCCCTTATCTCCTTATTGATAGAATACAAAAAGAGATCGTGTAACTCTTGCTAGTCCTTATATGGGGTGATTACTGAGGAAGATAAGACTTGTCATAATATGTTAATGAAATTAAAATTATATTCATTGAAATATTACCTGATATGAAATAAATCTTGCATGTCAATATTAATAAGCTTTTTCATATCAAAGGCCTTGAAAAACTCAACCATAAGTTATTAGAAGGAATGATTAAGTTGGTAATACCAATACAAGGAGATTCATTCCAAGGTAATTGGGAATACCTTGGTGACTACCCCATCCCAAGGTATAATCTCTCTAACAATGGTCATATATGCCTTCACATGTGTATTGAGATATCCCTCCCCTTATTATTTGGGAGTTTAAGTAGGGGACATAATATAATGACTCATATTTTTTGGTTGAGGAGTTATTTTAAATATATTTTGAAAGTACCATGGAACTAAAATTTGTCATAGGCATGTTGGGATTAGCTTGAAGGAGAGGGGTTGGATAAGAATTGGGTGAAAAATTGCTAGAAGGAATAGGTGTGAATTAGAAAGAAAGAGTGTATTAGACTAGGAATTAATTGTCTAGATGGGTGTATTTAGAAGAATATGGTAATATGAGGTAAATATTTGGAATAAAAAGTGACATTTGGCACTTGAATAATGGATCATACATGGGTGGCACATTAGTCGATACATAGTTAGGGGTAACTAATAGTGGTGTGTTGGTTGCCACATTTTTCAAATGAATGTATGGGAAATAATATCCTACAATATCTTAAGTATAGTGTTGGTAAGATATATGATTTTTACAAGCTATAGGGTTGGGGAATGTATAGGTAATAATGTCCCTTGAATATTTGTTTAAAATGTAGTTAGTGGAAGGTGGATTAGTTTAGCAGTGTTGTGGTTGATATGTTATTGCAAGCATATGTATAGAGGAGGAATGACCTTGATTTTAAAGGTGAGAGGTAACCCCTTGATTTAGACAGGCTTGGATACTCTATATATCCAAAATTTGACCCACCAAGGTGGAGATGAGTTCATTCAATGAAGAAGTTGTGTTAGATTTAGGAATCTCCTTTATAAAATATTTGGGAGGAAAGGTCTAATATCTAGTAATGAATCGGTTTATGTTACAAAGTCAAGAGGATTCATCATGGGGTGATCATGGGGGATGGATGAATTTTTTTTCATGTGGAAGGGTGTGAGGTTAAGTTTAATTTACTCAACACATCTTATAGAACATATATTATATTAATATAGTGATTGAATATTCATTTTCTTTTTGTATCTAAGCTTTACAATCTAATATATGGTATGGTTACAATTTGGATGTGGATCCCACCTCTAATATTGAAATTCATATTATTATATTCAAGGTAAATACTATCATTTTTATAGGTTTCCCACACTTATTGAATTACCTTAGACTTAGTTTGTAAGTTTGAGGTAAAAGAGTTTTGGACTTGATTCTCCACACTTTGATTAGAGTTGGTATTGTTCTAGATAAAGGAGGAGGATTCACTAAAAACTTGGTGTCTCCTTACATAGATATTATGGTTAAAATTTCTATCAAACTCTTGGCTAGACATATTTAGAGGGTATATAAATACCCACAAACTAAATGGAAGAGAGGAGAGAAGGTGAATGAAATAAAATAAATAGGAAAACACAAAATGAGAAGCCTTTCACATCATGTTCACAAACTTTTATACACTTGTAAAGTGACACACTAAACTTTGTGCAATTGACCTCTTGAGGTCTAGCTAAGATATCCAATGAATGGGTAACATGATGGATTGTCTAGTGATTAGGTTGTATAGATTGATCTAGTTACAATATTTGAATGGGAAAGGCTAGAAAAATTGGCTAGTTACACTGAGGTATAGGAATGGGAGTTTTTATGGTAGTTAGATAAAGATGATTTTGGTATTACTAAAAAATATTACCTAATTTATCTCATTTTGAGTGACATATTTAGAGTATATGGAATCCCAAGAACCCTTGATATGATTTAGGATGAGATATTAAGAGCTCTCAGTCGATGTTTGGTTCTATGAATTAGGAAAAATGAGGTTGTAAGATATTATGGATTGATTTGGAATGATCAAGTTGACCAATGCTATCTAATTTCATTATAAAATAAAATAGTATGAGGCTAGACCTAAATATAGAGTAAATGAAAGTGGAGGCTCAAACTTGAGGTTGTTAACGTAGTGACCTAGAATACAAAAGGGTCTTTCTATCACTAGGCACTATAATCAGTGATATTATTCATCAAGGGTATTAATAAAGCTAATTATGAGGTTTTTGAGTGGGGTGGATTTGAAAAAATTAATTCTATGTTTAGAATCAATTGTCACTCTGAAAGGTACATACTAGAATGAGATCTGGTACTCTAGGGAATAGGTTAGTCCTCTATATGTAAGGTAGCTCTAGGAGTGTCATCCAATAGTGGGGAAAGGTTATTTTGAAAAAAAATTAAGCATATATATTTTATTATGTTTTGAATATTTAATTTTTATTTTAGAAAGGTTGGTAGTAATGTTTTTCACCCGTGTTAGTCTTGATGAAGTTTGGCTCAAGTTTGTTTTTTGTTTATTTTTGGTAACATTTTTACAAATAGAAATGAAACTAGAATAATTTATAAAATTAAAATACTTAAAATTAAATAAATTAAGATCTGAAATTAAAATAAAATGTTTTATTTTTCTATTTGTATGTTTTTTTAATTTTTCAATAATTCAATGTTAGACTAGATTTCAAAAAAAAGATGAGAATGCTGATTTTAACTTTTCATAATTTGAAACATGAGAGTTTTCCATACAATTAAATAAATGAGAATTATTTTATTTTTTATTTTCAAATGAAAATAAATGAAATTTATTATATAATTGATATTTCAAATTTTCAAATGGTGAATAAGATCTAAAACCTAGATTGGGTTTTTCAAACACAACTTTTACATTTTCATAAACTAATCCACATATGAAAGCTAAAAATGAAAGTTTTAAAAATTTTGAACTATTTAACATGAATATAGATAATTTAAGGTTGAATTAATTCAATTTTTAAGTTATTATTTTTTAATTTATAATAGTGTTTTTTTATCATAGATAAAATCTAGAATGCAAGTTTATCTTTTCTTGATTTTCTAGCATTTGTTGTGAATGTGTTTGTGGACGTTTGTTGTGGGTGTATGTAAAGATAAAAATGAAAATGAAATGATTTAATTTGGATGTAATTAATTTTTTAATCCAGCTAATCAATCCTATATAATGTAATTATTGCTGCTCTTTAATATTTTGATATGTAAAGCAACTAAGAAAATCAAAACTATTATTTTCAATGCAATAGATTGTGAGAGAAGATTATTTGTTTCTTTTTTTGGTGTTTTATAACTATTTTAAAAATTATTGATCTATTATAAAGATAAAAAAATTATCTAATGAATAAAATAAAATAAAAGTAACAACTTGGCCAATGTTGAGATCAGTTGAAGGTGAAGAAATAATTGGTGTAAATTTAGAATCCTGAGGTAGCTATTTCATTTGCTTAATGAAAATCATGGGGACTCTATAATGAGAAGGATGATAAAAAAATGGAATTGAATGGATAAAAACATGAAAAAGAAAATAACTGACTATGGCTATATTGATTCACAAACAAAAAATAATAGGTTACAAGCTTAATGAATTTGATTCTCCAAAACTCATGGAATATGACTAGAATATAATTGTAGAATAAGGAAAAATTATTAAAAAACACAAGAAAGTGGGATATGGATTTGAAATATTATAAGCTTCAATCACATGTACAAAATTTATATCTAAATTTCTTGTCAAATTGAAATACATGTAATGAGGAAGAAAGAGTTATGACATGAAGTTAACTAAAGACTAACTTGATAAAAACAATGTTAAGGGTGAACTGGGCAATCAAGTAGGTGAACTCAAGAATTAAAAAAATGTAACCAAAACCAAGAAAAAAGTGTGAAAAATGAAGTCTCAGTAATAAATTTCAAAAATGTTCATAAGGTGGGGAAACCACCACCTTATGTAGGTAGGGAAAATGTATTTGTTGTGGAGGTTTATGAAAATACTACTATATCTCGTGTTTTCACCATTGTGGTTCCATTTTCACCATAGAAGGAAACACTTAAAATTTTAAAAATAAAGGATTAAAAAATGAAAAATTTAACATTTATAAAGGCCAAAACATGTAGTGAAAAGTTGAAAAATGGAAGACATTTGATCTGAGTATTTTTTTAGTGGATAACATTGCATCATCAAAGGATTTATCATAAAAAATTTCACCATGCAAAATTTGGTTGCATATAGACACAACATGGCCATGACTTAAATTAGAGGATCATATAACAAAACTAACAAATGATGTTAGAAAAAATGATTAATTCACTCCTATAACAAGAAGTAAATCACACATCAATGATCACACAATGTAATAATTATCAACATCAAGCACACATGGATAGAAAAAAATTGGTCTACATAATCAATCAATGTCAACTTTCAATATAAAAAAGATAAATATATAAAAAATAACATTATATAAAAAAAGAAAGAATAAGTAATGTATAATAGTATTTTATGATAAATGGACTAGTATATAAAGACATAACCTAATGTGTGTAAAGATGATCCCAATATATTCATGCCTCCATTATATAAATATTTCCCTTGGGTGTAAATAATGTAAAACATATGAATGTAATTATATCATATGTAACTTGTATGTTCTACATGATACTCATGTATGCCATAAAATGTGTTGGTGCTTGCATAATAGGCCCTAATTTTTTATAAATCATGTTACCTCTTTTGTCTTTTGGATTTTAGTCTCACTTGTTGTGGTCTACTTGGTTTTCACCTATTTGGTCATTATTTTTGCATACCTCATTTTGTGTGAAAAATTAGTATCTAAATTCATCCTATTGTGGAGACAAATTTTGAGTAATAAATTTTCATTTATAACACTTTTCCAAAAATAGGTCTCTCAAGGTTGTTTGGTCTCCTTTCATGAATTGGGCTAATTTCCTTGATTAGGTCTAAGGTAGGAATCATGGTGTTTTGAATGAAATCATGGTAAAAACCTTGTTTTAGTCTAAATGATCCTTTAAAATCCCCTTTCCTATGGCATGTGGGTTTAAAAAACTAACTAGATCTTTAGGGGAGGCTTCATAAGCCCTTCCTTATGTTATTTACACCCTAATGCCTAGTTTGGTCATGGAGGCCTCATGGCCTCCTTGTTATGGTATTTGAGGTTTAAACCACAAATAGGTTAAAGGAGAGTCTCAAAACCTTCCAACCTTTATAATCATTCCCAAAGGAATGATTGGGCCTAAATGGGGCCTATCATCCCTAGCCTTGTGGTCATCAAGTTTTAAACCCTGACTAGGCCGGGGGGGTGTATTAGCCCCCTTTATTTTATTTTATTTTAATTATTTTTTATTAAAATTAATTTATTTTTATAAATATAGGTCTATGTACCACTTCCATGATGCAATGTGGCCTCTCAAAGCTCGATTACTTTTATAGGCCCTTTTTTATGACATCCCAAAAAATCTTACGATTATCTCTAAAAATTGTATGAAAATGGTTATTTACTCATATTATTTTCCTTGAAATTTTTTTTTAGTGCCATTAATATCATTGTAAATTTTTTTTTATTGGATTTTTATTGGTGTACATCATGTATGAATAGAATAAAAAATTTAAAATTGTCAATTTCATAACTTCTTTTTTCCAATTAATGTTACATTTAACTATTTTAATTTATCTTATTTTCTTTCATAAATGTGATGTTTTATCATTTGTATTTTGCATAATTGCATAAGGAGAGTAGAAATCCACTTATGGATAATATTTTTACTTGAATATAAAACATGATACCAATATTTAACGGATACAAAAGTGCATCAAAGAGGGAATTTTTGTCTTGGATATATGCATTTAGAATATTATATTGTTTCACTTGTTATTGGAATCAAATGCTTGGGCTTATTAGATTTAATCTTGGCACTCATTACGTAGAGATTTTCCTTTTGAAAAATCAATACGGGCCTTCAATCTTGACCCTTGTATGTAATATTTTCACCCACCTCATGAGTGGAAGGCTTGTCTTCACCTAGACCAAGTGCCTATATAATATTTGAAATAATATTAAAGGGATTAGAAGATTTCCTAGAGAAATTAGAAGAAATCAATTTTTTATTTTTACTTAGTTTTATTTTTGTTTTATCCTCTTCCAAACATGAGCTATGTTTTTATACTACAAAAAATTTAAATTGATCTAGTTGTGATGAATTACAATAAGTACTTCTAAGAAATATATGTCAAATTGAAAGGATTTAAAGACCAAATTTTATTGTGTGTTCATGCATATGGTTATTTTGTTCAAATTTTCTTCATAGCCAAAGTCTCCTCAAACTTCTGCATCATATTTTGTTTATGGTTTTGTGTATACTAGTAAAACTGAAGATTAGTTATATGGGATTTGCTTAATCAACTGATCATATTTATCTACATCTCAAAACATGCTTAGATATTTCCTCTTTACTCTTATCTTTTGTTATTTTTTATAAATTTATTATATTAAGTTTAGAATAGATCTAAAACTTGAAATTTGTGTTTAGGAGTTATATCTTGATTTCAAAGTTAATCATTATTATTTATGAACTATTGAATGTATTCAATTACAAGAATGTATGTTGAATCAAATAATTTTCTATGTTAAATTTAAAGCTGTTGATTTTGGGTAATTTATCTACATTTATTGTCCCTTGTGTATTATAACCTCACATCAACAAATATAACATTATTTTTCTTTTTTTAAGCTTATTTCAAAATTACCCTTGAAATGGAATAGTTTCACATCAGACAACTAGGTTGTTCAATAAGTAAAGATCTAGTAATATAGATCTTAGAGAGATTTTGTCTCCTTCCAAGAGAGGTTGGGTAGATTTTCATGCTATCTAAGTTGGTGTTAAAAACTACCCATCAACAATTGGCATTATAAGGAAGGCCTAAACCTAAAATTTAGATTTAATATTTTGGAGATGTTACTAAAATTGAGACATTGTAGGTATCAAATTGGAAAAATCAACTAATTTTCTATGTTAAATCTAAAGTTTCTAATTTTTATGTAAATTATTTACATTTATGGTCCCTATTTGTGTATTTTAAGCTTAGATCAACGTATCCAACATTATTTTTCATTTGTTTAAGCTTATTTCAAAATTATCATTAAAATGGAATAGTTTCACATTAGCCAACTAAGTTGTTCAATAAGTCAATACCTAGTAATATCGATCTTGGAGAGATTTTATCTCCTTCCAAGAGAGGTTGGGAGGATTTCCACCCTATCTAAGTTGGTGTGCCAAAATACCCATCAATAATTGGCAATAGAAGGAAGGCCTCGACTTAAAATTTAGCTTTAACATTTTGGAGACATTACTAAAATTGAGACATTATAGGTGTCAAACTACAAAATAGATTAATTATCATGAATTAAAAGTCTCTTGAGGGTGAATTTGAGTTTTTATACATTACAGAGCATATAAAAACTAGAATTTACAAAGGAACATCTAAAACTAGGCATATTTATTCAGTTCGTAGTTCTCCCACAGTTATTTTTACCTTTGTAAATCCTTTTGATATTCCTTTAAATCCTTCAATGGTTTTTTTTTATATTAGAGAATGTAAATTCCCTATTAAAACTTGAAGGGTTACCCATTATTTACTTCATAATATCAATAAATTCTTCTCAAAACATGTATATGGTTAGATTTTAACCATAAAATAACACATGTAGACTTTCAAAGATGTCATTATAATAACTCATATCCAATATGAGAATGTGGCTTATTTATTTTTTATTTACACTTTGGATGAAATGGATTATAATTGATAGCTTGGTTTGCTAGATGGATCTATTACATTTCTTAATGACCTTAAAACTATGGTTTTCAACCATTTCTAAGTTTCTATTGATCTTGCTATTCTATACCATAAATGTGTTTCTACCCATAGGGAACCAAATGAGCCCATGAGAATGTTTAACATTAATTTATATAAGTAGTAAAAGAGGTTGAAATAACCATACACATAAATGGAAAATATTGATATTCAATCTTATTTAAGAGATTTAGATCTGATGACCTCTATCTTCCTCAAAATGACTCATGTAACTCTTGCATATTTATCTCTAGCATATCATGAATCCATAAATATTGATGAATAAATGATTCCATATGAGTATGGTGATGGTCCATTTCCTTCATTTGGATAACTTGGTGTATATAGTGTAAGTGTAGTCAATTAATGGACCACTTTATGGACATTAATTAGTATAAATGCGTATGTGTTATTGACATAACTATATACATTACATTTAAATAACCATGATCATTATTGAGACATAATGCATGTGTGTTTCTATGTTAAATAAACATTTACATGTTCCTATTACATATAAATGCATACATGTTCTTATGGTATCGAAACACATGCATTTCTAAATGCATTTTTTATAAAAATGAAAAAACAAGACTTCATTCCTCATTTGTTAAACATGTTTCTTTGCTCATCTATCATGTATAGCACAAATAGTGTTCACATTCTAACCTACCATTTATGTGGGGAGATAAATTGACTACCTTCATCACACTTTATTGAGTTTGTGTTAATAAATTGAAAATTTTATGGTAAAGGAGAGGTTATTAGACTAAATTCTTGTAATTTAACACAAAAATTACTAATTATTTAAGATTTTCATTATTTTTTGTTAAAATAATTCATTATTTTTTTGTACAACCCATTCAATAAGTAAAAAACATCCTAACCCTCCCAACCCTCCTAACCCTCCTATCTATCTTAACCCTCATAACCCTCTTATCCCTCATATAATTACACAAAACCTTCCAAGTAGTCAGGAGGATTTGGTCATGCATATAGTTGAAATAAACTATGAATTAAAGAGATAATTAAGAGAATGAGGGACCCTCATTCAACCAACACCCATTGTACTTGATTTGTAGATAGTTTAGAGGAATTATTAGGCTAGTTTGATTCATTAATGGGTCAAATTTATATATGGACATATTATAGATATAGATGTAGGTATTACTATACTAATAAATTATTCATACATCCTGTGAAGGATAAAAAAATATAAAAAAGACAAAATTTATGATTATTCATTAATCTATCACCCAATTACCTACCTCCATTATCATGTAAATATTTCTTAATCCATTGGTGTTAGCATCCCTTGATAAGGGAAAATATTTGGGCCTAATTGTGGATGGTATTTGATCATGTGACTTATAACAACTGTGAGGTTCCTTTGTATTTTTTGAGGAAAATATATTATGATTTTATCCTAAATGAAATTCTCAATTATTTTGACCACTTAAAGTTTTAGGGTCAATAAAAAGGCTCTATGTAAGATATACTAGGGCACATCATGTGCCTAATCAGCCTATAAGAGTCCCTATCAAAAAGTCATGTCAACTTGAGATAATCATCTATGTAGTGAAGGAGGTTTTTGAGAATTACACTTTGCATGCACTTACTGGCATCATTATTCATTTTTTTGACACATATGTTAGCATTGATGATGCCCAACCACACCATTTTATATGTTTTGGTGCTATATGTAGTGGACCTTCAAACAAGGATGACAAACAATGTAAGGGGGAAAGATACTATGGTTATGATAGATGAATTTTTGGCACATAAATTTGGTTTAGAGACCTCAACTATACCTATGTAGGTATCTTATATATTTGACATGTTAAATTTTAGATATAGTTGTATTTAAAATGTAATAATTAATTTACATATAAAACTCAATTATGTAATTGTTATTTTTCATGTTATAAGAGGAAATGGTCCTAACATTTAAACAACCATATTTTGGGTCATCTACTAGTTCCTTTATTTTTTTCAACCATCTTATACATATATAGAGTGAATTATTCATTAATATTATACTTTATGTACATGTACATTTATTTATATAAATATTTTGAACTACTAATCATATTTTACTTGTTTATTTGATGACCAAAATGGATAATCCTCCATCGATATGGGTTAGAATAGACTTAATCATTGTTTTTATGATTTCATCTATGAATACACTCACTAAGGTATGTTAACTTTTTTATGTTGAATTGTAAATATATACTTGTTTTAATAATTTTAATCTATACTTGTTATATAAATAACATGAAATTATTATCTACACAAGGCTATATAATGATGTTTAATAATACCATTGAGATGATTATCATGGCACTAAATCATGTTATTTATCCTTTTCACTCTCATGTGTGTGAGGTTATTCATACCATTAAACCCATTGAGCATCATACTAAAATTAATTATGACCATAATATTGTAGTATATGCATGTTTAATTAAATTTTGTATAATTTTAAAATTAAATTCTAAACTTGTTTACATGTCTAGTATGTAAATTTTATAACAATATTTGTATATTAACAAGTTCAACTACATGCAAGCTAAGAGCATAAAATGACTCATAATTAGATCTTAGAGTAATCTAAGTCAATTCAGAGACATCTATCTATGAGTAAGGCATCTAAGGGAGAGCCTTATTTGAGTAAGGAAAAGAGAGGGAGGTTTTTTTATGACTAGGATATGTCTTACATGATGTACTTTTTTGTATGCATGTATGGAAATGTACACCAATTTGGCATTTCATACCTATATATAATTGACCTAATATTATGTTATGTTGACATTTTCTATGCCTTAATATCTTGTGTGTGTGTTCATTTTTTGTAGTGATTATCTTTTTGCAACTACCCCATCCCAATGTGTAATCTCTCTAACAATGGTAACATATGCCTTCACAATTATTCTTGGGGAGTTTAGGTAGGGAACATAGTATAAGTACTCTTTGCATGTCCTAGTTGAGAGGTTATTTTAAATAATTTTTAAAAGTCCCATGGTAATGAAATATTCCACATGAATGTTGGAATGAGCCTAAGGGAGAGGGGTTGGATAAGAACTGGGTGTAAAACCACTAAAATGAAGAGGTGTAGGTTAGGGAGATAAAGTGAGGCTAAGAAGTAGATATCTAGATGGGTATATTTGGAAAACATATGGTAATAATAAGGTAAGGGGTTGGAACAAGAAGAAACATTTGGAATTTGAAAATTTGGATCATACATGGGTGGCATGTTGGCCAACATGTAGTTAGGGGTAATTAACAATGGTACATTAGTTGCTACATTTTTTGAAGGAAGGTAGGGTAAATAACATCCTAAATAAATTTAATATGGTGTAGATAACATAAAGGAATGTTAGAAGCTATAGGGTTAGTGAATCCATAGGTAATAATTTCTCTCAGATATTGGTTTGAAATGTGGTTAGTGGGAGATAGATTAGTTTGATAATATTTTGGTTGATATGTCATTATAGCGACATGTGCAGAAGAGGAAAGACCTTAATTTTAATGGTGAAAGTTCATCCCTTGATTTATAGAAGCTTGGTTACTCTCTAGATCCAAATAGAACCCATCAAGTTGGAGATGAGTCCATTCGATGAAGAAGTGGTGTTTTATTTAGGAATCTCTTTAGTTGAATATTTATGAGGAAAGGTTTGATATCTAGTAATGAACTAGTTTACGTTAGATAACTCAGGTGGATTCATCATGGGGTGCTCATAGGGGATGGAGGAATTTTTATTAGTATTGGAGGGGTGTGAGGGACATTTTACTTTTATAAACCCATCCTCTATGATGTGAATTATCTTAATAAATTGATCAAATTTTCCTATTCTTTCCATATTTGGGATTTGCAACCTAATATATGGTATGGTTATAATTTGTGGGTGGATCCCACCTCTAGTTTTGAAATTCATATTTTTATAGTATAACCTAATATATGGCATGGTTATAATTTGTGGGTGGATCCCACCTCTAGTTTTTAAATTCATATTTTTATAGTATAAGTAAATGCTAATAGTTTTAGAGGGGACTTAGACTTCTTTAATTACCTTAGACTTCATTTGTGAGTTTGAGGAAAAAGAGTTTTGTAATTGATTCTCCACATTTTGAGTGGAGTTTTTATTATTTAAGCTAAAAAGGATGCTACACTAGGAACTTAGTGGCTCTTTCTATATCTCTCAAGGTCTAAATTTATATCAAGTTCTTGACCAAACATATTTTGGGGGTATATAAATACCCATAAATTAAATAGAGGAAAGGACAGAAGGTGGAAGAAATGAAATAAAGAGGAAAATATGAAATGATAATCCTTTCATGTTATGTTCACCAAATTTTATACACCCAAAAAGTTGCACACTAACCTTTGTTCACTCAACCTCTTGATGTCTATTTGATATATCCAATGAATGTCTAACATAATGGATGTTCTAGTGATTGGGTTTTATATATTGATTTGGTTGAGGGATTTGAACATGTAAGGATAGAATAATGGGTTTTTTGATAACAGGTAGCTAGGGATGCTCATGTAAATAAAAAATTATCTCACCTACATCATGTTGCTCATTTAGAGTGACAAATTGAGAGGATATGGAATCCCAAGAACCCTCAGTGTGAAAGAGGATTAGATATCATCATTTTTTGTTCATATTTGGTTTGATGAATTGGGAAAATTTGGGTTACAAGACCCTATGGGTTATTTTGGCATGATCAACTTGACCATGGCCATAGAATCTCATCCATAAAGAAAGTAAATTAGTATGACACTATAACCAAGGACAAAGGAAAGGAAATAGGAGGCTCAAACTTGAAGGTTGTTAACCTAATATGCTAGAGTGCAAAGGAGTCTCACTATGACTAGGGATTCTATTCAGTGAGCTTATTCATCAAAGGCATTAATGTAACTACTTATGGGGTGTGATAGTCAGGTTTAGTATAAAACATTAATTCAAAGTTTAGAATCAATGTCAATTTTAAGGGTACATAATAGGATAAGAGCTAGTGCTCTATGAAATAGGCTTGCCATATAGAGATAAGGTCACTTTGGGAGTGTCATCCAATAGTGGGTCAAGGTTGGTTTGAAACTTTTTTAAGTGTATATTTTTTCTTTATTGTGTTTTGAAGTTTTACTTATTTTTTAGAAAGGTTTATAGAAATGTGTTTCACTCATGTTTATATTGTCGAGGTTTACTCAAGTTTGTTTTTTATTTATTTTTAGTAAGGTTTTTACAAATAGAAATGAAATTAAAATACTTTGTAAAATGAAAATAATTTAAATTAAATAAATTAAAATAGAATAATTTTTTTCTCTTTTTATTTTTTATTA
Source organism: Torreya grandis (assembly GCA_037957365.1). NCBI lineage: Eukaryota > Viridiplantae > Streptophyta > Pinopsida > Cupressales > Taxaceae > Torreya > Torreya grandis. The sequence continues at coordinate 398,008 of JARHVA010004293.1, forward strand.
AATTTTCAACAATTCAATGTCAAATAGATTTCAAATAAAAGATGAAAATGCTGAATTTAACTTTTCCTAATTTGAAATGTGAGATTTTTGCTTACAATGCAATACATGAGCATTAATTTTTTTTCAAAGTAAAGTATATTAAATCTATTATAAAATTGATATTTAAAATTTAAAAATGAGGAATAAGATCTAAAACCCAAGTTGTGTTTTTCAATCACAAATTTTACATTTTCATAAATTAATCCACATATGCAAGCTAAAAATGAAAGTTTTAAAACTTTTGGACTATTGAACATGAAGATATATGATTTAATGTTGAATGTATGAAAGTTTAAAGTCATTATTTTATAATTTTTAATAGTTTTATTTTATCATTCAAATGGATATATAAACTCTAGAATGCAAGTTCCTCTTCTATTGATTTTCCAACATTTGATGTGTAATCTGTTTATGGATGTTCCTTTTGATTGTATGTAAAGAGAAATATAAAAGTGAAATTATTTAGTTTGGTTGTAAGTAATGTTTTAATTCAACTAATTTATTATATATCTAATATTATTACTAAATTTATTTGAGATTATGATATGTAAATGTAACTAAGAAAATCAAAACTATTCTTTTCAATGTAAGATAATGAGAGAGAAGACTTATTTATTTATTTTTTTAATTATAAATATTTTAAAAAATTTAAATATATTATAAAAAAATAAAAAATTCTAATTAAATAAATAAATAAAACAAAATAGAAAGTAAATCCTCCAACATGACAAATGTTGAGATTAGCTGAAGGAGAAGAAATAGTTGCTGTAAATTTAGAATCCTCAGGTAGCTATCTTAATTTTTCAATTAATACCATGGAGACTTTATAATGAGATGGATGATTAAATAATGTAAGTGAATGGACACAATTTTGAAGAACATAATAGTTTATTATGTATAGCTAGATTCATAAATAGTAATAACAAGTTGCAAGCTCAAAAATTTCCTTCTCCAAAACTCATGTAAGATTACTAGAAAATGATTGTACAATAAGGAAAAATTTATTTAAAAACACAAGAATGTGGTATATGGCTTTTAAATATTCTAAGATTCGATCACATGTATAGAATTTATATCTAAATTACTCATAAAATTGATATACTTGTAATGAGGATGAAAGAGTTATGACATGGATTTAATTGAAGAATAACTATAAGTTTGGTCAATTTAACTTGGAGGTCATGGATATTGGGAAAAAAAAGACTAAGAGTAATTGGGAAGTCAACTAAGGTAACTTAAGAAGAAATAATCAAAACATAATTTAAACCAAGAAAAAAGAGTGAAAAATGAAGTCTCAATAAAAAATTTCAAAAATGTTCATAAGGTGGTGAAACCACCACCTTATGCAAGTAGAAAAAATGTAATTATTGTGGTAATTTGTGAAACTAATATTATGGATCATGTTTTCACCATTGTGGTTCCATTTTCACCATGGAAATTTCACCATAGAAGGAAATACTTATTAATTTAAAAGAAAAGTATTCAAAAATGAAAAAATTAAGGTTTGTAAAGGCTAAAAAAGGAGTGAAAAAATAAAAAAATGTAATAGATTGAATCTAAACATATTTTTAGTGGATATCATTACATCATCAATGGATTTATCATAAAATATTTCACTACAAAAAATTTGGGTGCGTATAGACACAACATGGACATGACTTAAACTAGAGGATCCTCTGACAAAACTAACAAATGAAATAACAAAACATAATTAATGCACTCCTAGAATAAGAAGTAAATCACACATCAATGATCACACAATGTAATAATCATCAACATCAAACATACATGGATAAAGAAATGTTAGTCTACATAGTTAATCGATGTCATCATTCAATATCGTAAAGATAAATATATAGGAAATAACACTTTATAAAGATTATAAAGAACAAGTATTGTATAATAGTCTATTATGATCAATGGACTAGTATATAAATACACACCCTAATGTGTCCAAAGATTCCCAAAAATAGACATGCATCCAATGTATAAATATTTCCCATTTTTGTAAATACTGTCATGCATATGCATGTAATTATATCATATGTAACTTGTGTGTATTACATCACACTCATTTATGCCATGTAAAGTGTTGGCCCTTACATAACATGCCCTAGTTCCATATAAATCATGGTACCTTTTTTGTCTTTTGGATTTGTGTCTCACTTGTTGTAGTCTATTTGGTTTTCTATATTTTAGTCATTATTTTTGTATACCTCAGTTTACATGAAAAATTGGGTTTATAAATTCATCCCATTTGGATACCAAGTCTTATCTATAAATTTTATTATATAACACTTACCCTAAAATATATATCTCAAGTTTATTTGGTCTCCTTTCATGAATTTTCCTAATTTCCATGATTATGTCTAAGGGAGGAATCAGAGTGTTTTAAATGAAATCATGGTAAAACCTCAATTTGGTCTAAATGTTCCCTCACAACCACCTTTATAATGTTGGGTGGGATTAAAATTTGGACCAGGTCTTTATGGGGACTTTATGACCCCTTCCTTATGTTAATCTAGCCTTAAAGCCTAATTTGGTCATGGAGGCCTCACCACCTCCTTCCTATGGTAGTCAAGGTGTAAACGTCAACTAGGTTTGGAGAGAGCCTTGTAACTTCCAACCCTTTGTAATATAACATAAAGGATTGATTGGTCCTATAGGGGTATATAAACCTCAACCATATGGTTTTTAGTTTTTAAACTTGACTAGGCCATGAGGGGTATTCAACTCCTTTTTATTTTATTTTTTTAATTAATTTTGTTTTATTTTTTTTTTTAAACTATAGGTCTAAGAACCCCCTCTATAATGCAATTAAACCTCTCAAATCTTGATTACATATATGAAACCTTTTTATATGACATTCAAAAAATATTATGATTAACACTAAATATTATACAAAAAATGGTTATTTACTCATATATTTTGTCTAGGTAGTTCATTTTCAGTACCATCGATGGCATTAGAAAGTTGGTTTTATTCACTTCATATTGGTTTACATTTTGAATGAATAGGTTATAAATTTTAAATCTATCAATTTTGTAACTTTATTGTTTTGATAAAATTTTACATTTAATTTATTATAATTTATCTTATTTTATTTTATAAATATATTATTTTATAATTTGTCTTTTATAGAATTGGACAAGGAAAGGAAACATCCATTCAAGGATATTTTTTTACTTGAAGATAAAACATGCTACCAACATTTAATGGAGAAAAAGTGGATCAAAGAGGGAATTTATGTATTGAATATATGATTTTGGAATATTATGTTATTTCACTTGTCCTTTGTTACCAAAAATTAATGTTTGGGCTTATTAAATTTAATCTTGGCACTCATTAGCTTGAGATGATCCTTTTGCACAATCAATATGGGCCTTTGATATTGACCCTTGTATTTAATATTTCACCCACCTCATGAGTGGAAGACTTGTCTTCATCTAGACCAAGTGTTTATATATGACTTGCACTAAGACTAAAAAGGGATTGGAGAATTTCCTAGAGAAATTATAAGAAATAAGATTTTTATTTTTACTTAGTTTCATTTTTTTTTATCCTCTTCTAGACATGAGCTATGTTTTTATGCTGCCAATATTTATAATTCAATTATTTATGGTGAATTCCAATAAGTGTTTTCTAGGTAATATGTGTCAAGTTAAAAGACTTTAAATACTAAATTTCATTATTTATGCATATATATGGTGATTTTTTTCATGTTTTATTCATTTCTAAAATCTCCTCAGACTTATGCATCATATTTTACTTATGATTGTGTTATACTAGTCAAGATAAAAAATTGTTTCATGGGATTTATTAATTAACAAAATCATATTTATCTACATCTAAAAACATTCTCATTTCTTTCCTATTTAACTTTATCTTTTGTTATTTTTTATAAATATATTAGAGTAGGTTTATAATAGATCTAAAACATGCAATCTATGTTTATATTTATATCTTGATTGCAAGTTATTGAATGTTTTTTTATGTATTGTTGAATGCATTTAATGACATGAATGTATGTTGAATCAATTAATTCTCTATGTTAAATCCAAAATTTATTATTTTAGGTAAATTTATTTACATTTATTATCTAATGTTGTGTATTTGAACCTCACATTAACATATCCAACATTATTTCTCATTTGTTTAGGCTTATTTCAAAATTCCCCTTGAAATGGAATATTTTCATATCTACCAACTAGGTTGTCTAATAAGCTAAGACTTAATAATATTTACCTTGGGGATATTTCATCTCCTTTCAAGAGAGATTGGGTGGATTTCTACCTTATCCAAGTTAGTGTGCTAATCTAACCATCAATAAAGGCACTAGAAGGAGGGACTAAACCTAAAATTTAGATTTAACCTTTTGGAGATAGAGTCTAAATTGAAACATTTTAGGTATCAAACTAAAAAATAGAATAATTATCATGATTTAAAAGTCTATTGAGAGTGAATTTAAGTTTTTATACCTCAAAAAGCATTAAAAAAACTAGAAATGACAAAGGAAGCTCTCAAACTAGGCATATCTATTTAGCTAGTAGTTCTCCCACAACTATTCTTACCTTTATCAATCCTTTTACTATTATTGTAAATCCTCTAATGGTTTTTTATTGGCTTAGATGAGGTAATATCCATGTGAAAATTCTTGGGGTTACCCATGATTTACCTATGATTCTCAAGAAATTCTAACCAAAATGTGTACATGGTTGGATTCAAACCACAGAAGAACACATACAAGATTTCAAAGATGTCACAACATGAGGATGTGGATTTTTTATTATTTCCTTACAGTCTAGATGAAATGGCTTATGATTGGTAACTTGGTTTCTTATATTGATCTATTACATCTTGAAACAATATTTTTCAATTGTTTCTAAGTGTTTATTGATCATGATATTTTATACCATCAATTTGTTGTTTCCCATAGGAAACCAAATGAAGCCATGAGTATTTTTAACACTCATTTATAAAAGTTGTACAATAGGTTGAAATACCCTTACACATAATTAAATTTGTTTTTATTTAAACCTATTTAAGATCTTTAGATCTAATGACCTATATCTTCCTTAAAAGAACTTAATTAGCTCTTACATATTTATCTCTAGCTTATCATGAATCCATAAATATTGAGCAACAAATGATTCCATAAGAGTACAGTGCTGGTCCATTTCCTTCATTAGGACAACTAGGTTCATATAGGGTAAGTATAGTGAGTTGATGGACCATTTCATGGACATTTTCATGAAATTAGAAGAAATGTCTACACATTATTGACATAATATGTATGTGTTATTTTTTAATAGGATTGTTCATTATTGGCCCATAACACATGCATGTTTCAATGTTATAAAAAATGTATGCATTCCTATGACATAGACATGCATATGCATTTATAAACACATTTTTTTATAAAAATACAAAATAAGACTTCATTCCTCATTTTTTAAATGTGTTTCTTTGATCATTTGTCCTCTACAATATAGATTACATTCACATTATGACATACCATTTATAGAAGGAGACAAATTGACCACTGCCACCATAGTCACATGATTTTGAATAAAAATAATAATGCCATGGTAAAGGAGAGGTTAATAAACTAAATTCCTCCAATTTAACATAAAAATTACTAATTATTTTAGTTTTTCATTATTTTTTTGTTAAAATAATTTATTTTTATATTTATGCAACCCATTATAGTGAAATAAAAAATCCTCATATATTTCTCATCCCTCCTAAGCATCATAATCCTCCCAACCTTCCCAACCCTCCTATCCATCATAACCCTCATATCCCTTTTATCCCTTCCTACAATTTTGCATGACCTTTTAGGTGTTCAGGAGGATTTAGTTGTGCATATAGTTAAAATAAACTATGAATTAAAGATACAATTAAGAGAAAAATGGACCCCCATTCAACCAAAACCCATAATACTTCATTTTCAAATAACTTAGACACATTACTAGGTCAAGTTGACACAATAATGGGTCAAATTGATAGATGGACATCTTATAGAAATAGATGCAGGGCTTACTATGCTAAAAATTGTCAATTCATGTTATGAAGGATAAAAATATATAAAAAGACCAAATTTACACATTATTCATTGATTCATTAACCAATTCCCCACCTTCATTATCATCCAAATGGTTCCCAATCCACTGGTGCCAACATCATTTGATAAGGGATAGTTTTTAAACCAATGGTGGATGGTATTTAATTATGCGACTTGTAACAACCATGTTATTCCTTTATATTTTTTGATTAATCTCTATTTCATGGTTATCCTCAATGAAATTTATAATTATTTTAACCACTAATATTTCAAGGCTAAGGAAAAGGCTCTACATATGATAGACTAGGGGCACATCATGCACCCAATCGGCCTAAAAGAGTCCCTATCAAAAAGTCACATCATCTTGAGATAACCCCCTTATAGTGAAGGACTTTATCAATATTGAAAATTTACATGCACTTAGTGTGCTTAATGACATCCTCATGCAAATTTATGACATTGATGCTAATGTTGATGATGCCCAACCATACTATTGTAGATGTTATGGTGTTATATGCACTAGACCTTTAGATGAGGATGGTGGTGCTTTAAGGGGTGGGGGTTGAGGGGAAGATACTATGGTTATGACATATGAATTATTATAAAATACATTTGGTGTGGATACCTCAAATTAACCTATGTAGGTATCTTATATATTTCACATGTTAAATTTTAGATATATTTGTATTTAAAGTGTAATAATTAATTTACATATAAAAGTCAATAATATAGTTTTAATTTTTATGTTTCAGGAAGAAATGGTCTTGAAATGTACACAAATAGATTTTAGGTCTTCTAATAGTGCCAATTTTATTGTTACTCAAATAACCTATATATATATATATATATATATATATAGAGGTAATTTTTTATTAATATTATACTTCGTGTACATACACATTTATTTATATAGATATTTTGAACTAATAATCATATTTTGTTGTTCATTTCGTGACCACAATGGAGAATCTTCCATCGATATGGGTGGTAATAGACTTAGGCATTATTTTTGTGATTCCATCTACACATCCACTCACTGAGGCATATTAACTAGTGACGTTGAATTGTAAATATATATTATTTTAATAATTTTAATCTATACTTGTGTTATAATTAATGTGAATTTATTATCTATGTAGGTATTTTTGATGACATATGATAGTCCCATTCATAATATTAGTAGGGCACCATATCATGTTATTTATCCCTTTCACTCTCCTATGTGTGAGGCTTCTCTTGCCATTAACCCTATTAAGTGTCAAAATCAAATTGAGAGTGACCACGAGATTGTGTTAAATGCATGTTTAAATAGTTTTTTTTTTATCATTTTAAAACTAAATTTTGAAATTTTTTGCATGTCTATTATGTAAAGTTTCTAACAATATTTGTACATGAATAATTTTATCTATAGGCAATCTACGAGCATAAAAGGACTCATAATCAGATCTTAGAGAATATCAAGTAGTTTAAAGATCTCCACCTATAAGCAAGGCATACAAGGGATAGAATTATTTGAGCAAGGCAAAGAGAGGGACGATTTTTAATGACTATTATATGTCTTACATGATGTAATTTTTTGGATGCATGTTTGGAAATGTACACCTTTTTGGCATTTTAGGCTTATATGGCATTGACCCAACATTATATTATGTTCAAATTTTGTATGACTTAATGGCACATGTGTGTGTGTGTGTTCACATTTTGTAGTGATAATTTTTATACATATAATTTTATAAAATTTACTTATTCTATAATGTTGAATAAATCACTTTCATCAAAAAATAATTCAATTAAATGTGATGTGTTAAAATTTATGGTATGTTTTTTGCACCATTCTTAGAGCTCATGTATTTTGAGCATTTCTTAGAGCATTATGTACACACTACCTCCAAGGAGTAATTAAGTATTTTATAACATTTTTTACATCACCACATGTGACAAATATGTATACTTGAATATGTAATTACATATATAAGGATATCATTATAATTTTTAAGAACCATATTTCCTTCCATCATACTTCATGAAATGATCGTGGAGTTGCAATGGCAAATAATGTGAACTTAAAACTAATTGTAGGTTGGTAACTTGTAAGAAGCTATGTATTATGTTTATCCTAATAACCAATATGATTAAGAAAATTGAAAATTAAAGCATACAATGTGTAATTTTTCAAAACATACATTACATGTCCTTATTTTTTAGAGTCATAACCATTTATTGAAGTTGCAAGATCTTGGTATTATGAAAATCACAATAAAATTACCAACAATTAACCATGAAGTTTCAGTCATTGATCATTTTCTTCATATAAAGACTCAAATTTCTAAGTAGTATTTGTTAGTCTAGATTATTTACCTAACTTAGGTTTTTACTACACTTGTATTATTAATTATGTAGATTATTTACCTTACTTAGGTTATTTAGGATGATTTATGAGGTCATCATTTACAAATCCACATGTGGAAATTGTGGTCAAATGGGTTGGTGAGGATGCCTTGTCATTCACCAACCAATGTTGACTTATCTCCATCACATGGGGTTAATATTAATTTATAAATTGACCCTTGTTCACATTGTCAAATGGATGTGGATTCATGCCTCTTCTTAGCCTATTTAATAGCTTGTTCTCCTTTGTATTTTGTGAGGTGTGAGATATATTGATCTTATGTGGATTAATGAAATTTTAGGTTTTGATCATATCTCTTATCTTGTGAAATATTCTTTCTTTGTGATTGCATCTTACTTCAACTTCATTATGGCATGCACTAACTTTATCTTGTGTGATCATTCAACCATTGCATTTACATTATTCAGTCTAGGATCAAACTTCGATATAGTATCAAAGCTAATATAGTAAATGTTTGTCTGGTATTTCATTACTATTAGCTTTCATTTGAAATCTAAGTTTATTTCATGTATTTTAAGATAATTTTTGTGAGTGCTTAAAAAAATTAGGAGCTTTAAAAATATCAAAAATATCAATATTTGTTAAAATCCCTTGATCACCTAAAGTGACCCAAAAAAAGTATAGGAGGGTTAAATTTTCATCAAATCAATTGTATTAGTATGTGTATGTAGAAGTATTTTCTTATCTTAGTTTTTTTTTGATTATGTAGGTAGTTTTTGGCTCAGTTCATAAACTATTAAGGGTATCCAATATTATTCTATGCATATTTGCATAGAGTTTGGACTCATGTTCTTGGATCATTTTTTACTTATTTGTTGAACATTATATTCATCTTCAAGACATTATTGTATGAACATAACCTTCCTTGAATTGATGTGAATCTATCTTACTATTTAAACCTTGTTGATTTTTAAAAAGGGGGAGTCATTTTCCATATGCATGCATCAACATTTCATGACTTTCTTAGTCTACTTCCACTCAACCATCATGTTTCTTGTAAGGATATCCATCGACCTAGACATTTTCCCTCATTCCTCATATAGACCTGCATCCTTTCACAAGATATTCAACAACTTTTTCTTGAGGTTGTCACCTTTTAACAACTCAAATTATCTTCATATGGCTTATACAATAGGTGTCTTGGTATCTTATGTTTATGAAGCTACCAAGATCCAATTTGTCTATGTCTTGGTATTCTCAACCCATCACCGACCTCTCTCTTCTTCATGTTATCAATCTAGTAATTATTTTTGGTAAAAAAGTGTACATTTGAATGAAATCAATTTTCAAGACCACTCATAAAATAAATTCATGGATTTAAATTTTGGTGGGAAAGTATTTTTTTTATAAAAACACATTTGCTCTTAAAGTAATATCTTGATATTTCATTAACACTAAAATATTTTAAGATAATGTTTTATGAAAGTTTGTTTTTAAAAGTGGGATTGATAATTATTTTATTATTTATTAAAACAATATTGTGGGATAGTCATTATCTTATTGATGAGTTAAATATTTTTTATTGTTTTTAAGTTAAAAACAATATGTTGTATTGTGGGAATGTTTTTTTTTAAAGGATAGGAAATATTTTTTTTGAAACTCTTCATATCCTCATTAGATGAAGACTAGAGGGTGAGGTATAGTTTGGCAAGTGGCTAAACCCCCTCACATTTAAAACATTAATTTTCTATCTTGCTCATTTTTTGTACTAGTCTTCTCCTGGATGCATTATCAGTAGATCTCAATGTCCTCCTTATTTATAAAAGTCCATATTTTTTGACACTCACATTGATTTCTCTAGATGCACTATTGGCTAAGTTTAATGTTTTTTGAGTATGCATTTACAAAAAAAATTGGCAGGGGCGAGGGGGGGGGGGGGGGGGGGGGGGCGGGGTGGAGGTGGGCTGGGGGTGGGGGGTGTTAATCATTTCATAGTTTAGGGGGGTGTAACTTGTTTCTATTTGCTTTTTGTTTGTATTTTCTATTTTCTACAACAACCACTACAACTTGCACTATTACAACTCATTTTTTGCTCTAAAATGGATTCAATTTCAATCAACCCACTAACTCCTTTTAACTATAATGAATGTAAAATCAATATTAAAATCATTCTAAAGAGTATAAGTTTGTATAGGATAACCTAGGTGATGAAACTAAACCCAACATAAATGTAAAGATAGTTAAGTGGTATAACCATAGTGATGAAGTCTATAGGCTATTATGTCTTTCTATGTTTCCTAGTCTCCTTTTTCACAAAAAATATGCTAATAATCCAAATGAAGTTTGGACCATTTTAAAAAATCTATTTGGGAAGATTGATGTAATGAGAGGTCATGATCTTGAAAATGAACTCATTAACCTAAGTCCTAGCAACTTTGAAAACCTTCAATATTTCTTCACTAAGTTTAAGGCTTTTAGATTATAATTGAAATATTATGGGATAAAGAATAAATATGACCAGTTAATTCTTTCCATTATATACAAGCTTGGTCCTAACTATTTAATATTTGTCTCTACTTTCTATGCCATTAAAAGTGCTTTGGGAACTACATGGAAAATTCCCTCTTTAGATGCTTTCATTGTTGACTTAACTAGGGAGCAAGACATGATGATCTAAATGGGCACATTTAAGTCCAAAAAACCTCAAGCCATAATTATTGGGAATGGGAAATAAAATACTCCAAACAAAGAGAAGAATAAGAAGAATAAGGATCAAGAGAATAAGAAACACTCAAACTTTGCCAAACCCAACAATAAAGCCTCATCTTCTAATGGAAAGCATAATAAAGAGAATATTAAGTGTTTCTATTGTAATGAAAATGGGAATGATGAACATATTTTCATGAAGAATCAAAAAGATCACCTAACTTGTCTCCTAGATAAAAATATTTTAGGTGTTCTTGACTCCATCAACCAGAATTCATCTACCCAAGATTATACTAAGGCAAATGGCAAGGGGAAAGAGAAAGAAAAGGGCAAGGATCTTGTAGTAGTTGTAGCTTCAACATATTTATGGGTTATTTACTCAAGTTTTTCTCACCACATGGGTACTTCATTAGTTGAATTTTCATGCTTAAAGACTTATAGCATGAATTTTATTAATTTAGGTGATGACACTTCTGTACTAGTTGTAAAGAGAGGGTATGTTAAAACAGAAGGATGAACATTCAATAATGTTCTAATTATTACTTATGTTTCAACCAATATCCTATCTATGTATCAAATCACTCATATCAATAAAGGAATAAGGGTTGAGTTTATACCAGATTTAGTTATCATTATGGAGTTTCATAGTGATTATACAGTAGTAGTGGTTAGGGTAGATCACCAAGTGAGGTTATACACCTCACATTTTGCACATGATTATTCTCTGAATACATTATTGACTCATTTAGATGGAGTTAGAAAATTATGGCATGAGTGGTTTGGCCACCTTAACTACCAATACCTTGAACAACTTAGAAAAAAAGACATGGTCATAGGCTTGCCTCGAGTCCAATTATCTAAGGGATTTTATGAAGGTTTCTCTTTTTGAAATCACCCCAAAGCAAAATTAGACAAAGACAAATTTTGGAGGGTTTCAAAATCATTAGATTTAGTTCACAGTGATGTATCTAGGCCTTTTCCTAGCCTATCTTTTAAATTGGATAAGTACATTCTCACTTTCATTGATGATTTCTCAAGATATACATGGGTATAATTTCTTAAGCAAAAGTCTAAAGTGTTTGAATATTTTCAAGACTTCAAGGAATTTGTTGAAAAACAATCTTATAAACCTATCAATATTTTTCAAACTAATAATGGAGGTTAATATGTGAGAAACAAATTTAAATATTTTTTCACCATAGAGGGCATTGATTTGCAGTGGACAATTACTTACAATCCTTCACAAAATAGAGTTGAAGAATGAAAGAACATATCCTTGAAAGAGAGGGCTAGTTGTATGATTCACTCTAGGTCCCTGTCACCTTAGTATTGGGTTGAAGCCATTAATTTTGCTTGTTATATTTAGAAAAAATTTCCTCATAAAGATTTGAAAGGCATAACTTCCTTTGAAGCTTGGCATGGAAGGAAACTTGATGTTGATAACACTAGGGTTTTTGGATCTCTAGCTATGACATGTATACTGAAGAAGAAATGCAAAGATATGTAACTTCAATCCAATCCTTGCATATTTGTTAGATATATATATGGTGTTAAGGGGTATCGCCTTCTACATCCAACCACACATGAGTTTTTCATAGAGATAAGTGTTCACTTTCAAGAGAGTCTCAAAGACTCAACACTTGACACTTCTTATCTTTCATTGGATTCACTTAGACTTGATTCTTATTCTAACTTAGATCATCCAGAGTAGGTTCTTGAGATATTTCTTTCCTCTTCTTCTTCTAGTTATGACAACAAGGATAATGATGAGGATTCTTCTACATTTACCTCTAGTCATGTTTCATATAATGAGGATTCAACACCTAACTCATCCACATCTAGGCCATTTGGGATAGGTAAACACTTTAGAGTACAAAAACTTGGGTAGGGGATCCAATATAGATAGATGTACTTGGAAAGTTTATTAGAGTGGTTTACATGCATTATTTGCTTAAATTTTAGATCCATAGACATTTTGGGAGGCTTTAAGCATACTTAAGTGGGATAGTACTATGTAAGAAGAATATTTTTCCTTAATCAAAAATCACACTTTGGATTTGACTTCACTTCATAAGGAAAGGAAGATGATTCAATGTAGGTGGATATATCATACCAATTTTGTATTAGATGGGTTGGTTTATAAGTATAATACATGATTAGTTTCTAAGGGTTTTTTAGAGGTAGATGGTATTAACTACTTAAAATACCTTTGCACCTGTTACAAATATGACTTCGATATGACTCACACTAGCTATAGTTGTAACATGTGGTTGGGATGTACACTAGATGGATGTGAAGAGTGCCTTTCTTCACAAATACCTTGAGGATGAGATCTATATGGAGTAACCAGGTTTGTTCATGATTCATAAAATGATTATGGAGTTGTAATGGAAAATAATGTGAACTTGAAACTAATTGTAAGTTGGTAAATTGTAAGAAACTATGTATGATGTTTATCCTAATAACCAATATGACTAAGAAAACTAAAAATTAAAACATACGTGTAATTTTTCAAAACATATATTACATGTCCTTATTTTCTAGAGTCATAACCACTTATTGAAGTTGTAAGATCTTGGTCTTATGACAATCATAATAAAATTTCCAAAAGGGAAGCATGAAGTTTCAGTCATTGATCATTTTCTCCATATAAAGACTCAAATTTCTAAGTAGTATTTATTTACTTGATTGAAGTACTCATATACAATACAAAAATCACATGGTCTAACATTATAGATGGAAATAATTAACAAATGTAATATCAATCAATAGGGTTTGACATTTACAATAATCGATAGAGTGTAGCCACTAAAATATTTTTTCATATCACCTTGATTTTATTTCTAATTATATGAAAAAAAAATTAAGATAATGCATATGTTTAAGGCAAAAAATAAGAAGGGTTAATTTTTTACATATCACTAACATCAATTATTTGGGTATTTTAAACATTACCTTCAAATATTCATTTCATTTATATTGTGGCTTAGGATCTAATCTATAATTTTACCACCTTATATTCTTATAAAACCTTCCCAAAAATAATATTATGTTGTGGAACAAAAATCACAAACCTTCTCTTGATGATTTTACCTAAGATCTTGCTAAATATGTGAAGATATCAGTTGCATAAAAATAACTTGAGGCTTACCAAGGTTAAAAAAATTACATTCAATATAAATATGATTGTTTTAAATATGTCATAGGTTTTCTACACCATGTTCCTTTGAAAATTAAATATGAATAATCAAAGCAAGTGACCCACTAAGTTTTGGATCCAAGTAAAGCATCTTCTTAATCAAATTTATCAATAAATATAGACTTATATGGAACTAACCATGTTATAATAATTATTATTTTGGATAATTTGGAACTAAAAAATCTATTGAGGACATGCCCATTGACTTAATTAGTGATATGGAGCATATCAAAAACAATGATAAAAACAAACTCCTCTTATTTTATGGAAACATTGACAACAAATGTTGTCAAATTTCAATATGTAGTTGTATATCTCTACCTATGGTGATTCATGGATAAAAAATAACACCAACACCACATGTAGGGTAGTTAATAACATCTAGGAACAAATTCTTAGCCCCCAACCATGCCTTGTTAGGAGATGGAGTACTCGTTCCATAATCAAGAATATACTTCCTAATATATCAAAATAGATGTTTTTAAGGCCAAATTCAGACGTGCATAAAAAATTTATAACACTTTTAAAAAACAAAAGAATACTCACATGAATATACAATCCCTATAGTTTTACCAAAAATCATGGTAATCCAACTGTTAACCAAATTTGACTTTTAGGTCAACTTGGGGCACCCATCTTTAAATTTTTGACTTTAGGTGTTCTAGGGGGTGAAATATTGTGTCAAAATGTGTTTTATAGGTTAATTAATGTTATTTGGTATTATACTAGCCTTGGTTCCTAGTTATTATAGTCTTTTTAGTCATTTTAGTTGATTTTGGGGTCAAAAAGGGTATATTTAATGAGTTGTATGGATTTATTTGAAAGTGTGAAGGTTAGAAAAGATGATTTAATTACCCATGTGTCCAATTAAGTCTTAATAAATTGACATAACTGAAAAGTGATAGGTTGTGTAGAAGAAAAGGTAGTTTTCTACTTAAAGGAGAAGAAAATGGCATTTGTATGGTTTTCTTAGGAAGTGTGCCACATGGAAAAGGATCATAAAATGCCTCTTCAGATTCCCCATGCTTAGTTACACATTTGATATTATTTGAAGTTAAATTTTTTTTCTCAAAATATTTCTATTCCTTTTCATCCTTCTTGGTAAGCAAAAGTGACATATAGGTTTGTACTTGGTACAGTCAGCACAAGAGGTTTCAAGAAAAATGATATTGAGGTTGTATTATACACTTATTTAGATTCCATTTGATGTTTTTTTTCAAAGGAATGATGGTTTTAGGTTTATTAACCATTCCTAAGAAGTGGACCTTTCAAATATGCTCATTAATTTGTGCACCCTATAAGTTTTGCTCTTATTTATAAAGGTCCATACAATTCACTAGTTTAGACTGGTTCACAAGGAGGTTAAATCCATTTTATTATATTATCCATGATTTGTTTCACATTTTTTTTAATTTGATGAGCCAACTAACTCAATTTGCAAATAGGAGTGAAGGAGTGACGTTACAATCATTTTTGCCTTGTTCTCAAAAATTGGTCTTTTACAAAGGTTTTATGTGAATGGAAAAAGATGTCCCACATGCCTAAAATTCATATTTACACATAATTAAATGTTTTTGTTCCATAATTTCATCTTTTGGGTAGCTTTCAACATTGTCTTTCTCCATAGTCAACTTCATGCTTAGTTTCTCTTGCAGTCACCTATATAAACTTATTCAACTTATCTGTTGTAATCAGAATGCTTTAGTTATCTAAGCCATCAAGATTTTAAAATGTTACATTTATATTCTTGGATAAGGTTCAAGTGTAGTTATAAGCTCATACACCATGCCAAAATAGTCTTGAGATGCCCTTGATTGCTCTTCTCCTTGTATACATAAGTGATTTTCATGTTGGAAAGGTGTCTTGAAGCTAGTTTTAAGGTGTTATTGATGGATATAATCTACTTGAAGGTTTAAAAATTAATTTGAGTGGTATTAAAGATATTCCCTAACATTTGTTTCCCAATTCCATCCACTACCTGTATAAAACATCTTTATGCATAACTATAGGGCCCTTACTGGCATCACACTGAGGTGTGAGAAGGTTAATTGTTTTCCAACCTCTTAATATTACTATAGGTGTATTAATGTGTTTGATAAGAGCATAAAATTTTCAAATTCATAGAAAGTTTCATGTTATTAATATCTAGTTCACTATTTGGTACCAAAACATCCACCTATAGGTGGCTGAGAAGGGTGTTAAAATGCTTAGATGGAGAGGGTGAAGAAACTTAACACATATTTAAGGTTATGGTATGATAATTAAGCCTTGATATACCAATGAAAGTGGTAATTGAGAAAAATAGGTGTATAACCATGTTAAGGAGATAAAGGACTATGTTCTATGAAATTGTCCCTAAAATGTCAAAATAGAGGTCAGGGGGCTTCTTATGAGTATCTTAAAACATGCTTTCAAAGTGTTCCAAAACATCTAGCCTAGCCCATCTTACAACCCCTATCATATAGACTCTACATGCCAATAATGGAGGTTAGACAATGAGGGAAGATAGGTTGTTTAAAGCCTTAAATATGCCTAAGAAAGCATTGAAACACTTCATTAAAGTCTACAGGTTTGAGGTTGAAAATGAAGTTTCACACCATAGGGATAACATTGAATAATTCTCATGGATAAGATGGTTTCAAGAGATGTAAGGTTAGACTAATGTTCCCTTGCAAACCCCATGATTGTCTATAGTTGTCCCTTGTATGGAGAATGCACAACTATAGTAGGGTTAGATCAATGACCCCAACCTTGATGCCTATTTGATGCTTTGAGATCCTAAAAAGGTGAGTGTAAGATCAATCATGAATTTTGTGAACAAAAAGGGTTTAAGGGAGGTTATTTAGCATCTTGACCAGACTCATTTGAATCAATAGACATGTATAGGAATCAATGAGAGCAAAGTGTCTCAGTCAATAGGTAAAAGCTAACATGAGTGTGTAGGTGTGGTTGTAGGACACTTAGACTAATTTATAGAGGATAAGGATGTTGTGTGACCTCAATGGGTTCAAGGGAGTCTTTTTTTATCATGAACAAGCCAATTAGAAGCATAGCCACCTACAGGTAGTAGTCTACATTAGAGTTGCTTAGTCATTTTATAAAAGACTGAGTCTAGTGAGTTGAAAGTGCATATTGAATGCTTGAAACGGGTAATATGATGAACCAAAAAACTAGTCACCTTATCCATGAATATAATTAGATTCATAACCTCTATTCAAACCCATTAACCTACAAGTAGAGGCAAACTCAGGTTATCTTTGTTAAAGTATAGTGGGGTACCCAGTTTTGACTATGAAATACATATGAGGCCCAAAAGGGAGTTTGGGTGATAGGAAAAACATGTGGTCACCTCAATAAAAGTCATGGTAACCTCATGAATTATAAACATTATGAAATAAACCTATAAAGGATCTTTTGTACCCCTGTGTGTACCTATAGCCACCATGTTGCAATCTTGGATATGAAGGTGAGAGGAAGACATGAAGGTGATTAGGTGAAGAGAAAAGTATTACATCAACTTAATATGGTCCATGATTTATTAATTAATTTTTATACACACTTTATTACCCCTTCAACATGTTTATCCACTCTTCCTTACTTGGCCAAAGCTATCAATCCATGTAATGAGCGAAGAAACCTCTTTTCTCAATAGATGAACATGAGGAATCCAAAGAAAAGAGTGTTTTTGGATGAATCCAAAGATCCAATATCATTAATTGGATAAAATTTTTAAATAAAACTATATTCATTATTTTTTCTTGGAGAGGTCACTCTCAGGAAGGTTTGAGGAGAATATGGGAAAATAAACTTTTTAGAGGCTTTTTTAGGGCATTTGGAGTTGGTTAGACACCTAAACCATGGAATCAAGCTAAACCCTGTTTTAAAAATAACAATCAAGACTTGGAAAAAATATTAAAAAATTAAATTTTAAATGGGGATGAGGGATATACCTCACTTTTTTATCTCAGAGGTCAGCTAGTCTAGGAAAATTAGGCTTTGGCAAAGTGACCTAGTGAGTGTAAAATGGATAGAGGGATTGATATAAAGCTTTGGGAACTTATATAAAAATGTGTGTAGGTGTATTTAAGGTTAATAAGTGTTGAAAAACACTATACCAAACTCAAACCCCTCATGATCACCAAAATATCCCTACACACAGTCTAACTAGGTAAGCTTTCACTAGTCCTTGTTAGTGAATGATGGAAAAGGCAGAAGTGGAATGTTTTGGGGTCATGTTATGTTTTAACCAGTTTTAATGAAGCATTAATGAGAATTATATACCATGCCAAGCATGAAATATCATTTTAAGTAGCTCAAACTTGCAGGGTACATGTTAAACCCTTTAGGCCTTTAAGGCACCTAGAACTAATTTGGGATGCATATTTACTTCTAACTCTTGGAAAGATATATAGTTAATTGAGACATGTTTATGAGGTGGAAATATATGTGTTTTATCTTTTTATATAAAAATAAACCTACAATAAATATGGTTTTAGCTCAAAGAGGGTACAAACATGCAAGAAAGGCAAGAACAAACTCGATGTGGTGACTTCAAATGTGCATATCTTTTCTAAGGATTTGCATGGGAACTAGAGTAATTTTTAGGTGTTATAAGTTTTATTTAATTTAGTGGTAGTTAAAATTTTAAATATTTATGAACAAATCTTAAGACCAAAACCTACCTAAAACCCTACTAAACCCTCAACCAAGACCTGATAGAGAAAACAAGCTTGGAGAGATACCCAAATGACATAGTTTGACCATGGAAGCTATTTTAAATTTTAGAGTACTCATTAAATATTCCGCCCATATATATGATCTATATGGAATTATACGGAAATCATGAAAAATAGGGTATTTTTGACCTTTTTTTTTTTGCAAGTTTGGGAGGTTTTAGAGGATGAAATCAATATTGGAGGAAATATTTGGAATTATTATAACTCCCTATGGTCATTTATTTCTAAGGTAAAACTTATAAGTATTCAAAAAATAGCTCTCCTTTTAGTGGGTCAAAACTAGCAAGTGGACACAAGGGTGAGAAGGGTAAAAACCCATGTGTGAGCCTTTCTAAAGCATACCTGATGCCTCTAAGGCCATGGAAGGTCTTTAAAAGTGTCATTATCTCCCTAAAATATATTTTCATGGAAAAATAAAGGCATTTTTGAGGCCATGTGTGAGGGGTGATTGAAAAAGGAGTTTTTTTAGACTATAAATAGTGATGGCTTCCTTGCAAGAGTTTTTAGATGAGAATGAATGCAAAAAATGCATGGATATGCATGATTTAAGGCATTCCCTCTTATCCCAATTATTATACCTATCCATAATAAGTGTTGGGATGTTCAAATAGGTTCAAATTATGAAGGTAGTTTTTTGAGCCAAGACTGGGAGTTTTATGCCTTTTTCATAAGTTTCATGACTTGTATGGACACTTGGTCCTCATAGAATTGCATGGCTTATCTTGTATCTCTTTCTCATGAAATTTTAACCTCTTTTATCAAATTTTAAAGTATCCAAGTGACTTTTTAACTTCCCTTTTCTTTCTCTTCTCTCAAAGGCTATAAATATTGATTCTTTTGGATTTTTTCAGCAAACTCCATTGGTTGATGGTGAAACCCTAGGAAATTTTTTACTTGAATGACTATTGAAGAAATAAATAAGTTATTTTGCCTACTTACATGTAAAATTGAGTGTTATTACAATCTTTTTCATTTTATCTATTAGAATATAATATTTTCTAACATGTTATCCTTAATTGTTCACTAAGTGTATAGAAGAGTAATTATTAAAAGTCTTTATTAATTTTATTTTTTAAGTGTATTATAAGTGGTTCATTATTTTATTCCATAAATTAATCATTTTTTACCCTCTTAAGTATCAAAATACTTTCTTGAACCTAGCTTATGAAATATTGATGTGATAATGGAACTTGAATTGTGAGTTTTATGTGAAATAAGCCTTGTTTTATCTCT
This sequence comes from Torreya grandis, assembly GCA_037957365.1. Classification (NCBI taxonomy): domain Eukaryota; kingdom Viridiplantae; phylum Streptophyta; class Pinopsida; order Cupressales; family Taxaceae; genus Torreya; species Torreya grandis. Next base: position 418,335 of record JARHVA010004293.1, read on the forward strand.
AATTAGTATATTTTAAGTCAATATGATGAAATATAATATTATTTAATCACCATTGGTTTTCTTAGTTTATCTTCTTAACCATTTTCATGTAAATTTTATTGGTAAGAGAGTGTTTCAAAGAGTGCATCAAGGGAACTAGCCCTTCTAGAGATTCATCTCAAAAATTGTTACCCAAAATAATAGAGATGAATACATTATGCCACTTAGATTAGGATAGATAAGCATCTCCTCAAGGGGTGAAAATATAAGTGATAACAATTTTTGGTAGGCCTGGTGGGACTCTAAGTCCTAAAATATTGTCCAAGATTGGTGTTGGTCTTAGCATAATTACAACTACAATAACATCTACATTCAGTACTTGGTGACTCCACTAAAGTTTACAACTCTTTGGTTTTTGATCAATCACTAATTTTCATGCCAAAGGTGACCACTAGGTCTACTGTTAAAGGTTTATATTTGGATTTTGTGAAATTGCCTTTGTATTTTGCTAGGAGATTTAGGTTTATGAATACTCATCCTTATTCAAGGAGTTGGTGTTTAAGAATTCTAAGTTATTTCTTAGTTCAACCTCTAATACTCATAGACTACATTTCAATATGGCTAGAAAATAACATTTTATACCTTTCACTGGATCATCTCCTTTGAATCTTGCCAAATATGACCAAATTCTAGGAGCAACCCTTAAGAGTGTTCCATATTTTAGTGTAAAAGGTCCTATTAATGCCATTAAACACATTATAAAGATAGAAAACTTATAAAATATCCATAATATCACTTAAGAGAATGTAGATATTAGGTTATTTGCATTTTATTTTAAAGGGAATGCCTTGTATTTGTATGGGACTTTACCTAAAAATTCTATTGGTTCATGGGATGAACTAGGAGATCTATTGACTAAGAGGTTTGGAGAGAAGAGTGATCATCTTTCACTAGCTAATTAATTGAACACTATCAAGAGGGTGCCATAATATTTTATGAAATATTTTAACACTATATTTCAAAAAACATGGGATAGGATCCCAACCCTTATGAGACCTACTCCAAATTATGCCTTTTTGTACTATCTAAAAGCATTGAATAGTGATGTGTCTATGATGATTTAATCAATGGATGGGAATACACTACCTGATACCTATGAGATAGTCATAAATGTTAATAATTTCCTTGTTCAAGTAGGTAAAATTTATCCTAATCCACCAATTCCATTGTTCCCTGATTTATAGCCTCTTAGTAAAGTTGCATTACCTACCTTGGCTCCTTTGCCTAGTCAAGAAAAGTCTACCATTGTCCCCACCAATGAGATTCATAAAGTTAAGAGTTTAATCTAAAGTGTTACTAATTAATTTTCTTACCTCAAAAGGTAACAAGATCAAATTTATAGGCCATAATAGTCTTACAATCAGTTTGGGTAAAAAAGTAGGCCTCTTTTTCAAGGCAATAATCAAGGCCAATGTTAAATCACTCAAGCTAGACCTTACCAAATTTAAAATCTAAATGCTCCCTCATATTTTAAATATCTTATTCCCACTAATTTTTTTTTTCAATAATAAACATGTTATCCTCCCTAATAATAAAATCAAGACCAAGTTTCATATGCCAATGAGATGCATAATCAAGCCATGACAATGCAAGGTAGTCAAACATCTCAAGTTTCCCCTTTTGAGATTCCAATGAAAAATGGAATGAAAAATGAAGTGAAAATTGGAATGGGGAGTGGAAAAAAATAATGTAATTCTACTCTTGTAAATTATTTAGAGGGAGAGTTTTGTGCCATCAATCATTTGGGGAATTCAAGCAACGTGAATATTAGTGTGTCCTCTAACACTAGGTCTAAGAAGAGGGATATTGAAGAGAAATAAGGGGTTAAAAAATGACCTATTTTGACTCATAAATCATATCCAATGGTGGGTGTGTCTAACTCATCCCCTAAATTGTATTAAAATTAAAAGTTTTAGAATGTAGGGCATATTCCTACATATTTACCTTCACAAGCTGCACCATAAGGCACTAGTGCTTCCAAAGATCCTCTTAAGGTGAGCAATACTTATATCAATATTATGGATCAAATGAATAATATGTGCATGAATATTTCACTATGTTATTCATTTATAATACCAAGATAAAAGGGTATGCTTCAAAAGGAATTGCAAGGACTAGGTAAGCAAGTTGGATCAACTAGGAATGAGAATGTTGTCTTGGTTAATGGAAATCAGCCCATTGATGAACAAGTGAATAAAAATCATAATACACATAATTTTTATCTATATTTAATCATTGGTGATTTATTAGTTCACAATTACATCATAGATAGTGGGGTTAGTACTTTAGTTATGCCCAAATGTATAGTGGATAAACTAGGCCTCAAGTATGAACCAATGGTTAAAGGAGTTTTACCATTGGATGGATCACCAAAAATTACCTTGGTATTAGTCAAGGATTTGAACTTGATTTTACATGATTGTATACTTTTTCCATTCCTCATGATGTGGTTGTGGTAGATTTACTTGCATACTTTGATCTTTGTTTGTCAAGAGAGTTTACAACTAAGATAGGTGGATACTTGGTAGCCAATTGGTCTTATATGGTTTTTAGGACAAAGTATGGTACTAAGGTGAAGATTGAATCATATCCTATCCATCACAATCACTTATAACCTTACATGAATAAAATGGAAAATGTCAATAATGTCATTATTGATGAGGAAGAGCTTCACATAGATCAATCTCCAATATCTTCTCTTGAGGGAGTTTCTAATTTGTATTCAGATGAATCAAGAGATGAACATTATGAGAATGATCATTAAAAATTAATATAGTAATCTGGTCTTGGATTGTATTTCATGCATGAGGAAGACTCTTTCATGCCAAAATTGATGAATCCCAATGAAGATATGGATGGTTTATGGTGGTTATTCTTTGATGGATCTAGAAGTAAGGTTGGGGAAGGTGGTCGAGTAATGTTGGTTTCACCATCCAAAGAAAGTTACTATACCAATTTTATATTTCAATTATATTTTACTTGTAATGTGTCAAATATGAGGCCCTTATTCATGGCCTTGAATGGGCTAGGAAAAGAGGTGTGAAATAATTATAAATGTATGGTGATAGTGAGTTGATTGTGAATCAAGAGGCCAAAATGTGACTAAGAACTCTTTTCTTAAGTCCTATAAGCATAGAGTGTGGTATATTGTGGAGGATTTACAAGATTTAAAAATCACATATATCCTAAGATAAGACAACAAACATGATGATAGATTGGTAAAAATTGGAGCTCAATTTGATGTTGCAAAGGGGATAGGAGAAGATAGGAACTAGCCACATCTCAAGGTGATTGTAAGGCCCTCCATTCCTTATAATGTCACTAATTGGCAAGTATTTTAGAGTGACCAAAAAATATCACTTTTTATAAAAGAGGAAGCTAATTTTTCTTCTAAGAATCAGTCCAAACTATAGCAGCAATATGAAGGGAAAATTGTATAATTGAAGTTAAATAAGCTCTCTAAAGGCCTAGTCACACTTTAGAGTATCTTCAATGATGATGACCAGTTGAATAAATAAAAGTTAAACATTTATAATAAGAAATAAAACTATGATAAAGTATAAATATTAAAGGATAAGTTGCTTGCACTTGGGAAGGTATGTACCAGTGAAGAGAAACATGCTTTCATTGAGTTATGTAAGGAGTTTTCTAATGTATTTACATGAGAATATAGTGATTTAAAGGGCTTTGATCCAAACTTATCTCAACATAACATATATCTAGATGATAATACTAAGCCTATCAAGAAAATAAAAAGGCCATTCAATCCTAATATTGAGCCTCTCAAGGAGCTTGCTAAGTTGATTGAGTCCAAAATCATTTTTCCTATTAAGCATTCATCTTGGTTGGCAAACTTAGTCCCTGTTAGGAATAATAATGGGGAAATAAAGTTATGTGTTGATTTTAGGTACTTGATTATAGTTTATTTGAAGTACCATTATCCTCTTCCTTCCATGGAGCAAATTTTATAATTTGTGGTATGTAGTGAAAGGTTTTCTCTCCTTGATGGATATTTCGGGTACAATAAAATTTTGGTGAAAGAAAGTGATCAATATAAGATAACCTTTGTTAATAAATGGGGTACATATTATTATATTAAAATTAATTTTGTCTTGTCTAATTCTGGAGCTACATTTCAACATGTAATGGATATGTATTTTTAAGGACTAATAAATGACATTGTGTTGGTGTATCTTGATGATATCATAGTTTTTTCTAAGAATGCAAAGGATCACTTGAATCACCTTAGGTAGATTTTTGAGAGATGTAGAGAGTTTTAAATCTATATTAACCCAGATAAGTGTGTGTTCGTTTTCCATGAAGGAAAACTTTTAAGACACATCATCTCAAAGAAGGGCCTTTCCATAGATCCTAAAAGGGTGAGTGGAATCTTGGAATTGGCTTTTCCCAAACACAAGAAAGGTTTGAAAAATTTATTTAGGAAAATTAATTTTATAAGGTGGTTAATTCTTGATTTTGATAATTTATTCAAGCCTCTAACCTCTATGCTAAGGAAGGATGAAGTGTTCACTTGGACTAGAAGAAGGAAGGAATGTTTTGAAGAGATTAAACAAGCCATTGCCCAAGCTCCAACTCTTTTAAGTCTTAATTTATCAAAGGATTTAAAATTTAATACCTTTTTAAATGAGGAGGTAATCTCTACCATGCTTACTCAATCAAAACAAGAAAATTTTGAGTAACCTATTGCCTTCTTTAGTTAAGGTTTGGAAGGCTATGAGGTAAGATATACTTATATTGAGAAGAAAGTAATTTAAGTTATTAGAAGTCTAAATAATTTTATGCATATGATATCTAAAAACAATATTCACATATTGGTACCTCATCTTAGTGTTAAATAATTTCTTTTGATAAAATATTTGAATGAAAAAAGGGCTGGTTGGATCACAAAATGATGGAGTATGATGTAGAAATCAAGACAACCAAGCTAGTAAAAGGAAAGGGGTTATGTGAGCACCTTGATTAAAATTTTAAAGAACAAAAGGATGTTTTTTTATCACTCCATGATTACCTTATGATATCTACACCTTCATCAATGAGAAGTTGGACATAATATCCATTTTCTTCAAACTAGTGAGTATTCACAAGGTCTAGATAGAGCTAAAATAAGGTACTTAAGATTGTAATATATTACTTATGTTATTGTTGATGGAGTGTTATTTAGAAATGACTTATTAGGTGTGTTATTGAGGTATGTTGAATCAGATTATGTTGAGAAAATATTACTTGAGTTTTATGATGGACTAGTTGGTGATCACTTTGCTCCAAGAACCACAGCTACTAAGATTATGAGAGCTAGATACTTTTGGCCTAGTTTGTTTAAATAAAACCATGCTTAGGTAATTAAGTGTCAAAATTTTCTATATTTAATGGTAAAAAAAATATTTTTTCCTTGACTCTTCATCTAATTCAAGTTGACCAACCCTTTATGCAATGGGGTCTATATTTCATAGGCCTAATCAACCCACCTTCTAATGCTAGCTATAATTGGTTGTTGATTGATATATATTAATTTAAAACGTGTTTGGAGGATGTTTATCTCAAGGAATAAAATGAAAGTTAAGTTAGAGACTTCTATGAAGGCATAGTGATAAGGTTTGGGGTTCCTTCAACAATAATTTCAGACAATGGTTTGGCTTTTCTTGAAATGAAAACAAGTGAATGGGCTTTGAAACATGGAATATATCTTAGTACTTCCTCCAAATATTATCCACAAGGGAATGGACTAGATTATTCCACCAATAAAAATCTAATCAAGATCATAAAGAGGATAATCGAGGAGAACCAAAGGACTTGGCATTCCAAGTTGAAGATAGCTCTTTGGGATAATAAGATTACCCCAACAAGAGTAATTGGAAACTCACCATACACACTTTTTTATGGGAGAGAATATAGACCACCTATTTCACTTGAGATAATATCCTTAGATCACACTTATCATCTAGATTTGATGGAGAATGAAAGTATGGAAGTCAGGTTGTGTGAGTTGATGGAGCTTGAAGAGATAAGAGATCAATTTATGCAAACTATGATATCTCACCAAGATAAAATAAAGAGATAATTTGACAATAATTCTAGACTAAGAAGCTATAAGGAAGGATACATTATTCTAAAGTGGGATGAAGATCGGGCTAAACCTGAAAGATGCACAAAATTTGATGCTTTATGGAGTGGCCCTTATGTTATCACCCAATGCAAGCAACACAATGCTTTCTAACTCTCAAAGTTGGATGGGGAGGAGACTCATATCCCATTAAATGGGATATATCTCAAAAATTTCTATTTAGGTATTCTTCTCTCCTTATACATAGTTTATTATTTTCCCTAAGTGCTTATGCACATGTGTGCATCTTGTGTGTCTTGTGTTTTCTTGGTGTGTTGTGGTTTTTTTGTGTGTTTTAGGTAAATTATTTACTAGTTATCTTCAATAAATCATTTACTCCCTTGTCCCATGAAAGGATAAGGCTATTGTTCATTAGTATAGCAGTCATACTACCCTTATGAGTCATCGATTTGTTGACCAAATTTGACTTTTAGGTCAAATTGGGTCACCCTTAGGTAAATTTTTGACCTTTAGGTGTTATAGGGTGCCAAATATTATGAAAAAAGATTTTTTATAGGTTAATAAATGTCAATTGATATTATACTAGCCTTGATCCCTAGTTATTATAGTCCTTTAGTCATTTTGGGTCATTTTTGGGTCAAAAAGGGTGCATTTAATGAGTCTTATGAGTTTATTGTGAAGTGTGAAGATTAAAAAATATGATGTCATGCCCCATGTGTCCACTTAAGTCTTAAATAACTAGCATAACTGAAAAGTGATAGGTTGCGTATAAGAAAAGACAATTTTCTAGTGAAAAGAGAAGATAATGGTACTTGTATAATTTTCTTCGAAAGTGTGCCACATGGAAAAGGATCATAAAATTCTTATTTATATTACCCATGCTTAGTTACATGTTTTATATGATTTGAAGATACCATTTTTGGCTCAAAATAGTTTTATTCCTTTTCATCCTTCTTCGCAAGCAAAAGTGACCTATAGGTTTATACTTGGTATGGTCAACAAAAGAGGTTTCAATCAAAATTCTATTGGGGGAGTATTATAAACTTACTCATATTATATTTTATGTTTGGTTTTATATGAATGGTGGTCTAAGATTTATGAACCATTCCTAAGAAGTTGACCTTTTAAATCTACTTGCTAATATGTACACCCTGTAATTTTTGCACTTGTTTATGAAATTATATATAATTCACTTGTTGATATTGGTTAAAAATGAGGTTGAATCCATTTTATCACGTTATTTATTATTTTTTTCACATTTGGATTTGATTTGATGATCCAGCTAACTTAGTTTGTAAAGAGGAATGGAGTGAAGTTACAATCATTTCTACCTTGTTCCAAAAAATTGGTCTTTTATAGAGGTTTTATGTGAATGGAAAAGGATGTAACACATGCCTCAAATTAATATTCCACCTCCTTCCATATTTCGGTTCCATCATTTCATCTTTTGGGTAGCTTGTAACCTTATCTTTCTCCATAGTCAACTTCATGCTTAGTTTCACTTGCAATCACTTGTATAAGCTTGTTAAACTTGTCCGTGGAGTGGTAATAAGAATGATTTAGTTTTATAAGCCATCAGGATTTTGAAGGATTCTATTTATATGATTTAAAAAGGTGCAAGTGTAGTCACAATCTCATGCTAAAATAGTCTTGAGATGCCTTTGATTTTTCTTCTCCATGTATACACAAGTGATTTTCACATTAGAAAGGTGTATTAAAAATGGTTTAAAGGTGTTATTAAAGGAGATAACCTAATTTAATGTTTAAAAATGAATTTGAGTGTTATTTAATCTATTCACTAACATGTTCTTTCCCAATTCCATCCCATGCTTGTATAAAACATCCTAATGTACACCTACAGGGCCCTTATTGACATCACACTGAGGTATGAAAAGGTTAAATGTTTTCCAACCTCTTAATATTACTAGAGGTGTATCTATATGTTTGATAAGAGTATAAAAAGTTCACATTCATATAAATTTTAATTTTGTTCATAACTATTTCACTATTTGGTACCAAACCTACAGGTGGTTGAGTAGGGTGTTAAAATGCTTAGATGGAGAGTGTGAAGAAACTTGATACCTACTTAAGTTTTTGGTATGATAATCAAGCCTTGATAGACCAATGCAAGTGGAAATTGATAAAATGAGGTGTACAACCATGTTGAAGGGACAAAGGACCATGTTATAGGAAAGTGTCCCTAAAATTTCAAAATAGAGGTCAGGGGGATTCTTATGAGTATCTTAAAACATGTTTTCAAAGTGTTCCAAAACATCTAGCCTAGCCCATCTTGCATCCCCTATCATCAAAAGATTCTACATGCCAAGAATGGAGGTTAGATATTGAGCGATTATAGGTTTTTTGAATCCTCAAATATGCCTAAGAAAGCACTAAAACACTTCATTGAATTCTACAGGTTTGAGGTTACTAATGAAGTTTGACACCATAGAGAGTAGCATTGAACAATTCTCATAGATAAAATGGTTTCAAAAAATGGAATGTTAGGATAATTGCTTGAAATTAATCAATAAATTATTGAAATTTTCCTTGCAAACCCCATGACTATCTATAGGTGTCCCTTGTATAGAGAATACACACGTACAGTAGGGTTAGATCAATGACCCCAACCTTGATGCCTATTTGATGATTTGAGATCCTAAAAAAGTTAGTGTAGAATCAATCACGCATTTTTTGACAAAAAAGGGTTCAAATGAGGTTCTTTATCATCTTGAATAGACTCATTTAAAGTAATAGACACTTACAAAAATCAATGAGAGCAAAGTGTCTCAGTCAACAGGGAAAAGCTAGCATGAGTGTGTAAGTGTGGTTGTAGGACACTTAGATTGATTAATAGAAGAGAATGATGTTGTATGATCTAAATTGGTTTCAAGTGAATCTTTTATCATCATGAAAAAGCTAATTAGAATCATAGACACCTACAAGTAAGAGTCTACAATAGAGTTAGTCATTTTGGAAAGGACTCAATCTAGTGAGTTGAAAGTGCATATTGAATGATTGGAAAGGGTAATATGATGAAAAAAACTAATAGGCACATTATCCATGAATATAATGATATTCAAAATATCTAGGAAAATAATATTAACCTAAAGGTAAAGATGAATTCAAGGTGTCTTAGTCAGAGTACAGTGGGGTACCTAGTTTTGAATAAAAGTGCATATGAGGCCCAAAAGGGAGTTTGTGTGATAGGAAAAACATGTGGTCACCTAAATAAAATTCATGGTAATTTAATTAATTATAAATTTTATGCAATAAACCTACAAAGGATATCTTCTACCCCTGTGTGCACCTACAACCACCATGTTGCAGTCTTGGACATGAAGGTGAGAGGAAGACATGAAGGTGTTTAGGTGAAAAGACAAGTTTTGTATCAACTTAATATGGTCCATGATTTATGAATTAATTATTATACACACTATATGACCCTTTAAACATGTATATCCACTCTTCCTTACTTGGCCAAATCTATCAGTCTGTACAATGAGCTAGGAAACCTCTTTACTCAATAGATTAACATGAGGAATCCAAGGAAAAGAGTGTTTTTGGATGAATCCAAAGATATATTAGCATTAATTAGATATTATAAACATTTTAAATCAACATTAAGTAATTTTATTGTCTTGGATAGGTCACTCTCGGGAAGGTTTGAGGAAAATGCAAGAAAATAAGCTGTTTAAAGGCCTTTTTGGGGCATTTGGAGTTGGTTAGACACCTAAACCATGGAATAAAGATAAACCATATGGTAAAAATAATAATCAAGACATGTAAAAACTATAAAAATATTAAATTTTATGTGGGGATGAGTGATATACCTCACTAGTTTATCTTAGAGGTTAACCAGTCTAGGAAAATCAAGCTTTGGCAAAGTGAGCTAGTGAGTGAAAAATGGGTAAAAGGATTGATATAAATACTTTAAAAATTATATAAACATGTTTTTATATGTATTAAATTTTAATAGGTTCTGATAAACAATATACCAAACTTAGAATCCTCAAGATCACCAAAATACCCTTGCACACAATCCACATAGGTAAGCTTTCACTAGGCCTAGTTAGTGAATGAGGGAAAAGGAAGAAGTGGAATGTTTGTGGGGCTATGTGATGGTTTAAATATTTTTAATTAAGCATTAATAAGAATTATATATCATCCCAAACATGAAATATCATTTCAAGTAGCTCAAACTTGTAGGGTATATGCTAAACCCTTTAGTCCTTCAAGGGACCTAGAACCAATTTGGGATCCATATTTACTTCTAACTCTTGGAAGGATATATAGTTAATTGATACATGTTTCATGAGGTGTTAATATACATTTTTAATCTTTGGATATACAAATAAACCTATAATAAATCTATTTTTATCTCAAAGAGGGTACAAGCATGCAAGAAAGGCAAAAACAATCTCGATGGGGTGACTCCAAATGCTCATTTCTCTTCTAAGGATTTTCATGGTAATAAAAGGAATTTGTATGTGTTATAATGTTACATTGACATAAATTTTTTGTAATTTACTAGTAGTTACAAAATTAAATATTTATGAACAAATCTTAAGACCAAAAACTGCCTAAAACCCTACTAAACCCTCAGCCAGGACTTGATGGAGAAAACAAGCTTGGAGAGATATTAAAATGAAATAGTTTTAATATTTAAGCTATTTAAAAATATATATGACTCATTTATTATTCCTAAAATATCAATTATATATATAGAATTGTATGGATAGCATGTAAAATAGGGTATTTTTTACCATTTTTTGTGTTGTTTAGGTTCTAGGAGGTTTCAGAAGATGAAATAAATATTTGAGTAAATATTTATACTTATTATAACTCATATGTTAATTTTTTTCTAATTTAAAACTTCTAAGTGTTAAAAAAATAGCTTTCCTTTTAGCCAGTCAAAACTGGCATGGTGGACACAAAGGTGACAAAAGTGAAAAATCCAAGTGTGAGCATTTTTACAGAATACTTTATGCCTCTAAAGACATTTAGGGTATTTAAAGGTGTAATTAACTCCATACCATGGACTTTAATTGAAAAATAAAGTCATTTTTTAGGCCAAGAGTGATGGATGACTAAAAAAGGAGTTTTTTTTAGACTATAGGCAGTGATGGCTTCCTTATTCAATTTTTCATATGAGTAATAATACAACCAATTAATGGAGATGAATTATTGAAGGCCTTAACTCTTATCCAAATCATAATACATATCCCTATTTAGTGGTGGGATATTTAAATAGGTTTAAATTATGAAGGCAATTTTTTGAGCCAAGACTAGGAGTTTTATGCCTTTTTCATAAGTTTCATGGCTTGTATGAACACTTGGTTCTCTTGAAAATTCATGGTTCATCCCTTATACATTTATCATGAAATTTTAACCTCTTTTATAATATTTACAATTTTATAAATGACTTTTTGACTTCCCTTATCTTGCTCTTCTCTCAAAGGCTATAAATATTGACTCTTTTAGTTATTTTTTGCAGTCTCCATTGGTTGATGATGAAACCCTGGCCAATTTTGTACTTAAATTACTCTTGAAGAAATAAAAAATTGATTTTTCCTACTTAAATGTTGTATAATTTACTATTATTTCAATCTTTTTGGTCTTGTCTAGTAGAAGATGATCTTTTTAGTGTGTTATCCTTGATTGTTTACCATGTGTGCAAAAGATCAATTGTTACAGGCCTTTGTTAGTGTTATTTTATAATTTTGTAAGTGTATTATAAATTTTTAATGACTATATTCCATAAATTAATCATTAATTACCCTCTTAAGTATCAAAATACCTTCTTGAACCTAGCTTATGAAGCATTAATGTGATAATGCAACTTGAATTGTGAGTTTTATGTGAAAGAAGCCTTGTTTAGCTCTAAGTAGTATAGTTTTAGTCAATAGGAAGAAATATCATATTTATGAATCAACTATAATTTTATTATTTTGTCTTATTAACCCTTTTCATGCAAATTTTATAGGTAAGAGAGTGTTTCAAAGAATGCATTAAGGGAGTTAGCCCTTCTAGAGATTCATCTCAGCAAATTATTACCCATAGCAAGAGAGATGTTTCCATTGTGTCAATTTGATGAGGAGAGGTAAAAACATCCTTAAGGGATGTAAATAAAAATGAAACCACCAATGTAAGAGATGAATCTATGGTATATGATATATTAATCAGTGTTAAAATGTAACTATTGATAATTTTGCCACCATTGGTCAATGTTACTTATGTGTAGGTTTTCAAGAAGATTAAATTCATATATTAATGGTAAAAAAGGTATTAAAATCATAATATAACATTCATAATTCAAAAATAATTATCAATAACAACTCATAAGTCTAAATTTTGATAGAGGTTTCTTTTATTCCTCTATCTAGCTATTTATAAGCTAGTGAAGGCAATTTTTAGATGCTCGATACATGAAGGTGAGGAGGAGTTGGATAAAAAATAATTAAGGATATTTTAGGTAACATATTAAATTAAATTTATTTATGTTAAAAGGTCTTAAATTTATGAATAATTTTTAATAATAATAGGTACTTTAAAACCCTTCTTAAACCCTCATTTGCTCAGTTTCAAGCAGTATATTTTAATTTTTTGAGTTATTTTTTACAAAATAAATGTGGTGTGAGATATTATATGGAATAAAATATTTTTATAAAAAATTATAAATCAAAATTTCATTTCAAATTATATAGAAAGACAAAGGATCAAGCATTAGGGTTTTAAGTAAGCAAGAAAGACAATATGAAAAGTCACATTTTAAGTGGTTTAAGTAATTTTTTGATCACATAAAATTATTTTAAAGATAATATGGGTTATTAAAGGTCAAAACTAAAAAATAATTAGGTATTTATGCCTCATAAAACTCAATAAAATAGTAAAACATAGACCTATAGGCATGCTTAAATGAAATTGGGTAAGCTAGTCAACACCAAAAAGTGCATATTTTGAGTTATTTTGAATGAAAAAACTTGAGATTTTACATGGTGTTTTTTATGTAATTTAATTTTTTAGGGTTATTTAAATTCCTTAATTTACCAAATGAGATATAAAATTCCAATATATAGGCTGATCATGAAGGCAATAAAAGTTTTTGCACTTTTTTGCTCAAAGATGGATTTAGAAATGGGTGTTTTAGGTCCTTTCAATAGAGAAAATTGATTTAAGATTGTGAATAATTTATTTAAATGTATAAATAAATTATCATGACATAAAAACCAATTCAAAATAGACCTAGATCAATGAAAAATATCTCCAGGTCATCCCTAGGGCAACAAGCAAACACATTTTAATGAATTTTTCTTAGGGAATATGGTGAATAGTTTTAGATATTTTAAAACTTTTCCAAGTATGAACCATTTATAAATATAAAAAAATAATATTAGGATTTTTTTTCAGGCCTATAAGTTATTTTAGATCCCCCAATTAAAATCATGTTTTTTTAGAATAAAAAAGCATATGAGACCATAAAATGGTGTTTTTTAGAGTTGTACATGGATTTTGGAGCTAAAATTTTGTTTTAAGGTCTATGACACCATGGTTATTATTTTAAAATAATATTATTTTATATTTATCTATTATAAATATGAATATCCATAAAATTTTTGGCTCTCACAATGCATTCAAAAAGCTTGGCAAAGTTGCACAAAATAGGCATATGGAAGAAGAACCAATTTGAAGAGTTGATATGGTGATCATAAAGTGAAAAATTATAAATAAATTTATAATTAAAAATAAAAATATTCCATTCTCTCTAACTATGGCACCCCATTTTGGGCTAAATTTAACAAGTTCAAGTCAACAACAGGAATCTTCAGTTAACCTTAGAAAAGTGGAGTTCAAAACATGTAAAAGTTGAGAAGTTGAGTTAGAGTTTTGGTCAATATTTTAGGTTGTATTTTTATTAAAAATACTACTTATAACATCATAATTCAATCCATCTCTTACTATTCCCCCCTTTGGGTAAAATTTAAAAAAGTAAAAAAAATGTCAAGTTGTTTGTAAGTTACACACAAGATAGCTCAAGTTGAACTCCAAGTGTGAAGCCAAGATAAGTATAGTAAAATCAATATGAAAGTGGAAGAAACTGAATTATAAATTTAATATTCATGAAATACCAATAGGATCTAATTGTAATATAAAAAAGATTTAACTAAAGAAGATCAAAAGTTGCATGTAAGATCACAAGGAGTTAACTCAGGATTTAAGATGCATGAATAACCCTTTGACTCATCAAACATCCATATCTCCCCTATAATTCCATATTAAAATAAATAAGGTTTAAAATAAAATATGTTACATTATAATTTGGTTTAATTAGTGGTGGAGTTCAATTCTGAGTTGAAGTTGGAGTTATAGTGGAGTAATCTTGATTTGCATGTGGACTCATTTGGAACTTCTTGTATTTTCTCTCTCGTATTATTTTTTATATATACATTAATTTTTAAATTATTAATAATATCATGCATTTTTATTACTAAAACTCTACCAAAATTTATACTACCTCACCTATGAATTAATAAAGAGCTAAATTTTTCTTCCATCTTCAAGTTATTCTTTATATAACTCAGTGAATAATTGTCTTTTCTATGTTTATGTTTGAATCTATCACATTTATGCATAAAAAAAACATTATTTCAGGTCATATAAATTTTTTAAGTCTGATTTATACCTAATCTAGATGTGAATTCAACCATTGTTCATTCTTCCCAAACTAGTGTAGGTGTCTATCAAGACCGCTATGTGAAATAATTTTACAAGATTCATTGTATGAAGATGAAGTGAATGTGTGGAAGTTATTTATATTATAGAGTGTGTTTATTATAGGTATAATTAACCCTAACATTGGTGCATCACTCAGGTTTTTAGTTTTCAATTCCATTTTCAGCTTTAGCATTGCTCCTTCTACCCTTTTCCTAATCAAGAAATCACATAATTAGATATTTTAGATAGAAGTAGGTGAGTGTACCAAATATAACCAAAAATTAATCTAGTTATTATCTCCAATTATAATCCCCCACACCTTGGAGAGTTTTTATTATATCAATGGAAGTGATAACAAGTACATGGTCTCAGCAAGGGTGCACTTCTAAGTGATAACAGTTTCTAGCACATATAATGGGACATAGATTGAAGCTACAAAATAATTTATAGTAGTAAAATGTATCAGTATCATGATTAAAATCACTAAAAATCAACATGGATGTCCCAAAAAATTAAGTGTTTATTCTTTTAAATAATATAAGGCCTCTTAATTTGTCCCAATATGATGACATTCCAGCATCAACCCTCAAAAGTCTACCATATTTCACAAGGGAAGATCAAACTACACTCATAGAGCATATCAAATATGTGGCTAACTTGTGTTCATTCCATCATTTTACCCAATATAATGATGTCATCCATTTACTTGTTGCATCCTTTAAGGGAAAGGCATTGTAAAGGTATAGGAACCCTCCCTTAAATTCCATAACCTCTTGGGATGATTTAGGTGAACCATTCTATAGGTAATTTGAAGATAAATCAGACCACTATCTCTTATTAAACAACTCACTACCATAAAGAGAGAACTACATGAATTTATGACTAATTTTAATCTTAGATTTTAGAAAACATGGAACATAATCCATCTCTTGTGTTTATTTTCCTATATTTTTTTAGAGACTTAAATTTTGATATTTCAATTATGATTCAATCCATAGGTGGTAAGACACTCCCATATGTATATGAGGTTGTCATTAATGTTGAAAATAATATAATTCAAGTTGTTAAACTTAAGACAAGGCCTATAATGCCATTTTAAAAAAAATTATAGCCTATTCTATCTCTTCAATATCCATTAGTAGCACAAATTCCATTCTCTCAAGGTCAATTTCAAGTTCTTTGTAGTCAATCTAGTGAGCTTGGTGAACTAAAAGGTATGATGAAATATTTTGGTAATGAGTTAGCTAAGTTGAAGAGGCAATAATATAAATCCAATAGGCCTCAATGTCAAGTTCAAGGATCCATTATACTATCCAAACTATATATTGTAATAATATTAATGTACCTTCCTTAACCAATGGCCTTGTTCTAGTAAAAAATAATTTTATACAAGATTAAAGTTGGAAGCCTTATAAAATCAATGATGTACAGAATCAAGATTTAGTAGCATAGAATATGGTATTTTTTAAATTGACACAAGAGGAATAAAATCATGGACAAGTACTACTGAGTACAATCTTGGTGAATTTTTAAATTGATGATCACATGGTAGTAAATCAAATTGATGAGCCTACAAAACCAAAGAACTTTGTTGTAACCATTAAAATATTTTAGATAAGGGACATAGATGAGCTCCAAGAGGTAATATACACTTAAAATGTTCCTAATATTGTTTCTAAAAGTACTAATGATCAGATTCCTACCCCTTTATCTTAGAAAAATCAACATGTTGAAGCAAACAAGTTTCACCAAGCACCTCAAGTTAAAGAGAAACCAATAATGACTTATATTCCTATGCTATAAAATTAAATCTCTTAACCTCCCACCATCTCCATTTTTAAAGTATAATCTATTATATGGAAGGAAAAATAATAACATGCAAGCAAAGAGAAGAATTTGTCAAAAAAAGATGATCAAGAACTATGTTGGTCAAATGAGCTTCAATTGGGGTATAGAAGGAGATCATGTTGAAGACCTTGAGGAGCCATAAAAAATCAAATTTTAGTAGTAAGTGATCCTCAAGAATCCTATCATGAATATTTTCTAAAATAAATAGAATTAGTTAGTGAAATTATAGCAGTGGTTTCATATGGTAACAATCCCAAACATGAGCTAAATAAAGATACAATAGAAGATGTAGTGACTCATAGTGAACCTAAAGAAGAAAAAGTGAGACCAAGAAGGTTTTTATGACTTATGGAAGTATTAATTCAAGTTTATTCAAGACTTCAATAATATTTTTAGGCCTACATCTCCTTATGAAGATATTGATAAAGTAGTTGTGAAGGTAAATCAGAATGTGGTTAAAATGGAAAATTTATTAGTGTGTAAGAACAACATGAGGTGATTATTGAACCACATGATGAGTTTTTATATATTGTATATATTTTTGATTCATTTTAAGACAAACCAAAGAGGTTGAAAATGAGGAAAAGAGTTGATCCAACTAGAATGGCACTCACACAACAGCTTGTTAGTCATCTTCATCAACCAAATGGAAATAAAATGATACAATTTTGTTTTGATCAAGGTGGATATTTATTTTATTATATGTTGTTATTATATTTATTTTTAAATTCCTCTAAGTGATATCTTTCACATCTTTTAGTTGGTAGTTGTTCTAGTTTTCAATCAATAAGTCCTTATGTACAAGTGTTATAGTTGCTTGAGGGATTTATTAGTTTCAAATTTGACTGAGGAAGAAATTTTTAGTTTTATTTTTAGTTATATTTTAATGAATCAATAAACCAAGGGATATATCTACTATTATTGAGTGTTTATTAAGAAAACATCCTAGCAAAGTCACTAAGAATGTTGACAATTTTGCCACCATTGGTCAAAGTTACTTATGTGTAAGTTTTCAAGAAGACTCAATTCATGGATTAAAGGTAAAAAAAGGTATTAAAAAAAATAAAACATTAATTATGCCAAAATAATTCTCATTAACAACTCATAATTCCAAATTTTGATAAAAGTTTCTTTTATTCCTCTAACTAGCTATTTGCAAGCTAGTGAATGCAATTTTTAAATGCTTGCTATGTGAAGGTGAAGAGTATTTGGATAAAATTTTATTATGAGTTTTAATCCAATATTAATTAAATATTATATTAATTTTTTTATGTTATATTATTTTACATTAATTAATAATTTTTAATAACATCATGTGCTCTAAAACCCTTCTTAAACCCTCATTTACTTAGTTTTAAGCAATATGTTTGCATTTTTGAGTTATTTTCTATAAAATAATTGTGATTTTAGATATTTTGGATACTATAAGACCTTTATATGAATTATTAAATAAAAATTTCATGTAAAATTATGGATAAAGGTAAAGGATCAAGCATCAGGGTTTTAAGTAAATAAGAGAGACAATCTGAAACATCAAGTTTTGAGTAGTTTAATTAATTTTTTGAAAATATAAAATTATTTTAATGATAATATGAGTTATTATATTTCATAATAAAAAATAATTAGGTATTTATTTCTCATAAAACTCAATAAATTATCAAAACATAGACCTATAGGCATTTAGAAATGAAATTGGGCAAGCTAGTCAACACCAAAAAGTGCATATTTTGAGTTTTTTAAATAAAAACTATTAAAATTTTAAATGGTGGTATTTTTTTATGTAATTTAATGTTTATAATTGATTTAAAGTCTTTAATATATCTTAAGAGATATAAAATTCTAATATACAAGTCTGGTCATGAAGGGAATGAAGGTTTCTTCACTTTTTTGCTCACAAATAGAGTTAGAAATGGGTGTTTTAGGTCCTTTAAATGGAAAAAATTAATTTTAGATAATTAATAATTAATTTAAAGGTATAAATAAATGATAATTAAATGAAAAATAATTCAAAATAGGCTCAACTCATTAAAAAAATCTCTAAGTCATCCCTAGGGCAATTAACAGGGACTTTTGTAAAAAAATTTTAGGGAGTTTGGTGAATAGTTTTGGAGATTTTAAAAAAATTATACCTATACAAAAATAATCTTATGAGTTTTTTTTCAGACCTGTAACTCATTTTAGACCCCTAATCCAAGTCAGGGTTTCTTGAGAACAAGAGAGCATATGAGAGCATAAAATGGCATTTTTTGGACTTGTACATGGAATTTAGATCTGAAATTTTATTTTAAGGTCTATGAAACCATTTTTATTATGTTAAAATAATATTTTTTTCTCCTTATCTATATAATTATTAATATCCATTAGGTTTTTGGCTCTCACAGTACATTCAAGAAGCTTGCCAAAGTTACACAAGATAGGCATATGGAAGGACTAGTTTGCAGAGCTGCTATGGTCATCATCAAGTGAAAAATTATAATTAATAGTTGATTTATAATTAAACATACAAATTTTACCCTATATACAAATATGGTTCCCCATTTTGGGCTAAATTTATAAATTTCAAGTCAATAGCAAGAATCTTAAGTTAACCTTAGAAAAGTGGAGTTCAAAAGATGCAAAAGTGGAGAAGTTGAGTTTGAGTTTTGGCCAATATTTGATGCCCTATTTTCATGAAAAATAATCCTTATAACATAATAATATAATCCATCTCTTATTATTCCCACTTGGTTCTAAATTTAAAAAAGTAAAAAAAATCAAGTTGCATGCAAGAGAGCTCAAGTTAAACTATAGGTCTGAAGTCAAGATAAGTCCAGTAAAATCAATATGCAAGTGGAGGTAACTGAATTATGAATTTGAGATGAATGAAATAAAAAAATGATCTAACTAAAATATAAAATAGATTTAAATAATTAAGATGAAACATTCCATGCAAGATCATAATAAATTAACTCAGGATTCAAGATGCATGAATATAACTTTGACTTATAAACTCTCCTCTCCCATAAAATGCCATTTTATAATAAATAAGGTTCAAAATCCAATATTTTATGTTGGAAATAAAATTGGGGTTTAGTTTTGAGTTTAAGTTAGAGTTATAATGGATTTAACTCGACTTGCATGTGGAATCATCTAGAACTTCTTGTGTTGAAGGCAATATTCAAGGCCATAAATGGATAATATGGGTGGATTAGGTAGCCAGTCAATGTTAATCAAGGTCGATGGCAGAAAGATAAGGAGATCATGATAAGGAAGATATGGATGTAATCTTAGATAATCACAACAAAACCTAGCTATCTAAAATGGCACGTGATATGGAGTAGGAGGCAAAGTTAATGGATGCAGGCATTGAGAAGACTTGGCTAAGTAGTAATAATAGTATCTAGAAGGCCATTGATTCTATGGAAAACTACCATATTTGACCCATCCATGAGACTCTAACTCCACCTCTATATATCAACATAGGTTTTTTCAATGGATCGTGGAAGCATACTGTCAAAAGCAATGACTTTTATAGATGCAAAAAAGAGGTTGAAAAGGGAAAATATGTATGTGATACAGATTATGATTTGTGATGAAGAGGTATCGAATATGTGAATATGATCCACTATATGATGCATTGAAATTCATCCATTTTCCACTTTTCATATTTTAGGATAAGAGAATACTTTAATCCATAACTACAATGAAGGGTGTAATACATAAATTTTATCATATTGGAAGATAAGTTTATAGGCTCTTCATCCTTATAATCCTCAAAATGATAGATTTTGAAGAGATGGATTTTTTATATTTTTGATGTTTACTCTTCCCTCATGATATATATTTTAAAAGGTCCAATCAAATTAGAGTGTTTGTAAGTTTTAAAAAATTATAAATATATTTGAAGTTAGAATTGTAGAAGTGGATAAGTTCTAGCATGAAGGCCATAGAGAGTAGGAGTATGAGTAGTGTAGGTTCTCAAATATATTTGTAATGGATTTAAATTGTAAAAAATTAAAATGTTGAAAGCCTTTTTGTCTTGGGAAGAGACACATTTTAAGTTTGGGGGAGTATTAGTAGTATTTTTATGTCTCAAGAGAGATAAATACTAAGTTGAGGTGAGTCTTAGTAGAGGTAAAGGGTAATATAATTTAATATTATTTTTAATTATTTGTATTAAAAAGGATAAAATAGGTCTCAATAAGAATTCAAATAGTCTTTGGAAATGAAGAGTCATTTAAGGAAATGAAAGAGTCATAAATAAAGGTGAGGAGTAATTTGAAAGTTTTATAAATATTTGTATGGGAAATTGGAAAGTAGACCATTTTTACTGAATAAGAAAATCTCATTTGGGTCTCATTTATTCTTCATATTTGTCTTTGTTATTTCCCATTTTTAATAGTTTTTTTTAAATCTCTAATTATTTTATATTCTTGTCACTGTTATACTATTAACAATGGTGTGGTGGCTGATGCAAGCCTAAGAAGAGCACAAGTCTCATTATAGGTAATGGTACAAGTAGTCATGGCCATGGAATATCATTAGTAAGGAATGATATGGGTGGTATAATAGAGAGTTTTCTCATTTTCTAAAATTGTGGTAGTCATAATGTTGTCCAAATTTGGATCCATGCTACTCAAAATGACAAGCCTCACCCTCAAAAGTATCATCATTAAGATAGTGGTGATCACATCTATCTTGATATTCCATAAGCCATAGAAGAGGATGTGGCCTTGGTGAGCAATCATATATATGTAGAAACCCTAATCAATTATGTTTATGTTGGTGATTATAGAAGGATTATACCTCCACACTCTTATATTCATGTCAAGGATCCTTTAAGAAACATTATAGGGATAGTAACCATTATATTCCATAACTTATACTACCAACCAGAGGGTGCATACCACCTATGCAACACTTCAACATGGCATAGTCTATGTATGATAGAATCACCAAATATGGTAAGTAATTAATCAATGCGAACCTATAGAATACACCAATGTTATTAGTTATAATTTTGTTATCATGAACATGGATCTACATAAATTTAAGACATTATGAGGGGGCTTATGTGTTAAAGGAAATATTCAAGGATATAAATGGAGCCTATGGGTGGATTGGGTAGAAAGTTGACATCAATCAGGGTTAAGGGAAAAAAAAGAAAGATCTCATAATAAGGAAGATATGGATGGAAGCTCATCTAAACATGGTAATACCTAGTTATCTGAAATGGAACATGAGATGGAGGTAGGAGGCAAAGTCAATAGCAGTGGGCATAGAGAAGGCTTGGCTAAACAACAATAGTAGTACCTAGCAAGCCATTAATTTTTTGAAAAACCACCATATTTGATCCTTCCATAGGAATTTAAATCTACATCTACATATCCATAGAGGTTTTTTTAATGGACCATGGAATCATACTATCAAAATCAATGACTCTTATAGATGTTGAAAAGAGATTGAGAAAGGGGAAGATATATGCGATACAGATTATGATTTATGATGAAGAGAATATAAAAAATATAAAAAAACCCTCAAGTATGTAGAATAATTCAATCCATTTTACACTTTTCATCTTTCAACATGGGAGAATAATTCAATCCATAACTATAATGAAGAGTGTAATGCACAAATTTTATCATATTATAGGAGAAGTTCATAGGCTTGTTAGCCCTATAATTATCAAAATGACAGATTTGGATGAGATGGCTTTTCTTGATATTTTTTCCCATGTGATATATATTGTAAAAGGTCCAATAAAAGTTGAGTGTTTATAATCTTTGAAAAATTATAAATGTATTTGAAATTATAATTGTATAAGTGGATGAGCTTTGGCATGAAGGCCACGGAGAGTATGAGTAGGTGTACTATAGTTTCTCAAATATATTTGTAATGAATTGAAATTGTAAAAACTGGAAATGTTTAGATATTTTTTATTTTATGATGAGACACATTTTAATTTACGGGGGGTGTTAGTAAGAGATTTGTGTCTCATAATGAGACACATTTTAAGTTGAGGTGAGTCTTAGTATAGGTAAAGGGTAATATAATTTAATATTAGTTTTCATTATTTATATTAAAAAGGATAAAATAGGTGTCAATAAGAAGTCAAATAGTCTTTAGAAATGAAGAGTCATTTCAGGAAATGAAAGAGTCATAAATAAAGGTGAGGAGTAATTTGAAAGCTTTTATAAATATTTGTATGGGAAATTGGAAAGCAAACCATTTTGAGTGAATAATAAATAAATCATTTAGGTCTCATTTATTCTTGATATTTGGTTTTGTTATTTTACATTTTTATTAATTTATTATAAATCTCTAATTATTTTATATTCTTGACACTATTATACTACTAACAATGGTATGACTTTTAATTAAAGCCCAAGAAGAACACAAGTCTCATTGGAGGTAATGGTACAAGCAGTCATGGCCATAGAAGATCATTTGTAAAGAATGATGTAGGTAGTGTAAGAGAGAGTGTTCTCATTTGATAAAATGGTGATGATCATGATGTTGTTCACATTTAGAGCCATGCTACTCAAAATGACAAGCCTTACCCTCATAAGCACCATCATTGAGCTGGTGGTGGCCATGTCTATCTTGATATTCCACAGGTTGTAAAAGAGGATGTGGCCTTGGTGACCAAGCACATAGATTTAGAAACCCTAATTAGTGATTTTTATGGTGGTGAGCATAGAAGGATTCCACATCCACACTCTTAGATTCACATTGAGTATCCTCTAGGAAATAGTACAGGGATAGTAACCATGATATTCCACAACTTTTACATTCAACCAAAGGGTGCATACCACCTGCACAACATTTCAACATGGTATAGTCTATGTATGATATAATCACTAAATATGATAAGTAATTAATCAATTCCAACCTATAGAATACATCGATATTTTCAATTATAATTAGGTTATAAAGAACATGGATATGCATGATAGTCAAGACATTATGAAGGGGCATGTGTGTTGAGGTAAATCTTCAAGGCCATAAATGGAGCTCATGGGTGGATTAGGTAAAAATTTGATGTCAATTAGGTTTGAGGGTGGAAAGATAAAGAACTCATGATAAGGAAGAGATGGATGGAAGCTCAGATAAATATGGAAATACCTATCTATCTAAAATGGCACATGAGATAGAGGTAGGAGGCAAAGTCAATAGACATGGATGTAGAGAAGGATTGACTAAACAGTAATAGTAGTAGCTAGCATGACATTGATTCTATGGAAAACCACCATATTTGACCCATCCAAAGGACTCTAACTCTACCTTTACATATCCGTAGAGGCTATTTCAATGGATTGTGGAAGCATACTATCAAAAATAATGAATTTTATAGATATAGAAAAGAGATTGAAAAGGGTAAAGACATATGTGATATAGATTATGATTTATGATGAAGAGATATCAAATATGTGCATATGATCCACTGAATTATGCCTTGAAACTCATCTATTTTCCACTTTTAATCTTTCAGCATGGGATAATATTTCAATCCATAATTACAACAAAGAGTTTAATGCACAAATTTCATCATATTGGAGGAGAAGTTCATAGGCTTGTCAACCTTATAATCATCAAAATGATAGATTTGGAAGAGGTGGCTTATTTTTGATATTTTTGATGTTTACTCTTCCCACATGATATATATTGTAAAAGGTCCAATCAAAGTAGAGTATTTAAATGCTTTAAAAAATTATAAATGTATTTGAAGTTAGAATTGTAGAAGTGGATGAGCTCTAGCATGAAGGCACTGGAGAGTAAGGGTAGGCATAATGTAGTTTCTCAAATATATTTGTAATGGATTGAAATTTTAAAAATATAAAATGTTTAGAGCCTTTTTATCTTGGGATGAGACACATTTTAATTTGGGGGGAGTGTTAGTAGGAGTTTTGTGTCTCAAGATAAGAAACATTTTAATTTGATGTGAGTGTTAGTATAAGTAAAGGGAAATATAATTTAATATTATTTTCCATTATTTGTATTAAAATGATAAACTAGGTGTAAAAAAGAAGTCATGGTCTTTGGAAAGGAAGAGTCATTTGAGGAAATTGAAGAGTAATAAATGAAGGTAAGGATTCATTTGAAATATTTTATAAGCATTTGTATGGTAAATTGGAAAGCAAACCATTTTGAGTGAATAATAAATAAATAACTTGGGTCTCTTATTTTATTTTTTGATTTCCCATCATTAATAGTTGAAAATATAGTTTTAGATTAAGGTAAAAACAGGTTTTGAAGGGGCCCCGAAACCCTGTAACAAAGAGTGAAAGAAAGAATGTCTAATTCCATAGGCAAAGCCTAAAAAACACTACAAGGAAGTAGCAAAAATAGGTTTTAAATGGACCTAAAACCATTAGAGAAGCACTCGATCAAAACCCAAAAATAGAGATCTGGTAGCACAATAGTCAAAAGATAACAAAAAGAAAACAAAGATCAGTACCAGTTTCTAAACCAACAAGAAGGACCAGATTATTCATCCAGTTCCAGTATCAAGTTCATGGCTTCTTTTCCTTTCAAATCAGTTTCCTGGGTGGTAGCCTCCAACAACGCTCCTTTTTGTGTATCTTTCTTTCTAGAGCTTTGCCTCATCCTTTTCCTGGGACCCTCTAGTGCTTTGGTCTCCTCATTGGCTCATTTACCTATATTGATAACAAAAGCACAAATGTTGGACGTTACTTCCTCCATTTTCTTTCTGTTGTCCTTTATTAGTTCTTGGAGGTTGTTTTCATAGGCTTTGAGCTTGACAGGGATCTCGCTTAACTGATTTTCCATGTTGTTTATTTTGTTCCAAGCAGCTTTCAGAGAATCTTCCAAAGTTTCCGCTTTTCTCTTGAGATCAATGATCTCCCTACACATCCAGGAATCAAATTGGGAAGAAGCCTCTGCTTTACAATTAGCCCAGGTCATAGGTATGTGTGTTTCATCATTCTGATTCTTCCCTCTCCAATCCTTAGACTTTTTATTGGGACTATTCCTGGCTTCTTCAAAGATATCTTCTCGACTCTTTTGTTCCCGCTCTTTGATTCCAGTTTGAATTTCCATATCCATATTTTGAATATCATCCTGGATAGAAATTTCCTTTTCATTCTTAGAAGTTGGGTCCTCAACAAGATCTTCATGGATAAATTCATCCTCTGACACTTTCTGGTTTTCCTCCGTATCTACAGTTCTGATAGCAGAATCCTCCTCTATATTGATGTTATCTTTTTCAATTTCCTCAGAACCTTCTTCATCATTACTAGAGTTGGTATCCCAACTCTCAGTTCCTTCTTCTTCCTCTGGTTTTTCCTCCTCGGGTTCTTCAATTCTCTCTCGTCCCCTTTCTTCTTCTACAATCTGCTTATTAGGACTAGGGGACTTAATTTTGCCTCTCCTGATTACATTTTCATTCTTTTTATTTCCTGACAACTTATTTTTCCCCTGCTTGGGGTTCTTAACCAGTGACCTATTCTTGCAGTAGCCTTCAATAAGCAGAATAAGGCCTTCGTGGAGAATAGGGCGCATATCCTTTTTCCTATGAGCATATAAACTTTGGATCAGGGAATAGCAAAGATAGAAGGGAAAAGACAAGCTAACCTTATGCCTGAAGTGGTTGAGGAAGACAAAATGGAACTTGTGCACTCGTTTGCTTCTTCCGTCCAGGATGAAGTACTCCCTTATACAGTTGAAAATATAGTTATTCATTTGAGTTTGTTTGTAAATCTTTGCAACTATTATATTATTGCTACTATTCTACTACTAACATCTTATCTTCTCTCTCTCATTATTTTGTATATATACATTCATTTTTAAATTATTAAGTATATTTTTCATTTTTATTACCAAAAATCTACCAAATATTATACTACCTCACCTTTGAATGAATAAGGATCTGAATTTTTCCTCCATCTTCAAGTTGTTCAAGAAGTATGTTCTTAATATTCATTGATGTAGAATAGTGAATGATTGTTTTTCCTATGTTTATGTATGAATATCTCAAATATTTTAAGAAAATTAAAATTATTTTAAGTAATATAAATTTTATAAGTATGATTTATACCTAATCTAGAACTAAATTCAACCATTGTTCATTCATCCCAAGCTAGTGTAGGTGTCTGTCAAGACCTCAGTGAGAAATACTTTTGAAAGAGTCATTATATGAAGATGAAATGAATGTGTGAAATTTATTTGGATATAAAGTGTGTATATTATAGGTATAATTTACATTAACATGGGTGCATCACCCTAATTTTAAATTTTCAATTCCATTTTCAGCTTTAGCATTGTTCCTTCTACCCTTTTCCTAGTCAAGAAAACACATAATTAGATAGTTTAGATAGAATAAGGTGAGTGTAAAAAATGGAAACATAAATTAATTTGTAAATTTTATCCAATTATAAGGTACCACACCTTTTATAGTTTCCATTATATCAATGTAAGTGAGAACATACACAGGTTCTTAGTAAGGGTGCACTTCTGAGTGATAACAATAAGTTTTATGAGTCAAGAGACAAGTAATTATCCTATAACAAAAATTTCCACTTATAGTAACTCCCATTTAAAATAAACTACTCAAAAAAAAATTTTATAGGTATATCAAAAAATTTACCGTGACCATGAGCTTCAAATCCACACGATGGCAAGTTTGTATAGCTAGTCAAGAACACAAAAACATTGACATTAAATGTTGTCAATGTTGAATACATAGATGGATATCTCCATATATAGTGATTCATAGATTAAATATAGTGATTTCACCACATAAGGGGTTGTTAATAATTTTTAGGACCAAGTTATTATCCTCTGACCATGCCCCATCTAGAGATGGGGTACTTGTTCCAACCTCAAGAACATGTTTCCCAATACAAAAAAATAATTGATTTTGGGATACATAAAAACACACACAAAAAATTTAATTCACTTGAAAAAATATTTAAAAACCCTCATGTATGTATCTAAGCCATATAATTTCACCATATCATAGTTATCTAACATAATATATGAATATGTGTTAGATAGTATACTAATCAGTGTTTAAATGTAATTTTTATGCAATCAAGAGATAATTACTTGTCCTCCAACTAATGTTTCCACTTATAAAATATCACATTTCAAATAAAAAACTTCAAACATTTCTCGATAGTAAAATCACATGTGTTACCATGAATACAATCTATGATTCCACTTAAAGGTGGGTTTTTATAGCTATTGAAGAATGTGAAAACACTGACAATAAATGTTGTCAGAGTTGAATCCGTAGTTGGATATCTCCACCTCTAGTGCTTATTGGTTGAATAATGACACTTCCACCACATTTGGGGTGTTGAATAACATATATTACCAGGTTATTGGCCTCTTACCATGCCTCTTATGGAGATGGAGTACATGTTTTGGCCTCAATAATGTGCTTCCCAGTATAAGAAAATAGTTATTTTTTGGGCCAACTTCAAACATACATAAAAATAAAACTATTAGTCACTTGGACAAACCTAAATAACCTTTATATTAGTCTCTAATACATATAATTTCAATAATATCATGGTTATCATATTTAATGTATGAATATGTGGTAGACAGTATACTAATCAATGCTTAAATGTAAATTTTATGTAGTCAATAAGTAAGTGCTTGTCTTTCAACTAATGTTCTAACTTATATTTGCAATTGATTGAAATTTTAAAAACATAAAATGTTTAGAGCCTTTTTATCTTGGGATGAGACACATTTTAATTTGGGGGGAGTGTTAGTAGGAGTTTTGTGTCTCAAGATAAGAAACATTTTAATTTGATGTGAGTGTTAGTATAAGTAAAGGGAAATATAATTTAATATTATTTTCCATTATTTTTATTAAAATGATAAACTAGGTGTAAAAAATAAGTCATGGTCTTTGGAAAGGAAGAGTCATTTGAGGAAATTGAAGAGTAATAAATGAAGGTAAAGATTCATTTGAAATATTTTATAAGCATTTGTATGGTAAATTGGAAAGCATACCATTTTGAGTGAATAATAAATAAATAATTTGGGTCTCATATTTTATTTTATTATTTCCCATAATTAATAGTTAAAAATATAGTTATTCATTTGAGTTTGTTTGTAAATCTTTGCAACTATTATATTATTGCTACTATTCTACTACTAACATCTTATCTTCTATCTCTCATTATTTTATATATATACATTAATTTTTAAATTATTAAGTATATTTTTCATTTTTATTACTAAAACTCTACCAAATATTATACTACCTCACCTTTGAATGAATAAGGATCTGAATTTTTCCTCCATCTTCAAGTTGTTCAGGAAGTATGTCCTTAATATTCATTGATGTAGATTAGTGAATGATTGTTTTTCCTATGTTTATGTATGAATATCTCAAATATTTTAAGAAAATTAAAATTATTTTAATTAATATAAAGTTTATAAGTATGATTTATACCTAATCTAGAACTAAATTCAACCATTGTTCATTCATCCCAAGCTAGTGTAGGTGTCTGTCAAGACCTCAGTGTGAAATACTTTTGAAAGAGTCATTATATGAAGATGAAATGAATGTGTGAAATTTATTTGGATATAAAGTTTGTATATTATAGGTATAATTTACATTAAAATTGGTGCATCACCCTAATTTTAAAATTTCAATTCCATTTTCAGCTTTAGCATTGTTCCTTCTACCCTTTTCCTAGTCAAGAAAACACATAATTAGATAGTTTAGATAGAATAAGGTGAGTGTAAAAAATGGAAACATAAATTAATTTGTAAATTTTATCCAATTATAAGGTACCACACCTTTTATAGTTTCCATTATATCAATGTAAGTGAGAACATACACAGGTTCTTAGTAAGGGTGCACTTCTGAGTGATAACAATAAGTTTTATGAGTCAAGAGACAAGTAATTATCCTATAACAAAAATTTCCACTTATAGTAACTCCCATTTAAAATAAACTACTCAAAAAAAATTTGTATAGGTATATCAAAAAATTTACCGTGACCATGAGCTTCAAATCCACACGATGGCAAGTTTGTATAGCTAGTCAAGAACACAAAAACATTGACATTAAATGTTGTCAATGTTGAATACATAGATGGATATCTCCATATATAGTGATTCATAGATTAAATATAGTGATTTCACCACATAAGGGGTTGTTAATAATTTTTAGGACCAAGTTATTATCCTCTGACCATGCCCCATCTAGAGATGGGGTACCCGTTCCAACCTCAAGAACATGTTTCCCAATACAAAAAAATAATTGATTTTGGGATATATTAAAACACACACAAAAATTTTAAGTCACTTGAAAAAATATTTAAAAACCATCATGTATGTATCTAAGCCATATAATTTCACCATATCATGGTTATCTAACATAATATATGAATATGTGTTAGATAGTATACTAATCAGTGTTTAAATGTAATTTTTATGCAATCAAGAGATAATTACTTGTCCTCCAACTAATGTTTCCACTTATAAAAGATCCCATTTCAAATACAAAACTTTAAAAATTTATTGATAGTAAAATCATATGTGTTACCATGACTACAATCTATGATTCCACTTAAAGGTGGGTTTTTATAGCTATTGAAGAATGTGAAAACATTGACAATAAATGTTTTCAAAGTTGAATCCGTAGTTGGATATCTCCACCTATAGTGGTTTTTGGTTGAAAAATGACACTTCCACCACATTCGGGGTGTTGAATAACATATATTACTAGGTTATTGGCCTCTTACCATGCCTCTTATGGAGATGGAAAACATATTTTGGCCTCAATAATGTGCTTCCCAGTATAAGAAAATAGTTATTTTTGGGGCCAAATTCAAACATACATAAAAATAAAACTATTAGTCACTTGGACAAACCTAAAGAACCTTTATATTAGTCTCTTATACATATAATTTCAGTAATATCATGGTTATCATATTTAATGTATGAATATGTGGTAGACAATATACTAATCAATGCTTAAATGTAAATTTTATGTAGTCAATAAGTAAGTGCTTGTCTTTCAACTAATGTTCTAACTTATGGGACCTCCCCTTGTAAATACACCTCTTACAACACACACACACACACACACACACACACACACACACACACACAAAAATAAAAAATAAAAAATGTAGTAACATGACCACAAGCATAGAATCCACCTGTAGTTGGGTTTTTAAATCTAATGAGGAATGTAGAAACACTGATAACAAATGTTGTCAAAGTTAAAGCTACGGTTGGAGATATCTACCTTTGGTGCATCATGGTTAAAAATTGACACCACCACCACATCTAGGGTGGAAATTAATGTCTATTACCAATTTATTATCCTTATATGATACCCCATTTGGAGATAAAGTACCTATTTCAATATCAAAAGCATGTTTTCCAATATAAGAAAATAGTTTTTTGGGCCAAATTTAGACTCACATAAAAAACCAAAGTCAATGTTAGGAACTAAAATAAACACTCAATTTAATATATAAACTATATAATTTCACCTTAGTGTATGGTAATCTGACATAAGATATGAATATGTGGTGGATAATATACTAATTAGTGTTGAAATGTAACTTTATGTAGTTAAGAGATAAGTACTTGTCTTCCAACTAACATTTCTACTTCTAAGACCTCCCCTTTAAAATAAACCACTTCCAATACATATAGATAGGAAAATCACATTTCCTCATGACTAGGACCTCTAAAGCCACCGAAGATGGGATTTTATAATTGTCCAATAATGTAGAAACACTGACAACAAATGGTTTCAAATTTGAAGCCATATTTGGAGATCTCCACCTCTAGTGATTCATGAATTAAAATTTTCACTTATACCACATAAATGGTGGTGAATAAATTCTAGGATTAAGTTCATGTCCTTTAACCGCACCCTATCTAGAGATAGAGTACTCATTTTGGCCTCAAGAATATGCTTCCCAATAAAATAAATATTTATTTTTGAGACAAATTAAGATGTACATAAAATGAAAAAACATAATTCACTTAAACAAACTCAAATAAACCTCATGTGAATCTCTATTCCCTATAATTAAAACCCATAGCATAGTGATATTACATAAGATACAAATATGTGGTAGATAATATATTAATCAGTGCTGAAATGTAACATATATGTAGTCAAGAGATAAG
Organism: Torreya grandis; assembly: GCA_037957365.1. NCBI lineage: Eukaryota > Viridiplantae > Streptophyta > Pinopsida > Cupressales > Taxaceae > Torreya > Torreya grandis. The sequence goes on from JARHVA010004293.1 coordinate 450,136, forward strand.
TGCTTGTCCTCCAACTAACATTTCCACTTCTAGGACATCCCATTAAAAATACACCACTTTTAACATGTATTCATAGGAAAAGCACACATTATCCCATGGCCACAATATCTGAAGCCACCTATAAGTGAGTTTTTATATCTAGTCAAGAAATTAGAAACACTAATATTAAATGTTATCAAAGTCAAATCCATAATTGGAGATATCCACCTCGAGTGTTTCATGGCTAAAACTAGCACTGACACCATGTTAGGGGTAGTGAATAATTTTTAAGACCAATTTCTTGGACTTTGATCACACACCGTTTGGATATAGAGTACTCATTTTGGCCTCAAGAATGTGTTTCCTAATATAATAAAATAGTTGTTTTTTGGGCCAACTTCAAATGTGCATAAAAAAATTGTAAGTCACTTGGATGAATCTAAAGAACCCTCACATGTGCCTATTATCCCTCTAATTTCACCCTATATAATTGTGTTTTGATGTAAGATAATAATCTATGATAGATGGTATATTAATTAGTGTTGAAATGTAACATTTATGTAGTTAAGAGACAACTATTTTTCCTCCAACCAATGTTTCCATTTCTTGGACCTCCCCTTTCACATCCATCACTTCCAACATGTTTGTATATTAAAATAATGTGTTCCCAAATCCACAAGATATAAATCCACTTAGAGGTGGGTTTTTATAGCTGATCAAGAATGTATAAACATTGAAAACAAATTTTATCAAAGTTGAAGCCATAATTATAGATCTCCACCTTTGGTGCTTTGTGCCTAAAAACTAGAACTTAAACCATATTTATGGTCGATAATATAATCTAAGATGAAGTTTTTTGTCTCTTACCATGTCTCGTTTAGAGACAAAATACCCATTCTAACCTCAAGAATGCATTTCTTTTAACTTTAATAATATGAAAATTCTTTACTAATGGTGCAGGTTGCATGAAGGTGAAAGCTTATTTATCACCACTAACCTATTAAAAAATATTTTAGTAAGAAATTAAATTTAAATTCATATATATGATATAAAAATAAATAAAATTTGATCAAAATAAATACATTTACATTTTATAACTCAACATACTTGTAAATTTCAATCCAATGAACTACTAGGATCTGCTCTACTCTTGATAGTAATAATAATTGCTTCATTTTAAAACACACAAAAATTCTATAGATTATTTTTTATAGACTCCCCTAATATTATATTAATTTAATATCTATTACAAGAACCAAATTTGAATATTGTAACATATTACTATGTATTTCATAGTCTTCAAACATAAGAATTTTTAATAGGATATCATTGAAGCTAAGTTTTATTAACTACCACATATCCTATTTTATAATCAATGTTTTCCCCATTTGTGACTAAGGAGTTCAATTTTTTTCCCTATACACATTGATATAAGTACTAATATATTCCTTCATTATCTTCATCTGTATTAACTACAAAAACATGCCATGCATCACAAAAAATATATTTTAATTATAATGATGTTGATAGATAATTTGACTTTAATATATAATGATTAATCTTGTACCTAGATTCCCTAGATTAAATACTTGGTAAAAGTTAATTAATGATGACATATATGTAAGTTGTAAATATGGTGGAACTTGATATGTGTCAATTGGAATTAGATTTATATAGATCCATCCATCCACCCACTCATGTGAATCACACTCATTCCAAATAATTTCCACACATTTAAATCAAAAACATACCATGTGCCTCATATAAACCATCAAAAAACCTGCATTTTAGCTATGAAATGAGTGTAAATCACTTGATCTTGTTAGGTCATACAATCCCCATACCTTGCCAATTATTCTTCATCTATCAATAAAAAATATTTGTGAACACTTAATTTTTCTTGAGAACCACAGGAAATTTTCTTGTTGCACCATTCAATAATGGTTTTTACATTGCTTAAATAAACACCATATTCAAACTTCAACTCCTCTCTTTTAATGTCTCTCTTCATACATGATATGGCACTATCATACTCCCCTTTTCCATGTCTAGCCTTAGTGAAACTCTAAATATGTTTAATGCTAGTGATAACATACATCTTTCTCAACCAATAAAACATCTATGCATTCTTAAATTGTGAGGTTCAATTGTCTAACAAAATGTAATGTTGATTAAAATTAATGTTCATCTCAGTCAACTTTCCATAAAACATCTCAAAATAGCCTTTCAAATAAGACTACCATAATTATCTCATGTCAAATAATTAAGATTAAGATGTACCCACATTCAACCAACACCCATATTAATTCATTAACAAATAGCTTAAATGCATTACTAGGTCAAGTTGACACGATAATGGGTTAAATTTATAAATGGACATATTATAAAGATAGATGTAGGGATTACTATGCTAAAAATTTGTTAATACATGTTATGAAGGATAAATAAATATAATAAGACTAAATTTACACATTATTCATTGATTCATTAACTAATTACCCACCTCCATTATCATGCAAATTGTTCCCAATTCATTGGTGCCAGCATCATTTGATAAGGGACATTTTTTAGAATGATACTGGATGGTATTTAATTATGCACCTTGTAACAACCATGATATTCATTTCTATTTTTTTATTAAAATCTATTTTAAAGTTATCCTTAATGAAATTTCCAATTATTTTAACCACTAAGATTTCAAGGTTGAGAAAAAGGCTCTACACATGATAGACTAGGGGCACATCTTGCACCTAATCAACCTAAAAGAGCCCCTATCAAAAAGTCATGTCAGCTTGAAACAATCCTCCAATCCCTTTTTAGTATTATTGAAAGTTTTATAAAGATAATTAAGAGAAATAGGGACCCCCATTCAACCAACACCCATCATACTTCATTAACAAATAGCTTAAATGCATTACTAGGTCAAGTTGACATGATAATGGGTTAGATTTATAAATGGGCATATTATAAAGATAGATGTAGGGATTACTATGCTAAAAATTTGTTAATACATGTTATGAAGGATAAATAAATATAATAAGACTAAATTTACACATTATTCATTGATCCATTAACTAATTCCCCACCTCCATTATCATGCAAATTGCTCCCAATCCATTGGTGCCAGCATCATTTGATAAGGGACAATTTTTAGAATGATAGTGGATGGTATTTAATTATTCACCTTATAACAACCATGATATTCATTCATATTTTTTGATTAAAATATATTGTAAGGTTATCCTTAATGAAATTTCCAATTATTTTAACCACTAAGATTTCAAGGTCGAGAAAAAGGCTTTACACATGATAGACTAGGGGCACATCTTGCACCTAATCAACCTAAAAGAGCCCCTATCGAAAAGTCATGTCAGCTTGAAACAATCCTCCAATCCCTTTTTATTCTTATTGAAAGTTTTATAAAGATAATTAAGAGAAATAGGGACCCCCATTCAACCAACACCCATCATACTTCATTAACAAATAGCTTAAATGCATTACTAGGTCAAGTTGACATAATAATGGGTTAAATTTATAAATGGACATATTATATAGATAGATGTAGGGCTTACTATGATAAAAAATTGTTAATGCATGTTATGAAGGATAAATAAATATAAAAATACTAAATTTACACATTATTCATTGATCTATTAACTAATTCCCCACCTCCATTATCATGCAAATGGTTCCCAATCCACTGGTGCTAGCATCATTTGATAAGGGACAATTTTTAGAATGATAGTGGATGGTATTTAATTATGCACCTTGTAATAACCATGATATTCCTTTATATTTTTTGATTAAAATCTATTGCAAGGTTATTCTCAATGAAATTTCTAAATATTTTAACCACTAAGATTTCAAGGTTGAGAAAAAGGCTCTACAGATGATAGACTAGGGGCACATCATGCACCTAATCAACCTAAAAGATCCCCTATCAAATATTCATGTCAGCTTGAAACAATCCCCTTTATGTGAAGGATTTTATTGATATTGACACTTTTCATGCACTTAGTGTGCTTACTGATATCCTCATTCAGTTTTATGACATTGATGCTAGTGATGATGATGCCCAACCACACTATTGTAGATGTTGTGGTGTTATATGCACTAGACCTTCAGATGAGGATGATGGTGCTTCAGGGGGTGGGGGGTGGGGGAGAAGATACTATGGTTATGACATATGAATTTTTGGCACATACATTTGGTGTGGATACCTCAAATTCACCTATGCAAGTATCTTATATATTTGACATGTTAAATTTTAGATATATTTGTATTCAAAGTGTAATAATTACTTTATATATAAAATTCAATAATACAATTTTATTTTTTATGTTTCAAGAAGAGATGGTCCTAAAATGTACACAACTAGATTTTGGGTCTTCTACTAGTGCCTATGTTGTCATTACTCAGCCAACCTATACATATATGAAGGAAATTTTTCATTAATATTATACTTTGTGTACATGCACATTTATTTATATAGATATTTTAAATGAATAATAATATTTTTTTTGTTCAATACATGACCACAATGGAGACTCTTCCATTAATATGGGTGGTAATAGACTTAGGTATTATTTTTGTGATTCCATCTGCACATCCACTCACTGAGGCATATTAACTTATGATGTTGAATTGTAAATATAAATTATTTTAGTAATTCTAATCTATACTTGTGTTATAACTAATGTGAATTTATTATCTATGTAGGGCTTTTTGATGACATATGATAGTCTCATTCAGATGATTAGTAGGGCACCAAATCATGTTGTTTCTCCCTTTCACTCTCCTATGTGTGAGGTTCATCTTGCCATTAACCCTGTTAAGTGTCAAAATCAAATTGAGAGTGACCATGAGAATGTGTTAAATGAATGTTAGATAGTTTTTTTTATCATTTTAAAATTAAATTTTTAACTTGTTTCCATGTCTATTATGTAAAGTTTCTAACAATATTTGTATATGAATAAGTTCAGCTATAAGCAATCTATGAGCATAAAAGGACTCATAATAAGATCTTATAGAATGTCAGGCATTTTAGGGATCTTCACCTATGAGCAAGGCATCCAAGGGAGATAATTATTTGATCAAGGCAAAGAGAAGGAGGATTTTTGATGACTATGATATGTCTTACATGATGTATTTTTTGGATGCATGTATGGAAATGTACACCTTTTTGGCATTTTATGCTTATATGACATTGACCCAACATTATATTATGTTCAAAAAATTTATGCCTTAATGACACATGCATGTGTGTGTGTGTGTGTTCAAATTTTGTAGTGATAATATTTTTGCATATAATTCTATAAAATTTCCTTATTCTACAATGTTGAATAAATCATTTTCATCAAAAAATAATTAAATTAAATGTGATGTGTTAAAATTTATGGTATGTTTTTTGTACTGTTCTTGGAGCTCATGTATTTTGAGAATTTATTAGAGAATTATGTACACACTAATTATTACATGGAGTAATTAAGTCTTTTATAACATTTTTTACATCACCACATTTGACAATTATATATACTTGAATATGTAATTACATATAGAAGGATATCATTTTAATGTTTAAGAATCATATTTCCTTCTATCATACTTTGTAAAATGATTGTGGATTTGCAATGGCAAATAATGTGAACTTATAACTAATTTTAAGTTGGTAACTTGTAAGAAACTATGTATGTTGTTTGTTGTAATAACCAATATGACTAAAAAGCTAAAAATTAAAACATACAATGTGTAATTTTTCAAAATGTACATTACATGTCCCTTTTTTCTAGAATCATATCCACTTATTAAAGGTGAAATATCTTGGTATTATGACAATCACAATAAATTTTTGAAAAGGAAGCATGAATTTTTAGTTATTGATCATTTTCTCCATATAAAGACTCAAATTGCTAAGTAGTATTTATTAGTGTAGATTTTTTTACCTTAGATTAATACTACACTTGTATTATTCAATGTGATTAGGTGTATATTTGGTTATTTAGGATGATTTATGAGGTCATCTATTTGCAAACCCACATATGGAAATTGTGGTCAAATGGGTTGGTGAGGAAGACTTGTCATTCACCAATAAATGTTGACTTATCTCTAGCACATGGGGTTACTATTCATTTAGAAACTAAACCTTGTTCACATTGCCAAATATGTGTGGATTCATGCCTCTTCTCAACTTATGTAATAGATTATTCTCCTTTGTATTGTGTGAGGTGTCAGAGCTATTAATATCATGTGGATTAATGAAAGTTTGGGTTTTGCTCATATCTCTTGTCTTTTGAAATATTATTGCTTTGTGATTTCATCTTACTTCAACTTCATTGTGGTATGAATTAGCTTTGTCTTGTGTCATCATTCAACCATTACATTCACATTATCTTGACTAGATCAAACTTTGATATGGTATAAGAAATAATTTGGTAAATATTTATCTAGTATTTCCTTGTTATATTTCATTTGAAATCTAGGTTTATTGCATGTATTTTAAGATAATTTTTATGAGTGTTTAAAAAAAATTAGGAGATTTAAAAATATCAAAAAATGGAGAGTCATTTTCTACACAACCATATGAACATAACCTTCCTTTCCTTGATATAAATCTTGCTTACCATTTGAACCCTATTTCTATTAAAAAAGGGAGAGTAATTTTACATATGCATGCATCAACATTTCATGACCTACACAACCATTAAATTGCTTGGAAGGAGATTCATTGACCTATACATCATCCCTCATTCCTCATATGGACCTTCATCCTTCCATGAGATATTCAATGGATTTTTATTGAGGCCATCACCTTCTAACAACTTGGATTAGCTTCATGTGGACTATACAGTAGGTGTCATAGTATCTTACAGTTACAAACATACCAAGATCTAATTTGTTTGTTCCTTGGTCTTCTCAATCCATTACTGACCTCCCTAATCTTTGTGTTATCCATCTAGTAATTATTTTTGGTCAAAAAGTGCAGATTTAAATGAAATTGGTTTTCAAGAACACTTATAAAATAAATTCATGGTTTTAAATTTTGGTGGGAAATTCCTTTTTTAATAAAAACACTTTTTTTCTTCAATTAATAACTTGATATTTAATTAATACTAAAATATTTTAAGATAATGTTTTGTGATTTTTTTTTTAAAAAGTGGGAGTGATAATTATTTTATTGTTTATTAAAACAATATTTTGGGATAGTCATTAGCTCATTAATGAGTTAAATATTTTTGATTATTTTTAAGTTAAAAATAATATATTGTATTGTGGGCAAGTTTTTTTCTATTAAAAAGGATAGGAAATAGTTTATTTGAAACTCTTCATATCCTCGTTAGATGATGATTAGAGGGTGAGGTATAGTTTAGTAGGTGGCCAAACCCCCTCACATTTAAAATATAAATTTTACCTCTTGCTCACTATTTTTACTAGTCTTCTCTTGAATGCACTATTGGTAGAGCCCAATGACCTCTTATTTATGAAAATCCATTTTTTCTTACACTCGCACTGATTACTCTAGATGCACTATCAACTAATTTTGATGTTTTTTGAGTGTGGATTTATAAAAATGTTTTATGCGGTTTCACCATTTCATAGTTCAGGGGGGTGTGCTTTGTTGTTCTGAGTCACTTTGCATTCTATTCACATTTTCTATTTTCTATAATAACTAATACAACTTGTACTATTAGAACTCATTTTTTGGACTAAAATGGATTCAAGTTCAATCAACCCACTAACTCCTTTAAAATATAATGAATGGAAAATTGAGATGAAAATCATTCTAAGGAGTAAGGGGTATTACCATTAATTATGCTTTTTATGTTCAGAATAGAGTTCCTCATAAATATTTGAAAGGAATAACTCCCTTTGAAGCTTGGCATGGAAGGAAACCTAATGTTGAGAAATTTAAGGTTTTTATATCTCTAGTTATGGCATGTATACCAAAGAATAACACACAAAGCTATGGAACCTCAGTCTAATCCTTTCATATTTTTTAGTTATCCAAATGGTGTTAAGGGCTATCACTTTCTACATCCAACCAAAAATGAGTTTTTCATAAAGAGAAGTGTTCACTTTCATGAGATTCCCAAAGAATCAACACTTGACACTTATTATCCTTAATTCGATTCACTTAGAATTGATGATTCTTATTTTGACTTAGATCATCCAGAGTAAGTTCTTAAGTCAGTACTTTCCTCTTCTTCTTATAGTTATGATAACAAGGATAATGATGAGGATTATTCTACATCCACCTATAGTCATGTTTCATAGAATGAGGAGTCAACACCTAACTCATCCACATCAACACCCCTTTGGGATAGGTAGACACTTAAGAGTATAAGAAATTGGGTAGGGGATCTAACAGATAATAAATGTACTCAAGAAATTTATCAAAGTGGTCTACATACCTTATTTACTTCAATTTTAGATCCATAGACATTCTAAGAAACTTAAAGAATACCTAAGTGGGATAGTACTATGAAGGAAGAATATTCTTCCTTAATCAAAAATCACACTTGGGATTTGAATTCACTTCATAACTAAGGGAATAAATATGATTTGATGTAGGTGGATATATCAAACCAAGTTTGTAGTAGATGGGTCAATTGATAAGTATAAGATGTGATTGGTCACCAAGGGTTGTTTATAGGTAACCGATATTGAATACTCAGAGACCATTACACCTATAGTAAAAATGACTTCGATCTAACTCACACTAGTTATATTTTTAGTACATGGTTGGGATGTGCACTAGATGGATGTGAAGAGTGGCTTTATTTATGGAGACTTGTAGGAGGAGATCTATATATATTAACCACCTTGGTTTGTTCAAGATTCATCCTTAGTTTTTAGACTTAGAAAATCCATCTATGGTCTCAAATAGGCCCCTCGGGCTTGGTACGCCAAGATGGATTTCTTCCTCCAATTTTTAGTAGGTGTCATTCTAACCCCAATGTATACTTATTATAATAGGATGATTCTTTACTGATACTGGTCCTTTATGTTGATGATCTTTTGATCATTGGGAGTTCTTCATCATTTATTATAGTGGTGAAGAAAGCTCTACAAGTTAGATTTGACATGACTAACTTAGGTCTTCTACATTACTTCCTTGACATCTAGATTTCATAGTATGATTCAAGGATTTCACTTGCACAAACCAATTATGCTCTCAATATTTTGGCCTTGATTTTACATGGTTGATTATCACATCTCTGACTCCCTTTTTATTAGGATTCAAGCTTGAGGTTGATTGTTCTACACCTTTGGTTGATGAGACTTCATATCAAAAGATTGTTGATAGCATCATCTTTCTGACTCATACTAGGCCTAACATTTCATATGCAGTGGGACTTATCTCTAAATTCATACATGAACCCCATGAGCTGCACTAGAAAGCAACTAGGAAGATCTTTCACTATATTCAAGGTTTTTATATATCTAGGATTCAATATAGATTTGGCATATATGTAAAAAAAAATTAATTAAATGTGATGTGTTAAAATTTATGGTATGTTTTTTTCACCATTCTTAGAGCTCATGTATATTGAGAATTTCCTAGAGCATTATGTACACACTACTTCCATGGAGTAATTAAGTCTTTTATAACATATGTTACCTCAACACATATGACAACTATGTATATTTGAATATGTAATTATGTATATAAGTATATCATTGTAATTTTTAAGAACCACTTTTCCTTCCATCATACTTCATAAAATTATTATGGATTTGTAATTGAAAATAATGTGAACTTGCAACTAATTGTAAGTTGGTAACTTGGAATATACTATGTATGATGTTTATCCAAATAACCAATATGACTAATAAAACTAAAAATTAAAACATACAATGTGTAATTTTTCAAAACATACATTACATGTCCTTGTTTTCTAGAGCCATAATCACTTATTGAAGTTACAAGACCTTGGTCTTATGACAATCACAATAAAATTTTCAAAAAGGAAGCTTGAAGTTTTAGTCATTGATCATTTTCTCCATATAAAGACTCAAATTTATAAGTAGTATTTAGTTACTTTATTGAAGTACTCATATACAATACATAAATCACATGGTCTAACATTACAAAGGGAAATAATTGACAAATGTAATATCAATAAATAGGGTTTAACATTTACAATAATTAATAAAGTGTAGCCACTAAAATATATTTCCATATCACCTTGATTTTATTTCTAATTATATGAAAAAAGGAAAGATAATACATATGTTTAAGGCAAAAAATAAGGAAGGGTTAGTTTTTTTACGTATCACTAACATCAATTATTTGGGTATTTTAAGCATTGCCTTAAAATATTCATTTCATTTATATTTTGTCTTGGGATCCAATATATAATTTTAGCACCTTATATTATTATAAATCCTTCCCAAAAATAATATTATGATGTGGAATAAAAATCACAAACCTTCTCTTGATGATTTTGCCTAAGATCTTGTTAAATATGTGAAGATATCAGTTACATAAAATTAACTTCAGGTCTAAGAAGGTAAAATAAAATTTAAATTAAATATAAAAATGGTTGGTTTAAATATCACATAGGTTTTATAAACAATTTTCCTTTGAAAATTAAATATGAATTTTTCAAAACAAGTGACCCACTAAGTTTTGGATCCAAGTAAAGCATCTTCTTGATCAACTTTATAAATAAATATAGACTTATCTAGAACTAACCATGTTACAATAATTATTATTTTAGATAATTTGGAACTAAAAAATCTATTGGGAACATGTACATTGATTGAATTAGTGGTATGGAGCCTATCAATAACAATGACAAAAACATGTTCCTCTTATTTTATGGAAACATTGACAACAAATGTTGTCAAATATGAATATGTAGTTAGATATATTCACCTATGGTGATTCATGGATAAAAAATAACACCAAATCCCAATTAAGGGTGTTTAATAAAATATAGGAACAAATTATTGGCCCCCAACCATGCTTTGTTAGGATATGGAGTACCCATTCCATAATCAATAATGTGCATAATCAAGAATGTGTTTCCTAATATATGAAAATAGATGTTTTTTAGGCCAACTTCAGACATGCATAAAAAAATTATAACACTTTTAAAAATAAATAAAATAATAAAATGAATATATATTCCATATATTTTTACCAAAATATTTTAATACAATGTAAGAGATGAATCTATGGAAGATGGTATAGTAATCAATGTTGAAATGTAACTGTTGATAATTTTACCACCATTGGTCAAAGTTACTTATGTAAAAGTTTTCAAGAAGAATCCATTCATGTATTAATGGTTAAAAAAGGTATTAAAATAATAATAAAAAATTAATTAGTCTAGAATAATTCTTATTAACAACTCACAAATCCAAATTTTGATAGATGTTTCTTTTATTCCTCTAACTAGCTATTTGCAAGCTAGTGAAAGCAATTTTCAAATGCTCGATACATGAAGGTGAGGATGAGTTGGATAAAAAATAATTAGGGGTATTTTGATCCACATATTAAATTAATATAAAATTCATTGGGTTCATGTTAAAATTTATTAATTTTGTTAAGAAGAATAGGTACTTTAAACCCCTTCTTAAACCCTTATTTGTTCAGTTTTAAGAAGCATGTTTTCATTTTTGAGTTATTTTTTATAAAATAAATGTCGTGTGAGATATTATGTGGATTAAAATACCTTTAAAACATTCATTAATAAAAATTTCATGTAAAATCATGGAAAAAAACAAAGGATCAAGCATCAGGGTTTTAAGTAAGCAAGAGAGACAATATAAAAAGTCACATTTTGAGTGGTTTAAGTAATTGTTTGATCACATAAAATAATTGTAAATGATAATATGGGTTATTAAATTTCATAATTAAAAAATAATTAATTTTTTAGGCCTCATAAAAATCAATAAAATGACAAAATATAGACCTACAGGTGTTCATAAATGAAATTGGGCAAGCTAGTTAACACCAAAAAGTGAATATTTTGAGTTTTTTTAAATGAAAAATCTTGAAATTTTACATGGTTTTTTTTTATGTAATTTAATTTTTTATGGTTTTTAAATTTATTAATTTACCTTATAATAGGTAAAAGTCTAATATATAGGTCTGATAATGAAGGGAATAAAGGTTTCTTCACTTTTTTCTCACAAATGGAGTTGGAAATGGGTGTTTTAGGTCCCTCCAATGTGAAAAATTGATTTAAGAGTATTAATAATTAATTTAAATGTATAAATAAATTATACTTAAATTAAAACCAATTAAAAATAGACCCATATTAATGAAAAATATCTTTAGGTCATCCCTAGAGCAGCAAACAAGCACTTTTTTGTGAATTTTTCATAGGGAGTATGGTGAATAGTTTTAGAGATTTTAAAAAATATATAGGTTTTAAAAATTGATAAATATAAAAAAGTAATATTATGAGTGTTTTATCATGCCTATAACTTATTTTAGATCCCCTAATCCAAGTCAAGGTTTTTTGAGAATAAGAGAGCATATGAGAGCATAAAATGGTGTTTTTTGGAGTTGTACACAGATTTTGGAGTTGAAATTTTGTTTTAAGGTCTATGATACCATGGTTATTATTTTAAAATCACATTTTTTTTCTTATTATCCATTATTATTATGAATATCCATCAAGTTTTTGGCTGTCACAGTGCATTCAAAAAGCTTGGCAAAGTTGCACAAAATAGGCATATGGAAGAAGAACCAATTTAAAGTAATAATATGGTGATCATCAAGTGAAAACTTATAAATAATATTTAATTTATAATTAAACATCCAAATATTCCTCTCTCTCTAACTATGTCACCCTATTTTGCTATAATTTTAGCAAGTTTAAGTCAACAACAAGAATCTTCAGTTAGCCCTAGAAAAGTGGATTTCAAAAAATGTAAAAGTGGAGAATTTGAGTTAGATATTTGGTCAATATTTTAATGAAAAATAATCCTTATAACATCATCATTAAATACATCTCTTTATATTCCCATCTTTGGGTAAAATTTAGAAAAGTAAAAAAAATGTCAAGTTGCATGCAAGATAGCTCAAGTTGAACTCCAGGGGTGAAGTCAATATAAATATAGTAAAATCAATACTTAAGTGGAGTTAAATTAATTATAAATTTAATATGCATGAAATTAAAATATTATCTAACTAAAATATAAAAAAGAGTTAACTAAATAATATCAAAAGTTGCATGTAAGATCACAAGGAGTTAACTCAGGATTCAAGATGCATGAATGGCCCTTTGACTCATCAAATCTAAATCTCTCCCTTAGAATGAAATTTTAAAATAAATAATATTTAAAATTAAATATTTTATATTTTAATTTTATTAAATTAATGTTGGAGTTCAATTTTGAGTTGAAGTTAGAGTTACAGTGGAGTTAACTTGACTTGCATGTAGACTCATCTGGAACTTCTTATCTTTTCTCTCTCTTATTATTTTTTATATATAAATTAATTTTTGAATTATTAATGAGATTATTAATTTAGATTAATAAAAATATACTATGATTTATACTACCTCACCTATGAATCAATAAATATTTGAATTTTCCCTCCATCTTCAAGTTCTTCATGAAGTGTGGTCTTAATATTCATTGATGTAACCCAATGAATAATTGTTTGTTCTGTGTTTATATTTAAATATCTCATATTTATTCATAAAATAAAAATTATTTCAATTCATATAAAGTTTTCAATTCTAATTTATACCTAATTTGAAAGTGAATTCAACCATTATTCATTCTTCCCAAACTAGTGTAGGTGTCTATCAAAACCTTTGTGTGAAATAATTTTGCAAGAGTCATTGTATGGAGATGAAGTGAATGTGTAAAATTTATCTATATTATAAATTATTTATATTATAGGTATAATTTACCTTAAAATTAGTGCATCACTCTTGTTTTTAGTTTTCAATTCCATTTTGAGCTTTAGCATTGCTCTTTCTACCCTTAATAAAAAAAACACACAATTAAATAGTTTAGATAGAAGTAGGTGAATGTACCAAAGATAATAAAAAATTCATATGGATATTATCTCCAATTATAAGGTCCCACACCTTGGAGAATTTCCATTTTATCAATGGAAGTGTGAACATGCACATGGTCTTAGAAAGGGTACACTTCTAAGTGATAACAGTTTCTAGCATACCCGATGGGACATAGATTGAAGATAAAAAAAGATATTTTCAGTAGTAAGACTTATTAGTTTCATGCTTAAAGTCACTGAAAATAGACATGGATTTCCCAAGGAGTTAGGTATTTATTCCTTTCATTAATATAATCCCTCTTAATTTGGACCAATATGATTATATTTCAGCCTCAACACTATAAAATCTACCATATTTCATAGGGGAAGATCAAACTACACCCATAGAGCATATCAAATATGTGGAAAACTTGTGTTCATTCCACCATGTTACCCAAGAGAATTATGCCATTTCTTCACTTGTTTCATTCTTTAAGGTAAGGCATTAAAATGGTATAGGCACCTTCCCTTAAATTCCATAACCTCTTGAGATGATTTAGATGAAGCATTATATAGGCAATTTGAAGATAAATCAGACCACTATCTCTTGTTGAACAACTCACTACCATCAAGAGAGCACAACATAAATTTATGACTAATTTTAATCTTATATTTTATAAAACATGGAATATAATCTCTCATAATAAGGCCATCTCCTAAACATGCCTTCCTATATTTTTTGAGAGCCTTAAATTTTGATATTTCAATTATGATTCAATCCATGGGTGGTAAGACACTCTAAGATGTATATGAGGTTATCATTAATGCTGAAAATAGTCTAATTCAAGTTGGTAAACTTGTACTTAGGCATCTACTTCCATTTTTTTCAAAATTATAGCCTATTATACCTCTTCAAGATCCATTAATAGCCCAAATTCCATCTCCTCAATACCAAATTCAAGGTCCTCATAGTCAATCTAGTGAGCTTGGTGAGCTAAAAGATATGTTGAAATATTTTAGTAATGAGTTAGTTGAATTTAAGAGGCAATAATATAAAGATAATAGGCCTCAATGTCAAGATCAATGAGTAATTATACTACCCAAACCATATGTTTTAGTTAATCCTAATGTCACTTCCTCAACCAATACCCTTGTTCTAGTATAAAATAATTTTATACAAGATTAAAGTTGGAAGCCTTCTAAAATCAATGATGTATAGAATCAAGCTTTAGTAGCATACAATATGGAAAAATTTTAAATGACACAAGAGGAATAAAATCATGGACAAGTAAAACTAAGTACAATCTTGGTGAATTTTTAACTTGATGATCATGTGGTAGTAAATCATATTGATGAGCCTAGAAAACCAAAGAAATTTGTTTCAACCATTACAAGATTTAAGATAAGGGATATATATGAGATCCAAGAGGTAATGCATACTTCAAATATTCCTAATATGGTTTATAAAAGTATTAATGATCATATTTCTACCCCTTTATCTCATAAAAAATAGCATGTTGAAGAAAACAAGCTTCACCAAGCAACTGAAGTTCAAGAGAAACCAATAATTACTTATTCCTATGAAACCAAATAAAGTCTCTTTCCCTTCCACCATCTCCATTTTTTAATGAGAACCTATTATATGGAAGGCAAAAGAAGAACATTCAAGTAAAGAGGAGAATTTGTCAAAAGAAGATGATCAAGAATTATGTTGGTCAAATGAGCTTCAATTGGGTATAGAAGGAGATCATGTTTCAGACCTTGAGGAGCCATAAAAAAATAAAATTGCAGTAGTAAGTGATCCTCAAGAATCTTATCATGAAGATGTTCTAGAATAAATGGCAGTAGTTAGTGAGATTGTAGCAGTGTTTTCATAAGGTAACAATCTTAGACATGAGCTAAATAAAGATACAAAAGATGTAGTGACTCATAATGAACCTCAAGAATCAAAAATTGAGGACCAAGAAGGTTTTCATGAATTATTTTAGAAGTAATTTAAGTTGTTTAAAGACGTCAAGAATCTTTGTAGGCCTACATCTCCTTGTGAAGATATTGATAAAGTGATTGTGAAGGTAAATTAGAATGTGGCTACATTAGAAATATTTATTAGTGTGAAAGAACAAAATAAGGTGAGTATTGAACCACATGATGAGTTTTTTTATATTTTAAATATGTTTGATTCATTTGAATACAAGCCAAAGAGGTTGAAAATGAGGAAAAGAGTTGATCTAACCAGAATGACACTCACACAATAGCTTGTTAGTTATCTTCATCAACCACATGAAAATATATTGATAGGTTTTTTTTTTTTGATCTAGGTGTATATTTATTATTTTAAATGTTTTTATTAACTTTATTTTTTAAATATTCTAAGTGATATCTTGCGTAGCTTTCAATTGGTAGTTGTTCTAATTTTTAATCAATAAGTCCTTTAGTTTCAGAGTTTGAGGAAGAATTTTTGGTTTTATTTTTCATGATATGTTCATGAATAAATAACCCAATTTATATATCTACTGGTCTTTAGTGTTTATTAGGAAAACATTCCAAAAAAGTCACCAAGAATGTTGACAATTTTGCCACCATTGATCAAATTTACTTATGTGTAGATTTTTAAAAAGACTCAATTCATGGATTAAAGGTATAAAAAGGTATTAAAAATATAATAAAACATTCATAATTTAAAAATAATTCTCAGTAACAACTCACAAGTCCAAATTTTGATAGAGGTTTTTTTTATTCCTTTAACTAGCTATTTGCAAGCTAGTGAAAGCAATTTTTAGATGCTCGGTACATGAAAGTGAAGATGAGTTGGATAAAATTTTATTAGGATTAATTTGGGTCCCATATTACCTCAATATTAAATTAATTTATTTTATTTTATATTTATTTAAATTAATGAACAATCGTTAAGAAGAACATGTGCTCTAAAACCCTTCTTAAACCCCCATTTACTCAATTTTAAGTAGTATGTTTCCATTTTTTAGTTACTTTTTATAAAATAAATGTGGTTTTATATATTATTGGTAATATAATACCTTTATATTCCTTATTAAATCAAAATTTTATGTAAAATTATATGTAAAGGTAAAGGATCAAGCATCAAGGTTTTAAGCAAGCAAGAGAGACAATCTAAAAAGTCAAGTTTTGAGTGGTTTAAGTAATTGTTTGAGCACATAAAATTATTTTAATGATAATATTATTTATTAAAGGTAATAATTAAAAAATAATTATTTATTTATTCCTCATAAAACTCAATAAAATTATAAAACACAGACCTATAGATGTTTAGAAATGAAATTGGGCAAGTTAGTCAACACTAAAAAGTGCATATTTTGAGTTTTTTCTAATAAAAAATCTTAAAATATTACATGGAGGTATATTTTAATGTAATTTAATGTTTAAAAATATTTTAAATTCTTTAATATACCTTAAAATAGATAAAATTCTAATATATAAGTCTAGTCATGAAGGGAATGAATGTTTCTTCACTTTTTTGCTCACAAATGGAGTTGGAAATGGATGTTATAGGTCATTCCAATGGAAAAAATTGATTTGATAAAATTAATAATTAATTTAAAGGTATAAATAAATTATAATTCAATAAAAACCAATTCAAAATAGGCTCATCTCATTGAAAAATATCTCCAGGTCATCCCTAGGGCAGCAAATAGGTACATTTTGTGAATTTTTCTTAGGGAATTTGTTGAATAATTTTAGAGATTTTAAAACTTTTATAGGTCAAAAAATTTTATACCTATACAAAAATCATATTAGGATCATTTTTTTATGAATTTAACTCATTTTATACCCCTAATCCAAATTAGGGTTTCTTGAAAATAAGAGAGCATATGAGAGCATAAAATGGTGTTTTTTGGAGTTGTAAATAGAATATAGAGCTGAAATTTTTTTTGAAGGTCTATGACACATTTTTTATTATGTTAAAATCATATTTTTTTCTCTTTATATATTCTAATTATTAATATCCATCAAGTTTTTGACTCTCACAGTGTATTCAAGAAGTTTGTCAAAGTTGCACAGGATAGGCATATGGAAGAAGGACCAGTTTGAAGAGATGCTATGGTCATCATCAAGTGAAAATTATTATGAATTTTTAATGGATAATTAAACATCCAAATTTTCCCCTATATATAACTATTATGACCTATTTTGGGCTAAATTTAGCAAGTTCAAGTCAATAGTAAGAATCTTCAGTTAGCCTTAGAAAAGTGGAGTTCAAAACATGCAAAAGTGGAGAAGTTGAGTTCAAGTTTTGTTAAATATTTGAGGCCATATTTTCATGAAAAATAATCCTTATAACATAATCATGAAATCCCTATCTTAATATTCCCCCTTTGTGCTAAATTTAAAAAAGTAAAAAAAAGTCAAGTTGCATGCAAGATAGCTCAAGTTGAACTTTAGGTGTGAAGTCAAGATAAGTCAAGTAAACTCAATATACAAGTGGAGGTAACTGAAGTATGAATTTAAGATGCATGAAATACCAATATGAGTTAATTTAAAGATCAAAAATATTTAACTAAATAAGATCAAAAAAATTATGCAAGATAAAAAAGAATTAACTCAGGATTCAAGATGCATGAATAGACCTTTGACTTGTAAACTCTCCCTCTCTCCCATAGAATGCCATTTTATAATAAATAAAGTTTAAAATCAAATATTTTGTGTTGGAATTAAAATTGGGGTTCAGTTTTTAGTTGAATTTTTAGTTAAAATGGAGATAACTTGACTTGTATGTGGACTCATTTGGAACTTCTTATGTTGAAGGCAATCTTCAAAGTTGTAAATGGAGTCTATGGGTGGATTAGGTAGTAAGTTGATGTCAATTAGAGTCAATAATGGCAAGATATGGAACTCATGATAAGGAAGAGATGGATTTAATATCAGATAAGCATGAAAATACCTAGCTATCTAAAATGGCACATGACATCGAGGTAGGAGGTAAAGTCAATAAACATAGGCATAGAGAAGGCTTGGATAAGCAACAATAGTAATAGCTAGAAGGCCATTGATTATATGGAAAACTACCATATTTACCCATCCATAGGACTATAACTCCACCTCTACATATCCACATAGGTTTTTTTAATGGACCGTGGAAGCATATTGTCAAAATCAATGACTTTTATAGATGCATAAAAGAGGTTAAAAAGGGAAAAGATATATGTGATACAGATTATGATTTTTTATGAAGATAGATTGACTATGTGCATATGATCCACTACATTATGCCTTAAAATTAATCCATTTTCAAATTTTAATCTTTTATGATGGGAGAATACTTCAATCCATAGCTATAATGAAGGGTGTAATACATAAATTTTATCATATTGGAGGATAAGTTTGTAGAATTGTCAACCCTATAACTCTTCCCAAATGATATATCGTAAAAGGTCTAATCAAATTAGAGTGTTTATTAAAAAAATTATAAATGTATTTGAAGTTATAATTGTATAAGTGGATGAGTTCTAACATGAAGGCCATGGAGAGTAGTAGGAGTAGTGTAGGTTCTCGAATATATTTGTAATGGATTGAAATTGTAAAAATTTAAAATGTTTATATCTTTTTTGTTTCAATATAAGACATATTTTAATTTTGGGGAATTATTATTAAGAGTTTTGTGTCTCAAGATGAGACACATACTAAGTTGAGATGAGTATTAGTAGAGGTAAAAGGTAATATAATTTAATATTATTTGTCATTATTTGTATTTAAAAGGAGAAAATAGGTGTTAAAAAGAAGTCAAATAGTCTTTGGAAAGGAAGAGTCATTTGAGAAAATTAAAGAGTCAAAAATTAAGGTGAGGAGTCATTTGAAAGATTTTATAATCATTTATATGGGAAATTGGAAAGTAGACTATTTTGAGTGAATAATAAATATCTCATTTGGGTTTCATTTATTCTTCATATTTGTCTTTGTTATTTCCCATTTTTAATAGTTTCTTGTAAATCTTTGGTTATTTATATTCTTTCCACTATTCTACTTCTAACAATGGTGTGGTGGTTGATATAGGCCCAAGAAGAGCACAAGTCTCATTGGAGGTAATGGTACAAGTAATCATGACCATGGAAGATCACTAGTAAGGAATGATGCAAGTGGTATAAGAGAGAGTGTTCTCATTTTATAAAATGGTGACAGTCATAATGTTGTCCATGTTTGGATCTATGCTACTCAAAATTACATGCCTCACCCTCATGAGTATTTTCATTGAGCTAGTGGTAGTCACACATGTCTTGATATTCCATAGGCCATAAAAGAGGATGTGGCCTTGGTGAACAATCACATAGATGTAGAAACCCTAATCAGTGATGTTTATGGTGGTGAGGATAAAAGGATTCCACCTCTACACTCTTATATTCATGTCTAGAATCCTCTAGGAAATATTATAGGGATAATAACCATCATATTCCATAACTTTACCACCAACAGAGGGTACATACCACCTGTGCAAGAATTTAACATGGCATAGTCTATGTATGATAGAATCACCAAATATGGTAAGTAATTAATCAATGCCAACCTATAGAATATATTATTGTTAATAGTTATGATTTGGTTATCAATAACATGGATCTTCATGATAGTTGAGCCATCATAAGGGTGTACATGTGTTGAAGGCAATCTTCAAGGTCGTAAATAGAGCTTATGGGTGGATTGGGTAGAAAGTCAACATCAACCAAGGTTGAGGATGGAAAAATAAGGAGCTCATGATAAGGAAGAGATGGATGGAAGCTCAACTAATCATGGAAAGACCTAACTATATAAAATGGCACATAACATGGAGGCAAGATCCAAAGTCAATAGACATGGGTGTAGAGAAGGCTTGGCTAAATAAAAACAATAGTAACTAGTAGGCCATTGATTTATGGATAACCACCATATTTGTCCCATCTACAAGAATCTAACTCCACCTCTACATATCCATATAGGTTTTTTCAATGTACCATGGAAGTAGACTATAAAAATCAATGAATTTTATAGATGCAAATAAGAGATTAAAAAAGGTGAAGATATATGTGATACATATTATGATTTGTGATGAAGAGATATTGAATATGTGCATATGATCCATTTTCCAATTTTCATCCTTAATCATGGGAAAATACTTCAATTTATAAGTACAATAAAGAGTGCAATGCATAAATTGTATCATATTAGAGGAGAAGTTTGTAGGCTCATTAGCCCTATAATCATCAAAATGATAGATTTGGATGATATGGCTTATTTTTGATATTTTTTATGTTTACTCTTCCCATGTTATATATTTATTAAAAGGTAAAATCAAATTAGAATGTTTATAATTTTTTAAAAATTATAAATGTATTTGAAGTTAAAATTGTAGAAGTGGATGAACTCTCGCATGAAGGCTATGGAGAGTATGAGTAGGCATAGTGTAGGTTCTCAAATATATTTATAATGGATTGAAATTGTAAAAAATTAAAATGTTTAGATCCTTTTTATCTTTAGATGAGACACATTTTAAGTTGAGTTGAGTGTTAGTATAGGTAAAGGGAAATATAATTTAATATTATTTGTCATTATTTGTATTAAAAAGGATAAAATAGGTATCAAAAATAACACAAATAGTCTTTGGAAAGGTAGAGTCATTTGAGTAAATTGAAGAGTCATAAATGAAGGTGAGGAGTCACGTAAAAAAATTTATAAGCATTTGTATGGGAAATTAGAAAGCAAACCATTTTGAGTGAATAATAAATAAATCATTTAGGTCTCATTTATTCTTGATATTTGTTTTTTTATTTCCCATTTTTTTAAATTCTTTTAAATCTCTATTTATTTTATATTCTTACCATTATTATACTACTAACAATGGTATGGTTTCTAATTCAATCCTAGGAAGAACACAAGTCTCATTGGAGGTAATGGTATAAGCAGTCATGGCTATGAAAGATCATTAGTAAGGAATGATGTAGGTTGTGTAAGAGAGTGTTCTCATTTTCTAAAATGGTGGCAGTCATAATGTTGTCCACATTTAGAGCCATTCTATACAAAATTATAGGCCTCACATTCATGAGCACCATTATTGAGCTAGTGGTGGTCATGCCTATCTTGATATTCCATAGGTTGTAGAAGAGGATGTGGCCTTGGTGACCAAGCACAAAGATGTAAAAACCCTAATTAATGATGTTTATGGTGGTGATCATAGAAGGATTCCACATCTAAACTCTTTGATTCACATCAAGGATACTCTAATAAATATTGTGGGGATAGTAACCATGATATTACACAACTTTTACTTTCAACCATAGGGTGCATACCACCTACATAACACTTCAACATGGCATAGTCTATGCATGAAAGAATCACCAAATATGGTAAGTAATTAATTAATACCAACCAATAGAATGCATTAGTGTTTTCAATTATAATTCAGTTATTAGGAACATGGATATGAATGATGGTTAAAACATTATTAGGGGCTATGTGTGTTGAAGGCAATCTTCAAGGTCATAAATGGAGCTTATGGGTGGATTAGGTAATAAGTCAATGTCAAGTAAGTTCAAGGGAAGAAAGATAGGGAGCTCATGATAAGGAAGAGATGGATGGAAACTCAATTAAACACAATAAGACCTATCTATCTAAAATGGTACATGACATAGAGGCAAGAGGCAAAGTCAATAGGCATGGGCATAGAGAAGGATTGGCTAAGTAGAAATAGTAATAGCTAGCATAACATTGATTATATGGAAAACCACCATATTTGACCCATCCATGGGACTCTAAATCTACATTTACATATCCATAGAGGTTGTTTTAATGGACTATGAATCATATTTTCAAAATTAATGACTTATAAATATCAAAAAAATATTGAACAGGGCAAAGATATATGTGATACAAATTATGATTTGTGATGAAGAGTTATTGAATATGTGCATATGATCCACTAGATGATGCATTGAAATTCATCCATTTTCCATTTTTAATATTTTAGCATGGGAGAATACTTCAATCTATAATTACAACAAAGAGTGTAATGCACAAATTTCATCATATTAGAGGAGAAACTCATAGGCTCATCAACCTTATAATCATCAAAATGATAGATTTGGATGAGATGGATTTTTTTTTATATTTTTGATGTTTACTCTTCCTACATGATATATATTATAAAAGTTCCAATCAAATTAGAGTGTTTATAAGTTTTGAAAAATTATAAATGTATTTGAATTTAGAATTATAGAAGTGGATGAGCTTTGACATGAAGGCCATGGAGAGTAGGAGTAGGCATAGTGTAGGTTCTCTAATATATTTGTAATAGATTGAAAATGTAAAAACTTGAAATGTTTAGAGCCTTTTTGTCTTGAGATGAGAAATATTTTAAGTTGGGGGGAGTGTTAGTAGGAGTTTTATGTCTTGAGATGAAACACATTTTAAGTTGAAGTGAGTGTTAGTATAAGTACAAGGAAATATAATTTAATATTATTTACCATTATTTATATTAAAAAGGATAAAATAGGTGTAAAAAAGAAGTCAAATAGTTTGATGAGCCTCATAAATTTATTTTTATTGTGTCCATCTATTTTACTCATCCTACTTGATTACCATGCTTTTTAACACTTTTCTATATCAGTTTCCTACTTTCATAAGCCATATAATATTATGTTTTCAAACTCTTTTAAATAGTTAAAATTACGTATTAGAATTAAATATATGATGGTTTTATATTGATTTATGATTATTTTTCTATAAATATGTTTTGAATATGTTTTGTATAAATAGGTATATAGCATGAAGCATCTTGTAGCAAAAAAAATCTCATTACATAAACCATCATGTAACCACTACGTGACCAAAACTGTGGATGAACATATTTTTATTCTCTTCCAATTGACTCACAAAAATTATTCTAACCTCTATAGATCTCAATAAGGATTTGGTTGAAGAACAAAATAACCTTGTTTATCTTGAAACAAAGTCACAAGATTCACATGAATGACATCTTTAGAAAAAAGAACCAATTTTGGTTGTCCCAATTCAAATTTATTTTAGAATAGAATGTATATATTTTTTTTCATAAAACAATATCCTATATATATATATATATATATATATATATATATATATATATATATATATATATATATATATATATATATATATATATATATATATATATATATATATATATATATATATATAATAGTATATGCTAAATAGAGATTGTCAAAAGTACATTGTGTTAAGCAATTATTATTGTAACTTCATGTAGAAATTTATTGATGCACTTTTGATTAATATGAGTGACCAATTCTGAGTTTAATTTAGTGTTTTAAGAGGAAGGGTTTAAGCTGGAGTTGGAAGGAGGAAGGTCCCCCTTTGGAATTTTACAATAACAATCCAACCCATTTGTTTAGCTAAGCATGTTATTTGATTTCCTTAAGCATTGTGTGCTTCATTTATGAATTGTGTGATTTACATTCTCACTTAGATTCATTTATATAAGCTTCAATGAATAATCATTTATTTTATCATACTTTGTTTATGTTTCATTTCAATAATTTCATTTACTACACTTCAACATCTTAGATTCAATTAGTAGGATGTAAAATTAGAGTGTGCATATATAGTGACATCATCCTATCAAGTCTATATCCCTAGGTTGACATTTAAATAAGGTAGAAGGTACAAATCCATGGTTACTCTCCTTTTTTGTTTTGATTAAGAGAAGTATATCTGATTGTGAATCAGCTGCTAGTCATTTTTAGCACCATTATTGGGGAAGGGTTTCACACACTTGTAATCTTCAATCTTGATTAAAAAAAAATTGGATGTTTATTATTTTTCCAAAGCTTATTTTTTTTATAGATTAAATATTTCTTTCTTTCATAGTTTAAATTTCCCTTTTTTTAAGTAGGATAATAGAAATTTCAAAAACCCCATATTACTAACCCTATACAGGCAGGGTGGGCAAAAAGTTAAAAAAAAGTGGTTGAACTATGTAAAGTGAAGGGGACTATATAGGAAGATTTCTTCCTAAATTATCAAATGTTACTAAAATATCTGAAATACATCCTAAAACAACTAATTAACATGAAGTAATTCCTAAATATCACTCACAGTTATCAATATAAGAGGTAGAAAAAGAAGAATTTTTTGTTGGACTAGTAGCACAAGCTAGAGATCTTGAAGAGGTTCATACCCCTAGAAGAGACCCACATGCACCACCTCTAATAATTCCCACCTTATCAACTCATACTCATAAATATAAATTTTTCTTCCCTCCATCACCCAAATTTCTTACTAAGGAGGCATTCAAAGCTATTCTTTCCCCTAGAAGAAACACCAAGCCAATAGAATTTTTCAATTTAGAGATACTCTTTATTGAGACACTAGTAGAATATCTTGAAACCTCCACACCATCCCAATTTTATAAGAATCCATACATTCATAAGTAAAAAGATAAAATCTTCATCTTCTACACCCTAAGAAATTAAATAATTGATAGGAATTTTGAGCATTAGGTAGTAATAACCTCCCATCTACCAACATAAAGAGTATACATGGGGGATCACTAGGAAGAAAACACTACCAATGAGTATTATAATTTAAAATTTCCTATCCTTACTCTTGATGTAAATTCACCCATGAATAATATCCCTCACTCTACCCTCCTTACATTTAGAGGAAAAACATCTGAGGATCTAGATACATTTATTTTTGAGTTTGACATTTTATGTTGTAGATATGATTATAATCAATATGCTTAGAAACTCAAACTATTTCCAACAACACTCAAATATATAACACTTAGATGGTTCATGGGACTTTGATTTGATGCCATTTATACTTGGGAAGAAATGAAGGAGAAGTTTATGATGAAATAACAAGACTATTATAGGGGAAAAAACTATAAGAGAGATGACATTTTTTGAATGACATAAGTTGATGATGAATCATTAGAAGAATTTATGGAAAGATTTTTTTTTATCATGAAAAAATACAAGTAAACCACAATGGACAAGGAATTAGTCAAGTTGATATTTCTAAAAGGAATTAGAGATGATTGTCTAGAGGCACTAGATGTAATTTTTGGTGGTGATGTTTCTACACTATGATTCAATGAAATAATAGTTGTATGTACGAACTACTCCAAATCAACCATGATAAAAATTAGGGGAAGAACCCTTCTTACAACATTTATTATAGGATAGTTTAAAGATGAAGTTAGCAACCTATAATAGGGTATGAAGTAGGACATCATTAGTCACCTAGATACTCATCTTGATACATTACATATATAGTGGAAGAAAAAAGAAATTGAGAAAGCCTTAGCTACATATTACCCTAAATGTAGAAAGAAGAAGGTAGATTGTACATGTCATTCCATAAAAGATTAGGTAGTCAGTATCATCAAAGAAAATCATAAGATAGTAGAGTTGCATGCCATAGGATAAGATGAGAACCAAGTGTTTTTCATGGCTCAATAAAAACCATGGGTACAAAGACCAGGTATGCCATCAAAACTATCTTTTCAAATTCTCAATTCTCAAATAATCCACAATATAGTTTTTGGATGAATATACCCAATCCAAATTGGTCCCAAATAAATTGGTAGCTACTCAAGAATCAATTATGGATGTATTAGAATGGAAAATAACCTCAATAGGGACAATTCTAAAACCAATAATGGTTTTATCCCTCTAATCCATGAAAATAGCAATGGAGAGGAAATCAAGGCTTTCCCTAGCAAATACAACAACCACAACAATAGACCATAATTCAAAACACTTAACAACCTATTCAAACCACTCAATTAACTACCCAGACTATCTCTAATTCTTCCAATAAGTTGGTTTAATTGACACAATCCACTAAAATAATGAAATATCCAATATATAGCCTAGATATTAATCAAGTTAAACTTCACTTAGGTCATGTTCTTCCACAACCCACATCACCCATAATTAAAGAACACTTTGAACCAGGTTCACTCCATACTAATCCATAGCCACCCATAGCCAATCCTAAGCCAACCCCATCAAAAAATAAAAAATAAATGACAATCCTCCTTTTTTAGAGATATTGAATATCTCACATCCTGAACAAGAGTTTGAATTTTCTATATTAAGATAAATCAAGAATATGTGCATAAAAATCTCACTCTTTCAAGAAATAAAGGATGTTCCTATCTATAATAAATTTTCTCAAGATCTATGTTTGAAAAAATTGGGAAGAAAGAATAAGGATCCTAAAACAGTCTAGGTCATTAGCCAATTAGCAGATATTATGTTGGGAAACATAGTTCCCCCAAAAAATTCTAATATGGGAAGTCTTGTAGTTAATGTTAGAATTCATGAAAAAATCATTTTTAATAATTTAATTGACTTGGGTGTATCCATCAATGTGATGACCATGAAATAAATGAAGCTTACCACTCTCTATCCAACACCCACCATCCTTTAGATGGCTAATAGATCAAATGTTAAGCTCAAGGGGATTATTGAGGACCTTGTTATCACTATGGATTCTTAGAAATATGTAGTATAATTTATTTTCCTATAACTAAAGAGTAATTTGGGGGGTTATCTTCTCATCCTTGGTCACCCATGGTTCACTACTACTAATAATTTTAATGGTTGTAGGTTAAGAAAAATGCTAATTTCCAATGGAAATGGCACCAAGAAATTGGTTCTTTATCCACTAGCTCAGCCTTCCCTGAATGATGGACTAATCCCCTAGATTGATTACTTTCAAGAAGTTATCTCTTTATAGACTCTTTGCATAATTGACTCAAGTATAGCTCTGTAGGTCCAAGAAGAAGATACTATCCTTATTGGTATATTATAAAACACTTATTAACAAGATCCTATAGCCACCAACTTTTTCAAATGTACACCATGCCCTCTTCAAAAGACCTTTCCTAAGAATGATTTTACTGAAATTGTAAGAGATATTTGGACATTCCATCAATTAATTCCCCATCATTGCATTTATGCTTCTTTAATCACCAATATAGAGATCATGCTTTCTTTAAAAAATCAAGTAGACATCTTCCCAAACAAACCTCTCAACATTATCACTTCCTTAACACCCCAATAAGAAAGTTAGTTACTTACAATTCTAAGAAGGCACACAACAACATTTTCCTAGGATTACCATGACATGAGAAGAATACCCCTAGATTTATGCATGCATCACATTTACATTAAATAATAATGAAAACCTATTCACCAACCCCAATGAAAAATGAATCCTACAGTCAAAGACATTGTCAAATATAAATTACAAAAACTTTTAGATGTAGGAGTTGTTTATCCTATCTCGAATAGCCAATGGGTCTCTCCCCTAGTCATTATCCCTAAAAAAGAGGGTAAATGGTGTATTTTCATTGACTACTAAAAGATAAATGGTTATACAAGGAAGGATCTCTTTCCCCTTCCATTTATTGATTAAGTGTTGGATATGTTAGTAGGGAAGAATTAATTTTCCTTCCTATATGGCTATAGTGGTTATAATCAAATATAAATTGCTCCATAAGACCAAAACAGAACCTGTTTTACTTACCTTTAGGAAACTTATGCCTATGTCATCTTACCATTTGGTCTTTGCGATTCCCCAACTACTTTTCAAAGGGCAATGTTGATCATATTTTTTATCTCTCCCATGACTATGTTGAAATCTACATGGATGATTTCATTGTCTATGGGTGGAAATTTAAATAAATGATAACCAACTTAGAGAAATTTCTTCAACACCACCAGGACCATTAATTATTTATGAGCAATGAAAAGTGTTACATGTTTATGACTAAAGGGATTGTGTTGGGACATCACATATCCCCTCTTGGAATTCAAGTTGACCTAAAAAAGATAAGTATTATCAAAGATCTACCCATACCAAAGAATCAATAATATGTTAGAAGTCTTATAGGACATGTTGGTTATTATAGATGATTCATCAAAGATTTTAGTAAAATTACCTCCCATTATTTAGATTACTTACTAAATATGTTAAATTTACATGGATTAATGATTTTCAAACTACCTTTTAGTAACTCAAAGACCTTCTAATAACAAATATTATTCTAAGAGGACCTAACTAGAAGAAGCCTTTTCTCATTTATATAGATGCATCTAACACCACTTTAGGAGTTTTCTTTACCCAAAAAGATGAATCTCTGAGTTATGCAATCTATTTTATTAGCAATAATATTCAAGGGGTTGAAATCAACTACACTATAACAAAGAAGGAATTTCTTTCTATCATTTATGCCATCAAAAAAAATTGACATTATATTACAGGTTACCAAGTATTCATCCACACCGATCATGCAACAATAAGGTATTTAATGAACAAACCTACTATAACAGGTAGGAAAATTCATTAGTTGCTTTTTATATAGGAATTTTATATTACCATTGTGGACAAACCTGGTAAAGATAATATAGTAGAAAATTTTCTATCTTGATTACAAAATGATGAACATAGTCCTATTTTTTATGATTCTTTTCCTAATGAACATTTATTTGTTGTAACAATTCAATCTCATTGGTTTGATGATATTGCTAACTATCTTGCTACAGTATCACTACCATAACATTTCTCACCTAGGGACAAATAACCCCTGATCAAAAAGAGTAGACATTATTCCTAGATTACAAGATATCTCTTTATCACTAGATCAAATTTAGTTATGAGGAGATGTATCTGAGAAGAAGAAGCTTATAAAATTCTCATAGCCTACCATGATAAATCTTGTGGGGGTCATTTTTCTAACAAACTATCATGAAAGTACTCACTATTAGATATTATTGGTCTTCTTTACATATAGATATCATGATGTACACCCACATATGTGATTAATGCCAACATATTAAAAAACCAACTCACTCTGATGAAATGCCATTACAACCACAACTAGTTCTATAAACTTTTAACAAATGTGGATTGGATTTTGTAAGGTTTTATTAATCCTAAATTCAATAACAAGGAATACATACTGATGTGCACTAATTATGTCACCAAATGGGTAGAGGTCAAAGACTTAACCCATGCTCAAAATGAGAAGGTAGCTAAGTTATTCTATGAATAAATATTCACCTACTATGGAGTACCAAGATAAATAGTCATAGACCAAGGCCCACAATTCACATTATACCTCATAAGTACCTTGGTAAAAGAATATGAAATCAGACATAAAAAATCTACCCCCTACCATCCTCAATCAATGGTCAGGTGGAAGTGACAAATTGAGAATTAGAAAATATACTCACTAAGACTATTGGCTTGCATAGAAAATATTGGTTAACTCATCGTTTAAAATTAGTTTGGGATTATAGAATCACCTGAAAAACCACTAGTTTTCACTCCATATGAGCTAGTTTATAGTAAAAATCCTATTCTACCCATTGAGTTTGAATATAAGACATTAAGAACAACAAATAATTTGGGCTTAGATATTTCTCAATCTCAAAAAGATAGGATCATGCAACTGAATGCACTTGATGAACTAATAAAAGAAGTACTTCATCATAATGAAATAGTGCAAAGATAATGTATAGGATGGCATGATAGGAACATAAAGACTAAGCATTTTTAATTAAGAGATTGGGCACTCATTTCTAACTCTAAATACATGGATCATAAAGGAAAAATACAGTCTAGATGGCTTGGGCCTTATGAGATCAAACAATTTTTTGACAATGGAGTTGTAAAGATTACAACCATTGACTCTATTTGGTTCTACCTACTTATTAATGGCCATATGATCAAGTTGTAAAAGAAAGAATTTTCCAAGGAAAATTTTACTCACCAACTTCTTAAATAACAACATCCATCTCTTCTTCATGAATCAAATCAACTTGTTCCTATAGCCGAATGGTATTTATGTCAACCATTCTCTAATATTTTCTAAGAGTAATAAAGCTTCCTGCAACCAAGAATAAGTCAATCACAATGGATTGGTTTAGGTTGAATAAAATTATACCCTCTAGATTCTTATGATTCTAATTGAGTTTGGACCCCCAAAAAAATAAAAAAATTAAGCAATGAAAACCTTTAGGCATTGTTGACGGATATTGTCTCAAAAAACTAGGTCATTGGTTGATCAACATTTATTAAAAAAATGAAAAAGAGAAAAGGCAATACTATAATATAATTGTTTTGTTTTCACTTATTTTTCTTGTAGATTCATTCCCTTGAAGTAGAAATATATTTACCTTCTTGCTATAGGATGGAGAACTTATCACTACAGGTGAAAAACTTATTGCTACAGGATAAAAACTTCTTGTTGTAGAATAAGACTTGATGCTACAAAAATCATATCTTATTACAAGATATATTTCTACATTTCATCCTACATCAAGTGTTTTTTCCCACTTAAACATTATCATATGCCATGATCATCACTTCACATCATCATTTGAAAATTTATGAAAGGTATTTTTATAGGTAAGATGGTAATTATTCTATATATATTTCTTGTCATAAATTTTAATTATTTTCTAAAAGTGATGAGACTTAATGATATCAATACACCACTATATCCTATCCTTATCATGTCCTTCACTATTTGATTTGACCATTGGCACAATTGCTACTACCACCCCTTACTCTTACCACAAGTGTTTTGTGCACATTAGCTTCATACCTCAAGGATAAGTGATAAATTAATTTGGGGGGGGGGGGGAATTTTCTATTTATTCAAAAGGATTATTTTACCTTCCAAATCAAAAGTTGAAAATCATTCCACCATAGCCCGAAACCCTTGCTACAATCACCTAGACTTATAAATCACACAATATGGGAGGATATTTATTGAAACATGAACCACTGGATATCACCCCCTTAACCAATAGCCCAAAAATCTTAGGCTTGTTTTGGCATATAAGATGGGCATAGTAATTTGAGAAAATATAGGCTCTAGATAAAGGAATTGTGGAGGAATGTGTTGGTATATTTCATAATAGATTGGTCATGGTAAAAATAATGGAAGTAAGGCTAACAAAAATATCCGTCAATAGAG
Source organism: Torreya grandis (assembly GCA_037957365.1). Taxonomy (NCBI): domain Eukaryota; kingdom Viridiplantae; phylum Streptophyta; class Pinopsida; order Cupressales; family Taxaceae; genus Torreya; species Torreya grandis. The sequence goes on from JARHVA010004293.1 coordinate 482,082, forward strand.
TAATGGGACTACCAAGAATAGGGGAAGAATGGTAAGACAAATATGATACCGAGGATAAAATATGAAAGTTTATCAAAGTAAATGAATACCTAGAAACTTCAAAGTAGATCACTACAATGTTGTCTCTACCAAGAAGATGGGCTAAGGATATTGATTTTATTTCTAGATATTTCATCTACAAATGAATGTATTATATGTTACATGGCCTACACTTCAAGTCCTTGAATCATTTACATCATGGAATGGATATAAACATTCCAAACTTTTTAATTCACATGATCACTAAAATGTCAGAGGCTTTACAAAAAGGTAATTTCAAATCTCTCTCCCACCATTGTCTCATCAAGTTACTTGTTCAAGACTATTTGTAAAGAACTAGACCCAACATCAGTTGGGAGGAATTTCTCCAAGTACTAGGAAATGAAGAGAGTGATAGAGAAGGAAATAAATTAGAAAAAAAATTAGAGGTTGAAGAACAAATATCAGAAGAAGCCCTTTGTATAGAACCATAAGAACCTATAGCAAAAAACCTTCCTGTAGCCACACAAGAACATGTAGAAGAAGTTACTCCTATAGAAAAATAAAAACCTATAGCAAGGACTAAAGAAGGGACTTATAAAGGTAGGGACTCTAGAAGGAAGAGGAAGAAACTCATTCTTTATCTTGATTTAAATGAGTCTAAAGAGTAACTTCCACCATCTTCTAAGAAGATCAAGGTAAACCCTACACCCATAGATCTCAAAGATTTAGGAGAAAGATGAGAACTAAACCTGCTTCTATTAAATAACTGAAGAATATGGGGAAGAAATAATTACTAGTAGTAATGAATCTTTAGATATTGAAATAGATAGGGAAGAATGTTCTCTAATATTCCATCAAGAAAAAGCAAAATAAATTGAGTAGAGTCTTGAAAAAGTATACGTGGAAGAAGAATAAGTTAAACATAGTTTTGAAGAATTGTATGAGGAATTAGTATAGGAAGAAGTAGAATAAGATTTTCATGAGGCACCCATGAAGGAAGATCCTAAAAAATTGGATCAAACTACTATACAAATCAAATTTTCTTCTATTGAGTAAGTCCTATAATAAATTGAGAAATTAAAGAAGTAGCTACAAGGTCAATCTAATAGAGGTCTAGATGCACTTGCTATAGTAGCTTGTCAGCTATAGCCCTCATTTGAGGATCATCCTATAGCCAACATTATACAACCTTATATAGAGGTCAATCAGTAAGAAGAACATAAAGTTGCCCCTAAGGTTAGGTATCACTCATGTTTTGTAATATCTTCTAAACTATTGAATTTGATGGATAATCAATTTAAATATTTAAAGGGATTGAGGAAATAAAATAGGAAATTGAAAGAAGAAAATAAGTTGAAGGAATGGAGCATCACCAAACTAAAACAAAAATTTGAAGACATGGTTGGTATAACCCAAGAACTCTTTGATTGCAGACCTCCTATAAAATTATATTCAATTTATCTTGAAAAACAATGGCACAAGTTTAGATTTATGAGAATTTATTGTGATATACCCCATGAAGTTATTGATCCCCTTTCCTTCTTTTATATTTATAAAGTAAGCTCACATGAAGAATAAGCACAATTTTGTGAGTTTTACTTACACAATTATGTTTTTCTATATGATAGAGAATGGAACCCCAATCTCTATGTTGGAGATGTCCAACTATAGGAATTTTAATCATATTTGTTGATTTAACAGAGAAGAGGAAGAGAAGTATCAAAATTCAAGAAAAAGGAGAATGAAATTTATTTACTCATTAGGAGTGAATCAATGGTACCTAATGTTGTTTTAGTAGAATGGGATAATATCATGTTGAAAAATGAGGTAAGAACTTGGTTTGGTAAGAATTGTGGTAAGGTTCAAGATTTTTATTTAAGATTGAGATATTTTGTTGGTCTTAATGGTAGAGAATCATGCACTGAATGATATAATGATCTCACCTTATCACTAATAAATATGGATCCCTATTCCCTTTTTAATTTAAATATAACATTTACTAGGACCATAGAATATAATCTTCTTGTAGGTGACATGGGATCGTAATTGCTAAACCTAAAGTTTTAGCCACCCCTATTTTGGTACCTTATTCTAGTTTGGAAAAAAAAAACCCTAATGGATGAAGCTATTGAAAACAAAATTTAGAAACTATTTGAGCAGAGGTGTGGATTCTACACTCACCTTACCAATGGTGTTATAAATCCCATAGATTTTAGAGTTCATTATAAATTGGGAATGAATAAGTATGGTACATGAGGTTGAGTAAGATCTTAAGTTTGGGGGTGTGATGAGCCCCATAAATTTAATATTATTATGTCCACTATTGTAATCATATTTATTGATTACCATCCTTTTGAACACTTTTCCATATCATTTTCCTACTTTCATAGGCCAAATAGCATTATGTTTTCAAACTCTTTTGAGTAGTTAGAATTATGTATTGGAATTAAATATATGGTGGTTGTCTATTGCTTTAGGATGTTTTTTTATATAAATATGTTTTGAATATTTTTTAAAAAAGTAGGCATATAACATGGAGCATCCTACAGTAAAAGGAGTCTCATTACATAGACCATCATGCAACCACCACATGATCAAAATCATAGATGAACAAATTTTGATTCTCTTCAAAATGAATCATATAAATGACTTTAACCTATATGTATCTTAATAAGTAAGTGGTTGAAGAACAAAATATCCTTGTTTGTCTTACAAAAAAGTCACAAGATTCACATGGACATTTTTAGTGAAAGGAACTAATTTTGATTATCCCAATTCTAATGTATCTTAGAATAGAATGTGTATATTATTTTACATAAAAAAATCTCCTCTAAATTATATAAATATGTAGGAAAAGAGTAAAGAGATATATATAAAATAGTATATGTTGAATAGATATTATCAAAATTACATTGTGTGAAGCAATTTTTATTATAACTTCATGTAGTAATTCATTGTTGTACTTTTGATTAATATGAGTGAGAAATTTTGAGTTCAATTTAGTGTTGTAAGAGAAAGGGTTGAAGATATATTCTGAAGGAGTAAGGGACCCTTTTGTAAGGCTAAAATTGTAATCCAACCCATTTGTTTAGCTAAGAATGTTATTTGATCTCTTTAAGCATTATGTGTTTCATTTCTGAATTGTGTGATTTACATTTTTACTTAGATTCATTTAGGGAATATTCCATGAATAATCATTTATTTTAACATACCTTGTTTATGTTTCATTTCAATCATTTCATTTATTTCACTTCAACATCTTAGATACAATTAAAAGAATGTTAAATTAGAGATTGAGTGTGCACATACAATGGCATCATCCTTTTAAGTCTATGTCCCTAGATTGACATTTAAATGAGGTAGAAGGAATAGATCCATGGTTAATATCCTTGTTCATTTTGGTCAATAGAAGTATATCTAATTTTGAATCAACTACTAGTCGTATTATTTGGAAAGGAAGAGTCATTTGAGGAAATTGAAGAGTCATAAATGAAGGTGAGGAGTCATTTGAAAGCTTTTATAATAATTTGCATGGTAAATTATAAAGTAGACCATTTTGAGTGAATAATACATAAATAATTTGGGTCTCATATTTGCCTTTTTTGTTTCCCATCATTAATATTTTACTTTCAAATCTGGTTATTCATTTGAGTTTGTAAATCTTTGCAAGTATTACATTCTTGCCACTATTTTACTACTTACATCTTATATTCTCTCTCTTATTATTTTATATATGTATATTCATTTTTAAATTATTAAGTTGATTTTTCCTTTGGTTTACTAAAAATCTACTTGAATATTCATTTTTAAATTATTAAGTTGATTTTTCCTTTGGCTTACTAAAACTCTACTTGAAATTATACTAACTCACATTTGAATGGAGCTGAATTGTTCTTCCATCTTCAAGTTGTTCATGAAGTGTGTTCTTAATATTCATTGATGTAACTTAGTGATTGATTGTTTTTACTATGATTATGCTAAATATCTCAAAATTTTCAGAAAATTAGCATTATTTTAGGTAATATAAAGTGTATAAGTCTGATTTCTACCTAATCTAGAATTGAATTCAACCATTACTCATTCCTCCCAAACTAGTATAGGTGTCTATCAAGACCTCTGTGTGAAATAATTTTACAAGAGTCATTATATGAAGATGAATTGAATGTGTGAAATTTATATATCTATAAATTATGTATATTATAGATATAATTAACCTTAACATTGGTGCATCACCCTAATTTACATTTTTAATTCCATTTTCAGCTTTAGCTTTGCTCCTTCTACCCTTTTCCTAGTCAAGAAAGCACATAATTAGATAGTTTAGATAGAATTAGGTGAGTGTAAAAAAGGTAAAAAGAAATTAATTTTGATATTATATCCACTTATAAGGTGAAAAACCTTTTATAGTTTCCATTATATCAATATAAGTGAGAACATGCACATGTTCTTAGCAAGGGTGCACTTTTGAGTGATAAGAATAATTTTTATGAGTCGAGAGACAAGTACTTATCCTATAAATAATATTTAAACTTATAAGAAATCCCATTGAAAATAAACCACTTAAAACATGTTTTTATAGGTATATCAAACATTTTCCCATGACCTTGATCTTCAAAGACACACGAAGGCAAGTTTTTATTACTAGTTAGGAACATAGAAACATTGACAACAAATGTTGTCAATGTTGAAGACATAGTTGCATATATCCTTATTTAGTCCTTAATGGATTAAAAATAGTGCTTCCACCATAGGGTGGTAGTTAATAATGTCTAGGATCAATTTATTATCCTCTAACCATGCCCCATCTAGAGATGGAGTACCCGTTCCAATCTCAAGAACATGTTTCCCAATACAAAAAAATAATTTATTTTGTGCCAACTTAAAACACACAAAAAAATTGTAAGTTACATGAAAAAATAGAAAAAAACCCTCATATGTGTATATAATCCATATAATTTCACCATATATCATGGTGATCTAACATAATATATGAATATATGTTAGACGATATACTAATCAATGTTTAAATGTAAATTTTATGCAATCAAGAGATAATTGCTTGTCCTCCAAATGATGTTTCCACTTATAAAATATCCCATTTAAAATAAAAAACTTACAACATGTCTAGATAAAAACAACAACATGTGTTTCCATGACTAAAATCTCTGAATCTACTTAAAGGTAGGTTTCTATAGCTAGTCAAGAATGTGAAAACACTAACAATAAATGTTGTCAAAGTTGAATCTGTAATTGGATATCTCCACCTTTAGTGCTTCTTGGTTGAAAAATGGAAGTTACACCAAATTTTGTGTGTTAAATCACATATAGTACCAGGTTATTGGCCTTTTACCATACCTCTTCTAGAGATGGAGTACATGTTTTGGCCTTAACAATGTGTTTCCCAATATAAGAAAATAGTTATTTTTGGGGCCAACTTTAGACATAAATAAAATTAAAATTGTTAGTCACTTATATAAACCTAAAGAACCTTCATATTAGTATCTAATACATATAATTTTAATAATATCATGGTTATCATATTTAATACATGAATATGTGGTAGACAATATACTGATCAATGCTTAAATGTAACTTTTATACAGTTAAGAAATAAGTGCTTGTCTTCCAACTAAAGTTTTAACTTATGGGACATCCCCTTGTAAATACACCTCTTCCAACACACATATATATAAAAAAAAACATTTGGTACCATGAAAACAAGCTTTGAATCCACTTTTATGTGGGTTTTTAAAGCTAGTTAGGAATGTAGAAACACTGATAATAAATGTTGTCAAAGTTGAAGCTACAGTTGGATATATCTACCTTTAGTGCTTCATGGTTAAAACCTAACACTAATACCACATATAGGGTATCTAATAATGTCTATCACTAATTTATTATCCTTATACCACACCCCATTTGGAGATAGAGTACCTATTTCAACCTCAAGAACATGCTTTCTAATACAAGAAAATAATTTTTTTGGGCTAAATTTAGATTCACATAAAAACCAAAGTCAATTTTAGGAACTAAAATAACTATCAAGTGAATATATAAACTCTATAATTTCACCTTCATGTATGGTAATCTGACATAAGGTATGAATATGTGGTAGACAATATACTAATTAGTGTTGAAATGTAACATTATACAGTCAAGAGATAAGTATTTGTCCTCTAACCAATGTTTCTACTTTTAGGACCTCACCTTTAAAATACACCACTTATAAGACATATATATAGGAAAATCACATGTTTAAACATGAACAAGACCTCTAAATCCATCGAATATGGGATTTTATAATCGTTTAGGAATGTAGAAACACTCACAACAAATGGTTTCAAAGTTAACGCCATATTTGGAGTCTCCACCTCTAGTGCTTCATGGATTAAAATTGGCACTTCTACCACATCAATGGTGGTTAATAAATTATATAATAAATTTATTGTACTTTAACCACACCCTATCTATAGATAGAGTATTCATTTTGTCCTCAAGAACATGCTTTCCAATACAATAAAATATTTACTTTTGGGACAACTTAAGATGCACATAAAATGAAAAACCATAAGTCACTTAAAAAATGAAATAACCATCATGTGCATCTATATTCCCTCTACTTACAACCCATATCATAGTGATAAGACATAAGATACAAATGTGTGGTAGATGATATATTAATCAATTTTAAAATGTAACATATATGTAGTCAAGAGATAAGTGCTTGTCCTCCATATGACATTTTCACTTATGGGACATTCTATTAAAAATACACCACTTTTAACATGTATTCATAAGAAAAACACACATTTTCCCATGACCAAAATATTTGAATCCACTTGAAGGTGGGTTTTTATATCTGGACAAGAAATCAAAAACATTAATAATAAATGTTGTCAAAGTCAAATCCATAACTAGATATATTCACCTTTAGTGCTTCATGCCTAAAACCTAGCACTACCACCATGTTAGGGGTGGTGAATAATGTTTAAGACCAATTTCTTGGCCTCTGACCACACACCATGTAGAGATATATTACCCTTTTTGGCCTTGAGAATGTGTTTCCCAATATAATAAAATAATTATTTTTTGGGCTAACTTTATATGTGCATAAAACAAAAATTATAAGTCACTTGGATGAATATAAAGAACCCTCACATGTGTCTATAATCCCTCTAATCACCCTAGATAATGGTTGTTTTATGTAAGAGAATAATCTAAGGTAGATGGTATATTAATCAGTGTTGAAATGTAACTTTTATGCAGTTAAGAGACAAGTGTTTTTCCTCCAACCAACATTTCCATTTCTTAGACCTCTCCTTTAAAATCCACCACTTCCAACATGTTTGTATATGAAAATCACATGTTACCAAATCCACAAGATCTAAATTCACTTGGAGGTTATTTTTTACAATTGATCAGGAATGTATAAACAATGACAACAAATTTTATCAAATTTTAAGCCATAATTATAGATCTCCACCTCTAGTGCTTCGTGCCTAAAAACTAGAACTTACACCATATTGAGGGTGGATAATATCATCTACGACCAGTTTTTTGGTCTCTTACGATGTCTTATTTAGAGAAAAAATACCCATTCCAACCTTAAAAATGCATTTATTTTAACTTCAACAATATGAAAATTCTTTACTAATGGTGCAGACTGCATGAAGGTGGAAGCTTATTTGGAACCACTAACCTATAAAAAAATATTTTAGTAAGTACTTAAATTTAAATTAATATATATGATCTATAAATAAATAAAATTTGATAAAAATAAATACATTTACATTTTAGAACTCAACATAACTATAAATTTCAATCCAACGAACCACTAGGATCTACTCTACTCTTGATAGTAATAAGAATTGCTTAATTTTAAAGCACACAAACATTATATATATATATATATATATATATATATATATATATATATATATATATATATATATATATATATATATATATATATATATATATATATATTATTTTTTATAGCCTCCCTTGATATTATATAAATTAAATATCTATTATAAGAACCAAATTTGAATATTGTAACATATTCTTATGTATTTCATAGTTTTCAAACAACCATGCATTATAATTTTTAATAGGATATCATTGAATCTAAGTTATAGTAACTACCACATATCTAGTGTGATAGTCAATGTTTTCCGCATATGTGACTAAGGAGTTCAAATTTTTTTCCCTATACACACTGATATAAGTATTAATATATTCCTTCTTCATTGTCTTCATATGTATTAACTACAAAAATATGACATGCATCACAAAAAATATATTTTAATTATAATGATGTTGATAGATAATTAGGCTTTAATATATAATGATTAATATTTTACCTAGATTCATTAGATTAGATACATGGTAAAAGTTAATTAATGTTGTCATCTATGTAAGTTGTAAAGTTGGTGGAACTTGATATGTGTCAATTTGAATTATATTTATATAGATCCATCCATCCACCCACTCTTATGACTCATTCTGATTCCAAATAAATTCCATAGATGTAAAGAAAAAACATACCATGCTTTTTGTATAAACCATCCAAAAACCTACATTTTAGTTATGAAATGAGTGGAAATCACTTGATCCTGTTAGGTCATACAATTCTCATACCTTACTAATTGGTATTCCTCTATCAACAAAAAATATTTATGAACACTCAATTTTTATTGAGAATCATGGGACATTTTCTCATTACACCATTTAATAATGGTTTTTGCATCAGTTAAATCAACACCATATTCAAACTTCAATTCCTCTCTTGTAATGTCTCTCTTCTTACATGCTATAGCACTGTCATGCTCCCAATTTCCATGGATAACCTCAGTGAAACTCCAAATATGTTTTTATATAGTGCTAACATGCATCTTCCTCAAATAATAAAACATCTATGCATTTTTAAATTTTGAGGTTCAATCATCTAACCAAATGTGATGTTGATTAAAATTAATGTTCATCTTAGTAAACTTTCAATAGAACATCTCAAAATAGACTTGCATGTACCTTTTACAATGTGGTCTATCATCACCGACATATAAATGGTACTCATTTAATATGTTTTGATCTTGATCTATACTATCAAGTACATGCATGAATGTTATATGCATAAATATGACAACATGTAATGAGTTGTATTATTATGACTAAACTTCCATTTATTGTTTGGATGTGTAATTCTCAATAAATTCGACTACTAAAACAAATGAACTAAGTATGAATGTACATTTTATTAATTTTAATTGTTCATTTAACCATCTAGCTCTATATGTAATATTTACATAATCATAAATGATTTTCTCCATAAATTTGACCATAATTTTTGAAATAGGTTTTTATTTTGTAACAAGCTCACACCTTTTAGATTCTTTGTCATCATTTAATTGATATGCCACTTATTTATATTTTTTAAAACTAGATAATTATTGTCCAATTCCACTTGTACTCTCCTCATGAATACAATTTTTAAATTTCAACAATCCACCACAAATGTTTCAAGTTCCATTCAAACATGTTTTATTATAAAAAAATGTCCATCTAGTCTTTCAATAGAAATGGTTGGAATAAATTACCTTTATTTCTAATTTTGGTGAAACTTTCGTGCTACACTCCTACAAAATTTTGTCAATATGCAAGCACAATGTACATGATGAAAAACATCATAGTGCATAGAAAATTCTACATGTTTCCTAAAACAACAAATGGTGCATGTGTGATTTATTTTGACATAGAAGTGTTTGGCCATCTCAAAACTCATTTAAGTAATATAAAATAATGGATATTTATGTAAAAAATTAAAATAAAATTGTGTTTACTTCATATCTAATAATTTTTTTGGGTGTAATCCATAGTTACAATAACCAACTCTTATTTTTGTTACATCTCTTGTATTGGGTGAAACCCTTGTGTTGTCTTTCCAAAACTTTGTAAGTAAATCTTTGAGAGCATCAGATATGGCCTTATAATTTGGTATAATTATACTATAGAATTATCGTAACTCCTTATTATTGACACCATCAAGTCTTTTAGTTATCCCAATTGCTTTCAATATTATTTTTCTATTTATGCTAAGTGATTTGCTTATTTTTCTAATCATCATTTTCCCCATGTTTGACCACTTACTATACATGTTGTAAGTATGAATTAGAAAGAATTACTATTTTTAGATCATCTTTTCACACATACAGTATAGTATGCATCAAATATATTTTCAATAATTACCTTATTTCCACCATCAATATTAGATTTTATTAGTCCTAGGTCACTATAGTTCTAATATTAACCAATTTCATAAATGAAACAAATAATTGACATATTTGGCTATAATTTAATTATTCAAATTAATTATCCCAAAAAAATCAATTATTCTTCTTGAATGGTGATTAGACATTTTCTTAGTCATTAATTTCAAAATGTTTTCATCAACTTCAACTAAGTACATGGGCCTTCTACATAAAATCATGGGAGGTGTATAATGGTACAATTTGTTGACTTGGTGTTTCCATATTTTTATCATCATTAATACTTTTTAAATTTTTTGTTGGGCATGTATAGTTTCATCTATTGTTAATTTCACTACTAATTATTTCCATATAATTTTATTCATTTTTAATTTCATGACTATGTGTTTTCATGTAATTTTATTAATTTTTAAGGTGTAAATAATCATGTATATATAAATCATCAATGCAATTAAAAACTTTATGCATTGAGTGTGGACCTACAACATAATTTGTACTTTTTGATTAACATATTTGGCTGTGTGTGTGTGTGTGTGTGTGTGTACATACATACATACATATATATCTATGTATGTATGTGTGTGTGTGTGTGTGTGTGTGTGTGTGTGTGTGTGTGTGTGTGTGTGTGTGTGTGTGTGTGTGTGTGTGTGTGTGTACATACACATACATACATAGATATATATGCACACACACACACACACACACACACACACACACACACACACACACACACACACACACACACACACACACACACACACACACACACACACATGTGTGTGTGTGTGTGTGTGTGTGTGTGTGTGTGTGTGTGTGTGTATGTATGTGTATATATATATATATATATATATATATATATATATATATATGTGTGTGTGTGTGTGTGTGTGTGTGTGTGTGTGTGTGTGTGTGTGTGTGTGTGTGTGTGTGTGTGTGTGTGTGTGTGTGTGTGTGTGTGTGTGTGTGTGTGTGTGTGTGTGTGTGTGTGTGTGTGTGTATGTATGTATGTATGTATGTATATGTGTGTGTGTGTGTGTGTGTGTGTGTGTGTGTGTGTGTGTGTGTGTGTGTGTGTGTGTGTGTGTGTGTGTGTGTGTGTGTGTGTGTGTATGTATCTATACACACACACACACACACCCACACACACACACACACACACACACCCACATTTTGTTTTCTTAAACAAAATGTTTGAATTATTTCCTTTTTTTATCTATCAACACATGTGATTTGGAATTTTATGATTTAACTTCTTCCTCACTTTTGAATGAAACTCATCACCCATAACTAGATAAACTTGATTTATTTTAAGGGTGGGTACCCAAAAACAACTTTATTCCACTTGTATTTCATTGTGTATAGTGAAAAATGATGTAGATAATGTAAGTGGGGACAAAATTATCAAAAGATACAAAACATAAACATTGGAAATCATTTTAATGCGTGTGTGTTATTTTATGCACTAAATTTTTGTTCATTTCTCAACTTATTAACTATGATCTCATGATATTATTTCTTCATTCCTCAATGTTACTTGTAAGCATCACTTACAAATACATTTAAGAAAGAAAAAAATTCCCTCTAGCTTAAGATCTTGCTCTTTAGTCTTTTGGCTTCCTAAAAAGACATCCAAATATATGCATGATTTATAGTGTTGAAACATCATAACTATATGCCCTTATTAAAAATACTTGGACAAATCATAATGTGTCATTTTTCTTAATACTTATATGTCTTTCTTACCTCTATTTAAACATCCTAACAAAATGCCTTGATAGCCTCAAAATACATGTCGAAATACACTATATATCATGAGAACCCTCATTTAGATGTCCACTATCTCTTAAAACTTTAATCATGGACATCCCAACTCTATGGCACAAAGAAATGAAATGTATGTATGTTAATATATTATATTGAAAATAAATAGAGAATTACAATTGATTTTAGATTGAAATACATATAGGGAGTCATTATATAGAGATGCTAAAGATGTATTAATGTGATGGGTTACATCCTTTCAATTTTAGCTAGGATAGTTTATTATATATAAAAATAAGTTCATTACAAGTCACATCCACTAGATATGATTTTTTCTCAAAGAATGGGAGAGATGGATGAGATTCCATGAAATATTAAGTCTTCCAAAATTCCTCGCCTTATGGTAAATTCATCCACTTTAGCACAATTTTTCTTTTTTAGAATGCAAATTCCTTGTATAAATTTCAAGAACACTTTTGGATTCAAGAATTTGAGTTTTTATTTATTTAAAATGGTTACTAAATTTGAATAATTACATGCATACCCATGTTCAATGCAAAATATACTATAACTTAGTCTTTTTACTAATCTCGAATGGTCCATAGAACTTGGGCAATGACTTGAAGTTTTACCACTTTACTTCAATAAATTTTTCTTATATGACTAGAGACATATAAATAATCAAGGTCTACTAAAAATTTGTTACTATTTTTGGTGTTGATCAACATGTTACTTCATGCAATTTTACAATCATAGGTAAAGACATATGTATCCATACATATAAAAACACATAGACATATATAAACACATATATATCTAAACTTTAATAGGTTATGGGATACCCTTTGTGTCATATAATTTTGAACTACACATCAAACATACTTATCATTTTGTTTTTTTCCAAAATTAATTTCAATCAAATATATACTGTGTTTATCAAACCTTAGTAGATAATGTTTCTCAAATAATATTATATAAGATATTTTTATAATGAAGGAAAAAGTGAATCTATTTCAGCACTTTGATTTTCACTTCTTATCCTCTAGTCTCTTTTTCTCATAAATATTTTTTTATCGGTACTTGGGATTTATAAGGCTCCCAAGCCCTTTTTCAAAAAATATACAAAAAGAAACATAATGAGTCTGACTCAGCATCATTCCATGTAGAGGTATTAAACCTTACTTAAAAAACATATTTTCAATATAAACCACCCTTAGTTACATACTTTTTCAAACACTACCACACTAAAAAATGACCATGAAAAGCTAAAGACCTAAAACCAACTTTTTAATCTAGAATTACCAATTCTACAATCTTCCCATGATTGGTTTGAATATTCTTCTTCTATGTCACTTGACTCAAATCACTTGATGCTACATCTGAGACCACCTAAATCTCATTTTCCTTTAAGCTATCCAAAATCACCAGCTTTCCATCATCCTTAACTCCTTCAGGCTACTTAAAGGCTAAAAAATAACCTTTTCTACACTCTTCTAGAAACATCCTAGTTCACTTGTTGCTTGCCCTTCCACCATGGTGGCACCTTGAAATAACCTCTTGCTACTCCTTTGCCTAATCTTTTAATTATATTGACCCTTTTTTTGGCATGCTTGGTCTCCCTCCATTCATCTAAACTGAGAATAGGTTTAAGTAGGGCTTCAAAAAAAGGCATGCTTACTCCCTTAATTATTGAAACATTTAACTACATATTATAGGCCTCTTCTACATGCTTTGAAAAATACACCAAAGCTAGAAAGTGAACCTCAATTTCATGAAACATAGCCAACGAGATGAACCCTAGATAGTCTCTCTTATAAAATGGCAAAAGTAGAAATGGCCCAAGAAAAAATGATTCTAAAACCACTACCAACTCAATCCTATACTTGGGTCATATGAAAAACTTGATCATTTCAAGCCCCTATTCTCCATCATAACCAGGCAAGAATTTGTAGAAAACAAAGAGGTTAGGTCAAAATTGACTTTAATTCACCTACTTTGAGCTAATAAATCCATGCCCAACACCAGCTCAATATCTTCCACCACTTCAAGAGAAGGAGTTCAAAATAGATTTTATAGATGCATTTTTTATACTAACCCAACAAAGCCCATCTCTTGGGTCTTTATTCTACCAAAGGCCAATGGCCACTTGACATATTCTAGGCTAAAACTATCCATCCCTCTAAAACCACACACTCAAGTACCACCAAATGAAGGAGCCTATTAACTACCCATCCAAAATTCCACTCATAAAATGAATCAATCCATAAATATCCATGCCATGAAAAAATAGAATCCATAATGGAAGGAAGTGACCTATCAAATCTATGAATGCTCTGGATGGCAACACCATTAAAAAATGTTTCTACCAACTCTGAATGACATTAGCCTTCATACCTGAGGAAAAAAATGATGATTGACTTACCACCTATTCACTTGTAAATGATTAGGAAATCTTTAGCAAAATATATAATTTTAAAAAAATGATTCTATATATTAATAAATAAGGAGACACCATGTTATTTGTTTTAAAAAAAAACAATTTTAGAAATAAAAAACAAACTCCAAGTCAATTTATAATATCAAAATTAAAATTACTTTTATATAAAATAAATATAATGTTGATATAGCTAAATCAAAATTCAATCTGACTAAAAATCCTACAATCCTCCTAGCTCTTGCTAACATTATCCATCCTCTCATCCTCACACTAATCAATCACCACATTAGCCAAAAAGTTGGCCACTTTATTACTTTCTCTAAAATAGTGGTTATATTGCCAGCCTTAAAATTCTTCCAATTTAGACCAGATAACCTCCAAAATATTAGTAATCTTCCAAGATTTTTATTTCATACTAAACAAAGCTATTATAATCATCTACTAATCTCCTTCAATTTCTAAAAAGGAGATTCCATAGTTTACTACCAACTTTACACCTGTAACTAGTGCTTGGGATTCATCTTCATTATTAGTACCATTTAGAAGATTTAAAGAGAGAGATATTAATAAAGATCCACTATAGTCTTTGATTACACAACCTATTCTTGAGGCTATAGGAATGCCTCTACAACCCCCATCAAAATTCATTTTAAACCATTCTACTTTAGGCAGAATCTAACTTGCTTCCTTTCTATCCTTCTTATTTTTCTTATCAACTAATGAACGTTGAATGGGAGTCTCATAAATATTATCAATGTGATATTAATCTAATTATAAACAAATCATATATTTTAATCATTATGTTAAAAACTACCAAAATTAATTTTAATTAGATATTAATTTTAGGCATCTCTTCTTTTTGAATGAAAACACAAATCCACCCCTGGACTCGACACTTATTTTCCTTATAGATCATTTCTTTAGCTCAAAAATATACCTTTATTTATCTCTTTGCTATTTTATGTTTTGATCCACTTGTACTAAAAACTACTCATGCTTTGGTGTTTCTCCTTTGTTTCTCTCTACCATATGTTATACTTATATTTATACCATGTTTATTTTTTGTTTTATCTTGGAGCATTAAAACATCTATCCTTCCCTTAACAACTCTCATTTATTAATTCTTTGTCCATTATGCTCCTATGGCATAAATATGTATACGTACAAGTCCTTAAAGTCCTATTTCACACTAGATATTAGGAAATACAATAGTTACCAACTTTCCTTCTCTGGATCCTTCCCTATTGGATCAAGGTGATTACAACACTAGTTATTGGTTTGTATCTCTTCAATATTACTGAATCAGTTAGATAAAATGTCTTTTACACCTTATACTCCCTTCTACTCTACCAAGGGTCAATGCATATCAAAATAATAAATGTGTGATTATCTATTTAAAATTTTCCTTACATAGAAACACATATCTATCAAAAGATACATGTATAAATCTCAATAACATAGTAATGTGTATGTGTTATAGCATGTATATGATTTTTATTATTTCAATTTTAAAACATGCCTACATGATCAAAAATGGCTTAGATTCTGATCTTTTGGCATGGACCTACAAATACACAGTTGATACCGTGTTTTTTTATAAAAATAAAAAAATTAAAATTCCTTCCTTATAAACACTATTGAATTTTATCAAGACATTTCAGACAAAAATCACTATGATGTCGATCATGATCTCCTCTTTCTAAATAGATTATTTTTTTACTATTCTAATGTTTAAATATATATTTATTTTTAAGTATGTATATTTTAGGAAACTATACGTGCAACTATACATGTTTATATTTGTTTATGTATATTTTTTCTTCATAAGTCCAAATGTAATATATATATATATATATATATGTATATATATATATATATATATATATATATATATATATTTATATGTATGTATGTATGTATATATGTATGTATGTATGTATATATGTATATATATATATATATATATATATATATATATATGTATGTATGTATGTATGTATGTATGTATGTGTGTGTGTGTGTCTGTATATATGTATACACACACACACACACACACACAGATATATATATATATATATATATATATATATATATATATATATATATATATATATATATGATTTCAACCTAGGCCTAATTCTATACACATTAAAAGAAAAAAAACTAATTTTTCATTTTTTGGAGGTAGTTAGGGGGAAAGTATGGTCATCTATCCATTTTTTTCAGTTTTTAGGGTCTATTTACTTGTAAAATTATTTTAAAAAAATCATTAGATTGTTTTGAAAAATTATAGGTTGAAAACTATATGATCTTATCCAACTTTCCATCAAATGGTTTATATGAATACTAAATAAGGATCAAAAAATGAGGGCATGCACGGTCAACTATCTACTCTTTTTTTCTAAAAAAATGAGTCCCTATATAAATTTTAGATGTTTGACCTAGTTATACTTGACCATTTTCAAATAGATGTACTATTTTATAAAATAGACTCAAAATGCTATCATTAATTTTCTTATATCATCTAAAATTTTTGAGTGTATACATCTCAAATAATCTATACACATTTATATCTCTCATTTTTTTTTTAAAATGTCCATTATAACCCCCTTTGGGCCCTCCAATTCCATGCACTTACCCTATAACCAAATTCCAATAATTAATCAAGCACTCATTTAATACCCTGCTAATTAATTTAATCCCAAGTGAAATGTATTTAAATCAAAATCAGATTTATAATCCAACTTTTTTGAATTAATTGCATGAGAATTATTTTATTTCTCCAAATCAAATCTTGCCTCAAGAAAATAATTTAAAAATGATCTACTGCTTACAACAACCCTATATTGTTGCCCATAATGCAAGTCATCATTTTGTTTCAACTAGCAATCATAAAGTTGTCATAGCCTTATTAAGTAATCAACTACTTTCCAAATTTGTTCCTAATCAAATGACACCTATTTTTCCTTCATTATTAATTGCCCCAATGTTGATAGTGAGTACAATTCCACAAACTAGAGCTGTAAATAATCAAAATTTAGAAGCAAACCCCAAAATAGAAAATTTGTAGTAGATGGTTTAAATATTTACCAATGACATAATTGATTTATGAAGATAATTATGGGTAAGTTCACAAACTTGGGGGACAAAAAGTGGCCTACCTGTGGACATGATTTTCCTAAAATTTTAGACATCTAAAATTCTATAGATAATTTGAGATATCTACACTCCAAATTTGAAGATGGTGTAAGAACATGAAAAGTAGAATTTTGAGTCTATTTTCCAAAACACTAAATATTTTTAAAAATTATTAAGTATAACTAGGTCAAACATCTAAAATTTGAAGATTAACTCCTATTTTTTCCAAAAAACATACTAGATATATGGTCATATGGTACACCATTTTTTGAGCAGAGTTTAATATTATTTGAAATACTTTAGGGAAAATTTAGATAATATATTTTAGTTTGTGACCTATATTTTTTTATATTTTTTAATTGATAATTTTTTATGAATTTTTCAAGTAAAGAGATCGTAAAAATTGACAAAAAAATTGGATAGCGATCCGTGCGGTATGCCTAACTACCTCAAAAAAAATGAAAATCAATTTTTTTAATGTGTAGAATTAGGCCTAGTTTGTGATCATATAACTTTTTTTTCACTTGGATAAATGAAAGAATAATTACATGAACATGTATAGGCATGTATGTTTGTGGCATGTAGTGGCCTAAAAAAGGTATAGTTATAAATCAACATAGATTGAAACCTTAAATTAGTCTAAAAATTATAAAATCATATTTGGAAAGAGGAGAGCGTGATCATCATGAACATATTAGGTTTTGAATTTTCAAATTGAAATTCTTAGTTTATTTGGAAATAAAATTTGGACTTTGTTTTTTATCATAACTTTCAAAAATTAGTTGTACATTGATATTCCATGCCTTTGGCTTAGGAATCCAAGCCATTCCTGAGCCAAAAGGCATGAGAATTAAATTCATTTTCAAATACCATGATCACATTAATAATGTGATCATGTTATTAACTACATCATCAATGTGATCATGTTGCTTAATAATGCAATCACATTAGTAACATAATCATATTATATATTCTCAATGCCCTAAGACCCGAATACGAGACATTATGCCTAGTAGTCTTAAGATCAAAGTTTGGTCGATTAAGATTATTGTTTAGGACCAATGTTCTTATCAAGATTTGATATCACTGAATGATAATTAGATATGTATTAATGTATGAATCAATTTATTGTTCATTTGATCTCAATATGGTGTGCAATTAGGACAATAGATCCCAAATTTACATTAGATGGGCATATTTCCTTAGATGGAGATTTGTTGGCCCTAATTACGTATCAAACTAAATTAAATACTTGGTTTTTTATAATATGGTGTGTAATTAGAGACCCAATTGACATCATATGGACATAATTCCTTTTTCAAGGTTTATTTAACTCTGATTATGTATTAGATTAAAATAAATATTCAATTAGCTTAATATGGTTTGTTATCAAATCCCTAATTGACATTAAATTGAAGCAATTCCATACACAAGGATAGATTACTCTTAATTATAGATTATGTTGAATAAAATAATTGATCAATTAAATATGATGTTTAATTAGGGGGAAATATTCATAATGGATATTATATGGGTGCAATTCCTTACATGGGGTGAAAAATACCTTGATTGATATTAGGTGGAAGTAATTAATTACATAGGACTTGGTTGTCCCCAATTATGTATAATATTGAAAAATATATCAGTTTATTTAACATGGTGTAATTAGAGCTCCAAATGACATTAAATGGATGTAATTCCTTGCTTGGGGATTAAGTGGCTCCAATTACATATCATATTAAACCTAAATACTCAATTGGTTCAATATGGTGTGCAATTAGAGCTAATGGAACCCAACCAAAATTTTATGGACAAAATTACTTTCATGGGGTTTATTTGGTCCCAATAATGTATAAGATAAAATAAAATATATGATTAGTTAAATATAGTTTACAATTGGGGCCAATGAAGTCATAATTGACATTAAATATATGTAGTTACTTACATGAGCCTTGGTTGGCCATAATTGAATATTCAACTAAACTAAATACTTGGTTGATTTAATATGTTATGTATTTGGGACTAACAGAGCCCCTTGTTGATAGTAGAAGGATGAAATTTCTTACACAAGGCTTATTTGGACTAAATTTCATATCATATTGAACCAAATATTCCTTTAGTTGAATTTGGTAAACAATTAGAATCCTAATTGTTATTAGATGGATGTAATTCCTTACATAGGTTTCAATTGGTCTTGATTTCATATCATATTGAATCAAACTCTCAATTATTTAAATAAGGTGTGCGATTAGGGCCATAATTAAATTTATGTTGACATAATTCCTTGGGCAAGCCTTGATTGGCCCCAATTATGTATCATCTAGAATCGAATACTTGATTGGTTTAATATGGTATGTAATCAAGGCTAGGTAAGCCCTAATTTGCATTATATATGAATTTAATTCCTTACACATGCCTCCTTTGGACCGAATTGTATATCAAATTTAAAACATACTTATTTTTTTAATATGGTGAGTACTTAGATCCCCAATTGATATCATATAGATGAAATTCCTTACATTGAGGCTTAGTAGGCCCCTAGGATCAATTTATTCCAAATTAACATCCTTTATATATAGTAAGAATTAGGTTCACAAAGATAAACTTGTTTAAAATTACATCACTCTTTACCACATTTAACTTCATAGGCTCAATCTGTGATGATGTGGGGATAATTGATCCCAAATTCACATTCTTTACTCATAGATCTAAGTTCAAGGAGATCAAGTTTTCCCCAATCACCATCATTATTGTACCTTATATACTCTAAAACCTATACCCTAGTCTCTAATCCATAAATTTCATAATCCCTAAACTATAAACCATAAATATAAACTCTTTAAACCTTAAATGAATCATTTTAGCCCAAATTAACATCATTTAAACTAAAAATTAAGTTCACAAGGCTTAGTTTGGCCTAAATGACATGACTAATTGCCCCATTTGACTAATTCACTCAATCTACATGATGACATCTAGGGTATAATGACAACCCAAAAACACATTCTATAGTCACAAATGGGTCCAAGTGATTCAAATTATCCTCAATTATCTTTATGATTGACCTTGTGTACCCTAAACCATATATACATTAAAACCTAAGCCACAAACCATAAACCTTAAACATTATACCCTAAATTATAAACCATAAAATTTGCCTATTTACCAATTGATTTAATTCCAATTAACATCCTTTTAAATAAGAATTAGGGTTGAACATGTCATAGAGTGATTAGACATTAATATATAGGTCACTATACATAAACCATAATCCCTAATCCCTAAAACATAAATTATAATCCCTATACCCTAACTCCCACTACATGATAAAAACATACATGCATTATGATATAATTGATTTTATCATGAGATGTCATAAAATGCACTTTTTAAACCTATGGCCAGAACTTAGCCTTTGGAATACCAATCTAGTTGTGCATCTAAAGTAAACTGGGGCTATTTTGAGCCCCTTCAACCTAATTAACCAAAGAGGAGAAGCTAGTTGATTCTTTTAATTGAAGAATAATTTAAGGCCAATTTGAACCCCTTCAATAGTAAGATATGATTTGGGGCAAAATCAAAAGATTAGTTCTATCATAAATTGATCCAATTAGTCAATTTATGAAATTCCCTATGTGATCTAAGAAAAATAGAGACCCTAAACCAAATTTATGGCTCAATCAATTGTATAACATGTATGAAACATGTACATGGCATAACTGACACTAATTTTATCAAAAGTGTAAACATGAAGGTAATTATCATCAATAGGTGAACAGGGAACTCAAATGTTCTTTAATTACCTTAGTGATTGGACTTGATTTAACTTATTTGGGAATAATGGATTTTTATTCCTATTTTAGTTAAGCATCTAAATTAATAAATTAGTAAAGAATATAACAATAAATATAGTCCTAATTTGTGAAACTATCTATCTTTTTCACCTTTTTAAAAATAACAATAAATAAGAAGAAATATAACTTAGCTATAAAATAGACTAAGATGTCTGATAAAAAGGTTGAAAATGGCTATGAAAAATTGGGAAGGTGTCATAAACCTAAATTTTTATTTTTGTTGGGTGAAAGGATAAGAGCACTAAAAAGTGGATGTTTTGGCATCTAGCACTATTGCTTGTTCCTTCCACTATTGTCCAAACTAATCACAAAGACCTAAAACTTTTAGGGTAGTTTCATTATGCCTATGTAAGCATGCCTATGAAAAATCAAGAACTCATCATCGATGGAACTCACTTTGAATCTGATTTTGTCTTAAACCCCTAACCCTCCATCATGCTTGATAAAACAACATTTGAGTCACTTGAGAAAGAGGGGGGTTGGTGTGAAATATGTATTGAACATGTAATCCACACCCCTTGTGTGGGCACATTACCTACATACCAATACTCTGAAGAGGGATCAAGCTATATGTAGTTCTCCCAACTAGTGTACTTTATGTAATAGTGTGATGTAGATTCAAATACCAAATTGATATTATTTAAGGTGGCTAAGGATTAGTATGAGGATTTGAGTAGGTTTGCAGTTATGTTGGGTGATTATGTGAAATGAATAGGGAAGTTTTCCATAGTGTTTTATTTTTATTCTTTCTTGCTCTATAAGTTTGGTCACCTCTTTTATAAATGAGGTTTGAGTGGGATTTTATAGGTAAAAATTGGTCATGGGTTAGATGTATTCATGATAGTTAGACCTAATTAAGGATAAGGACTAAATTAAAATGACCATTGGGGTTCAAAGTGCGAATGGACAAGACTACCAAAAATAAGACACTTCTCTATGTGGTGCTATAGTCTAAATGAGGCACTCTTGTCTTATAGGCTTATGACTTAGGGGATTAGGATTGGCATAGGGATACTATTTGGATAAGGTGGAATGATCATTAAAAACGTTTTAGATGAATGGAAATGAGAACAAAGGTGTCTAAAAGGGTTTCAAGATCATGTAAAATGGACTTATGGATGGGGCGTCACAAACCACACTCAAACTACTAATTTGGACATTTTATGACTATATTTGGCCCCCACTTTATTCTAGTGATGTAGAAAAGTGAAATACTAGGATAAAGTAAAAGTAGAAAGCATACCTAAACTTACCTACAATGGTGAAGCCCATGAATATTTGTGATGTTGAGTGTGCATAGAGAGAGCACAATGTGAAGTGTAAATCGCCAAGAAATAACAAGATCAGTTCTTACTAGACATAGTATGTCTAAAATAAGAACATACAAAGGCTAGGTTAAAGAGAAAGGAATGAATAAATCTCATTGGGTATGCAAACCAATATAGAATCTATTATGATGCTGAGTGATGTTGGGTATGTGTTGTACCAAGAGTAATATCATAAATGGATCTAAGTGTTCAATTTCCTAAAGGTGGCTTAAGAATACAAAGGTTAGCCCTTTGGATCCATCATCACCCACTATGTAGTGAATTTATGTGATTATGAGTGTGTTAATTTATGTTTGGACTATGTGTCCAATCCCTCTAAGTAGGTGGCTCAAGAATACAAAGGCTAACTAGTCCTTTGGCTCCATCATTTCCCACTAAGTGTGAATTTTAAACTGATACTGGTATAAATATATGTCATATGAGATGGCTCATGAAGCCCATGAATGATCTATAATCTAAAAATGTGGCATGGATAGTTTAATGTATACTAATAACTAGGCCAATCATGGCCACTCTAAAAGGTTGAGATTAGGCTTGTATGAAAGCCACTCTAAAATGATGCCAACCACATCCAGATGGAATAAGACACGTAATTATTGAGAATGCCCAGGTAATACAATGAACTATATATAAAAGAAGACAAATGTGCTACACACATTGCCCCTAATCATTAGTGTCTGTAACATTGATTTTGATCTGTAAGTTGTACCAACTATCCAATCTAAAACTAGAAGCGAGATCCATTATGTCATGTATGATTACCCCTATATCTAGATAATATAAGTAAAACTATACTAAAAATACCTAATCTAAACTAGATTGTAGCTGAAAAAACTATAATTAACCTTACATTTCTATTTATTTATGAAAATTTTGGTTTTTTGGTTGTTTAAATAGGAGTACTAAAAAGTGGACACTTTGTTGTAGAGCACTATAGCCCAAATGGGGCACTCTTTTCCTTTACTATTTTTGATGGTTTTTTTGTGTTCATCCCTATTTTTTGGTCTATTCTACATGTTTTGAATTCTGATTATTGTTCTAAGTTTTCTAAAAATTGATTTTGACTGGTAGAGGGCTCTGATCTTCATGACAAAACCCCTATTTGTTGACCCTACTTCTGAGGGTAAGAATTAATACCATATAATGATTATCCTCAAAATAAAGAGACATGTACGTGTGTTATGATATGAAATACATGATATATCAATGATGATCAAAAATATGTCTCAAGATATAGCATAGTTTGTGTCAAAGATTATTAGATCAACAAAGGTATGCCTAGATAGATGTAACAATGTAATAACATGTGCAGTATACTAAAATGAAATTAGAAATATGGTTAGTTGTCAAGGAGGGATGGAGCATGATTTCAATCATGGCATCCAAGAAGGCAAGATAATGCATGATATGGATCATGGCATTGAAAACAACTGAGAAGAAAATAAGCATGCAAGGTAAGAAATAAGAATCATACAAAAGAGGCCAAGGGGCCAGGAAAATAAGTGACATGGGTACATGTCACTCAAATAGGAAAAATAAGCATACAATGCATATTTAAATTCCCACATACACATACAATTACAAACAAGTAAGATTGGCATGAGTACCACAAGCACATACAATAGTATAAGTAAAGGACATTGGCCAATGGCCTAAGGCATACTCAAGTAACAAAAAAGGAACTAAAAAATGAAATCACATCTATCTACTCAAATCAAGAAAGAAAGGCTTGTAAATTTTGGAAATACTATCACATCTAATTGATCAAATCAAGAAGTGAAAGTATGTACAACATGTAGTACAAGAATAGGTAGATGCTAAGAAATACACAAGTGCTATATATAGTGAGTGTCGATAAAATAATATTTTTAATCTAGTAAGTAATGTACATCAACATGATAACTAGAGTGTGTGGTGTAGGAATGACATAACCTGGATGGTATAGTCATGTAGAAGATGCCCCCAGTGGGTAGATATGTCTATGCATGTCTCGAATGTAAAATTAAGATGCCCTCTTAATGGGTAGAGTGAAGCAATCAAAGATTTGGGTGTCACTGCACACACTCAAAGAAGATCAAGTGAAGAATCGTAATGTAGATTAATCGAGAAATAATAGCATAGAATAACAAAATATAAGTCTAACATGGTAGTATAAATTTAAAGCATGGATAATTCATATAGTTGAATTTTTTTTGGTGTTTTGAGTTATTTGAATTTTTTTGTACTCTAAATTATTATATTATTTTTGGTATTTTGAAATATTGTATTATTTTTTGCATTTTGAAATAAGCTATGTACAAGTAAGCAAAAATACACTATGTATAATTAAGCTGAGAATTTATGTATAAAAAAGACTAAGAAGAAATGAAACTAACTAATGATTCTCATAAGAGACTCCTTATCATAGTGACCTGTATCAAGGAGAGGGATCATGCGTGATTGTGAATCATGATGGAAGGGCTGAGACTATGACTTTAAAGGCTATGTATGTTGTAAGTGTCTTGAAATATCTATAGTGGAATCTAATTTTGGGGTCCCCCTATAATTATTCGAAGTGGACGCAATTGTGGGGCTCTTAGGGACCCATCTGATATTAGAATAAGCTCTTTGAAAATGTGATCTATGTGTAGAGGCATGAGACCTCAATGATACTACCCTAGGTGTGAATATTGTAGCTAAAAACTATCTAGATTCTTAAAACTATTATTTGTGGTGGTCACTCTAAGAGAAGCCTTTGTGGAAGTATATGAACTCTTTGTGCTGGTAAGGGTGGTCTTAATTATGTCTAAATCTCAAATAGAAGAAGAATTATAACTAGTGGAGGAGCTAAAACTGGTGACTATAGAGTAGGAGATGGATCTAAAGTGGGGAGTGGAAACTCATACATAACTCCACCAACTATAACAACCTAATTAGTGTGAATGTATTTCATGCATCTATGAATTGTATAAGGTATTGTACAAATTTTTTGGATCCATGGTTGACTAAGCAACATGTCAAAGATTCTTACACTAGGAAAAATATTAAATGGTGTGGCCATATATGCTAGACCAAATTGTAGAATAAGTACAATCTCACCTAATGAAATCTATATGTGTCCACTAAATACACTAATAACTATCTATATTGGGGTGATATCCTACTCTGAATATCCTAAATCTTGAAGTAATCTCATAGTGTACATGCTCACACTAGATCCATTATCTATGAGTACACTATCAATGGGATGGTGATCAATGTAGGCTCTGATAAAAAGGGCATAGTAGTTTGAATCATCATCAATTATCTCCTACTTTTAGAAGGAGATCAAAGGTCTAGTTAGAACACTATAATTATACACACCAATCATATTACTCAAAGGATATGACTCAACTAAAGGTGTCTAATATGTAGTTGGTGTAGGGTGTGCATGAATTACATGGTGAACACTTGATGTGCCTACTATCTCCTATTTATAATGTTATGGGAAAATATTTGAGAAATTTGTTAGAGCCTTGTCTTGTGTTTATTTTGCCTAAGGAAGCTCAACTGGAATACCAAGATCAAAAAGGTTGTCATCTATCAAGTCTTGTATTTTATGTCAAAAAATGATGCATATATTAATTATGTGGCTTGGTACCCTATAAAAATAACAAAATTCATTATGATCATATCCACTTGGAATAGGTTTTATCATATCAACTTTGTGAATAGGAGGGAGAGATAGGACATTGCATTCCAATAGCTACTTTAAGACTCTAGCTGGAGATATTGGTAGATTGGTAAAGGCTCATCAAGGAGGTGTTAATAAAACCACTCAATGAGGGGCCTATAAAGTCACATTAAATGTAGGTTAATTTTGAATTTTTCTATAATTAACCTTTACTTTGTATGGGACTTTACTATTACTCTTGTTTGTTGTTTTTGATATGCTTGTGTACTTGAGTTTGCCCATTGAAAGTAATTTGACTTCCCTTTCCTTTAGTGTATGACATAACTTATTGAAGGAAGAATTTTTTTTGAAAATTATTGACTCATGAAAAGCTTTAAGAACACTCTATTTGAAGAGATCTTGTAATTCTTGATCGGCTATGGGGCTAGTCATTTTAGCCAAGATAGTCTTATATCTAAGAACATAATTTATGAGATGCTCATTTGACCTTTGTTTCTATTGTACAGCTTGGGAATAATAAACCTTGTCACATATGTTAATGCTAAAATGATCTAGGAACATACTAGCTAAAGGATTAAATTATTTGACTGACTGATTCACTAAATTATAGAACCAATGTAGAGCATAATCGTTTAAAATCCATGAAAATAGATTGATTAGTAACTAGTCATTTGGCACATACAGTCCAAGCATGCTACATGAAAATTCTCAAGTGTCTCTCTAGATCACCCTTACCATCATATAGAATGAGTTCGGGCTGAACAAAATTTGGTGACAAGGGTGTAGAAGCAATATGGTGTGCCAATTTTGTATGAAGTAGAGATAAAGAGTCTAAAGCCTATGTTGGTATAGAGGTACCTTGATCAAGATGTATGACCTTGGATATAAGATATTTGATCTCTTGCACAAGGGTAGCCACATTAGGAGGTGAAGATGTACTAGATGTAATTGGTGGTGCCACATATGAAGGTTGGGCTACTATAGGGGGTTGTTGAGACATAGTTTCCCCCATATTGTCATTTGTAATTGGTTATTTTGTGATTTGAGAGGACTCAACTTACTTATCCTTTTTAATTTCCATGATAGATTATAAGATAATTACATGATCTTAGGGTTGTTCCATAAGTCTATCTCTAAAACTCTATAGCATCAAATCTTTGTTGATGAAAACATCATCATCACCAATAGGTGGAAGTGGATCAGTGGCCCAATGTGGTAGAGCATGAACATCTATGTGTATATCATCATTTTTATTCTCATACTACTTATTGTCAAAATTATCCTCATGGAAATTAGTGTAATCTAGATGTGAGTATATGGATGGGTTGGAGAAATGTAGGTGAATTCAGGAGGGTCACCACTAAGTCTTACACTTCATCTCAAAGGAAGAAATGCAAGGAGCTTAGGTGGCATAAGGAAAACAACTTGAAAAATGAAAGAGAAGATTAAATACATGTAATCTAGGATTTGAAAAATAATGAACTAAAATATCCATAAAAAGGATATGAATCTCACTAACATTTAAGGTGATACATCAAAAACATAGGGACCTAGTATATTCTATTAGTGTTTGAAATAAATGATTTTTAAAATTACTATGGTTAATTTTAAAAATTAAATGTGAAATTTTGATTTATATATGCAAAAAAAGTAGAAGAATATTGCTAAAATTAGCAAGGAAGTTTTTTTAGGGTTTTTATGGGCAAATGAAGTAAGTTGGGTTCACCAAATGATTTAACTAATTTAGGAATAATGGAATTTTATTCTTATTTTACTTAAGGTTCTTGATTAATAAATTAGTATAGAATATAACAATAAATATAGTCATAATTTATGCAAATATTTATCTTTTTCACCTTTCTAAAAATAGAAATAAATAAGAAGAAATATAACTTAGTAGGAAAATAGACTAAGATGGTTGATACAGAGGTTTAAAATCATTGTGTAGGACTAGGAAAGTGTCCTAAAACTAAATCTTGATTTTATTGGGTGAAAGGCTAAGAGCATCAAAAAGTGGATGCTTTAGTTTCCAATGTTGTTATCCATTCCTACCACTATTTTCCAAACTAATAATAAATACCCAAATCTTTTTGGGTAGTTACTTTGTGCTTATGTGAGCTTGCCTATGAAATATTGAGCATTGGTCATCGATGGAACTTAGTTTGGAGCTGATTTTGTATTCAAACCCTAACCCTCCATCATGCTTGATAAAATGAAATTTGAGTCACTTGAGAAAGAGGGGGGTTAGTGTGAAAGATGTATTGAATGTGAAATCCACACCCCTTGTGTGGGCATATTGCCTACATACCAATGCTCTGAAGAGGGATCAATCCATATGTAGTTCTCCCACCTAGTGTGCTTTGTGCAATAGTGTGATGTGGATGCAAATGCCAAATTGATAGTTTTTGAGGTGGATAGGGATTTGTATGAGGATTTGAGTAGGTTTGAAACTATGTTGGGTGATTGTGTGCAAAGAATAGGGAATTTTGCCTTAGTTCTTTTTTTGTATTCTTATTTGCTTTGTAATTTTGGTCACCTCTTTTGTAAATAAGCTTTGAGTGGGATTTTATAGGGAACAATTGGTCATGGGTAAAATGTTTTCATGCTAGGATGACCTAATTAAGGATAAGGACTATATGAAAATGGCCATTGGGTATCAAAGTGAAAATGGATAGGACCATCAAAAATGGGACACTTATATATGTAGTGTTATAGTCTAAATGGGGTACTCATATCCTACAAGCCCATGACCTGGGGGAATAAGATTGGCAGGGGTAATACTATTTGTCTGAGGTGGAATGACCATTCAAAAGATTTTAGATGATTGAAAATCAGCAAAAAAGGTGTCTATAAGGGTCGTAAAACCATGCAAAAATACCTATGGATGGGGTGTCACAAACCACACTCAAACTACCAATTTGGACATTTTATATGACTATAGAACCCTATATCTAATATCTTATATCCTAGACCTATATCATTTAACTTTAACCCTAAACCCTATACCATTTACATTAAACCCTAAGCCATAAGCCCTAAACCCCAAACCATTTAAATTATAGACCCTAAACCCTAAACTAATGAATTTATCCCCAATTAACATCTTATATATATACATATATATATATATATACACACACACACACATATATATACACACATATATATATATATATACATATATATATATATATATCATAAGAATTAGGTTCATAGGGATGAACTTGGTCAAAATTGCATCATTTATTAAACCATAATTGACATAATTGGTTCAAGTTGTGATGATGTGGGGGATAATTTAGCTCAAAATCACATTCTTTACTCATAAATATAGGTTCAAAGAACTCAATTTTTTCGTAATTGCCTTCATGATTGTACCTTATATACCCTAAAACCTATACCCTAAGCCATAATCCTTAAATTTCATAATCCATAAACTCTAAACCATAAATATAGACTCTTTAAACCTTGAACCGATAATTTTATCCCAAATTATCATCATTTAAACTAAGAATTAAGTTCACAGGGCTAAATTTGGCCTAAATCACATGATTAATTACCCCATTTGACTAATTCACTCAATTTGCATAATGACATCCAAGGTATAATGATAACCCAAAAACACATTTTATAATCACAAATGGGTCTAGGTGATTCAAATTTTCCTTAATTATCTTTGTGATTAACCATATGTACCTTAAACCATATATACAGTAAAACCTAAGCCCTATCCCATAAACCCTAAACATTATACCCTAAATTCAAAACCACAAGATTTCCCTATTTACCAATTTCTTTAGTCCCAATTAACATCCTTTGTAGTGGGAATTAGGTTCACATGGCATAGAGTGATTATACAAATTATATACAAGGCCTTAAACCTAAACCCTATGCCCTAATCCCTAATCCCTAAAACATAAATTGTAAGCCCTGTGTCATAATTCCCACTACATGCCACAAACTATATGCCTTAAGATATAACTAATTTTATCATGAGATTTCATAAAATGCATTTTTTAAACTTATGGCTAAAAATTGGCCTTTGGTGTACCAATCTAGTTATGCATATGAAGTAAATTGGGGTTATTTCTAACCCCTTCAACCTAATTACATGACTATAAAATGTGATTTAGGGGTTGATCAGTACAAATTTTCCCTAATTATCATCATGATTGTACCTTATATACCCTATAACCTATACCCTAAGCCCTAATGTTTAAATTTCCTAATCCCTAAACTCTAAACCATATATATAAACTCTTTAAATGTTGAACCAATCCTTTTAACCTAAATTAGCATCATTTAGACTAAGAATTATCTTTGTGATTGACCCTATGTACCCTAAACCCTAAACATTATACCCTAAATTGTAAACTAAAAACTTTCCCTATTTACCAATTTATTTAGTCCCAATTAACATCCTTTGTAGTAAAAAATAGGTTCACACATGGCATAGAGCAATTATACCCTATATACACCCTTAAACCTAAACCCTACATGCCCTAATCCCTAGTTCCTAAACCCTAAAATATAAATTGTAATCCCTAATCCCTAAAACATAAATTGTAATCCATAATCCCTAATCTATATTAAGTATAACATGATTACATTATTTCATAACATGATCACACTATTCTTAATATAGGAAACACTTAGTTCTCATTTCTAGTTACTAAACTCAAATGATTACTAACAATAATGTGATCTTGTTATTACATAACACGATCACATTATTATTAATATACACTTTTCAATATGTTAGATGAAGTAGAACCTTATGCAACAAATAACATAATCACATTATGATTATTTTAGACTAAGCTCACTTTTGAATGACTATTTTTAACCCAA
Organism: Torreya grandis; assembly: GCA_037957365.1. NCBI lineage: Eukaryota > Viridiplantae > Streptophyta > Pinopsida > Cupressales > Taxaceae > Torreya > Torreya grandis. The sequence goes on from JARHVA010004293.1 coordinate 513,389, forward strand.
ATTAAGAATTTTGTCCTCACAAACATTCTTTGAATACTTCTATGAGATCTATGGTACCTATGTACTTGACCTCACCTTTGAAAAGTTGTCAATTGTCCTTGATGGGTGACATATCATGTTTAAGGAAGAGGAAGATGTTAAATAACAAAACACCATAGGAATTAGAATATTTGAGAGAGAAATAGAAGATACAAATACAAAAACTTTATGGTAAACAAGGTACAAACCCTAATCCTAATGAACTAAATGCCATAAATAATGATCCAATTGACAATAATGAATTAAACAATGATGAAATTGACCATAATGAAATGAATAATAATAAAATTGAAAACAATGATTTAGTTAATGTTGTAAGTTTACATTTAAAGTTCCAAGTTTTTTATTTTGTTGATGAGTCTATGTATGATGCTTCACCCCCCATGAATGAATAAAATTTGATGGAAACAAATAATAATTAAATTAACCATCAAGAATATTTCATGAAAACATGTAATGAATAAATAAACAATGAATAAATTATCATCACACCTCTAAATAATGAAAGTAATAATGATTTTGAAATATCCTCTCAACAAATTCCACCATTACCAACACTTCCAAGAATTGTGTATATAAAATCCAAGTACTTAATTAAAGTTGATGAAAATATTTTAGGACCAATGCATAACAAAATATCCGATTGCCATTCAAGAAGACCGGCTCAACAAATTTGGGATGCTTTCTTTCATAATTTGGATTATGATAGTCAAAGATGTCAATTATTTATTTCATTAATAAAATTGATTAAGATGATACCACAATGTACACATTAGGACTAAGAACATCTAACATGGAATATGAAAAAAATGAAATTATTGAAAATCTACATGATGCATATCATACTGTAGGCCCAAAATCATGCACCAAAGATTTTAATGCTTCCTGACGTATACTTACAACTTGTGTAATAAGTGATTAAATAGGGAAAAAAATAATGGTTATAAAAACAATAAATAATGAAATTAATTGACCTTTTTATGTTAAAATAAATCACACATTCACCACTTGTTGTAGGCAACATGTTGAATTTGCAATGCACTATGATGTTTTTTTTCCATATTCATTGTAATTTGAATACTAAAAACATTTTTTAGGAGTGTGGAATTGAATTAACACCAAAATCAACCAAGGAATTTATTCCAACTATCTTTTACAAAAGATCGGATGGACAATTATTTTATAACAAATCATGTTTAAATGGAAATTGTAACATTTATGGTGGATTACCAAAATTAAGAAAATGTATCCATGAGGAGAGTACAAGTAAAATTAGACATAAATTATTTGGTATAATAAAATATAAATTAGTGACTTATCAAGTAAAATATGGAAAATAATCTAAAAGGTGTGATCTTGTTACAAAAAAGATACTTGTTTCCAAATTTTTGGTCAAATTTAGGGAGAAGATTGTTTGAGTATGCAAGGCACACACATAGGGATAGATGGTTAGATGAACATTTCAAGATAAGAAAGGATACATTCCCAGTTGGTTCAATTATTTTAGTAGTTTATTTTGCTAAAAATTGCACATTTAAACCACAAATGGAAGTTCAATCATAATATTACAACCCATCACAAGTTACCATATTCATTCATATATCATTCATACATGAACCTGATAGTATAGAGCAACAACAGAAAATATTAAGGGAGTACTATTTCTATATTAGTGATGAAAGATCACAATATTTAGAGTATGTGCAAGGTTATTTTTAGAATTTCTATAAACATTTGATTCAGAGGAACATTACTTTCAATCAAAATTATATTTGGTCATATAATTACACATCATAATTCAAAAATGCATGGATGTTTTATTGGTTGAGCATGATGCACATTACCACTAGTGTAGAACACATTTTGATTTTCATCGAGGCTAGCCATGGAAAAGGGGAACATGATGGTGCTAGAGCATGTGTAAAAAGAGCTATTACAAGGGAGGAGTGAAAATCTAAAGAGGTTGTTCATTTGATAGATGCAAAAAATATGGTTGAATGGTGTAATGAAAACATGTGTCATGGTGCTCAACAAAATTCTATTATTCATAGACATTTCTAGTTAATGGAAGAAGAACACTTGGCAAAGTATGAGGATTGTATGACTCTAAAAAGTTCAAGTGACTTTTACTCATTTCATTGCTCAAGTGCAAGTTCTTAGACTATTCATATGAGACACTTGGCATGTTTCTATTCTACATAAATGGACTCTATTCAGAATGAGTGTGAGTCATAAGAGTGGGTAGATGATTGGAATTCCAATCAACACCTATCAGGTTCTAATAACATTGAAACTTATAAATATGACATCATTAAATGACTTTGACCATGTATCTGATTTAGTACATCCAGGTAGAATGTTTTTCATTATGTATAATTCATTCTCATTATATATTCATATTATTGATAACAATGGTATTTTGTGATATATGGCATGTTTTTTTAGTTATTATAGATGAGGATAACAAAGAAGTCATTTATTACTACTTATGTTAGTGTGTAGAGAGAAAGAAAAAATTGACTTCACCAATTATAGATGGAGAAAACATTGACTATTACACTAGTTTAGTGATAGTAATTATAAATTGGTTTTTATTATATCCTATAAAATATTTAGATTAATGGTTGTTTGAAGAAATTGAAATACATAGGAAGATACTGTACTATTCAAATTTGATTCTTGTAATGAATTTTCCAAAAAAAAATATCATGGGAGACCATTAAACAAGAAACTATCAAAAGTTTGAGAGTCAGACCATGAAGTTATTCTTGATACTATCAAGACTAGAGCAGATCCTTATGGTTCATTGGATTGAAATATGTAGGTATGTTGACTTTTCAAATGTATATATAATCAATTTTACTAAATGTTTTTTATTTTCTAGATAATACATATAAATTTTATTTTTAATTACTTACTAATATTTTTTTGTAGGTTAGTGGTTCCAAATAAGATTCCACCTTCACATGGTTAGAAATATAAGTAAATAATTATATATTATTGAATCTAAGATAATCTTAGCTTGGACATGATCGAAGCTCTAGAAATGACTTACAAGTTTTATTTTATGGGTGTTTGAACTTAGGCTAAAATGTATTTTTTTTGTATTGAGAAGGGTGTTTTTTAGGTCAAAATGGGTGGTGGGTTTATCGATCAAGCCTAATGGGAGGAAAAAGACATATTTATAGATTTTATTCACCCATATACATGTTGTTAGTGTCAATTTTTAGTCAAAAATAATTGAAACTAGAGTTATGTAACCATAGCTTAAACTTTGACAACATTTGTTGTCAATATTTTTGCACTCTAAAATGGTAGTGAAAATGCACTTTGGGGTGGATTTAAATGTCATGGTGGTTTTGTAACATGTAATTTTCCTATCTAGATTGGACCAAAGTGATATATTCATAGATGGAGGTCCTGGAGGTAGAAATACTAGTTAAAGCTCAAGAAATTGTTTGTTCACTATCAAAAAGTTACATTTTTTGGACCCCTCATAATAACTTGTCCAATGGATTGATCTTGAAACTTATTATTAAGTGATATTTCTATGATTATAGGGATTAAATGGGTGGGGGAGGATCTCATGATTCATGGAATTGACTTATAGTTTTCATTTGACACATGTTTGAACTTAGGCTAAAAAGTTACATTTTTTGTATTGGGAAGGGTGTTCTTGAGGATAGAATGGGTGGTGGGTTTATCAATTGAGCCTAATGGGAGGCCAAGAACTTGGTACTAGATTTTATCCTCCCCTTAGATGTGTTTTCAGTGCTAGTTTTTAGTTAGGAAGTATCAAAACTAGAATTATACAACCACAACTTAAACTTTGACAACATTTGTTGTCAATGTTTTTGCTCTCTGAAACGGTATTGAAAATGCACTTTTGGGTGGATTTAAATGTATTTTTAGTGTGATAATATATAATTTTATTATTTTTATGTTATTAAATAAATATATTCATAGGTGGAGGTTTTGGAGGTAGAAATGTTAGTTGGAGCTCAAGAAGTTACTTATTCAATGTTAAAAAGTTACATTTTTAGACCCCTCACTGCAACTTGTCCAATAGATTGATCTTGAAGCTTACACATGAGTGATCTAGGGTGAGATTATAGGGATTAAATATTTATGGGAAGGATTTGATAGTTCATATAAATGACTTACAATATTTGTTTTATTCATGTTTGAATTTAGGTTAAATTTTTTCATTTTTCTTGTATTGAGAAGGATCTTCTTGAGGCTAGAAGGGGTGGTGGGTTTATCAATCGGACCTAATGGGAGACCAATAACCTAGTCCTAGATGTTATCCACCCCCTAGATTTGTTTTTAGTGTTAATTTTTAATCCAATAAGAATCATAACTATAGTTCTACAACCACAACTTAAACTTTGACAATATTTGTTGTCAATGTTTTTGCTCTATAAAATGTTAGTGAAAAAGAACTTCTAAGTGGATTTGAAAATTTTAGAAGTGTTATAATATGTAATTTATATATTTGTATATGATAAAAGTGATAAATTCACAAGTATAGGTCCCAAAGGTATAAATTCTAGTTGGAACTCAAGAACTTATTTGTTCACTACCAAAAATTTATTAAAGAGTTGTCAATGATGTTTCCAAGGTGACTAAATATGTTGAGGAAGTGTCATGTGTGATATATTAATAGTGAAAAAGTGTGCTTCAATAAACATCAGTGTTCCTATATTTTTTTTCAATATTTGACTTAGTGAGGAAATTGATGGATGTTATTTATGGTATGGTCATGTTGCAGAGACCCTATGGAGTATTATGAATGCTTGGAGTACTTATGGAAGTGAAAGGAATTCATTAGAGAAATCATATGTATGACTAAGTTATTTTAGTAATATTGGTATTTCAGTCAAAGTGAGAAAATTGATGATATCATATTTCATATGTGTGAAGGTTTCAAGAGTAGTTTGCTATATGGATGGATTCCCTTAAGAGGTGATCATGTGGTTCAAATTTTAGGTCTAGAAATGGTGTGTAGCAAAAGTTATTAAGGTGAAAAGTTGGATTCTCATGTATATTTCACTAATTTCCCATACTTTGCCAAATTTGCATTATCAAAGATCTATAATGAGCATTTAATCAAGAGAAAGATATAAAGGCAAGAATAAAAACTATCAAATAAAGACCAATGGTGAGTATATGATCATGTAGATTATGATCCAATATAGCATATTGAGTCAATAAGTTAACAAAGTAATCAAAAGTCATGTGAGGTTGACAAGTGGCACAAGAAAATTGAATGGATGGATCAGGGTGCATAGAAGGCATGCAGGGCTACCAAGTGGCACAATCTTTAAAGTAAAGATTGAAGATCAATGGGGAACATTAAAGAGTTAAAGACAAGAAGATCATGAGGAGATCAATGGAGTGTATTTACTCAAATTTGTTAGGGGACACAAGATTATTACAAGTGTAAGATGTCTTGTATTTACATAGTGACTATTGGAATTTGAATATTCAAATTAATAAAGGAAAAACCAATTTGTATTATTTGAGATATAGCTTTTGATATACGTAGAATTTATTAATGGTGTAAAAGGAAAAGTTTTAAATAATTTCAAGGGCTATCCAATAAAATTGGTTTAAAGGATTTACTATCCATATATCTTTGTTTATTATAATTAGAAGATAAACATTTGTTCATTCATGGTGTTCTTATGTACATAATATTATTTAAGCAATTTTATGCTTTAGCAGAAGAGTGTTTATGTAGGAGTAATCACCTAAAGATGTCATAAGGGTCATATAGAGTGGACCCATGTATTTTAAAATGATTTATGTTCTTAATTTTCTTATAAAGTGTTAAAGGGGCAATAGGTCTTCATGAGACCTATAAGGGTTACTAAGGTCTAATTGAATGGTGTAACTACTTAAGTATGACCCATGGATTCTATGGCTGACCTATGAGGATGGTATTAAGTTATGTGTTAGTATGATATAAGTATTAAGGTTTAAGGCAAGTTTTATGGTCAACCTATATTTTGATATTCATGAAGAATCTATAAAGATTAAAGGCTAAAGTAATGGTTTCTTCACTAGAAGTGGATGTGTTGAGAGAGAGGAGGACAGAGGCAAAGGAAAGAAATCAAAGGGAGTATTCCCAGTGGATGGACTGAAGAATAGATTATATTGAGGATGAGTAAATAATTAAAGAGTGATCCAAAAGGGGTGTTTTGATGCATTACTTGTATGAGCAATTTTGAGTATGTGTGATGAGTTGAAATAGAAGTGTTATACATTGTTTCTCCAATTAGATTGAAATGCAATTAGAGTTTTAGAGTTGTTGATTTCATTGGTGTTGTGTGGGTGATCAACATCTAGAATAAGTGGGTTCTTGTTCATACTTAGGGGTGGGTTCTCCCTATGAAGTGGGTGCCTCACTAAAATCTCTCATGTTTGTAATAATCTTATAAGACATGTTATCCATGTGTTTGTAGGCTTGAGAGTGAGTTTTATTCCCCAAGAGGGCTTCAAACATAGATTTTGTGTTATATGTGTGATCTTTCTCATATTTCTATTTCATTTCTATAAATGATGTATATGCTTCATGAATGCTAATGTTATTTGGTTAATGACATGAAAGAATTGGACTTATAGTTTGGATTATCCAGCATCACTGATTCACCCCCCCCCTCTCTCAATGATTTTACCTCTAACAATTGGTATCAGAGTAGGACCTTTGTTGAAAGTTTAAATCTCTTGAAGGTGATCATATGTACAATGAAATACAAAGAGGCTGAGATTATTCTTTAAGGTGAACTAATATGTGATTTATTAGAGCTCAAATATTCAAGGAAAGAAAATGAATTTATAAAAGAAAAGATTGAAAGATTGAATAACATGAAAGGGAGTAAAAATTGAGACCTAACTTCCTCTATATGTTATGAAATGCTTACAGTAATTGATAGTGTGAAGACATAAACAGGAATAATAAAAGAAACAGTTAAAAAAATTTAGGTTGTGGTTAATACAAATTTAAATCAAAGAATGGATCAATTGGAAGGTAAAGTTATGACTTATATTGGTTTACTTCTATCTAAATGCAAGAATAAATCTATCTCTATAAAAACATCTATGGATGAGATGTCTCAGGGTATTGATGATCAAACAAAAGGGGTGATTAACATGAAAATTAATAGTTATGTTTTCAATGGACACTATTATACTTGTAATGAATATGGTCAAAGATATAAGGACTATACTTAATCTCCAAGGATAAGAAATGAGGTTCTCTACTATAACTACAATAAACAGGGACATATAGTAGTATTGTGAAAGTGACTTTCGGAAAAAGGAATTTCAAGTTATTGACACCATCAAATGGTTCAAGAAAGACATAACCAAGATTCAAAGAAATAAGGATCAAGACTCAAGAAATTGAAGGAATTGAAGGAGAAAAGAGAGGTCACAAGAAATAAGGATAGATGGGTGTGTAAAGGATATGCTCAAATTAAAGGAATAGATTTTGATGAGACATTTTATCCTATGGAAAGAATGGAAGTAATTAGACTCTTTATATAATATGAAAGATTCAAAGGTTTCAAAGTTTACCAAATGAATGTGAAATCTACATTTTTGAATGGAAACTTAGATGAAGAAGTTTATATTGAGCCACCTAAAGGTTTTTTAATGACAAGTAATCAAGACTATGTTTACAAACTAAAGAATGCTTCATATGGTCTTAAACAAGCTCCTAGAGCTTGGTATGATAGATTAGACAAGTATCTATTGAGCCAACACTTCAAAATAGGGATAGTTGATAATAATTGATATGTCAAGATAGATGGCACTCATTAATTACTATTAGTAGTTTATGTTGGTGACATAATATTTGGTTCTAATAATGATAACATGAGAGTTTATAGATGCTATGAAGATTGAGTTTGAAATGTCAATGCTGGGATAACTTTTCTTTTAGGATTACAAATAAACCAACTTAATGAAGGGATATTCATTTAACAGGGAAACTACATTGAAGATACGCTAAGGAAGTTTGACATGTTGGATTTTAAGCTAATGAGTACTCTAATGATCACTAGATGCAGGTTAAGTAAATAAGATGACTCACCAAAATTTAATTAAACTTTATATATATCCATGACTAAAATTCTCTTATTTTATACTAATTCTAGGCCTGATATCATGTAAGTAGTGGGCTTTTTAGGAAGGTTTCAAGATGATCCTAGATATACTCACTTGAAATTAGTCAAAAAGATATTAAGATATATCAAGAACATAATAGAGTATGGTTTATGGTACCCTATGAGTAAATAGTTTAGTCTAAAGACATACACTAATGCAAATTGGGCATGATGTGTAGATGAAATGAGGAGTACCAGCTATGGTGTCTTCTTCATGGGTGAATGCTTGGTGTCTTAGCTAAGAAAGAAGAAAGCCTTTGTATCTCTATCAACTACAAAAGCTAACTATATATTTATTTCTTCCTATTGTACTCAAGTAATATAAGTGAAACAAACCTTGGAAGATTATAAGGTAATACAAAATGGACCTTGCCCTTCTATTGTGATAATATTAGTGCAATTAGTATCTCAATAATTATGTTATGCACTCAAAAAATAAGCACATTCCTATTAGATATAATTTATTAAGAGAACAACTAAGTAATCAAATTGTTAAATTGGAGTATGTGTTTACAAAAGAATAACTTTCAGACATTATGAATAAACCATTGACAAAGGCCACATTTGAGTATCTAAGACAAAGCTTGGGAGTCATCTCCTTGTCTATGAATCATTAAAAGGTAATTTGATTAAGAGGAGAATGTGTTGTCATATTTTTATATCATGAAGAAGGTCTTAGAGTTTTGTTTATGATAAATTTTTGTATGTCATGGAGTTCACTATGATATGAAGATGAGATGGTTCCATGAGAGTGCTTTAAAAAGATTCTAAACCATGATGGATTGTAGAGGATAAAGGGAAATTATTTTGTTGATATGAGATCCATATGAGAGTTATTCATGTCTAATTTAGATGCTTAAGTTTACCTAATAAAGATATGATATCTTTTGGGGGTTTCATAAGAATATTGACTGTGTAGACACTATTTGAAGTGTTACTGATAAACCTAGTTCATTGAGAATACTTATTGAAGATGATCTTTCTCAAATAGAGCATGGAGTTAGGGGATCTAACTCAGATAGTTTGAGAGGCTTGAATAGATGTTCATAATGTAATGGGGAGTCCCTCTTAATATTTTAAAGGTCTTGAAGATTAGAAGATGAGCCCATTTTATCATTATGTCAAATAGGGAGAAAGTACTTGAAGAGAGAGATAGAGTTTGAGCATGAGATTTGTATTAGTGTTAACATGAATGAAAAAGGGGGATATTATTATAAGTTTTTCAATTATGTCTCTAAGGTGACCAAAGATGTTGATGAGTGTCATGTGTGCTAGATTGATAATGATTTAACAATTTTGGGAATATTGGTGTATTATTCCTAATTTAGTTCAAGGATTTGAGTAGTAAAATTAGTAAATAAATATTCAATAATTAAGATAATAATTTTTTTAATTTTTTTACAATTCAAAATTTTATAAAAATAGTAATAAGGAAAAAAAACAAAACTTAGATGGAAATTGATTGATCCAATTGAGACAGAGGCTGGAATTCACTATGCAAGATTGAGAAACTATTTCAAACTAAGATCTAAACTTTATTTAATGATTGGATAGGAGTGTTATAACTAGACATTAGTGGCACCGGTGTTATATTCTACCTTTGACACTATTATCCTAAGGATCTGAGATTTTTGGGTTTTGTTCACTATGTTTGTGTGACCCTATCTATGAAGTTTTGGTAGCTAGAAGTCTATATAGCTCCTTGTAGAGAAGATTATTTATTCAAACCCTATCTTCCATTATGATTTGAATAATTTTTAAAAGGAGGGGGGGTTAGTGTGAGTAAGATGCATTGTGCATGCTTCACACCCCATGTGTGGGTACACTACCTACATACCAATATTCTGAAGAGGGATCAAGTCATATGTAGTTCTCCCACTTGATGTGATTTGTAAAATTGTGTATATGAAGATTAAAAATGCTAAACTAGATGTGCTTGAGGTGGCTAGAGACTAGTTTAAGAATGTGGATGAGCTTGTAAGTGTGTTGGTTGGTTGTATGTAGAGAATAGGGAAGATTGCTTGAGTAGTCTTGCTTGTATTCTTACTTGCTTAGTGATATTTGCAAAACCTTTTCCAAATGATCTTCCTATGGGCTTATATATGGATCTATTGGTCATGGGTTTAATGTACTCACATTAGGCTAAAAAAGAGAAGGATAGAGAACTAAAATAATTTGATCATTGGGGTCAAAGATGGACTTAGAAAACATCACCAAAAAGGGGACACCCTAGGGACCAACACTATAGTCCAAGTTGGGCATTATTGTCTTGAGGGTCTAGGACCTATGGGATGGAATAAGCATGGAAAAAGGGTCCTGGCTAAGCTAGAATGAGATCTTGAAAGCCTACAAATGACTGGGAATTAATGAAAAGGTGCCTATGAGGGTCATGGGAACAAGTAAGAGGGAACTATCAGTTAGATGTCATTATCCACACTCAAGTTACCTATTTTTATATTTTAAATGCCTACATTTTCCATTCCTTTATTATAGTGATGCAATAAAGTAAAATACTAAGATAAAGGAAAAATAAAACGTGTACCTAAACTTACTTGTAAGGGTGAAGCTCATGAAGCCATGTGATGCAAGGTGTGCATAGAGAGAGCACTATGAAGTATAAATCTATAAGAAAAATAAAGAGTAGATAAATTCTTACTAGATACATTATATCTAAAATAAGGACATACAAAACTAGGTAAGAGAAAAAGGAAGAGAAAGGAATGAATACACCTCACTGAGTATGTGAACCAATATAGAACCTATTATGATGTCAAGTGATGTTGGATTATGTTGAGTAATGTTGGAAGGTGTTATATCAAGAGTAATATCATGAATGGAATTAAGTTCTCAATTCTCTAAGAGTGGCTCAAGAATGTACAGTTTGGCCCTTTGGCTCCATCTTCACCCACTAAGTGAAGCTAAGTGGTCTTGCATGTGTTGATCAATGTTTGTACTATGTATCCAATCCCTATGGATAGGTGGTGAAAGAATATAAAGGCTAGATAGTCCTTTGGCTCCATCATTTCCCTAAAAGTGAAGTTATGAATTGATATTGGTATGAAATGTATGTCGCATGAGATGGATCCTAAAGTGTATGAATGTAATGTGATCTGATAATGTTGGTATGGATAGTTGAATGTATGATAGAAACTAGGCCACTCTTGGCCACTTCAAAAGATAGAGATTAGGCTTGTATAAAAACCACTCAGGAACTTGAGACTTGAAAAATGTGGAAGTTAGGCTTGTATGAAAGCCATTTCAAAATGATTCAAATAATTTATAGATGGAATAAGGTATGTAACTACTAAGAATGCTTGGGTAATATTTTCTACCTATTCTATTCTAAAAGTTTTATTTTTGGTTATTGTTCTAGGTGTTCTAAAAATTGTTATTTTGACCATTAGGAGCTATGATCTATATGATAAACCCCTTATTTATTTCCCCCTCTTTTGAGGGTAGGAATGAATACCCTACAATGACTACCCTCAGAAGAAAGAGCCTTGCTAGTGTTTTATGCTACAAAGATACATGGTATAGCAATGATAATCAACAATATATCTAAATATATAACATGATTTGTATTTAGAGATTATTAGATCAATAGGGGTATGCCTAGATAGATGTAACAATGTAATAACATTTGAAATATACTAAATTAGAAATGAAATTTTGGTTAATTTTTAGTTTTTATTTGGAGGTATGGAACATGGTGTCCATCATGACATTCAATAAATCAATATAATACATGATGTGAATCATGGCATTGCAAACAATAAGAAGCAAACAAGAAACAAGCACACAGGGCAAGAAGCAAGAAGCATACAAGGGTGGCCAAGGTTACAAATAAACAAGGGACATGGGTACATGTCACTCAAACTAGAAATCAAGCATACAAAGCATGTTCAAATTCCACATACACATACAATTAAAACAAGCAAGGATTAGCATGAGGGACATAAACACATAGAAAATTAGAGGCAAAGGACATTGGAAAATGTCCTAAGGCACATACAAGAGATAAATAAGAACTGAAAAATGCAAACAATCTAGCTATGGTAAGAAAGAAAAGAAAGCATGTAAGGAAATATAAGTAAAATCACATCTAACTAATAAAATCAAGAAGGAAAGTCTACAAGACATGTTAGTACAAGACTAGGTATATGATAAGAAATACATAAGTGCTATATACAAGTGAGTTTCGATAGAGTAATCTATGTAAGCTAGTAAATAATGTACATCAACATGATAACTAGAGTGTATGGTGTAGTAATGACATAACATAGATGGTGTATTCATGTAGAAGATGCCCCCAGTGGGTATGTATATTGATATATGTCTTGATGTACAAGTATGATGCCCTTTCAATGGATAGAGTGAAGAAATCAAGGATCTAGATGTCACTGCACACAGTCAAAAGAGATCAAGTAAAGCATGGTAATGTAGATAAATTGATAAACAATAGCATAGAATAATAGATGTAAGTATATAATGATATTATAAATATAAAACATGGATAATGTATACAATGAAAATGTTTTTGGTGTTTTTGAGTTATTTGTATGTTTTTGTATTTTGAAATATTTGAATGTTTTTGAATTTTCTTATATAAGCTATGTACAATCAATCACATGAATACTATGTACAATAAATACTAAGAAATTATATACAATTAAATTGAAATAAATCTATATATAATCATATGAATAAATCAAATATGTACATAATGATAACAAAGACTAGGCTAGAGGGGGTAAAGGGTCTAAGGATGGAGCTCCCTAGGGATGGAGATAGAGGAAGGGATCATGGCCATCATCAAAATGCCTCAAAACCATCATCATATGTTGTAGAAGTTATTTACATGATGTCATCCTACCAAAATTTAATTGAAGGTTTCTTTAATGGTGGAGATGTTGATTCTTCTTTGGGATGTTTAGCTCTCATAGTAGATTACTTTGGTAGAAGTGGAGAAGTTGGTACTGGTGGTGTTATAATATAAATAATATACTGAACCTATAGTTTATCTAATCTCTATTTAAAAATTTTCAATAAATTTGTATCATGGCCTGTAATCCTATGAAAAAGACAAAATGGGAAGCCATCTTGCTGTGATAACCTGCTAATAGATCTATGTCATACTATAGGTAATGTGATTAATCCATGATCAAGTAACATCTTTAACATAATCTATGGTTTTTTTTTTTTTTTGGGTGCCTAAATTTTTAATGACTGGCTCTATATCCATAGATGTAACCATGTGAATTATATGTGCCAAGTGATCTATTTATGGTCATGAATGTGGAATATATCCTGAGAGTGTAGTGTGAGATGCTAAGAGTGATGTAGGATGTCTAATGTTATCTCTAGAGCCATCTCATTACTCTCTTGGGCCAAATAGTGTAAATCTTAACCCACACAAATAGTCATATATGAGTGTGGGTGTCATATCATCATTTGAAGAAGCCCGCGAATCTATATTAGCATCATGTACGTATGTTAACTAATAATTTGCAAGGGGTAACTATGATATGGTGGTCTCATCAACTGTAGTAGTAGTAGATAATGGTGTTATGAGAGTGTCTATAACTAATGGAGTAACTATATCTATAGATTCAATTGGTACTACTGGAACTATTGTTGGTGAATGTATAATTGTAATAGATGTAGGAATCATCACTAATGGAGTAGTTGGAATGGTTGGAGATGTTGTGATTGGCTAAATATTTGGAGTTGAGGACACAACTATAAGTGGAGTGTGAGAAGTGTTAGTATCTCCAACCTCATATGTATGTATCTAATTAAGAGAAATATATTGGGGTAGTGTTTTAATTGTGATATGAGGTGTCCCATATAGAAAAATAGTTGAAGATGACTCTATAGTTTGATAATATCTAAATGGATGGTTATCTGCTAGACATGTGTAGAGGTATCCTTCATGGAAAAACATAACACATCAATGAATAGTATAATTGACTACCCCCATAACATGTATCCAAGGTCATCCAAGTAAATGATTATAATGAAGAGGACCTGGCATGACCTGGAACTATGTAGAGGGGTTTTGGGTCCTACTATGATATCCAAAGCAATGGTGCCCAATGTCTATTGTGGTGTATCATCAAACCCTTTAATGTTTTCATATGATTTGTGCATGGATTCCATATCTATGCCAATGTTTTGTAAGAATGTAATATTACATAAATTAAGTTTGAAACCACTATTAATTATAACTCTCTTAACTATGTTGGTTTTGACTTCAGCTTATATGAATAGTGGTAAATTTTGATCAATAACTGTATAAGATGGCATGTCATCAAGATCAAAAGTAATAGAATATTATATTTTTTTTAGTGTGTTAACCACTGATGTAAAATAACAAGGATTTGAATTGGTGGGCATAAAATTTTGAGTGCTTGATAAAGAATGTTCTTCAATACATTGGATTTCTAAAGCAATTCTAACATGGAAATCTTAGCCAGAGTGTTCCTCAACTGATCAATAATATCATATGTTTTGTGTGGATCTACCTATGTGGGTGGATTGGGCCTAAGATGGGAAGGAATTAGAGGGTGGTGGGGCTCCTAAATAGGTGGAGGAGGCATGGTGGCACATTGACTAAAATATCTAACCACATTATCTACTATTTATATAGGGATAGTAGGAGCTACAAGTGGAGAGCGAATATAATTGATAGGTCAAGGTGATGGAGGTACAAAGGGTGTTAACTAGGCTCCTTTGTGATGGGTAGTGACTTGGTGAAGATCAAAATACACCATGCAACATGACTCAACATGGGATAAAGGATCTTGTATTCTTGTTTGCTTAGTGATATTTTCCAACCCTTTTCTAAATGGTCTTTGAATGGGATTATATAGAGATATTTTGGTCATGGATTGAATGTGCTCATGTTTGGCGAATAGGAGAAGGATAAATAACTAAAATAATTTTACCATTAGGGTCAAAAATGGACTTGGATAATAGCTCTAAAAAGGGGACACCCTAGGGTCTAGCGCTATGGTCCAAGTTGGGCATTATTGTCTTGAGGGTATAGGACTTAGGGGCATGGAATAAGCATGGAAAAAGAGTCTCGAATAAGCTAGAATGAGGTCTTGAAAGCCTACAGATGACCAAGAATTAGTGAAAAGGTGCTTATGAGGGTCATGGGAGTAAACAAGAGGGAATTATGGGTTGGGTGTCATTATCCACACTCAAGTTACTATTTTTTGCATTTTATATGACTACAAATAATGACAAAGTGTGCTTCAATAAGATTCAATGTTCCTGCATGATTCTTTAGTGTTTGACTTAGTGAGGTGATTGGTGGATGTTATTGATGGTATGGTGATGTGTTATGAATGCTTGGGGCACTTATAAAAGTGAAATGAATTCATTGGAGGAGTTATATGTATGACTAGGTTCTTTTAGTTATCCTGGCATTTTAAGCTAAGTGAACATATTGATGACATCATATTTCACATGTGTGAAGATTTCAAGAGTAGTTTGATACATGGATGGATTCCCATATGAGAGGTGATCATGTGGTTCAAATTTAAAGTTTAGACATGGTGCACAAAAAAATTGTTAAGGTGTAAAGTTGGCTTCTCAAGCAGAGTTCACTAAGTTCCCATATTTAGCCAAATTTGCATTATCAAAGAGCTACAATGAGCATTTAATTGGGAAATAAAAATTTGATTAAAATAATGAAACCTATTAGATAGAGATCAAAAGTGAGTGAGTGATCATTTAAATTATTATCCAATAGAGTGTATTGAGTTAATAAGTCAATAGAGTGCTCTGAAGTCATATGGGGTTGCCAAGTGGTGCAAGTGCATTCACTGAATGGAGTAGGGTGCGTAGAAGGCACACAGAGCTTCCAAGTGGCATGATCTCTAAATCAAGGATCAAATATCAATGGGGAGTGTTAAAGAGTTAAAAAGAGGAATCTTTTGAAGAGATTCATAGAGTGTATTTTTTTCCAAGTTTTTAGGGGGCATGAGATGATGACAAGTGTCAAATGTTTTGTATTTACATAGTGACCATTGGAATTTGAATATTCAAATTAACAAAGGAAAATCTAGTCTATATTTTTAAATATATAACTTTTGATATATGAAAAATTTGATAATGGTATAAAAGGTAAGTTATAGATAATTTCAAGGTCTATCCATAAAAATTGGTTTAGAAGTTTGACTATTCATACAGAAGCATTTATTACAATTATAATCTGATTATTTATTCATTCATGGTATTCTTGTGTACAAAATATTGTTGAAGCAATTTGTCTTTTAATAAAAGAGTGTTTTGGTGGGAGTATTCACCTAAATATGTCATAAGGGTCATATAAAGTGGACCCATGTATTGGAAAATGATCTTGTGTTATTAATTTATTTGATAAAGTACTAAAGGGGTAATAGGTCTCCATGAGACCTATAAGGGCTACTAAGGCCTAAATCAAAGGCGTAACTACTTAAGTATAACCCTTGGATGTTATGGCCAACCTGTGAGGATGGTATTGAACTATGTGTTAGCATGATATAAGTATTAAGGTTTATGGCAAGTTTTATGGTTGACCTAGATGTTGATATTCATGAAGACTCTATAAAGAGTAAAGGCTAAGGTAATGGTTTCTTAACCAGAAGTTGATGTGTTGAGAGAGTAGAAGATAGAAACAAAGGAAAGAGATCAGAAGGAGTGTGACTAGTGGATGGATTGAAGAAAAAAGTATATCGAATATGAGAAAATAAGTCTAGAGTGATCTAAATGGGGTGTTTGGATGTATTAATTGTATGATCAAGTGTGAGTGTGTGTGATGAGTTGAAAGAGAAGTGTTATACATTATTTCTCTAATTAGATTGAAATGTAATTAGAGTTTTGGATTTGTTGATTTCATAATTGTTGTGTGGTTGCTCAATATCTAGAAAAGGTGGGTGCTTGTTCATACTTAGGGGTTGATCCTTGTGAAGTGGGTGCTTCATTAAAATGTATCATGTTTGTAATCATCTTATAGAACAAGGTATCCATGTGTTTGTAGGCTTGAGAGTGGATTTTATTCCTCAAGAGGGTTTTCCACGTAGATCTTATGTTATGTGTGTGATCTTGCTCATCTTTCTAGTTCATTGCTATAAATGATGTATATGCTTCATGAATGATAATGTTATTTGGTTAAGGATGTTAAATAATTGGACTTATATTTTGGATTATATAGTATCACTAATTCAACCCCCCTCTCAATGATTGTAACTCTAATAAAATTTTCATTTTTGGACCCCTCACTACAACTTGTCTAATGGATTAATCTCAAATCTTACACTTGAGTGATCTAAGGTGTGATTAGAGGGATTAAAGAGGTAGTGGAAGGATCTGATGGTTCACAAAAATGACTTACTATTTTTTTTTTATGCATGTTTGAACTTAGGATTAAAAATTACATTGTTATTTTATTGGGAAGGGTATTCTTAAAGTAGAATGGATGGTGGGTTTTTTTATCAAGCCTGATGAGAGGACAATAACCTATTATTAAATGTTACATTCCCCCTTAAATGTGTTGGTAAAGTCTATTTTTAGTGAAGAAGCATCAAAAATAGAGTTTTCTAACCAAAACTTAAACTTTGATAATTTTGACAACTTAAACTAGAGACATAAAAACTTAATGAGTAATTGACCTATTAAGTGGTATTGAGTAATTGACCTGTTAACTTATTGACCTAGAAATTGACTTATTGTGGATTATCCATTCAGTTTATGTGATTTTATTAGTTTCATTTTATCTTTGAAGGCACTTGAGGCCATGAATATGTTTTCATTTGTGTAAGGTTTCAAGTGGAAGAATTATTGTAGGTGGTAACCAAGAAGTGATTGTAGGTCACAGTCAAAGAAGGGAGCTTGGAATGATTCCATCATGTTAGTAAGTTGTGAATCATAATGATATTAGTTTTGAATATTTTAAACCTATACATACCTATAGAGAAATTAATAAGACATTTCAACATTGAGAACTCAGTGAAAAAGGTTACCTCTGCCCATATACCCTATTTTGCCTATGATAGTCCAATATGAAAGTAAATTATTGTTTCTCATGAAGGGAATATGAATTTGGTGTAGATAATGATATATAAATTTGTAATGATAATTTAGGTGTAATTTTAATTGTTTTTGTACAAAATATAATGGTAAATAATCACCATACAGTCCTCTAGAACAAAGAAACCCTATCTATACCCTATTTTAGGTTACCAGTCACATTGCAAAGGGAAGTAAGACTTGTTTCTTAATATTTTCAAGTATGACATTGAATATATGGACTTTAAATATGGTACCATTAGTAAATGAGTTTTTTAATATCTTATAATATACATGATAAATTTTAAATTGAACTAATACTCCATGTTACTGTCACATGCATGTAGGGTGCCTTATTGTGTATAATCAAGATAGAGAGGAGAGACTTTTATTGTATAAATATATATGATAATGGATATAATGGTTTTTATTATTTTTTATAGGTGTAAAAAAGGTATTTATAGTTTTAAAATCCTTACGGGAGTCCTTGACAATCATTGATACACAAACCCTATTGTCATAGTCTTAAACAGGACTCAAAAACTTGTGTTTTAATGGTTAAAAGAGAGAATAAAGATAAATGAGATGTATCACCTATTTTATAAGTTTTTTGGGGTTAAAAAAGACCTATATGTTGAATTTTTTTCCTTTTAAACTTTTTATAACTCAATATATTGAATTATATAGCCCCTCAGCCTATGTAGAAGCCTAACTAGGGTTTCAAGAGTATAAACCACATAGAAAGAGTTTGAACTAATAGAAATTAATGAAAATTCATAATATTACATTTTTTCATGTGTGGAAAAATAATAATTTTTTTTTAGTGTTTTTCAAGGCCGTACAATATGGATTTGGTGATTATGGATTTAAGATAGGGCCAATTAGGCCTAATTGAAGGGTGGTTTATAAAGGAAGTGTGGTTTAAGAATGCAATTAGGTCATGAATTTTTACACACACCTATAACGAGATAGAGGGTGGATATAAAAGGTTTTAAATATCCATAATATTTTATATATTTTTCAAACCAAGAGAATTTGCACACAAAAAAAGGCTACAAGCCTAAGGAGACCATTGTGAGCCCTATACATGGAATTAAATGTTTAAGTGTGTTTGAGCACTTGTAAGATGTTAATTTAGGTGTGATTTGACCTAATAAGAAAATATATTATAGAATACTAACTCCTTGATACCTATATCAATTTTTTGTACTTGAAACCTAAGAGGATTGCCTAGTGAGAAGATAGTGAAAGAGTGAGAGGGCATTTGTGAATAGAATGAATGAAATGAGTTAGAGAATGAATGTGAGAGTTTTTTAAGAGATCTAATGACACAAATAAGTGTCTTAAAAGTGTAAAATAAGTAGGTACAAAGAGAATAATGTCATTAAGACTAAGTGATAAGAGTGTCATTAGTCATTTCCACTACACACAATGAAATAAAAACTTTAATTTAAAAAAAATGAGAGATCCAAGATTTATAGCATCTAAAAGAATAATTTTTTAATCCTCATTTGTGTAAAACATTAAATATGAGATCTGATAGAAAATATTTTGGAATATCAAAACAACAATATATAATAACACATAATGAAATAAAATCTGAATATAAATTAGATAGATTACCATGATAGGCATACAATATAGGCACATGTGTGCAATGTAAATAATACATAGATTGATATGATAGAAATACAAATATTTACATTTATAAACATAGTATCTAATTTTGGTTGAATGTCATATACACATATATAATGCCAAAAATGTGTAAATTTCCATATAGGCATACAAAAAAGCATATCTCATGTATGACATCCTATTCATCAAATATCCTCCCTATCTTTGCCTTACTCAAATAAGACTCTCCCTAGGATGCCCTTCTAGTATATGGAGACCCTTATAATGCCTTAGATTGCTCCAAGGTCCAACTGCGAGTCCCATGCTCATAGCTTGTTTATAGTTAAACCTATTTAAATACAAGTATTATTAAAAAATTAACATAAAATACATTCAAACAATTGTTTAGAAATTAATTTTAAACTACAATACAAAATCATTTAAACACATGCATTTAATGAAATCTCATGATCCTATTCAATCTATTTTTCATGCTCAAACAAGTCAATAGTAGGCTCAATTATTTAGAGAGGTGTCTCAAATATGTGAGAAACATGAGAAGTTACCCTACTAATGATCTGACTAGGACAATCAGATGTCATAGGATAAACCTTCAAACACAATAAATTTACATAATTTATATTTTCCCCAAGTACATGTATTAAAATTTTTAAATCATGTCTATTTTTATAATTCAAAATTACAAGAACTAATATATACCTCTGTCAGTGCTTATATAGATGACATTGTAGTAGCAATGCCTATGTCTGTCTCAAATCATAGAGAGGGAGGAGTGTCTAATCTAAACATCAACTATTCATGTAAACAAGGTCTCAATTTTATATAAAGTATCAAATCTTATATATGGAAACCATGCATATCATGAAAAGATAATGTAAACCAATAATCATGGAAGTGTAACTACCATACAATGTGCATATCATTAAAAGACATTGTAAACCAAGAATAATAAAAGAACGTAACTTCCATACAATGTGCATATCATGAAAAGACAATGTAAAACAAAAATCATGAAAGTATAACTACCATACAATGTGCAATGTCCAAGAATAGAAAGTAGTTTGCCTATTGGAAGTAATATAAAAATTGTAATACATGTAGGAAGTGTGAGTGGAAGAGTAGGAGGTGGAAAGAATAGTATCACTTCGATAAGGAAAAGTTAGTGAAAGAAAAGGAATAAGAGACATATCAATAACTTAATCCTTACTTGTAAAGCTTCTTTAGATAGAGTAAAATACCATTATATATTTACTAGGGAAAGGTTGAGCTACACATATATGGCCATCATCCTTCCATTATATGTATGATATCAATCATTTATATCTCTATATATAATACATGTATTGATATCATATAAAATTATAATATATGGGTGACAATTGATTTATGGGAATTCACCCAACCATTAGAAATGAGTGACCCATGATAAATCCACCTCTTGATTTATACTCTATTTTCATGTTCTCTCTCTTTATCTTTGATCTGTTCTTTACAATATTCTTATGTATTTTCATAGGTATGTATGATAATTTGATTTTGTCCTTACACAATACTCATAAGATAATATACCTACTCAATTACATCTCATTTCACGTATCCAACCATCCCATAGAAACCCCAAGCTTCACTTCTTCACTTAACTCTTCTTTCCTCTTTGACACCTTCCTTATACTAGCCCTTTTTTGAGGCAAACCTCCTTGTTCTAAGTAAAATACAAATCTCCAAACCAAACAAAACCCACATTAAGATACCCCTTTACACATATATCATGTAGGGACTTTCATAATTTAAATCTCTTTGGAATACACCTGACTCAACACCCCTCAAGACTAATTAGGTCTCCTAATCCTAATTAAAGGCTACTAACTATGAAATCATACCATACAAACTCAAATTGACTTTACACCTTAAAAATCCTATTCCTATTATATAAATACACCTTTACATAAATTTTGGAGATGGTTTCATCATGTTGGGGGTACCGTGAACCTTTGGAAGTTGTTATGAAGTATCACAAACCATTAAAGAGGAATCACAATATTTACAAGCTATGAGAATGGGTTTAGTGGTATTTATATAACTGATTTTGGAAAATCCCACAAATATCCCATGAATAATCTCATTCAAGATTAGATAAGGGTAGTTTACATGCCACAAAGATACTTATAAAATGAATAACACATATATAGGGGTTCTTTTTAGGTAACACTATCTTGAAAATGAAGTTGCTAAGATCAATATAGTCATATTATCA
This sequence comes from Torreya grandis, assembly GCA_037957365.1. Classification (NCBI taxonomy): domain Eukaryota; kingdom Viridiplantae; phylum Streptophyta; class Pinopsida; order Cupressales; family Taxaceae; genus Torreya; species Torreya grandis. Next base: position 535,547 of record JARHVA010004293.1, read on the forward strand.
TTTTGAATTATGTCATCATTACCATTATACATAAATCCACATGTTACCCTTGAAAATGTGTGATAATATCTAGGGAATTTAAGGTTATAGAGAATAAATGTGCATCATTAACAATCATACATAGTGGATCATTAACTTGACAATGTAACTCTAAGAGTCTTTTTAGACATAAAGGACCATGACTCAGGACCCAACATTAAATTACCTATTTAAATAAAGTTAATTAAATATTTATTTTAATAAATTTATATCTTATTAAGTGACTTCACTTAAGACATATAGTGATAGTAGTGTTAGGGATTAGATTTTACACTAGTAGTTACATTTAGTATTTACTGAGAGGTAAATAACATATTGGTTAGTTGGTTAATTATATTTGGGTAGTCATAATATTATTACAAAAATATTATGAGCTTAGTTTTTTTGTTATTGTATGATATTTATAGGGATTTGGGTGAGAGTTTAATGGAGAGATAATCTCCATAATTATAAGAATGATATTCTTATAAAGTTGTAATATAGAATATTATTATGGTGTGATAAAATATTTCTTCTCTATGTATTTAGATTTCTATTAAACATGCTCAGACCTAAACCAGAATCTATATGTAGGACTTAAATATTGATTAATTTTATTAAAATATCTATAATACATGTTTATAATATTTGATAACCAATTTAAAAGGTGTGGTTTATAGGAAAGGGTGAATTTAGGGAAAAGGGGACTACAAATTTTGGTGTCGACCTTACCTTCTCATGTTTGAACCACAAAATTTTAATACACATGATAATTAAATGGTAATATCTCATCACACCTTTTTATTTGGACATGACAAAGGTAAATATTTCAATTGTAATGCCTCATTAAACCTCTTGATTTGGCTATGAAAAAGGTATAAATGGTAGACAACCTATCTACTCAACATTCCTTATGCCAGAAAACATTGTATTAGGTCTCAACACCATGTATCCCCATTAAAAATTTTTGGGGAAGAGCCACCATTTGTGTTGTTACTAAAATATGTGCCAGCCTCAACAATTACACCTTGCAATTTCTTCCAATTCAACATCTAAATTATTTACCAATTTTGTTCTCTTGAGCCAAAATAAGACAATATATTTGGGTGGTTAAAACTTGATATATTGGACAATGACCTAACTTCCTTGACCTATTGGTAGAATGTTATTTACATACACCTTCATCAAGAGGTGGATTTATCATGGGTCACTCATTTCTACTGGTTGGGTGCATTCAAAAGAGAGTTAAATTATGAAAGTCCTTACATGATCTATGTGTAAAGGGGTATATTAATGTGGGTTTGGTTTGGTTTGGAGCTTTTTAGTTTACTTAGAACAAGGAGGTTTGCCTCAAAAAAGGGCTAGTATGAGGAAGGTGTCAAAGAGGAAAGAAGAGTTAAGTGAAGAAGTGAAGCTTGGGGTTTCTATGGGATGGTTGGATACATGAAATGAGATTTAATTGAGTAGGTATATTCTCTTATGAGTATTGTGTAAGGACAAAATCAAAGTAGTATATATACCTATGAAAATACATAAGAATATTTTAAAGAACAGAGCAAAGATAAAGAGAGAGAACATGAAAATAGAGTATAAAAATAGTGAAATATAAATTTAACTTAAAATTACAAGGAAAATATTCATAGAATAAATGTACATAAAGCATTATATTAAATCAAAATTTTACCTCTGTATAAGTAAATTTTGTTTTCCTAATAGATATAGATGCACTATTAGATGGGCCAACAACTAGATCTAAATATGTAAATAACGACCATGACAAATCAAATGTTGTAAATGCTAACTATGATGAAGAATTCACCACCACCTCATTTGACATAAAAATGGAATATATATTATTCAATATATATGTAAATTAATTTTTATCTAAATTAAATTTTCAAATATAACTTAAAATTAACATGACATTTATATAAAATATACCTACATCTATGTAGTGGCTGATGTCCACACACCAAATGTGCATTACAAAAACTCATCACTCATAAGAATATTATCCAATCCCTATAAACCACTAATTCCATAATCATTATAAGGTCATGTACACATAGCTCCATAATAACTACAAGGGTGGGGTCGAGTATGCATAGTAGGTGGCATATCTCTAGCATCACTCTGTGAAAGCCTACTCATATACTGAATGAGTGTATTAGTGAGTGAACTAAGATCATGGAGAGTTTTAATCTCTAAGACCTTCTACACTAAAAATGAAATCTTAGTCTCAAGAGGCTTGTGGATATGGACTTGTGTATGCCAATTAGGTCCATGACGTGCACTTGGTCGATCTTGCATAGAGCCTTTCCCTTGACCCTAAAACTCACTAAAATCAAAATAATTTAGAATCTCATTGAGGACAAACTCATAGTAGAGTTTCCTCAAAAAATATAATGATACCTCATGGTTGTTACATGGTAGATATTCAAACACCATCTACCATTGATTGAAAAAATTGGGTATGATTAATTATGTACACAAAAATGGATAGGAAAACATCTAATGGTTATGATAAATGGGGCATTGGTGGTTAGGTAGGTGACTAGAGCACAAATGGAGGTTTTTGAAATTTCTTTATTCTTGACCTAAAGTGCTAATAATTTTTCAACATAATATTCCCTACAAGTATCCCTATATGAAGTACATCTATCAATTTGACTTTTTATAGAGTCAATTTGACCTAATAAGGTCTCTAGGGAATTATATAGCTAGGTGCAATTGGGATTGGTCAAAGTGGGAACCCTCATTTTCCCAATTAACTCTTTAGTTTCAAGTTTATTTCCCACAATGTTGTCAATTGGAATATCTTGACTGCTAGGGGGTTTTGGGGAACTATAGGAAGGTTAGATGGAGTGATAGGATAAGGAACCAAAGAGTTTTATGGAGGAACAATAAGAGGGTTTTGTGGAGGGTTAGGAGGGTTAGCAGGATGAGTTATTCAAAAAAACAAATTATAATTAAAAATTAGGGTTAAAGAGGGAATATTTCTATCACTTACTTCTCCTACATGGTAACATCATCAATTAGTAGCTTTTTGGGATGAATTTGGCATATTCTTAGCACTCTCTAGTCTATTCTACCCAAAACATGATCACATAAGCTAGAGGAAAGCAAGGAAACTCAAATGCAAAATGAGAATTTTACATTCGAGTTTCTCTTTTTATTTTTTTCAATACACAGGTAATGCGATCACATTATTAATGGGATTTCATTATTCAAAATGATAATAAATTATCAAATTAATAACATAATTGTGTCATTATTTGATATAACATGATAACATTATATAATAATGTGGTCACATTATGGCTTGGTAATCACTGATCTATAATTCAAATAATACAATTAGGATAGTAATTAACATGATTGTATTACCTAAAATTTCCATGGAATGATCACTCAACTCTATTCAATTACTCATACCTAAATATCAAAACCAAATCATAAATAATCCTCCTCGAGAAATAGATTTTAATTTCCAAAGGACTAATTTTCAATGGAATACTAGGCCCAACAATAGAGGTATACCCAGTCCTTTGGATAATGCAAATCAAACCAATAATAATATTGAAATATTCATAAACTTTATTGATTTATCACTTCTCACTTGGTGTCTATTACATAATACTACACATGTTGAAACTAACTATTTTGAATTCAAACTAGTTTCAAATATATTTCAACAAGAAATGGACAACCTATAAAAAGTGTCTACACATTAGAATAATCAAAATCAATCTAAAAGGAATCCAGTTACTGCCTTAGTTTTATAATTTTATGAATATATAGGTGAGAGTGATAATGAGTTAAAGGATAACTTAGACTAAATTTAGGCATATAGGAAATTTCAAAAATAAAATAACTACATATTGAGAGGTAAATTACAAATGCCTTTGACAAATTCTACCCTTCCAAATGGTAGTCAGGTTCCACTTGATGAAAACTATAGTAATAATAATTTCCCACCTAAATTACCTAGTTCATTTCACAATAAAAGAACAAAGTTACAATCCCAAATGTTTACAAATATCTAGATCAAAATAAAATTAGATATAACATTCTTGAAGACTTCAAAAAATCCAAGGCTAACATATCAATGTTTGAAATGCTCCAAATACCTAATTATAAATAATTATTATTGAGAGTTTTATTGACTTCAAAAGGAAAACAAATTAGTAAAGTAGATGATGCCCTTGTTTTTATTTATAATTAAAATATCAAACCCCTCATTTCTTCTTAACAATCTACATTTTAAAGAAAAACTTACACACTTATTTTGTGCATTCATAATTTTTAGGCAATGTGATGTTACTCTCAATTTTTTAGAAGCTAGGATTGACTCCTACTAAATAAAATAAGAAGGTAGTTAAGCTTGAAAAAGAAAAATTAAAATTTTTTGGGGAATGGAATAATATCCACATGAAGTTAGATTTAGATCCAAGGGTGATACAACTTATTGACATTCAAGTGGTAGATATACATGATGCATATTATATACTCCTCAATAGAGATTGGTCTAAGACTTTGAATGGATAGATGGCAACTTATTTATACCATATATGGACCCATGGCATGGTATGCATAATAAAATCAAGATCTAGAGGGAACCAAAAATAAATCTTCTGATCATAAATTATAATAATACCAATGATATCTTGTAAGAAGAATCCTAGCTTAGAGTCTAAAAGATTAAACGTAGAATGAGAGTTTGTGAGAATTTGAGTGTCAACATGTTATCCATACAATATATGGAAAAATTAGAAGTAATTATTCTTAAAAATATTAGTCTAGGTGAATAATAAAATTAAAAAATACTAGAGTTGAAGATACCTTCATTTTGAATAGATTTTCTCACACTTCAACTACAGGAGATAGAACCAAGAGGGCATTTTCTAGTGAAGAACGAAGCTTATACCTTATTGATGTCAAGATAAGGAACATGGAAGGTGACATATCATAACACCCATGCTAAAAATATAATAATGAACAACTAAAAATTAACTATGGACCTTGATGTGTTATGGTTCTAAGTCTAATCAAGGTTGTGGTGTTAGATTTGAACTCATTAATCCAAGGGGAAAATCCTATTTGGTTACATTCAACTTATAATTAACTCACACAAATAACATAACTAAGTATTAGTCATTGGTTCATGGAATTTGATTTACTCTTAATAATATATAAGTCCTTGAGGGTGTTAGGTGACCTAGAATTAGTGGTTAAACAAGTTAGAGGTCAGTATGCATGTAATGATAAATGTTTGTCAAGGTATCACAATAAAATAGGAATATTATATAATATTTTGATGCCTTCAATATTAAATTTGTGCCTCATATAATAAATCACACAATGGATTCTTTGGCCATATCTACAAGTACTCTATAACTAATTTCAAACTCCAAATAGAAGATATTTTGAATAGATTTGATCTCTACCCCTTCCATTATGGACAATGTCAAAAACTTCCATGTGTTCAATGATGATCAACATATTATTTATTTCATCCAAAATATATGTGTTTTAATCTCATATTATATAGAAATTTGATAAATATGAGGTTAAACTAGATGAAAAGGTTCTGGAAAATTTTAAAATGAATAACATACTTAAAGATATGGTTTCATTAGAAAGGATATTTTACATGGACTATCAAGGTGAAAAATAAAAGATATCCTCTTCTAAACATATAGTTCATGATATTTTTAACCTTAGGAATGCAAAAGATTAAAATAATGTGATTTTAGGTACAACTTGTATTGAGATTAAGAATCTTGGAATTACACAAGCCCTAAAGGAATATATAAATGTCATAGCTTGGACTTACAAAGATATGAATGTGTTTGACACTTCAATCCTCACTCATATCATTCCTCTCAATATGGAGGTTAATCTTTTTTAAGAGATAGAAGCCTATAGATCCTTTATTGGATCCTTTAAGCTTCAAATAAGTGTAGAAGCAATTATCATCAAATATTATCTTTCTCATCAGGAACTCCACATAGGTGGTAAATCTTATTCTAGTGAAAAAAAATAGTGGATAAATATGCTTCTATGTAGACATCAGGAACTTGAATTGATATTTAGATAGATATCATTACCCATTTCCATCATTGCATGAGGTACTAAAAATAGTTAATGGTTCACAAATGATGTCATTCTTATATGGATATTTTTTATATAATTTGGTGTTGGTGATTTACTAAGATTGGATCAAGACAACCTTCAAAATAAAATGGGGAATGTTTTCATATAAATGGATGTCATCTAGTATAATCAATATGGATGATACATTTTAACATACTATAGACATTACATTTGAGGATCTAATTTATAAATGTATTATTATATGGATGATCTAACTAAACTTTCCAAGAATTGAGAAGATCGTGTGAAATATTTGAGAATGGTATTGCAAAGGTGTAGATAACATGGTATCTCCTTAAATATAAATAAGTACATATTTTGGGTTACAAAAGATAATTTTTTAGGCCATGTTATTTATAAAAGAGGCATATCCTTAGATCCAAACATGGTAGAGAAAATTCTAAAAATTTCTTTGCCTGGCAGTAGAAAGGAGTTGAAGTCATTCTTTTTTAAGATTAACATTTTGTAAGAAATTATTTCATGTTTTATTGAGATATTTATACCATTAAATATCATGCAGAAGAAAGACAAATATTTTGTGGGGTACTGAAGCACAAGCTTATTTTTATGAAATCAAGAATTTGATTGTGAACACTCTAGTGTTGATAATTTTATACTATATGTAACCCTTATATATCTATTCCTTTACCTCTAAACACTCAAGTGTAGTTGTTCTGAATTGGATAAAAGAGGTTGAAGATGAAATACCAATGTAATTAATGAGTTATACACCCAAAAATTATAAACTCAAGTATTCTACCATTGATAAACAAGCTTTTGTGTTTATCAAAGAAGTCACAATGTTTAGTCATTAAATTTTATACATCAAAGTGTTTTTTGGTGTACTTAAACCTATTTTAAAGGAAATGTTGATAATAAATAAGATAGGTGAACAAAGAGGTAAATGGGTGACCATTTTATAGGAATTTAACTTTAAAATCCATCCAATAAATATTTTAGGAGGGAAATAATGGAGTAAAATGTTGGTTGTTATTGATTTTTAAATTGTATGTCAGTAGTACACAGTGTAATCCATCATGAATGATGGTGGTATCATTAAATCCACTTAAATAAGATAATTGCACTTCAAGCGAAAAAATTTAATGATCAAATCAAGAACACTTTATATAAGGAACCATGGAATCATATGCCAAAGATGTTTACACAAAGATGAAGGGATGAAGTAATCAAGGATTTTGACAAAGAGTATGGAACTAGGCATGGTTCAGGGAGTGCTATAGCTAACCAAATACTATGGGTAGGTTATTATTGACCCCATGTTTTCATAGATGCTCAATCTCATCTCATAATTTTCCATAATTATCAAGTCATAACACATATGGAGTGAAACATTGATATGCCTTTATATATATATACACACACACACACACACACATATATTAATTTAAGGAGCATATCATCACCAAGTTTTCATAATTGATAATTTTACATAATTGAGGAGCATATCATCACCAGGTTTGGAATTCCACTTACTCTGGTATGTGATAATGTCCCTATTTTTTCCTCTTCATAATTTATTGAACGGGTGTATGGAAATAGGTTAATTTTTAAATTATCTTCTAATTATTATCTATAAGCTAATGGTGTTGTTGAATCAATGAATAAAATTTTATTAGATGTTATTAAGAAAATATTAGATAAAAAACCTTAGGATTGGCATAATATGTTAGATTTTTTACTTTGGTTTAATAGAATGAGGATCAAATCATCCCTAGGAACATCTTATTACCACTAGGTACATAGTCAGGATCTAATTTTCCCAAGCATTTGAATATATGTACTTTACAATGGTTGAAAGATTATCTTTAAATTGATGACAACATTGAAACTAGGCTACTAAACTTGATATAGTTATAAAATGAATGGGATGTATTTTTTATGTACTTTATCAAACAAGGAGTTGTCAAAAAATGGTTTCATAAGAGAACCAAAGTAAATGCCTTTAGTATTTCATATTTAGTCATTCTTTGGGATAAGGTACATGAGAAAAAGGGACAACATGATAATTTTAATGCTCTCTAGTTTGGTCCCTTCCATGTTTTTAATATTAGGTGAAAATTCATTCAATTTTAAGAGTCTAACTAATGAGGATGTCACATTGCCTACGAATGATAAATTCCTCAAACATTATTTACAAGCATGAGTTAGCACACTACGGAATTTTACATAGTTTCATTTTAATTTCTACTTTTTTCCTTTTAGTTTAGGTGGTTCTTTTTTAATTTTTTTAGTTGGTCTACCTTCAACCTTAACATATCTTTTGATCTAACCTCATTTTGAATCCTTTGGTATCTTCTTATCATAAATGGAAAAAGGGTTTATTGGTAAGTAATATCAATAGTGTCTTATTTTTAAGTAATTTGGGTTTTTTGTGATATAATATTTTTTTAAGAGTTAAATTTCAAAGGTTTATAATTTTTGTGTGTGTTTTGAATTGATTCATGTTTTGGTGAGTTTGCATAAATTGTTTGACATATAAAGATATTATCTTGAAACATCACACAAAATTACACTTTAATGATTTATGGGTTTACCTAAATGAAACTATTATATTTAATATCTTGAGTTAAAAATATATAATTATGCCCCTTATATTTTCATGGTGGTCCCCAACCAAGAATTGAGATATTTAAAAGAAAAAAATTATTATAGAAACTCAACTTTAGGGAGATTCAGGTAACCTCTATCAAGGCTATGGATGCCCTACTTAAAATAGATCAAGGACTTGAGTGGGATCAAGGATAACTCTATTAGGGTTATGGACACCTAGCTAGTAGTAGATCAATGTCCAGGTAATCATTTTAAGGTAAAATTAAACATTGGCTTGAGATTTTGGGTTGTAGTGACTAGTCTATGAGATTTGAGGAAGGAAATAAATACATTTACACACACTATGGTTAATATAAATGTTTAATTTTATCTTATATCTATTCCCTTATTATAATTTTAGGAGGCTATTCATGTACCATGTGTTATCTTATCCATACATTATGGGTTCATAGACACATTTATTTTGTTTCAAAATACTTAGGAGTATTTTCCAATAGAGTATTCATTTTTTTTTACTTGCACAACACATGGTTATTTCATAGAAATCAAGGTACCTCTTATCTTTTAGAGTATGGTCTCATCTATTCTGGTGTAGTTGGTTTTCTCACGTTTCATTATTTTTTTCATCCCTTAGTTTACGTGTAAAATTAGGTCTCAAAATCAATTCCATTATGGAGATCAAGTCCAAGCAATAAATTTCCATATTGTTATCCTCAAAATTTAATTCCCATTATTCAATTTTAAAAATCCTTCATAATGATCAAGCTTTCGAGTTTCCTTGTGTTTTTAACCTTCATGGAGGTTACTAAAATATTTCATTCATTCATTCAAACTACTTCCATATAACATCCCTAACCCTTCTTGGTCATCCATGTAATGACTCATGTGATCTCCTATTTGTATTTTGAAATTTTAGTCAAATTTTATTCCCCATTTGCATTTTATAATGCATCATTTCATATTGCTCACACTTTCAAACACATTCTAAATAATTCATTAAGCATATTAAGTCTTTGTGGTTTTTGTCTTAAATAAATAAGGGTTTGAAATAACATTTTATGACATTTATATACTGGTGTGGCCTTTCCTTGCATATTTGCATGCATCCCCTCCCCAAAAAAAAAAATTCCACTATCAGGTATTCTACACTTTAAAAACATATAATCATGCATATTCCACTTCAAAAACTTTCCATCATGCATATTGTACCTCCTAAAACCTACAATAAGTTATGTAGCTACATTTTTAAGGTTTTTAAATAGGTAATTTGATCTCCATAAGCTCATAAAGTGTAAAATGAGCTCCAAAATCCCACATACTTTTTCACACTCCCCCTTATTCCTCCATGTGGCACACAAAAGACTCAAGTAAAGGATTTTCAAAGCTCAAATCCTCACCAATACATGGTATATGGTTTTGAAAAGGGTTAATTTCTTTTAAAATTCATGGTATTCACATTTATAAATGAAATGGTATTCATATTAATTCATGTTTTTACCTTTTTCTTAAAGTTTTTTCTCCCACAATTCATGGTATTCCCTTATACATGAGTGGTGTTAGCTATTAACTCATGATATTAAGCAAATAGAGGTTAGTTTTGGCAAATAAACCTAGTTTTGAATGTGAAGGTCAATTTTGATAAAATTAGAAGATGGTTTTTTCTATTTAAGGGTAGTTTACATAAAAATAGAATATTTATGATGCATATGGTAGAGTTTTATATGTTATTTTTCATTGAACATCCTTTTTAAGAATATTTTATAGGAAATTTAACCTCTATAAAATTTCCATCTCTATTCATATGAATTCAAGCTTGCTCAAGGTGTTTTCAAATAGAAAATAACTTTCTATAGGCAATTTTGGAGTATGCATGCATTTTTTTGGTGTGATATGGTTTTTGGTAGGCTTGTGAGTTCTCCAAATAACTCTTTCAATCCTTCAACACAAATTTTAGATGTTATTCATTGTTCATCAACTCTATTCTCTAGTTGTTTCTTATTTTTATCTTACATACAAGACATTCAAAAAAATACTAAGGTGGATTTTGAAGATAGAACATGCTTGTGAGAATATATTACAACTCTTGTCAATATATACAAATTCCAAACCTTTGCATGCATGGATAATTTCTTATAATACTATTTCATCTCATAATATTCATGATATTTTATAAGTATTCATGTCCACTATATTGAATTTAGTTCCACATGTATTTTTTCTCTCCAAAATTTATCTATACAAATCTCAATCTACTCACTCAAGTTGTTATCTTATCAACCACACTCCTAAAAAATGAATTTCAAATATATGGGATATGAGTCAATTTTAATTCTAGATCTAGACATCTTGAATTTTTATAACAGCAACATGAAGCACATGGATATAGATGAATTATGGGAAAGGATGTGTGACACAAAAATCACTCTTCTAGGAGGATGGATTTTGGATAGTGGAATCACACATGTTACATGATTTTCAACCTCTACTTAGTGTGTGTATATAGTACTTACATGCACAAAGTACTACAATCCTTAAAGTAGAGAGATAAGGTTTGTGTATAACCAATTGATGGGAAATCTAGATATAACATCCTTATGCATCACTTTCAACACTAAACCTCGTGACAAAATGGTAGAAATCAATAAAATAATTTTTCAATAGTTCTAAGAAGATAATCATGAGACGTGTGAAAATATGTTGAGATGGGTTTAGTGAAAGAAAAATAATCAATATAAAATAATTCAAAACCATATACATGTCTAATTTCAAATAAGAACTATCAGACATGATTACTCTTTTGAGCAGGGCCATGGGAGATAAATAAATGAATCCTTTTCATCATTGTATGTGTATGTTCATGAGTACCATTTATTATATAAAGTATTTCATTGATTGTGATTTTATCATCAACAATAATATTCATGAACTATTGACCAGGTTAAAATCCACATGAGAATTCTATATGACATCATATTTGGTCTATTCTATTACAATACTTATAACCTAGCCTGGATTAATAGAAGTGAATAAGAACATCCATGGTGCATTGGTATATGAAAAAATTCCTCATCTCACTAAAAATAAGGTAAATAGTCATTTTAGAAGGGTAAATAATGTATTCTCCATGATGCTAGTCAGGGCACTAGATAGAAACCTTGCAATAAGGATATCCAATGAAGCAACAACTCTAATCAAGAAATAAATTAGTTAATTACATAAAAAATGTGCCAAATAACATTATATATATATTATAATATTGAAAATTCACTTTTATATTTTCCCATACGCCCCCACACAAGATTAATCATCTTTGATAACAACGGTTTCATAAAAAATCTCAGAATGGGCTCTAATTATCCCCATATTTCAAAAATTTAAGACTATTGAAAGGATTGGTGAAAATAACTTCAAGCTTATAAAAGTAGATTGGTCAAGGATGACCTTGAAATATATGAAGTCTTTTAGATTGGATTGGTACAAAGTGAAATTTGAGTATGATAAAACTAACAATGTGGAAGAGTTTTTATATGAAAAATTTCACCTTACAACCATTCCTCCAATCAATTGGTTAATAAGAGAATTGATAGACATCAAAGGACACACAAAAAGTCATGCTAAAAATATCAAGATATTGGTATGACAAAAATAGTGAGATAATATACTTCAATAAGTCATCAAAAAGGTGAAGGAAGTTTAAGAGGGAAACAATAGACTTCTTCTACTCTAATCACTTAGTATTCTGGTACCAAAATAGTCATAAATAAATCTAGTTTGGATATAATAGGAGGAAATGGAGAATATCCCAATAGAAATAAACTTCATAAACAAACATGTAAAGTTTATATTACAAATAAATAACTTCAACTCAAAAGGCCCACTCCAACTAAAGCTGTAAATGTCACATAGGAAAATGATATTTCAATGTTGATAGATAACACCACATGATATTTCTTGGCTTATGATTTAGGTTCAATATCCTTTACTATTTTTCCTAATCCCATTACATCAGTGATGCCTTCATCACTTCCATTTTTCCCTCTACTTACACAATATTCATTCCTAGTTCTGCATCTACTTCCACCTCTTATTTCCCCATGCAACAAGTTATTTTTAATCCATAATCAGTTGAACTTGGACCTATTCTTTTATCATCATTGTGGTATTTATATTAATTTATTCCCTTGTTTTATTCAATAAAATTGTATACTTCACATGTAGATATTCCCTCTTCATGGGTGTAATAAATAATCAACAAGAAAAATCCCACATTCACACTAGTAGAAATTGATTTAAATTTTGTTTATAGTTTGCTAAAATGTCCTCCAAAAAAGAGAAAGGTGAAGACTCATTTGAGTTTTATTATTGATTCTTTAGGTTCATAATTTTTAGATATTTCCCAAACTCTTGTAAAAAAAAATTAGGATGAGATGACATTGGTCAATTACAACATCATCAAAATTGATCTTGGTGAATCCACTCTTGAAGGCAATATTCACAATTTCAAGGTGACTAAAACCAAGTTAATCTAGATGATATAATAAGGTATTCAAACTAAATAAAAATTGGAGTAAAATTTATGTATACTTTCATCATACATCAACATATTTTGAATATAGGTAAATCCTCCTAGAAAGTGATCACTACACCTACATCAACATATTCCATAATACAAATACCAAGATTTGAATTTGAGATTGATAAGGAAATAATCACCAAAATTTGTGTGTATAAAAATAATTTTAAATTGGATTCTTGGGATGAATATCTAATTATTGATTATTTAAAATTTTTTTATGATAATCAGAGAATCTATGATCTTATCATTTCCAATCAAAATAAAATTAAAGAAATTACATCTACCAGGAAACAAATTGGAATATGGAATAACCTAATCATATAATTGAAATATATGGCCAACATGGATGAGAATTAATTGGTCTCATAATCTATCCTTGATAAATTTAAAGATATTTATTCATGCCTGTGGGCTCAATGCATGAATTGGAAAATGCGTGCTCTAGATGAAGCTTTGGAAGACTTACAATGTCATGAAAAGGGCTAGATGAAATGAAATTAGAGATATGTGACAAAATTTAGGTTGTTCCTTATGAAATATTAACATGAGAATTATTAAAAAAATATGTAACCACATAATTTAAAGAATAGTTCCAAAAAATGGTGAAATAAGAATTGTTTGGAATAGAAACATTAAACAAAGAAACTATGAGTAAAATGAGCAGTATTCATTGTGAAACCAAATATCTCACTTCAGACTTTCTGAGACTTTTCAAAAATATCAAAGAGGCTACCAATGAATTATATGAGTGGCTTACATGTTTAACTTATACACTTGTTCATATAATAAAAGGGGATGTAAGACTATTTAGAGGTTCAAAATATACATGATCAAATCATCACAAAAGGAGGAGTAATTAATAGTCATAGTAGTTGAATAAGGTTCTTCTTAGAAAAAAGACTTGTCTTCTTCATAATAACCATAAAAGTCACTTTTTATCTTTTCAACTTTATATTTTTCCATTGAATTTTTTATAATCACCTGAAAAAGTCATATTTACCTTTTTTAAGTTATAAAGGATAAAGTAACTATAAAATAGAAGTCCTTTACTAAAAAGGTGGTTATAAAAGTGGTTATTAGGTGGTTATGAGGTGGTTAATCCCTCATAAGCTATAAATACAAGTTTTTTTCATTGTAAAAAGGCTTTTTCACATTAAAATAGATTTTGGCAAAGATATAAAATGAAGATTATATTTTTAACCTACAAAAGAATCAATGCAAGGAGAATTTTTGAAGAATTTGTGCTCAAAATATCTTTTGATTAGTAATATATGTAGATAAATTAATCTCCTTGATTCTTTTTATTTTGAATGTTGTTGATCTTTATTGTTAGATAGTTAATGTATACCAAATTTTTATTGTATAAATCTTTCTAAATATGCATCAATAATTTCTATCATTGTGAAACCTTGATGGGTTAAGAACATGATTTCTATCTATTTTTACAAGTAAATATTGAATTATTATTTTTCTCTTTTCCTAGGGTTATTCAATCTCTTTGGTGTATGAATTATGTTCCTATGTCCATAATATGTCTTTCTTATCCCATTTTCATGATAAAGGTTTCCTACATTTAAATCTCCCTTTTCATATTATTCTAGTAAGTTTGTGTTTGGATATCTAGAATAATCATTTTTATTCCTTTTCCCTTACATATTTTTATTCCCTTCACTATCTTATCTATATATTTTCCTTCTACCACCTTTTCATACGTGTTAAAAGTAAAATCTCCATATAAAACACCATTTTTATTGTAAATAGTTTAATTTTTAGTACTATATTTATTTTTAATAAAGGTAGATCTACATTATAATAGGAAAGGGATTTTGTCCCCACACCATTGACTAAAATCCTCAATTTGTGCTCCATAAAATAATAGCCAACATTTTTTGGCACCCAACATGGGGCATGTCTTCATGTTTTATATGCGACCCACATATGATTTTTTTCTCAAGTGACTCCCCTAGTAGATAAGGGGATATTTAAAAAACTATATATTGAGTGGAATAAAGATACATAGCTAAATATTGACTTCGACATCATATAGTGTGATTGGGAGTATGGCAAGGTTAGTGTTGCTCAATTATAGATCATTTTGAGATTACTTGAGCAAAAAATAGATCATGTAGAAAGAGAAAAAGGATTCTTGAGAATAGGATAACTCATAAATCTCATCAAGAAACTTGAAATATTGATCAATAAATTATGTGTATGATTATTACCATAAATTGAGATCTTGATCATCAACCTAGTCTAAATTGGATATGAGCTATAAAAGAAGATATTAATTAAAGTTTTAGATTGTTCATATGGTACAAAATACTAAGTTATTCCCAATTCAACATGATCACTACACTAATTAATATATAATAGGATCATGCTACTATTACTCAAAAGAACATAAAAATTACTTCAAGGAGACAAGCAACAAGATAAGAAATAAGAGTAGTTCGTATAGCCACTCAAAGATCTCTTACAATAATAAATTATTATTTTGACCATACCAACACCTTAACCTATATTAATTAAAATTAATGTTTATTGGTTGAGTGAAACACAAGAAGATATTTCTTAATATTTGTGAGTAGTTGCATTAGATAACAAGACTAATGCAATTTAATTTCAAAGAGTAGTTAATGTATTAGAAGAATATGAAGATCCTATTGTTTTGGAATAAATATATAATGAACTAAGAGAATAAATATAATGATAAATAATACAAAACTCAGAGCACTTGAAATCCATATTACACCTTAACAATAGTAGTGTTCCTTCTAAATTGGTAGAAAGACAATTTACTAGAACAAGTAAATCTCAAGGTAACATAGATCCCTTATATCAATTATAATATATTTATAACTTTAAGTTAGACCCTAAACATAAAAATAAAATAAATTATTAATTATCCCTTAAAATCCCAAGAAGAGTATAAAATAAAAGTTGGTTCAATAATAAGTCAAGCTCATGTCCTATCAGGTGTCGTTGTCCCATTATAGATAGTTTTAAAACCATGGTAGTGTTGTGGGGTAGTTAAATTGGTCCATCAGCCTTGGGATAATTACACTAATGATTTATGGGAATATTTTAATTATAATACAAGGTATAAAATGTGTCTTAAGTATGTTCAAATTTGAATTTGAGTTCAAATAAGTTTTCCCTCCAAAAAGGGAATTTTAAATTTACATGATGTATTTGTGGTCTAGGTGAGATATGAGGATGTTTAATGGATTAAAAAACATTTTAAATGAAATTTTGTGGTATCTTGATAGTTTGATAATGAAAATAAATGTATAATTCATGTTTTTGTGAGGTGGCAGTCCACCACCCCATGTACATCTAGAAGGTTTCTTATAAATCTTGTTCAAGATTCAGTTATGAATCTTGCTTTGTGAGTCTTTATTTTAAATAAGAGTTTTAGTTAGTGTGGATAATTAATTCCTAGGAGGATAACCTATCATTAAATTTAGATGATATAGTATGATCATGTAATCAAAGAAAGATGATGAACAAAGGACTGAGCCATATGAATTTCTGAGTGCATTGTTATTACATGGCTGAGAACTGAGTTGATGAGGTGTGTTTTGATCCTCCAATGATAAGAGATCTAATATTGTGATTTATTTTGATTAATAATTGTCATATTAACTAATTTTATTTAAGGTACATTGGTAAGAAGTTGTAAATAGTCTCATTAGTAGAGATAACCAGGCCTGCCAAAATAGGGTAGTCCATCATATTGTTAGTCCAAACAAAAAATCTAAGTATGTGATCATTTTTATCATTGAATACTATGGATAACTAGACATTGAATGTGTTTGAGAGATATACTTATAAAAAGTTAAATTTTATACAAAAAAGTTATTAGTTCTTAGGTGGAATAGATTATAACCCTAGAATGAATGTTATTTGCTAACTTATAACCCTATTTATTAAGTTTTTCCTTGTATTTGGTATGGTAACATGTATGTGGAAATAAAGAGAGTCTATGAAGGTTCCATATTTATTTGTATAATGTGAATTTAACCTTGTTTAAATTTTTAGAATCCTTGAATATTGACAAGATTGTTATAACCCTACCTACCCTATTGTAAAGAGTAGACAATCAAAAGGAGGACTGAGTTTTTTTTGTAGAATTGAATCTTGTGAATAAAAATGGGTCTGAGAGAAGTTTGAAATATCCAATGAAAGTTTTCACAACCTCATATAAGTTTTGGATATTTTAATTATTGAGAATAATAACAAAACCCTTGGTTACCCCTATTTCCTATCTTAGAACATAGTCAAACCAGACTGAGATCTCCTTGTGGTGAGTGAAATAAGGGTTATGGTCTCATGATCATCAAATGGAAAAGTTGAGTTATGCCTAGATAGACCTAAAACAACAATTTTTTTCATGAAACTATTTCTTGTTCATGATATTGAATTTTACCTACCCTCAGCGTGCATAGTCCCTTCAAACCTTAGTTTTTAGGGTTTTGCTTATTTAAAGAGATTTAACCCTCAGAATTTTATGAAAATTTGTAATCTTGCATGTTATTATGTTTCCTAAATTATGGAGTTACTTTTATAAGTGTTCAAGTTTGGAAAATTATATAAATGAGGTTGAGTGTTAAGTGTTAGGCTTAGATAAGGGCTAAAAGAATGAAGGTGATATAGGAAAGGAGGATTTGTCGAAATAAGGAGGTCAAAAAATGATTGATTTAGATGAAAAATCCAAATGGGTATATATAAAGGTAATTGGGTTTCATATAAGGTTTTTACATGGTTCAGGAGAAGGATATTTGCTCATATGGAGGGTTAATTGGTAAGAGGCTTAAAGAGGCAAGTACAAGTATCATTGAGAGTTGTGTCAAAAGGTTTAGGTGGAATTTGTATGGGCCAAATGGATCCTTTAATATTTCATCATTTTATAATTAATATATTTTAGATGATCCCAACAAGGAGCTTTACCCATAAATAGGGCTAGTAGGAGATGAAATCTAGGAAAGAACTTATGAGGAGAAAGTGAATAGAAATATTAAGTTGGTGACCTAATCAGTGTTAAATAAGATTGATATAAAAATAGAGGTGGGTCTTTAAATGTTTTATATCATCCTTGTGATTTTATTACTCATGCAAAGATAATTTTTGTAATGAAGGCTTGTGAGAATGTCACAAAGGTAAGAGTGAGTATATGAACAAATATTGATTTAGTTTATTGAATGATGATTTGTTGATGGTTAAAGGTAAATTGAAGGTAGTATAGATATCTAACACATTGTGAGGATACTTTATAACCATATATTACATGATTTACCTATGGGAATTATTAAATGAAGGAAAGATAATTGATTAAAAGGAAGGAAAAGGTAGATTTTAGAAAAGGAGTTGATATAGCTATGAATCAACTAACTTCTAAAATAATCATGGAAAAATCTCCAAAAAAATTTAGGTGATGGTAAGTAACATCCAAATGAACATATTTTTGCCTTATTTATGTCATGTGAAATATTAGGTGTTGAATATGATGACCTTGTACTTATATTTTTCATTTAGACTCTCTAGAATAGAGCTACATATTAATTATATCATCTTGATTCAAGATTCATTACCAAGTGGAATGACATGAAAACCAAGTTTGAAAATAGATTTAAACTAGTAGAAGACACACATATGTTATTTTCACAACTCAATTAGATGAATAAAGAGGATTATGAACCTATGAGAGACTTATTAGATAAATTAAATAATATACTTTATAAGATATTGGAGACTACTAAGATGACATATGAGAATCAGAAATTCTTATTTAGCGATTCTCAATTGCCAAAGGTGAGTTATCAATTGAGAAGAACCAGAGTAGTCAACTTGAATATATCTCAGACATTAGACATTAATGTTTAATATGACATTATAATGGTTGGGAAACTAAATAAGGATACTTTAAAAGGTAAAACATAAATTTTTGGTCAATCTTCCACTAAACAAATTCTACAAAATATGGCCAATGATATAACCACTTTGAAGAAGCAATCGCCTCATAAATTATCACTCTTCTTTATCAGTATATTCTCATAAGAAACTATGTTCCATTCTAAGTTAATCATCTATTATTTCAATCCCCTTAGACAAAAAATCCAAAGAATCTCCTCCACATCCAAATGAAAATTCTCCAATGAATGTCATTTTAGAAACATAAGATATTTTTGGATATGAAGATGTTAAAGAAGGAGAAGAAAAAGAAAATCTAGATCTTCAAGAATTTGAAATAAAATAACTTGGTGGTGACTCCACTAACACATAACTATAATATCACTCATCTGAAGATTATTATGATGACACCATTAGAGATATGAATATCTAATCATTTTTGGTATTCACTAGAGCATAAAATCATAAAAATAAAAAATACTAATAAACAATAAGAAACTCCAAAATTCATTATTCCATAAGGAATTATTTTACTGATACTAATGAAAGGCAAGGAACCAATGGCTAATATAGGTTAATCTCCTCCAAATATTACTACTACTTATCAAAAATTTAACAATGATGTGAACATTTCTCAACCCATTGGAAGTTTTTCTACTAGCTTTCCTACTTTTGATATAATTAAACTATAAATAAAACCAAAATCTAAATTTCTCAAGATGAGTATCTGATTTCAAAATCTAACCAATTATATAAGATAATATATTTTATCAAAGGTAAAAATCCCAAAACAAAAAAGACCAATTTCAAATAGATACTAGCAAATCCATCCTCTTCTAATCCAATAAATTTCATGGCAACTATCACATCTAAATCCAATAAATTTGTACCCTTATATATTTCCCATTTCCTCAAGGGATGCAAAGTATGTAATTTTATCACTGATATTAGAGCTTCTAATAACATGATACACATTATAGTTTTTCATGCCCTTGGTTTGACCTATACAAAAACTTTTGGTCGCTGTTACTCCATAGAAGCAAAATAGGTACCTCTTGTTTTTTACATAAAAATATGCTTAGGTTATCTTAGTCTCTTTTCCTCATAAAAGGATCAAGATGAATATATTGGTAGTAGATATTCTAGTTGCATATGGTATTTTGTTGGGAATAATTTTGTATAGATAACATGGTGGTTAAATTTAACTAGATCTTTCTCATGTCATGATTCATATTAAAGGGTTTAAACAACTCTTAGAGCCTAAATTAAAGACCAAATACACTATACATAAAGTAGATGATCTTAGGGTAGAAATTTTTTATGAAGATGTAGGTAGGAAATTATCTACTCATTAAGGGAGGATTTGAATTTTATAGAGGTGATAAAAAGTGATCCTAATGACATTTGGATGGTTGATTTTAATGTTAGTTTTTCTTTAGTTGGTGTAGGTGTAGGAATTATCATGATATATCCAAACGTGATTTTTTTTTATTTTCTATTAATTTTTTTAATTCCAAAGATTTAACAATGCTTCTAAGTATGAAGTTTGTTTACTTAGCTTATAGGTTGTTAAAGACATAGGAATCAAAAATATAAAAATTTTAGGAGATATAGAATTAGTTGTAATGAAAATCAAAGGTTAATATCAGGTAAAGAATGGTCACTTTATTTGAAACCTTTTCCATTACAGCCATCCTAAGAGAAAGTGATGAAAAATAAAATTCACTTGTAATATCTACTTCTTTTTTGATTACACACTCAAATATCAGAAAAGAGAAGTATATAATTGAGCTGGTGTATAGGCCTAGTGTGCTAGATAACTCATAAAACTAGTAGGTTTTTAGTGATCATCAACATATTATCACCCTTTTATAAAAATGTGATATTTCTATAAATATCTATTTAGATGGAAGCAAGTAAATGTATAGAAAATCCTTAATACATATTTAGAAATAAGGTATTGCTAAAGATAAAGATGAGGAAGGGGTAATCAAACTCAAAGGTAACAAGATTCTTAGAGGTTTGGTTTCTCTAGAATAACTCTTCTATAAGCATGATAAGTTTATTAAAAAAATTGAGAAAGATTATCTCAATTTAGTAGATTATGAAAAGGTGAATATCATCTCTAAAGAAAAACCTAGATTGGTAAATTTTATAAAATGTCACTCACCTAAAGAGAGAAGAAAATTTATCACATTACTTTAAAAATACATTTATATTCTTACATAATCATATGTAGATCTCAAGTTGTTTTGGCCAAAAGATATGTAACATATAATACCTCTCAATCCTGATGTTAAACCTTTGAATTAGAAACAAAGGTAATACAATAAAAAAAAAATAAGGACTATTTTTGAATAAATTTTTAAAAAAAAAAATCATTAATTATTTTTCCTGTTCTTCTTTCAACGTGGGTTTTAAATATAGTACATATTTATAATAAAAGTGGATAAATTAGAATCTTCATTATTGATAGAATTATCCCTAAAAGATAATTTACATTTCCTATTATGGATCAAGTTTTTTAATTAGCTACAGGTTTATAGATGCTCTCTATGTTACATGGATTCTTGGGGTACAATCAAATATAAATTTATAGAGAATATCAACACAAAAATGCATTCACAACTCCTTGGAGTACATTTACATATCAAAGAATGTCATTTGGTATAATCAATGTAGTAGATACATCCCAAAGATCCATAGAACTTTCCTTCAAATACCTAAATAATAAGATAATTATGGTGTATCTAGATTATTTAATAGTGTTCTCAAAGAAAAGGGATGATCACTATGAAAATATAGAAAGTGTTTGAAAAATTTCATCTTCACAACATTTCTCTCAACCTTAATAATTTTATCATTGGATTAACTGAATAAAAAACCTTTGGGCATATATTCACAAATAAAGGAATGAATATTAACCCATAAAGATTAGAAGCAATCCAAAAATTATCTTTTCCAAGTAGCAAGCTAGGTGTACACTCTTTTTTCATAAAGGTGAAATTTATAAGAATATTTACTCCTAATTTTTTAGAACTTACTAGACACACTAATGAAATGATGAAAGCAAAACACACCTTCAAATGTAACATTGAAGGTAAAAAATCATTTGAAAATATTAAAAATGTCATTGCACATGTACCCACTTTGGTCTTTCCATATTTTAAGAAAGAGTTTATCATCTATTGTTATACTTCAGATCATACCCTTTCAACCATTCTAATTCAAAAGAACAATGAATGGATTGAAGCACTAATCACCTTCATGATTTGTGGTCTCAAGTATTATGAGTTGAAATATTATTCAAAAGAAAAACATGCATATGCTATTGTGAAAGCTATGAAATAATTCAGGGATTATATCTTTTATTCACATTCTATTGTGATGGTACTTAATATGATAGTGAAATCTATTTTTCCCCAATAGTAACCATGTTAAAAAAAGAGGTAATTGGATTACTAAATTTCAAGAGTATGATCTCGAGATCAAATCCACCAAATTGGTTTGAGGTAAATTTTTTTGTCAACTCATAGATGAACATATAGACACTTAAGTAGTTTTTAATTCAATTGGGAAAGATGGTCAAGAAATAAAAGAACCATCTTTAATGTTGTTTTTGGACTCTACAAGTGAGTGGTTCTTAGCTATTGAATTTTTCCTGACATATAGAGATTGCTCACCACAATTAGATACTAATAAATGAATAATAATCAAGTTAAATTAAGCAAGTATGTGATTTTAGATGGCACATTATTTGATAAAATCATTGATGGTTTCTTTCTAAGATACATGGATTGATAACAACTAAAGAATATTTTGGAAGCTTTCCACAATCAATCTTATGGTGGAAATTTTTATACTCTACTGACAACATATAAAATATTTATATCTCACTATTATTAGCCATCATTATTCAAATATTATTATGAATGTGTAATGAATTATGAAGTTTGTCAGCAATTAGATGATCAAAACTTGCATCTTTTCTTCTCAAGCCTATTGTGATTGAATAACCTTTTCGATAATGGGGATTGGATTTCTTGGGAATGTGTAATCCTTATTTGAGTGCCAAGAACACTCATGTCCTCATGACTATATATTACTTTACTAAATGGGTGAAGTCTATTCTAGTCAAATAGACAAATTCAAAATATATTTGTAACTTCATTAAATAAAACATCTTGGTAAGGTATGGTTTCCCACAAAATATTCTAATAGATAATGCATCTAATTTATCTTCATCAAAATTGGTTAGATTTTTCTATGGTTATGGTATTTCTTTATCTCACTCTTTAAACTTATATGATGCTTTGTGGGTAGATTGTATCACTCTCAGTAAATCTATTGGAATGCCACCTTTCTAATTTTTATATGGGATTGATGTCATTATTCCCATAACACTTAAATTTCATGGATTATAAATAGCAAGATCTATTAGAAATCATATTTTTGAAAGTCCATTAGATAATATAATCATGTATTTGAATAAGTTATAATAAGAAATAATACATGTTGTAGATTTAATTTGAGAACAACAGGCTCAATTCAAGACATTCTTTGATAAAAAGGCAAAGAAAAGAGACTTTTTAGGTTGGAGACATCATTCTCTTATGGGACAAGTGAAGAGAGAAAAATGAGATCCATGGTAAATTTGATTCTCTATGGATAGGTCATTTCAAAATTAGGCATTTTTATGGAGACAACACATTATACCTAGCATACCAAGATGGTACACACCTTCCCTTTCCCTACAATGGGAAATATTTGAAACATTACTTCAAGTGAAAGTAGGTTAAACCCTGCATGTAAATAGGTGATTTTAATATTTTGTTATATTTCTTTCTATCCTTTTGTTTTGGTTTTTTTTTATCTCATCTTTATCTTTATGATTTTATCATGTTTCCTATCATTATTTTTTAATCTAAGATGACTCCATATACCAAAGAGCTAAACACTTGTCAGTGAAACTAGAGTCTAGAGTTATAATTAATGTTATACAATCCAAATTTCCTAGTTAGAGCTATTTGTTATCCTCATAATTGAATTCTTGTGATCCAATTTTTAAATAGCTTCATACTAATCAAGCTTTTGAATTTCCAATATTTTTTACATTCATTAAAGTTATTGAAATATTTCCTTTATTTATTATAACTAATTCCCCACAACATCCCTATCCCTTCTTGGTCATCCATGTAATGACCCTCATGATCTCCTATTTTTATTTTACAACTTTAGTTAGAGTTTATTCCTCAATTACATTTTCCAAGGCATGTTTTGACATTGGTCACCCTTTTAAAAACATTTTAAATATTTCATGAATCATATTAAGTCTTTGTGATTTTTTTAAAAAATAAATAAGTGTTTTAAATAACATTTTATGACATTTATATACTAGTGTGGCCTTTTCCTTGCATATTTTCATGTATGTTTTCCCCCAAAAGTCCACTAACATGTATTCTATACTTTAAAACCTATCAGCATGCATATTGTAAAAACCTATCAAAATGCATATTACACCTTAAAAACTATCAACATATATATTGCACCTATTAAAACCTATAATAAGTTACTTAGTGGCATTTTCAAGTATTTTAAACATGTAATTTGATCTCTATAAGCCTAAAAAGTGTAAATCAAGATCTATAATCCCACATGCCTTTTTAAAATCCCCTTTATCCCTCCATGTGGCCCAAAAAATAATCTAGTCAAGGATTTTTAAATCTTTAATTCCTCACCAATTCATGGTATATGGTTTTGAAAAGGGTTGTTTTTTTAAAAATTTGTGGTATTCACATTTATAAAAGAGGTGGTATTCATATTAATTTTTGGTTCTAACTTTTTCTTAAATTTTTTTCTCTCACCATTCATGGTATTCCTATATAAATGAGTGGTGTTAGCTCTTGAAACATGGTATTAAGAAAATGGAGGTTATTTTTGGCCAAAAAACCCATGGTTTTGAATGTGGAGGTTAGGTTTGATAAAATTAGAAAGTGGTATTTAAATAAAAGTATAATAAATGATCTCATCTTACTCTCTCTTTCTATTAAGTTTGATTGCATTTTGTAACTTTTATTTTGATCTCAGATGAGTTAGGATGTGATTATCCATCTTTTGTTGATTGTGATTCTAACATTTTAAAAGACCTATAATTCTTAGCAAGTGTGTTGGAAAATTCTAGTTTTGTAATAAAGCAGGTCATCATCAGGCTAAAGAACAAATATGAAGTGGATTGCATGTTTTTGGAAGCATTGCACTCAATTCAGATTAGTTTCAAAACCTATAGAATCTATTCTAGAATCATCACAGTTAGTTCCAAAACCTGTAAAATATGTTCCAAAACCATCACAGTTAGTTCCAAAACTCCACCATACTATTTCAAGTCATCATATTTTTGGACTTAGATCTGGGAATTTATATTTAGCTCCAGTACTCTTATAGATAAGCTCCAAAAATTTTGTGGCTAGATATGGAATTGATGAGGATCTATTCCAAATGACTAGTGATTTATCAGATCAATAATCCCATTAAATCAGGAATAGATTCATGATTTTCTAAACTTGTAGAATCAAGACATTTATCACACAGCTAGACATCCAGCCACATCTTGATTTAGTATCTATTCTGGGTATGATTTAGTTCCATCGTATCTATGAAACAGTTATAACCATCAAAGCATCTATATATACAGACCTGGGAATATATAATATAGAATATAGAATATAGAGAGAAAAGGATAGATCAATACATTTGTAATACGGAACATTTTATCAATGAAATAGCCATTTCTATTTTTAAAGCAAATTAAATTGTTCAAATCCTATTCTAGGCAAAGCAAGGGCCCACTCTTCCAAAGAACTAGGATCTTCATTTTTGTCAGTATTTATATTTCTATTCACAAAAGTAAATAGGTAACTCTGTAAAATTTATAAATGCTTCCAATTCCTTAAAGTTAAGATTTGTTGTAAATTTGTTCCTGCAGATGTTTTAGATTGAATTATCATTTTTGTAACATGTGTTTGTTTCCAATGATCAATTTCATTTCTATAATGTGTGTTTAAAGTTAAGATTTGTTGTAAATTTGTTCCCGTAGATGTTTTAGATTGAATTTTCATTTTTGTAACATGTGTTTGTTTCTAATGATCAATTTCATTTCTAAAATGTGTGTTTATTTCCAACAATAATTTCATTTCTATAACATGTGTTTATTTACAGCAATCAATTTCATTTTTGCAATGTGTGTTTATTTCCAACACATTTGCATAGTTTGATTCCAATAAGGTTTTAACCAAGAAATCCTTAAGACATTAAAAACCCCCCAAAACAACAAAAATACAAATACCTCCATTCAATTACTAAATCACTACAATTCCTCTTGTTGCATATAGCTTTAGACATAGCCCTGGTTAAATATGACATCAATAGAAAGTTGATTAAATGAAGGGGATGATGACACCCATCATTTTTGGCACCATTGCTGGGGAACACTAACTGGAATTTTCTAATTAGGTGTCAATAAGAGCAATAATCATTAATTTAGTAATTAAAGAGATTTTCCTTAATTTATGAGTAGACCATGAGATTCCAAGGGTAGATTTCTCCCCAAAATATTTGAATAAGAAATTCCATCATCCTCTAGTTTAAGAAAGGACATTGAGAAAGAATTGGAGGCACCATTATCTCCTATAAGATAAGAAGAAAAATTGCCATCTTTGGAATTTTTGGATCAGTCACCAGAACCAAGTAAAACCTTAGGGAGGAGGATTATTTCTCAAGATCCATTAAGGGAAAGTTTTGATTCTCAATTGAGTAGTCAACCCCCTACTTCTAACTTTTCACCATCCCCAAAATAGACCACATACCACATTGATTGGGATAAGGAATTAGAAAATACCAGAGAGATGGAATGAGAAGCTGGAAGAGAACCTGAGAGAACCTTTGCCTATCCCATTCATTTAGAGGATGATGAAACCACTATGAAAAACATTTCACCTGCACACTTGCCCACATTTAGAGAAATTTCATCTGAGGATCCTAACCAATTTCTATTTGAGTTTAAATTACTATGTCAGACTTATGATTACAAGACAAATAATCAAAAATTGAAGTTGTTTCCATCTACCCTAAAGGATGCAGCAATGAGGTGGTTTATGGGATTAACATCTAATTCTATTACCAATTAGGAATATATGGAAATTGTCTTCCTAGACAAATATCAAGATTATTGTAGAGGAAGAAATCAAAAGGAAGAATTTTTCAAAATCAAACAAGAAGAAGATGAAAATATGGAAGATTATTTAGACAGATTCTTCTTTGTGAGTAAAATATGTGGATTTCTACTTTAAGAAGATTTAAATAAAACCATTTTTCTTAAAGGTATGGATGATGAATCTAGGGAAACCCTTGATTTGATTGGCAGAGGAAACATTGCTTAATTAAGAATGGATGAAATCATATAAATTTGTAGAAACTATTCAAGAACAAGGGGTGGACCTAGAAAAGGGAAAATGGTTAAAAATTTGAATCCAAATATGAAAAAATTGATGGATGAATTGGAAAACTTTAAAATAGACATATTATTTTAATTAATTTCCACCATGGATGGATTGCAAGCTAAAGAAAATGCCCAACTTGAACCATTAGCCATGTATTGTCCTAGATGCATGAAGAAGCATGCAATAAGGGAATGTCCTTTGGATAACATGGAAATATGTCTTGTCTGTGAATCTAAAGAACATGAACTCAAACTTGTTCTCATCTTCCACTAATAAAAAATTAGATCAAACAAACCAATACATCATCCACCATAGAAGAGTTAAATTTTGTTCAGAGACAACCTAACCAAGGATAGTTTATGCCAAGACTAGCTCCTAATCCTTGGATGATGCCATGGGCAACTCAAATAGTACCACAAAGTTGGGGATAACCACCTTGGGCCCCTCAACCCACATGGAATCCTCAATATTAGGCAAGTCAATCTTGGTATACTCAAGGACATCAACAACTTTGGGTTGGTCAAGGAAATCCTTATGCTTGGCCACAACCTAGATGGAGCCCTAGCAATTATGTGCAAGGAAAAACATATCCAAATTAAAACCAACAAGCCATAATGGGACCTCCATCACAAAATCCATAGATCAAAAACATAGTCCAAACCCAAATGCTAGCACAACCAGTAGCAAACCCAAGAAACAAACAAATAACTCCTGTATATGAAATAGAACCAAAAAAATTAGTTGATTTAAATATAATGGATTGTAAAAACATTCAAACCAGATCTAGTAAAATAGTTAGCAGTCCACCTATTATAATCATTGAGATGACAAAAGAAGCTAAAATCTCTAGCAAAGTTACACCTAAGGAAGATGACAAAGAAAATAATAAGGAACCAGAAAGAAATTCTACTAAGATTCCATTTCCAGAAAGACTTAAAGAAACCATAGAACTTAAGGAATCTAAATTGGTGCAAGAACTAAGAAGATTAAATATTGAAATACCATTGTTACAAGTAATTAAGGATATTCTAGAGCTGAACAAGTTAATCAAATTGTTACGTTTGAAAAAACTTGGAAGAAAGAAGCAGTACCCCAGGACTATTCAGGTAGACAAAAAACTTGTTGATTTATTAGCAAGAAAACTCCTACTACCTAAATATGGAGATCTTAGAAGCCCTATTATTTCTATTTCTATAGGGAATAAGGATATACATAGCATTTTGATTAATTTTGGCATAGCTATCAATGTAATGACAGTGGACACTTTGAAAACATTACCATTAATAGGCATACAATCTACTAATACCATATTGCAAATGGCAGATTAGTCTGTAGCAAAAATAAAAGGAGTTATTGAAGATGTGGTAGTAATGGTGGAATCATGGGAATATCTATTTGACTTCCTTATATTGTAACCAAAAGGTAAAACACTTGGTTATCCCATTATTTTGGGGAGACCATGGTTAGCTACAGTTGTTGCCTTAATTGATTGTAGGTCAGGTGATATGACTATTTCAAATGGTAAGAATTCTAAGCAAATTTCATTATATCCATCTGCACGACCTTTTATTGATAATCAAGTGAAATTATGGGTTGATAATCCTGATATTAATGAGAAAAATATATCTTCTTTAGCTATGATAACATTATAGGATCATGTATGGGAAATAGATGATATGGTTAATCCTTCATTAAATGGACATCAATCATCATTGGAGTAGTCAGGATTAGTTCTAGAACCATCATAGTTAGTTTCAGAACCATCACAGTTAGTTCTGAAACCATTACATTTAGTTCTGAAACCATCATAGTTAGTTTTGGAACTACACCAATTCTCTGTAAGTGAAGAGAACTTCACTCTAGAGGAACACAATTTCTCTTTGGGAGAGGAAGGATTTATAGCATTAGCTTTATAGATATCAAGAGATGGTGAATAATTTTTGGAAAATAGCAGTAACAAGGATTTTGATCTAAAACAAGATGAATATCATAACTCTTCCTATTGTCCTTTGTCTAGCATTCTACCTCTAGGAACTTTTGAAGATGTTGCTACATATCATATATTATTACCATATGCCTATCCACTAAACACCTTAATGGAACCCTTTCAACAAATTAGTTCATCATATCTTGGAACCAAACATGTTGAGATTCAACCAAGAAAATTTTTGAATATTAATAGCTGGTTAAAGAATGATGAAGAAGCCAAACTATTTGATGTTCTTAAGGATCATACTAAAGCATTTTCTTGGGACTATAGAGATGTGAAGGGAATTCATCCAAGTATCTACACTCATCATATTTACACTAAAAATATTATACCAATTAGGTAACCTCAGAGAAGGATTAATCTAGCCTTAAGGGATATAGTCAAACAAGAAATTAAAAAACTATTACAAGTAGGTTTTATCTACCCTATCTCAGATAGCCAGTGGGTGTCTCCTCTTGTAACTGTCCCTAAAAATAATGGAAAATGGAGAATTTGTGTTGACTATAGGGAACTAAACAAAGCCACCCTAAGAGATTATTTTCCCTTACCATTCATAGATCAAGTCTTATACAACCTTTTAGGTAAACAATACTTTTCCTTCTTGGATGGATTTAGTGGATACAATCAAATCAGAATTATTGTTGAGGATCAGGACAAAACTACATTTACTTGTTTATGGGGTACCTTTGCTTATAAGGTATTTCCATTTGGACTATGTACTACTCCAGTAACCTTTCAAAGAGTGATATTAGCAATTTTTGTAGACCTAACAAATGACTGTGTAGAGGTATGCATGGATGACTTTACTTTGTATGGAGATACATTTGATGATACCTTAAAATTTTTGGATAGAGTATTAATAAGATGTGAACAACATCACTTGTCTCTTAGTCATGAGAAATGTTTGATGATGGTTGATGAAGGGATCATATTAGGGCACCATATCTCAAAAAGAGGAATTTAGGTTGACCAAAACAAAATCAAGATTATTTCAGACTTGCCTATTCCAAAAACTCCCATAGATATCAAATCATTCTTAGGAAATGCTAGATACTATAAGTGTTTTATCAAGGATTTTAGTAAAGTTACTACCCCCATGTTTAAATTGCTTACCAAGGATTGTGAATTTCTTTGGGATGAATAGTGTCAACATGCTTTTGAAGAAATTAAAGAGAAATTAGTAGCTTCCCTAATATTGAAAGGACCTAATAGGGAGAAACCTTTTCACATCCAAATTGATGCCTTAAATACCTCAATTGGTGCAATTTTGGGACAGAGAGATGAAGAAGGAAGAATGTATGCTATTTACTATCTCAGTAAAAATATTACTCCCACTAAAATAAATTACATTACCACTGAAAAAGAATTTCTAGTTGTGATATATGCAATCAATAAATTTAGACATTACATTATAGGGTACAAGATATTTGTACATACAGATCACTCAGTAATTAAATATTTAATGAACAAACCCATGGTTAGAGATAGAATAATTAGATGGTCATTACTTTTATAAGAATTTTATATTACCATTGTGGGCAATCTAGGCAAATCTAATGTGGTGGCTAATTTC
The DNA here is from genome assembly GCA_037957365.1 of Torreya grandis. Lineage (NCBI taxonomy): Eukaryota > Viridiplantae > Streptophyta > Pinopsida > Cupressales > Taxaceae > Torreya > Torreya grandis. The sequence goes on from JARHVA010004293.1 coordinate 566,836, forward strand.
TTGTCAAGATTGACCAGTACAGGGGAGCAGGATCCAGTCAAGGATAACTTTCTAAATAAACAATTGGTTACTATTTTAGCTAACACACCATGGTTTGCTGACATGGAAAATTATCTTGAAATAAGGAAGTTTCCTCCTTTCACTAAAAAACAAATAAAAAAATTAATCAAAATCAGTGCACAGTTCAAGTGGTTAAATGGAATGTTATTTAAATGTGGTCCTAATTTGGTTTTACACAAGTGTGTAAGAGAAGATGAAATTTTTGACATCCTCCAGGCATGTCATGATGAACCAAGTGGAGGACACTATTCAGTGAAAAGAATAGCTCACAAGATACTTGGCACTGGTTACTATTGGCCATCTCTATAAAAAGATGTGAAGAGATATATTAGGTGGTGTGATCCTTGTCAAAGGATGGGATAGCCAACCATTACCCATGAAATGCCTCTGCAACCACAAGTTGTGATTGAACCATTTGAGAGATGGGTATTGGATTTTTTTTACCTTTTAATCCTCCTTCACAAGGAAAAGAGCACATTCTTGTGTGTACTGATTATGTAATAAAATGGGTAGAAGTGCAAGCTTTAGCAAATGCCACTAAAGAAGCAGTTGTTGATTTCCTTTGGCACAAAATTATGGTAAATTTTAGAGCACCAAAAATCTTAGTGTTAGACTAGGGACCATAATTTATGTCCAATATGATCCAGGCTTTCACAATGTATTATCAGATCAATCATAGGAAGTCATCTCCCTATTGCTCGCAAGCAAATGTACAAGTTGAAGTAACAAATAGAGAATTAGAAAACATCCTCACTAAAATAGTTGAAGCTAAAAGAAGAGATTGGTTAAAAAGACTACCTGAAGCTATCTGGGCTTACAATACAACTTGGAAAACCATAACAGGGTTTTCAACATATGAGTTAGTCTATAGGAAAAAGCCCTTGTTACCTACTGAGTTTGAACTACAGACATTGAGGACAGCAGCTAGGGCGGGAATTGAATTGGATGTAGCTCAAAAGGAGTGAATCCTTTAACTCAATAAATTAGATGAATTTAGAATGGAAGAACTTCACCAGATAGAGATAATCCAAGGTCAAATGAAGCAATGGCATGATTCACATATCAAGGAAAGACAATTTAAAGTAGGAGACTAGACATTGTTGTTTGATTCTAAGTACCAATAATTCAAAGGTAAATTAAGAACCAGATGGTTGGGACCTTATCAAATCAAGCAGATATTTGACAATGGTTCTATCCAATTACTTCCCATTGATGGTAGTAGAAGAATACTCTTGGTCAATGGACATAGGCTAAAGCTTTATAGGAAGCCTCCTACTAAGGATGAATTCTTGAAGCAGATTGAAGCAAGCAAAGAATTTGATCATATGGAAGAACCTAGTTCTTCCAAAATGATCAAATAATTAGATGAAGAGATCCATATTAAAGGGAAGATAATGAAAACCAGTAAATGGCAATCTCTTCCCAAAAAATAAATTAGAGATCAATTAAAAATTAGTGATGACGGTTGATCTTCTCAAATAAGTGGCTAATTCAAATAAAACTTTGTTTTTAATTCTAACTATTTTCTAACCATTTTTTAGGGATGATATGTCAGTATGATGGAGGGATTACATCATCAAGGATGGTAATTATGTTTTTAACTTCTTAAAGGTTTAATGAAAGTTTGCATGTGTGATTAGACTTGATTTAGAAATATTGGTATGATGAGTCATCTATTATACATCATGGTTAAATGTGCAAAATCATGAGAAGGATATTGATGATGGAATGAGTTGGTGGATAACCATAAAGAATCATTCTTATGATTGAAGCAACTGAATCCACTAGTTCCATAGCTAAGTATAGTAGTTCTATAGCCAAAATTGATAAGTTCCACAGTTGAGTATAGTAATTCCACAACTAAATTCTCCAAATCAACAACTGAATCCACTAGTTCCATAGTCAAAATCATCAATTTCACCGAGACAAGAAGTAATTTTCAGCTAACCTGTGAGAGATTCAAAGAAGAACAAAATTGGTAGATTAAATAGCTCTATTTTTTTTAGAGTAAAATTCATTATCAAGGAAAAGGATGAGGAATTAAACTTCCTCAAACTCAAGTTAGAACAGAAAGAAATGTTCCTTGTAGAATTAATAAACTAGTTCATAACCAAGAATGAGGAATTAGTAGAAACTAAAAGGCAACTAATGGAGAATGAGGAAAAATGTACAAGACAGACCTCTATGTCAATAGTATCTGTATAGAGTGAATTGACTTATTTACCACTCAAGTAGTTATGGGATGACACATGCAGAGAACTCAATGAAATCAAAGCATCCAATACAGACTTGAAAGGCAAACTAGCAGAAGAAGAGAAAGCAAGGAAGGAATGGGAAGACAAATTTTACAAGGAGGATGGTAATCCATCCACCTTTGCTACATATTTATAATCCCATACATTTAATGATAAATTCAAGGGACCTTATCTTTTTAGTTTATAGCAAAGCATGGATGTCTTCACCTCTTATGAAAGGGCAAATTTTGATAATATCTATTATGCATGTTTAAAAAGATTGGAATTTCTCCTAGTGGCATTGAAAATAAGGGAATTAATATCCCCTTCAAATTTGATCTAGAGTTTAGAAAGGGAAAAATATTTATGCACAATAATTCCCTGGATCAATGAAACTTCCCTGAGCATATGAATAGGAATGCAGACAAGGCCACCTCTACTTCTCACCCCCATATCTCATTGGAAAAATAGAGAACCTCAACATCCCACTCAATTTGAGGAATGGAAAAGAAAAGTATAATTAGGAGTAGGGTATAGTACTTTTGAGTCAAAGCATTGGGATATTTATTTTCATCCATTTGATCTAAGCAATCAAATGGAATGCAGGATATACAATCCTGAATTTGAAGAATGAAGTTTGTAAAGGGACTTACAAATAAGTAAGTATGGGGGAAGTGATGAGGCTAGGATATGCCCAATAAAAGTATAATAAATGACCTCATCTTACTCTCTCTTTCTATTAAGTTTGATTGCATTTTGTAACTTTTATTTTGATCTGAGATGAGTTAGGATGTGATTATCCATCTTTTGTTGATTGTGATTCTAACATTTTAAAAGACCTATAGTTCCTAACAAGTGTGTTGGAAAATTCTAGTTTTATAATAAAATAGGTCATCATCAGGCTAAAGAATAAAAATGAAGTGGATTGCATGTTTTTGGAAGCATTGGACTCAATTCAGATTAGTTTTAGAACCTATAAAATATATTCCAAAATCATCAAAGTTAGTTCTAAAACTTGTAAAATCTATTCCAAAACCAGCACAGTTAGTTCTAGAACTCCACCATACTATTTCAAGTCATCACATTTTCAGACTTAGCTCTAAAACTCTATATTTATCTCTATTACTCTTATAGATAAGCTCCATAACTTTTTTGGCTAGATATAAAACTAATGAGGATCTATTCCAAATGACTGGTGATATGTCAGATCAATGATCCCATTAAATCAGGAATAGATACCCAATTTTCTGAACTTGTAGAATCAAGACATTTATCACACAGCTAGACATCCATCCACATCTTGATTTAGTATCTATTTTGGGTACGATTCAATTCCATCATATCTATGAAAAAATTACAACAATCAAAGCATCTATATATATAGACATGGGAATATAGAATATAGAGAGAAAAGGATAGATCAATACATTTGTAATACATGACATTTTATCAATGAAATATCCATTTCTATTTTGAAAGAAAATTAAATTGTTCAAATCCTATTTTAGGTGGAGCAAGGACCCACTCTTCCAAAGAACTAGGATCTTAATTTTTGATAGTATTTATATTTCTATTCGCAAAAGTAAATAGGTAACTCTATTAAATTTATACATGCTTCTAATTCCTTAAAGTTAAGATTTATTGTCAATTTGTTTTTGCAAGCATTTTAGATTAAATTTTCATTTTTGTAATGTGTGTTTGTTTCCAGTGATCAATTTCATTTCTACAATGTGTGTTTATTTCCAACAATCAATTTTATTTCTACAACATGTGTTTGTTTCTAGCAATTAATTTCATTTTTGCAATGTGTGTTTATTTCTAGCAGATTTGCATAGTTTGATTCCAATAAGTTTTTAACCAAGAAATCTTTAAGACATTAAAAACCCCCCAAAAAAACAAAAATACAAATACCTCCATTCAATTACTAAATCACTATGATTCCTCTTATTGCATATAGCTTTAGACACAGGCTTGGTTAAATATGGCATTAATAGAAAGTTGATTAAATGAAGGGGATGATGACACCCATTAGTATTTGTTGTATAAGGGAAGTTTACATAAAAATAGAATATTTATTATACATATGGTGGACTTTTATATGTTATTTTACATTAAAATACCATTAAAAGGACATTTTTCATGTAATTTCACCTCTATAAAGTTTTCATATGCATTCATACTTGCTTAAGGTGTTTACAAAGAGAGAAAAACTTGATACAAGTGGTTTTGGAGTATGTATGCATGGTTTTGGTGTGATTTTATTTTTCACATCCTTGTGAATTATCCAAACAACTCTTTCAATCATTAAACATGTCTTGATGAATTTATTCATTTCTCATCAACTATATTCTCTAATTGTTTCTTATTTTCTCTTACATGTGAGACATTTAGAAGAATATGAAGGTGGTTTTTGAAGATAGAACACACTTTTGATAATATATTATAAGTCTTGATAGCATATATGGACTTCAAAACTTTTCATGTATAACTAAATTATTAGAATATTGTTTCATATCATAATCTTTGTAATCTTGTACAAGTATTCATGTCCACTACATTGAAGTTTGTTCCACACACACACTTTTCTCTCCGTATTTTGTATACAAAAATCTCAATCTACTCACTCAAGTTTATATCATGTCATCAACACCATCAAAAATCAAGTTGAAATATATGGGATATGAGCCTCTTTACATTATATATGTAGACATGTCAAATGTTTATGATAGCAATATGAAGCACATAGATATAGATGAAGTTTTAGAAAGGATGGATGCCATGAAAAAGAATATTCTGGGAGGACATATTTTAGATAGTGGACTCACACATGATATTAAATTTCAAACCTCTACTTAGTGTGCATATCTATTAATTTCATTCACAAAGTACTACAATCCTAAAAGAAGAGAGATAAGGTCTATGGTTAACCAATTGATTCACTTTTGAACTAAACCTCATAATGAAATGGTTGAATACAATAAAATCATTGCTCAATATTTTTGGGAAGATAATCATGAGAAGTGAGAAAACATGTTGATATAATATTGATTAATTAAAAAAGATAATATCAAATAGGTCAAAACTATATACAGGTCCAATTTTAAATAACTATTAGACATGATTAATCTTCTAAGCATGGTCATGGGAGATAAAGAAATGAATGCTTTTCATTCACACATGTATATGTTCATGAGCATTACCTATTTTGTAAATCATCTCATTGATTGGGCTTTAATCATTAGCAATATCATTCATGAATAATTGACCAAGTTAGAATCCATGAAAGAATTCTATACTAATGACATCATATTGGTATATTCCATTGTAATACTCAGAACCTAGCTTGGCTTGATAGAATTGAATAAGAACCTCCTTGGTGAATTGGTATATGAAAAATTTCCTCAGCTCATGATAAGCGAAAAAATCATTTTAGGAGAGTAAATGATGGTAGTCAAGGCACTAGACATAAAAATTATGCCAAGACTACCCCATGAAGTAGTTTCTCTAATTAGGAAACAACTCAGTGTACATAAAAAATGTACCAAATAACATTACATAAGACTAAGCTTTCCTATTGGCCTCAATTATTTCATTTTTAAGTTATTTATATATTTTTCCAATATTGAAAACTCACTGGTAGATTTTACCATACATTTACACATAAGAATAATCAGCTTTGATATCAAGGGTTGTATAAAGAAAAACTCAAAATGGGCTCCAACTATCCTCACATTTCATAATTAAAGACTATTGAAAGGACTAAAAAGATTAATTTGAGGTTATAAAAAGATATTAGTCAAGGATGACCTTGAAATAGATGATTTTTTTTAGATTTGATTAGTGTAAAGTAAATTTTGAGGATGGTAGCACTGACATTATGTAAGATATTTTATATGAAAAGGTTTACCTCACAGCCATTCCTCCAATCAATTAGTCAATAAGATAATTGACAGACATTTTAGAACACACAAGTCATGTTAATAATACCAAGATTTTGATATGAAAAAAAAAGTGAGAAATTTACTTTAGGAAGTCATCAAAAGGGTGAAATAATTTTAAGAGGGTAGCAAAAGACTTATTTTTCTCCAATCACTCAATATTCTAGTACCAAAGTTTTCATAAATAAATCTAGTTTATCTACAATATGAGGAGGAGATGGAAAAGATACTAATAGAAATAAAATTCCTAAACAAACATGTGAAGGTGATCTTCTAAGGAAAAACTTGAAATTAAGTGGCCAACTCTAGTTGATGCTATAAATGTCACAGAGTAAATTGATATTTAAATTTTGATTGACAAACCCACTCAATAGTTATTGGATCCTTATTTAGTTTCAATACCCTTATCCAATTTTTCCTACTCCCATTGCATAATTGGTGCCTTCATCACTTCCATTTTCCCATCCACTTACACCATCTTCATTCCTAGTTTTTCCTTCACCTCCGCCTCTTGTTTCCCCCATGCAAAAAGTTATTGCTCCTCCATAATAAGTTGAACCTACACCTATTATATTATCATCCTTTTGAAATTCATATTCATTGACTCCCTTGGTTTCTTTAATTACTAAATTATATACTTTATAAGGATATATCTATACTTCATGATGTAACATATAATTAGCAAGAAAAAACCCACATTCACACCAATAGAAATTGATTTCAAACATGTTGATAATTTGCTAAAAGGTCCTCCAAAAAATAGAAAGGTGAAGACTAATTTGAGGTTTATTATTTAGGTGCATAATGTGTGTGTGTGTTTTCTAACCTCTTGTATAAAATAATCAAGATGAGATGACTTTATTTGATTACAACATCAGCAGGATTGATCTTGGTGAATCCACTCCTAAAGTAAATATTCAAAATTTCAAGGTGATTTCAACTAATTTGATCTATATTATAGAATAACGTATGAAAATTCAATAATAATTGGATGAAAAATGTCTTCATCATACATCAAGCGAATTTTTAATATAGGTGAAATCTCCTAGAAAATGATCACTACACCTACATCAACATCTACCACAATATAGCTATGAAGCTCTAAATTTGAGATTGATAAAAAATTGATCACCAAAATTAGTAGGTATATAAATAATGGTAAAATAATAGATTCCTAGGTTGAATATATACTTCTTGATGGTTTGAAATTTCTTGTAGAGAATCTATGATCTTATCATTTTTAGTCAAGAGAAAATTGAAGAGGAAATTATAGCTACCAAGAAAGAAATTAGAATATGGAATGGAATAATTAAATACTTGAAATATATGGAAGATATGGATGATAATTCATGAGGGTATCCTTGATAAAGTTGAAGGCAACTATTCACACTTGTGGGCTCAATACGTGAATTGGAAAATTTGTGCTCTGAATGAATATTTAAAAGACTTGTAATGTCATGAAAAAGAATATGATTAATTGAAATAAGAGGTACGTGCAAACATTTTGGTCATTAATTGTGAAGTGTTATATGAATATGAATTGAAAACATATGCAATAATGGAATTGAAAGAACAGTGCTAGAAAATAGTGAAAGAAGAATTATTTGGAACAAAATCATTTAACAAATAACTTATGAGTAAAATGAACAGTATTATTTTTGAAACCAAATATCTCATTCAAAACTTCCCAAGAATTTTTGAAAAGATCAAATAAGCTACAATGCATCTTACGATTAGCTTACTTGTTTATCTAATACAATTGTTCTGCTAAGAGAAGGGATTGTCCAAATTATTCAGATGTTCATAATATACAAGATAAAATCATAACAAAAGGAGGAGTCTAATATAGTTAGAATAACTGAACAAGGTCCTAAGTAAAAATACTTATCTTTTTCATAATAACCAATAAAAGTCACTTTTTTTATTTCCAACTTTCTATTTTTTAGTTGAACTTTTTATAATCACATAAAAAGGTCATATTTACCTTTTTAAAGTTATAAAGGATAAAGTAAATATAAAATAGGAGTATTTTACCAAAAAGGTGGTTATTAAGTGTTTATGAGGTGGTTACTCCCTCATAAGATATAAATACAAGTTATGTTCATTTTAAAAAGACTTTTTAACAATAAAATATATTTTGGCAAAGATAGAAAACAAATATTATATTTTCAAACTATGAAGAAATCAATACAAGAAGGGTTTTTGTAGACTTTGTCCTCAAAATTTATTTAAATGAATAATTTTTGGATATGTTAATCTCTTTTATTCCTTTTATTTTTAATTTTGCTAAGTTATATTTTTAGATAGTTAATGCATATAAAAATTTTATTATGTAAATATTTCTGAATTTACATTTAAAAAAATTATCATTGTGAAACATTGGTGGGTTAAGAACATGATTTATGTTTTTTTCTAGAAGGAAATATAAAGTTTTTGTTTTTACCTTTTCCTATGGTTATTCAATATTTTTAGTGTATTATTATGCCCCTATGTCCAGAATATGTATTTCTTATCCCATTTTCATGATATAGGTTTCCTAAATTAAAATCTCCTTTTTTAGATTGTTCTAGTAAGTTTTTATGTTTGGATATCTAGAATCATAATTTATATTCCTTTTCCATTGTATGATTTTCTTAATTTTACTATATTCTCTTTACATTTCACTTTTATCACCTTTTCCTGCTTTCTATTTAAAAGTACAACCCAATAAAAAACACCATTTTTATTGTAAATAGTTTTATTTCCAATGATTTATTTATTTTCAATAAAGTTATATCTACATTATAATAGGAGGGGTACTTTGTCCCCCACATTTTTGACATAAATCCTCAATTTTCACCCTTGACAATTTTTTAGCTAACACATATATAACACTTCTCCCAAAAATGGATTTTCAAGGTTGTTTGGTCTCCTTTCATGAATTTGGATAATTTACCTGATTAGGTTTAAGGGAGGATTTAGGGAATGAAATTGAGGTAAAAACCTTGATTTGGTCTAAAGTGGCCTTTATGTCCCCCTTCCTTATGCTTAGTGGGTTTTAAAACCTAACCAAATCTTGGGGGAGGGCCTCCACATCCTCTTCCCTATGTTGGGACCGATTTAGTCATGAGGGCCTCATAGACCCCTTCCTATGGTATTTGGGGTTTAAATCATGGATAAGGTGATGTAAATCCTCACTAACTCCCCCCACCATTTGTAATTAGGCTTGAAGGCCCAATTGACCTTGTGGGGACTTATCAAGCCCTACCCCATAGTTGTCAAGTTTTTAAAAATAACTAGGATATAGGGAGTATTCCCCCCCCCCCACCCACCATTTATTTATTTTTTAATTAATTTTGTTTAAAATTAATTAATTTTGAAATTTAGGTTAGGTCTATGGACCCCCTCCATAATGCAATGTGGCATATTGAAGCCTGACTACATTTATGGGCCCATTTTTATATGGAATTTGAGAAAAAAATATGATTAATTCTAAAATTTATATGAAAATGGTTATTTGCTCATATATTTTTCCTCATAGGTTTATTTTCCATATTATCAATGGTGTTTTAAATCTAGTTTCACTAGATTTGAATTGTTGGTCTTGTATGAAGAAATTACAAATTTTAAATACACCAATTTTGTGACTTAATTTTTTGATAAAATGTCACATTTAATTATTTTAATTTATCTTATTTTATTTCATAAATTTGATTTTTTTAACATATTTTTTTATAATTGGACAAGGAGATTATACACTCACTCAAGGAGAATATTTTAAATTGAAGACAAAATGTGTTACCGAATTTTAATGGAGCAAGAGCACATCAAGAAGAGAGATTTTATCTTGGAAATATGCATTTGGAATATTATATTATTTCACTTTTCCTTTGTTAACATAATTTAATGTTTGATCTTGACCCTTGTATTTAATATTTTCACCCACCTCATGAGTGTTAGGCTTGTCTTCATCTAGACCAAGTGTTGATATAATACTTGCAATAAGACTAGAAGACAGTTGGAGGATTTCCTACAGAAATCATATTTTTATTTTTACTTAGGTTTTGTTGCTTTATCCTCCTCCAAACATGAACTATGCTTTTATGTTTCCAAAATTTATATTTAACTATTTATGATGAATTCCAACAAGTGTTTTATAGTAAATATGTGTCAAATTGAAAGGCTTTGAAGATTAAAGTTCATTATATGTGCATGTATATGGTGATTTTAGTCATATTTTATCCATAGCCAAAATATACTTAAACTTTTTCATCATCTTTTATTTATCATTTTGTGTATATTGGTCAAAATAAATATTCGTTTAATGGCATTTTATTAATCTATTGAATTGGATTTATGTACATCACAAAATAGGCTCATTTATTTCTTCTTTACCCTTATACATTATTCTTCTTTATAAATATGTTAGAGTAGATTTAGAATATATATAAAACTTGAAATCCATGTTTATAAGTTATATATTAATTATAAATTTATTCATTTATGTTTATGCACTATTCTATGCAATGCCATTAATGTATGTTGAATTAACAACATTTTCTATGTTAAATCCAAACTTACCATTTTTATAGAAATTTAATTACAGTAGTTGTTCATTGTTGTGTATTTAAACCTCACATCAATGGATCTAGAATTATTACTCAATTTTTTATGCTTAGCTCAAAATTACCCTTGAAATATAATAGTTTCACATCAACCAACTAGGTTGTCTAGTAAGCCAATAAATAGTGATATAGACCTTTGGGAGAATTTATCTCCTTTCAAGAAAGGTTAGGTGGTTTTCCACCCTACCTGAGTTGGTGTGAAAATGACCCATCAAGAAAAATATATTTTTTTTAAAAATGGATATGTAATTTATCATTTATATGATAAATAACATCAATCAATCATGTGTACTAGAAAATCATTTCATGCATAGGTCGTGGTTTTATATTTTTGTATTTTATGATTTTTTTAAATTATTTGAATTTTTTAATCATAAAACATGTTCCTAATAAACTATGATCCCATCAATGGGATTTTCATGTGTGGTTCTTTGATCAGTCAATGCAAATATCTCACATTGTGGATGAAGCATAACACACACATCATTATTTGAATCAAATAAATGATTATTCACTTTAAAATATCCAACATCATCATCATAATCAACATAATCCTATAAATGATGCATAAATATATTAACAATGGCAACCTATGGACTTATTTGTATGTTAGGATAATGTGGCATTGTTCATTATGGAACATATGCACAAGCTTTCTATAAATGTTTTTAAGATGTTATATACTAGGTAACATTTGTGGAACTCAAATAAATCACTAATGTAATAGATGTTAGAGAATTGGACTTTGACTGAGATCAATTACATATATTTATTTTCTTTGGTAGGATGAACATGTATAATTTGTACAATATACTAGTATGGTACTGGTAGATTAAATGTATCCAACTAAATGGATTACTCATATATGATACCTTAAACCATAACCTCTTAGTAATTGTATATCTAATTTAAGCACTGATATTCCAAGGATGGGATTGTATGTATATTATGTACCCTTATACATCCTAATAAGATTTTGAATTCCCCACTATTGGAAAAACTAACAACAAAGTAGTGATAGTTGAGGCCCTACTATAAGTGGTAACACAATACCCCTAAAATATTTTTGTCATTTTCCATTGAATCCTTTTACTGTAATAATTCTACAAATAAAATATTTGTGTGTATCCAGGACTATTGAGTAATGTCATAGTGCATATGTTTTCACTTGACCTATTATCCACCATAACATTGTGTATAGGATGTGATTTAATGAAATCACTTATAAACAAAGGTGAATTGGTGGAATCATCATCAATAATATCATGGTAATCTAATGTGATTTTAGGTTGTTATACTTATTTATTATTAATTTTACCAATAATACCATCTATAGGATGAGCCTCCTTAGTTATATAAGCATAATAATCTTGAGGAGGATGTGCATTATAAGCCATATGTACCTCAAGATTAACATTGGTTTCTTGTGTTGCATGTTTTGTAAATGGATCTAAAAATATTTTAAGATTAACATTAGGTTGTAGAACCAATTTTTTATTAGGTTTATTTCAATAATTGATCTCAATAATTCTTAAATAAAAGTTTATATATTTTTTTGCAAACCATAACATCTATTATTTGAATTTCATGTGCATCTATGCCAATAAAAATATGTTTAGATATAAAACCCATTAGGTTGTGCCTTTTTCATATCAACCTCCATTATTAGAGGGAGATATATGAGATTACAATCAAATATTTGTTTAACACCTTATTAAGAGGTTCTAATAATCATCTAAATTATCTCCTTTGAGAAGCCAAAAGTACAAGTTGATTAATAACCTGTGAAACTACATTAACCATTATTTTAGCTTCATTGTTAGTATCATTAGCATTGGAATTAGAATTTTGTTTAGTTTTAAACTTTTTATTATAATATTTTTGAGTTTTGTTCCCATATTTTAGCTTATTCATTGTATTTATCTTAACATCGCAATCTTTAACCATATGATACATGTCACTAAAATATTATAATAATATGAACATAATAGACTCATGGATACGTGAAAGTAAATTTTGCTTAAATATATAATGTAACTCATTATTAGCCATAGGATTTTACATGTTTGAAAGCATAATATTATATTGAAGAACATAGTCACTAATGGGCTCATTAGGTCCTTGATTGAGTTTTTAAATTTAAGCATAGGATATATTCTCACTAATATTGATATAAATTTGAGTTAGGAATTGGCCAAAAAAAGGATTAAAAGCATGTACCAATTGGAAATTAAGGTCATAAAACTATCAAAAGGCATAATCCTTAATTCTCCTAAGAAAATATGTGTTAGCACCTTATCATTAGATTAATCATTTAATCATGCTATATGAAATTATCTAATATGTTTTGAGTCACATTTACCATTATACATAATGAATCTTATAGGTAAAGGATAATTTGAAATATTTGGGGCCAAAGGGTTGTTTAATAATTCTTAAGAATTTATAAAATGACCCACTCTATAAGAACTTTGTTTCAATTGAGAAACATTGGCTTGAATATCAGCAAGAGTTTTAATAATATATTGATTGGTTTGCATAGGATATTGATTAAATATATATGATATCACATGAGTATCAAGCTTAAAAATTACAAAATTATGTTTTATATGGATAACCCTATAATTTTAAGGATTAACTTATGTTCCCCCCACACTAAGTGTATGAATCTCTTATGTAGCCATAGGTGTGGACACATGAATAGTAGTATTAGGATAATGGTCTCAAAATGTATTATATAATATAGGCCTATAAAAGGTGTATTAATATTATTAAATATTTAAAAAAATCATTACAATAATTTCCTTACTAAGATTTTTGTTTTTATCTCTAACTACATGTAACAATACATCAATCATATGTGGATTTATTTTAAGATAATAAATAAGTTCATGTTGATCTATATCATCAAAAAAATCATGAAATTTAGTATAATCATTTCCTTTATGAGCATAAAAATTAAATGTATCTTCCATAATGATTAAAATTTAATAAGGGAAAATCAAACATCAGAACTGAAATTCAAAACTTAATGTAAGATAAATATAAAACCCTAATGTAATAAACATAATGGTTTGTGTTCTCAAATAGATTATTGGATTCACCAAAAAAATTTCTTATTTTATGATTAATGTGATCTAAATTAAGTATAACTATGAATAATCAAATTATGTAAAAAATGGAAATCATAATACAACTCTAAATTTAAAAGGGTAGATTGATATTACATGTAGATAATTAGACATTAAAAAATAAGTATGGAAGAGAGGTACATGTATTATATTTATACTTATTTACTCATTATGTTCATCACTATCTCTAAAAATGCTTTGCATCTAATATGTAACTACTAAAATTATGAAACATGCATTAAACCTTGAGAAAATTTTGTCATAGAAACTGAGACCCTTGTAGTAATTAGGGTTATTCAATCCTTATAGGTAATCTCATTATTGACTATATAGGTTTGTGACACCTGAGACCCCTATGCTTTCACCTATATACCTTATGTGTGAATTTTCCTTTAATCCTATGCAATGATCCTTATTTTATTTCTATTTCCTTTTAAACCCTAAAACACTTTTGACCACAATATGACCCTTAAAAAATGGGTTAATATGTTGGTTTAGATAGACCCAACTACTCCCTAATAATTGATTTAGTTTTGCCTACATTTTAATACTGAAAATGGGGCTCAAATGACACATGGTTATCCCACATAAGTTTGTGTGCATGCACCAACATGACAAATATATAATTAAATGCAATATTTGGATTTTCAAATATGTAGGCCTTTGTGATAATGTCTCAAGAGAGTTATAATTGATTTCTCAAGTTTGTTAAGACTCATCAAGGTAGTGGCTACATTAGTATAACCTTATGAATTATTTGTATTTATAGCTAAATCTTTGATATTTTACATTATGATTGAATCATGAAATAGCCATTAATGTGTTTTTAAACACTATTGGTAGATGTAGACACTTGTGTCAAAATGAAACTATCTAATTATTATTGGCACTATCCTAGGAGTGAAAATAAGTGATTTTACATATGGTGATAGACTGTGTAAGATTATAGTAGGTTATTACATATACAAAGGTGATCCTGAATGTGTGTCTATTAAATTGGGTTTACCAAGATGATAAGTTGGTAGATAAATATAGAGAAAGTGTGCACAAGAGTCAAATATGCACACAATGTCTAAGAATGTCAAAATATGTCAATTTCAATGTTGTAAAGTGTCTAATACCAAATTTAGGTGTATATATATCCCAAAAATAATTCCTATATTATTTCAAGTTTTTAATGTTATCTTTGTATCTACTTCTTACTTGGAAAACCACATACTTATAATCACCCCAAACCTTCAAACATTTTCTAATTTTTTTTCACTAGTATTAAAACCAAAAAAAATCCTCATATTTAACCACACCATTGGTGTAATGAAAATATAATTTATTATAAAACTTGTAATTTTGTCCATAAGGGGACCATAACACAACACTAACACTCAAACTAATTTTATAGCATGATCAAGAAAATTTCATGTTCCATATTTAATTGGTTTATTTATTAAGCACTCTAGGGTAAATATATGGGTCAAATAAATTTTATAAAAACATAATAATCCCCAAAAAAAATCTCCATGTTATCCTTAAAATATAATACTCCACTCAATGCCCTTTCTACTTATTTTATCAAATGTAATATCTTATTCTCTCTATAAAGTTTCACATTCTAATCGTCTTAAGATATAGTAGCATAAGACATGTCCATTTAGATTTGTCCTCTAATATATGTATCCTCATTTATAGAAATAAGAAACCCCATATTTGATGGAATTTAACCATATAAATATCAATCATTAAATACTTCCCAAGTTATATAATAAGATGGTCTACTATTTTATTCATGTATTATATGTGTGGGCCAAAAATAATCTTCAATATAAGGATAATATAAAATAATAAATGGTATAAAACCATTATAGATATAACACACATAAAAAATTCATGCCCATGGTGGCTATATAAAATGATCATGAGCATAGGATATTGTAATGGATCTAAAATGGGAATCTAGACAAACAATAATAAGTATATATCCTAACAAGATCCAAGATGTTATTAGATGGTAAGAAAGAGTTATAGTTAACCAAGGTTTAATTATATGTTAATAATGATATATCTAATATAAGTGTGCCATTATTTTTTAATCATGAGTTATACATAAATATAAAATAACTAACAAACATGTATAAATATAAACATGGATAGATATAAAATGAACAAATACAATATACCGACTAAAATATTAAAAAAATAATTTAGGGTTAGGGATAATCTCTTTGGGTTAAATTTTTAGTGTGTTAGTCACCCATTGACTTGTAGCACTTTGTGATAGATGGTCGTAGGTGAAATCAAGGTGTATACAAGAGGACCTAAGTAAAACCAAGTTGGAGAATCTAGATACTAAGTGTAACTTATTGGTTTAGTTCATATCCTTGATATCTTTAAAGACATTGAACTAACTTATCTTCCTTTAGTGTAATCTTATTAGATGTAATTCATCTTCATATTCCTAATTTTGAATTGTGTATGTGAGCAGAGTTGATTATATTTTTATATATTGATAAATTTCAAATGTGAAGCCTATAAATATGGATCCAAACCTTAAAATTAAAAAATAAAACCTAACCAACATCATTAATCAAAATAATGGTGTACAAAATGTTTTAGATAGAAAAACTACATCATCAGCTTGGCTTATGAAATTATTAAGATCAATGTAATTACCAAAGTTCATAAATTAGGTAAATGTCCTTTGATAAAGGCACATAAAGGGAAAAAAAGATTAGAAGGGAGAATGAGAACTTTGGAGGATAATCTAATTTTATTTCATGGTGCTATGAGGGGTGGTAATAAGAATGGTGTTTCATGACATGATTTATCATAAAATTCCACAAGCCCATCCACCCCAATCCTAGTGTAATCCTTAATACATACACTCAAAATTATTAAAGTGTTGATGAGCCCTAAGAGAAAAAAATGTCATTAATAAAAAATAAGGTGTATAATATGGCCCACTCAAAGCTCATCATGTGTCATAGTAGTGTAATATAAGATGGTTCTTTGAGAAAATAACATGGTGCCAAAAACATTATAATCAAGTATTGTAATAATTGGTTTTCAATATGATATTAATGAAAGTAAATAGATAATCATGTATACCTTCATTTACATGGCTATTTGTAGGATACATACCATTGTTGATTAGTGTTGCTAGGTTAGTTCCAATGAATACATGAAAAATTGGTCCTAAAATGGGTCTGATAGCCCTATAAAATAATTAATTTTCTACTTTAAAAAAAAAAACATAATACCATAAAATTCCTTTCAATGCTAGGATTCTAGCACTTCTCTAGGTTCGTTGAGGGGAGCTAAGTTATAAATATATGGATATTTTATGAAAATAAAAAGATAATTTTTAAAATTTTACTTTTTGATTAAGAGTATATAAATCTAAAACATGATCCTTTATTATTTATATTACAATTTGAGAATTAGATATATTTGAGATCTATGAAAATCATTTATGGTGCAAAGTGAGATGATGGCAAAAGGGCACATAGGTGGAAGTTGATCACCATTAGGGATAGTCATATTAATCATATAAGTAGGTTTTTTTTATTAAATATGGGGTGGATATATAGGTTATATTATTAAAATATACATTGGTGAAATCCACCTAGTGTAATTTTTTGTAAATGCCATCAAGACGTATGGAATCAAGAGGAAGGTAATGATTTTGCATTAGATTAGTGTCTCAATAAAAGTTATCTTTTTAGTAGAAATAAATGTGGTCCAACACATGAATAATATCATTTTCCTAACTGATTATGTTATGTAAGAAATAAATTGAAACATTTCAATGAAGTTTTGTTATATGGTTGATGTATATATATATATATATATATATATATATATAAAGGTATAAGGAATTTAATTAGACTAGGTAATTCAATTAAACTTAGACAAAGGTCGATAATGCTAAGTTATATTTATCAATAAAGTATGAATTTAATATATATTTCATGTCTTATGAATTTTATAACGAATACATGGATAGTTATGTATTTTCTACAATATCAATGTAGTTGAAATACACAATTATGTTTAGTTTTTAGCTTGCTTTTATTTTACATGATTCTTGTCTAACATGAGACTGATTTGGTACTATTTTTTAATTTTTATAAGAATATAAATGATTTTATTTTTATTAAATGATATATTCATCATGGTTTCATGATTTATTGGCTAGACTATCAAATATAGATAGGGCTCGATTGATTAATTTGGGATTCGGTGGAATTATGTATATTTGATTAGTTTTATTAGATGGCTATCTCTTTCTTATTGCATGGAATTCTAGGATATTCATACTAATAATTTAGGAGGATGATTTATTTGTATATAATGGTGGTGTCCTTTGATTTACATGATGTACATGTTATACTGAGGCTCACTATTGATGGTACAATGATGGTTTTTACATTATAGATATAGATGTAGAGCAGAGGGTGTTTTCTTGATGTACCACAAGGGAAGGATACCACCACTCATAATTATACATTGTGTGATTAAAATAAGTTTATGTTTCACCTATTCTAGACATACAAAAGGAGATTAGTTAATTCATAGTAACATAATTATTGTGTCAAAATTTAGATGGGTTTGCACCATTTTTCTATAGTGATGTATCAAGTTGCATCAGAGTAGGGCACAATATATAACGTGGGTGATTATATTTGGATGTAGATTTCATATAAAATTTATAACATCATGGCATGAGAGAACCTAGTTATTGGTTTAATGATAATATTTTTTATGTGTATGTATGATTCATTTTATATATACATGTTAAGAGGGACATCAATATATGTGGAAGGACACTTTCCCTAATTTGGGTTTGGGATCATGGATCAATGGTTAAATCATAGAGTAGTTATTTGATATTGGAAAATTTGATAAGGTGGGATATACTATAGACCCCTTATATATTTATATTGGATACATGTCCAACTTGAACATCTATAGTTAGAGCTTACGTCTTGACCAAGATAACACAACACTTTTCCTAGTGGATGGAGCCACATTATTATGATCATTATTGAATATAATTTAAACTACCACACATAAAATTACCTATAAAATTTTCCCAAGTATATGTAAATATACGATAGAGAGATGTGAAGGGCAAGAGGAGATGGGTCATGATTACACGTCCAAGTTTGGAGATCTTAGTGAGATCCTCAACTTCAGGGGAGGAGGTAGAGACATAGACTAAATGTATTAGTAATGGTATATGTTAGGTGCTTTATTGGGTAGTAATTTTTTTAAAGAGTCCAAGATAAGACAATCTAATGGTATGTGGTTGTCTTAGCTAAGAAGGGGGAAAAAAGGGGGAACCTTATTTTTTATGATGGGAGTAGAGATTGAGGAATCCAGATCAAGGATAATTAAGACCTATGGGCCTTTATATCACAAATATTTTAGCCATAGATCCAAATCAATGATCCCATTAGATCAGATAGAGACCCTAATTTTTATCATAGTATATGGGAGTTGATCTTAACGTAAAATGAGTAAAGGAGGAAGACATAGTTCATGGACACTATTTTAATGGAGATTCATCATGATAAGCCATAATATATAGGTAATAGTGTGTTATTATCACTACATTTCATATACTTAGAGATATACATGCTTGTAGAGTATTGATGTAGATGATTTAATTTGATATATAAAGTGACTAATGTTAGTTTTTGTGTTTATTTTTTTTAAATATGAAAATTGAGTGGTGCTTGTGGATGAACACCACACCTCATTAGATACTCAATAGTGTGCTACCACATAATGACATTGTAATTATGTAGGATCAAGTGTCACTATCATCTAGCATATATGTGGAAGATGATAGGCTCTTGAAAAAGGTTGCTTGGTCACTAAAGAGGTATAAGAAAGATTCAAGTTATAGTGTTTTAAAATTTAATAGAGATGAACATGTCTTTATGAGGTAGCAAGAACACATATGATCAACATGAATTTTGGGATTAATATATAACATGAAACTAGTGCACAAATTTTAGAATTAGAGATGGTGTTGGGTATGGTACATAGATAGCAATGCTTATGATCTAGATAAAAATATTAGACTCTATCTCTTAGAGAGGTTTCATCCTAATATAGTATATCCCCTCACCCTAGTAGGTGTTCAAGAATCATATGATATTGTATAGATAGTATTATTTTGACTCATATGTATAAGGCATCATGTTGTGTGTGTGTGTGTGTGTGTGTGTGTGTGTGTGTGTGTGTGTGTGTGTGTGTGTGTGTGTGTGTGTGTGTGTGTGTGTGTGTGTGTGTGTGTGTGTGTGTGTGTGTGTGTGTGTGTGTGTGTGTGTGTGTGTGTGTGTGTGTGTGTGTGTGTGTGTGTGTGTGTGTGAATTTGGGTTTTAATGGCTCTTTACATGTGAATATTATTATTTTTGGTGTGATCATATTTGATGCTGTATCATGCTAGCATGATTTTTTAGGCTATATGTTTCAATATTACATTGAAAAATGTAAGCATTTGTATGTCCTAAAAGGAAATAACTACTAATAAATTTTAAAATGATAAAAATTATAAACCCATAACATTTATAAATGAATTAAAATGTCTAATTATTTTAGCCTACAATTCAAAGATAAAAATGGGATCTCTAATAAATGTAGGACTACTCTTTGTGGATAACCTCTCTAGAGCCAACTAGTTTTGTTTCCTAATATAATGTTAATCTACCTAAACTAACAACATTAAATAAAAATATTAGTGGGAAATGGAAAATAGAAACATGATGTAAAATGGTGGTGATGCACTCCAATAATAAATAGGTTGATTCCCTATCTTTATAAATATGGAGCTAATATTATGCAAGAAAGGAAGTGAGATAAAAGTTAATAAATCAAGTGTAAGAGGAAAGTTAAAACCTATATACAAGCATAGAACTGTATTAGAAAGGCAATATTCAGTGGATATATAAACATGAGCCATAATAAATATGCATTATATTTTAATAATTTGGTTCATATTAATCTTACAGAGAAAACTACTAGAGGCTTAGACATGAATTATGGGAATTCATGGACTTGGCAAGTCTAAGAAATCAATTCTTTTCTCAAATAATAAAATTATATATATAGAATATGAGAGGAGGAATAAAAAATAAAATCTCATCTTCTCACTCCCAAAAGTAGATTAGGATTTGATTTAAAAACTTTCATTTTGGTTACTGGATGTCTAGCTCTGTAATTTTTTGTGGTTGATGTGAATTTTCATATTTTTATGATGCCCATGTTTCTCATTGCCTCCTTACATAATTTTCTTACTTTATCTTTGAATTTATCCACTTATATATTATTAAAATAAGAGGAATTTTTCCTTTTGGATATTTAAATAGATATTTTAGGTGAGGATTTTTACTACTTGTAGTTTCTTTTCTTTTTAGCTAGCTTCACCTTTTTAGTATATAGGTGTTTTAACCTTTTAGGATTTAACAAGTAAATATCCTATGTTTGTTAAAGAGTAAATCAGGGTAATAATATATAATAAATATATCCACTAATTTTTTATATAATTGACCAAATTTGACCTTTCTAAAAATAGTAATAAATAGTTCAAGTAAGAACTTAGCTAGAAAACAACTAAGATAGATGATTTGGAGGCTAGAAACTAAGGTATAAACTAGTCTAAGTGTTGAAAATAGGATCTTAGTGTTATAATATTTTCTATATAGTAGTACCCTATTTAGATAGTAGAACCATTATTGGAAATGTGGTTTTAGTGTCCCTATCTTAGTGGTAGTGTCCTTTCTACAAGACTATCCCAAGCTTTTGGGTGTACATGTGTCTGGATATCTGAGGTCTATTCATACACAATTTTTTTTTGAAACCTTGTGTATTGACTATTATTACTGATTTTATGAAAAAACCCTAATCCTCCATGTTTTTAGGGAATATAATTGATATGAGCTAAAAAATTTGTTTGTTAGTGGGGTAGGTTAGACATCCTCAACACCCTGTTGTGATGAGAGTTGCCTACATACCAATAATCCAAGGAAGGATAATCCCAATGTATTTATACCCAAATAAATGTTGGTGTAAGTTCAAATTAATCTAGTATGATAGTCAAACTAAGTGCCTTGAATGTGATTGAGATTGGAAATCTAGGTAATCTGAGCTTAAGACTATTATAGATGGTAGTATGGAGAAGTTGGGTAGAGTAAGGATTGATAACCTTAATTGTGCATAACTTATTCTAATTTTGACTATTTATTTTGCATCTTATTTCCATATAGTGGTTAGAGGGATAAAATTCATGAATGTATATCATTATGATTTAGATTTGAAAAGAGGGTGCTAAAAGATGTCTATGTCAACCCTAAGAGGTTTTAGATTTGAAAAAATGTCTATTTATGAAAAATAGAGGAAAAGGACGTTATCATCATTATTGGGACACTAGAACCATGTGGTGATATTGTCCTTATTATGGATCTAATGTCTAAGTGGCATAACACTATGAACAAAGGGCCAGGATTAATAAATGAGGGTTTAGGACTAGTTTAGGTATGGCTAGGGAAGCCTTTGGCCTACACGAAGGCTAGATAAATGTGATAATAGGATCTAGGATAGGGATAGGGATAAGCTATGGAAAGGTAGTATAAATTAACACTCTTAATACTCAAATAATACTTTTAATTGATTACAATTCCCTCACCTCCTTTATTCTAAAATTGTAGTAAAGTGAAATGACTAAGATAAAGGAAAAAGAAGCGTACTTGGACATACCTAAGAGGTGAAGCCCATGAAGCTAGGTCTGACTATGTGAATCTAGGTTTGATTATGTGAAAAATGCTCCAATTTGTGTCTTACAAGTGAAACATGCATAATTTAGTCCTTACTTAAGATATTTCAAAATCAAAGACTAAACTGAGTAAAAAACTAAAATTAAGTAAAGACATAGGAGAGAGGGAAGGAATGAATACACCTCACTGGGTACATGAACCAATGCATAAACCTAGTGATAACCTATGTGTGTGCATGTATATAGTAATCAATCAATGAATCACTTGGATTATGCTCATGGTTTACTTAAGCCTCATGTATCAATGGCTCAAGAACTCAATCTAATTTTAATTCCATCTTTGTCCACCCTTGTTTGGTTGATCATGATCTATGAATGGTTTAGATTGGATTGATGGTGTGTCTAACCCTCTCTCATGTAAGTGGCTTGATAAATCAAGTAGATTATGACTCCATAATTTCTCACCCATGTGTAGTAGATGCATCTAAAACTAAAACCATGTGATATAACTAGAAATGTTAAATTAGGTATGCTAGCTCTATAGCCACTTGGGTATATTAGCCAGCTTTGGGCCACTCAAGAATGAAACTACTATAGATGGAGTAAGCCATGAAACTAGTGTGTAACCTGTAATATGATGCCATATGTATATAACATATATAATGACATTTAATTTTTCATTCCATATAATCAAAGGATGTGTAAGTGAACAAATGAAAATAGTGTGCCATGCACATGCCCCCAAATTTGACATCTGAGCATATGGATTTTGGACTATGTTATAATAATCTATATATATGTATATGAATTGAATATAGAAATGATAATTCCATGCATGATGATCCCAATATAATCAAATTGGTATGAATATAAGTCAAACTACTATGGGTCTAAGAAAAAATGATAAATCTATAACTAAACTTGTGTAAAATTATATTTTACCTATTGTAATTTTCTAGTCAATATAGGTTTTTCTAAAATTAAGGCTACTAGATAGTATCACCATGTCTTGGAAATTAGCATCATTATTAGAAATGTTTTTCTACTATCCTTATACTCTGATTTCTATGCAATTGTGTTGATCTTTGTGTCATTATTTTCCCACTATGCTTACCTAGGTTTGATTTATATAATCTAAGCATATGTGTTAAAAAATGTACCATGAGTACATTATATGAGCCTAATTTATATGAGAAACCCCTATGAATTTACCTTATTTTGAGGTGAGTTTTTAAACCTTTGCAAAAAACTATCCTTAAAATAAAAATGCTCTGCAATATGTGTGTTAGATGTAGCATATGTGATAGTTGTGTAATAATCCAATATAATTTTCCTACATAACATCAAAATGTAAGATAATATAAGCATAAATTTTTAATATATATGTATTCCATGTATAGCATTCATAAGGGTATCAAGACAGATATAATAATGTATGTAACAATAAATTGGAGTAAAAACTGAGTAGTTACCTAGGGGATGGGGCATGATGTCCATCATGGCACCCAAGTGGGAAGGGGAGATACATGAGTTCCATCATGGAATCTAAAATTGGAGTGTGTAAAAAATAAGAGACAAGTTTCATAGATATGATGCATACAAGAAAGCATACATACAACACACATAAAGCATGTAAAGTAGGCCAAGGGGCCATAATACAAGGGACATGGGAACATGTCACTAAATATAAGAACTTAAGACATACAAGGATAGGTTAAAATGTCCACATATCAAGCAACAAGCAATTTGGATTAGAGTCACATATAATTACATTTTCAAATATCCTCATACACAATCAAGAAAAGTAGACACAAGGATATGGGTACATGTTCAAATCATACATACTTTGAATAGAAGTAGCATAGAGATAAAGAGCAATGGTATATTAAAATGACCATAAATATAAGAAAAATAAAAATACAATCAAATCTAAACTAAGAAATATATAAACGAAAGTATGCATGAATTTATAATATAAATGTGTAAGAGCCAAGATGTACATATACTTATTATAAAGTAGTAATAGCTAGAAAAAAATATGAGTAAGTGTTACATGATCAATATCAAGATATAAAAATTATAAATTTTTGATGTAGAGTATATAAACATATAACTTGGTAATCAAAATGTGTATAGCATGCCCCCAAATGGGTGAATGTTATAAATGAGGAACCCGTGTATCTATGTATATACCTAAAATGGGTAGATAATAGCCTATCTAGATTGGTGTAGTGGACTTGAGTCTTATATTAATATTCAAGCACTCAAAAAGAACAAGTGAATATTATATCTATGATAAAATTGACTATACTAAGATATCTAGCATATGTAGTGTTTAGAAAATATAAGAGATGTAAACATGGAAATGCATACAA
Organism: Torreya grandis; assembly: GCA_037957365.1. Taxonomy (NCBI): domain Eukaryota; kingdom Viridiplantae; phylum Streptophyta; class Pinopsida; order Cupressales; family Taxaceae; genus Torreya; species Torreya grandis. The sequence goes on from JARHVA010004293.1 coordinate 591,954, forward strand.
TCTATAATTTTATGTTTTATGAGTAATTATTTGAATATTTTTGTGTTTTTGACATATTATATTATTTTTTATTTTTTTAAAATAATATATTTACAAACAACATGAATTTGAAACTAAATATAAGGAACAAGAGAGAAGGAAAATATGTACAAGGAGCGAGGAATAATACTAATCAATGAGTCTCTTGGGAGACTCACTATTAATGTGACCTATGTAAAATAAAGGAACTATGATCATGTGTGTTACATGAAAGGGTAACTATGGTCATAAAATATGTTGTACTAAGTGATCTATATTTGTCCCTAACTATGAAGTAATGCTAGGAATCTATGACACTGACTGTGGTGTCATGTGAACTTTAGGGGTCTTAGGGACCCATATAGTAGAAGAGGTTATAGGTGGCATATGTGACCTATGATATGAACCCTAAGAACTCAATAATATTGATCTTATAAGAAAGTGAGGAGAGGGCAGGTCTCTAAAAATTTTAATATATCTCTGATGTGGGGGTGTTTTTAATAATGGTCTCTATGGGAGAGTATGTGTACATGGAAACACTTTAAGAGTATACTTTGACTACATTGGTGACACTAATGAGCTATATAGCATATTGATATGATTTTTTGTCAAATTTATAATTGGTCATTTTGTTATACCTAGTAACTATGATGTAATTGTTAATTATGTTATAACTAGTAATTATGTTATACCTGGTAACTATGATGTAACTTCCTTGGGATAAGTAGAGGATACTTATATGAAAGACCCTCAATTATGACCACCTAATTTACATGTATAATATTTTAGGGATCTATTCATTATGGATGGCATGGCTTATATATGTTGTATCCATGGCCTACCCAATAACATGTCAAATATGCTTTCACTAGGTACTATTAGGAATCTAGTGGTCACATGTGTTGGTCCAACCTATAGTGGAAGTATCATCTCCTTGATAGAGATCTAAACATTACCACTAAAACCACTGATAATTATATTTTAAAGAGATATATCTTTCTTTGAATACCCTAAATTTTATATAAGTGTGATAGTTTGCATACTAATACTTGACCCATTGTCAATCATAACACTATATATAGGATGATGATCTATGTAAGGTCATTCAAAGAGTGCATAAGAATCCAAATCATCATCAACAATATCCTAATCTAAAAAAATTATGAGTGGTCTAGTTGAAACTATAGTGTAATACACACCAATAATATTTTATAGTGGGTATATCTCCTTTAAATTAGTGTAATATGATGTTGGTGGTGGATGTGCTTGATACGTGTAGTGAACACCTAAAGTGATTCATGCCTCATTTGTTTTATTCTTTGGAATGAATATGAGAATAATTTAAATGGCTTATATTTCATTTATTTTACTTTGGGTGCCTCTGTGGGTGTGACCACATTAATAATCTTAGCCTTAATTAAATCTTGTATCTTATGTTTTAGGCTGATGCATCTATTTATTATATTGCCTGGTGCCATGTGATATTTGTAAAATCCATTGGAATCATAGTTATTTTTAAGGGTTCATGTTATATTAACCTATTTTATGGGAGGGAGAGATATGACATTGCATTTTAAGAGCTATTGTAAAACATGTGTTGGTGATTCTGGAAGGTTGGTGAAAACTCTACATGGAGGAGCTGACAAAACTAGGTGAAGAGATGGATTTGAATTTGTGTTAATTATGGCCTTTTGATCAATATTATTTTTATTGGCCCTTAATTTATATGGAGGCTTAATATAACTCTTATAAATTAATTTCTATCTAATTATATATTTTAGTTTACCCATGTAGAGAAGCTTGACTTCGTTTTCTTTCACTGTGTGGCATAAATCTATGAATGTTAGAAACCTATTAACAAGATATATTCATGTAATGTTGGTAGAATGATCTATTTGAAGATTCCCTAAATCTCTTTTTATTCCATGGGGATAGCTAACTTGGCCAATATAGTCTTATATCATAAGATGTGTTCTATAGTAAGATCATTTTATTTTTGTTTCAATTGTACAACTTGAGCATATGAGATCTTATAACTAATGTTTATGGAGAAGTGTGTTAAAATCATGTTTTCCAAAGGATTGAATGGGGTGATAGACTGATTTGGTAGATCATAAAACCACTTTAAGGTGTAACCCTTTAAACTGTGTGGGAATAACTTAGTGAGGAGCTACTAATTGGACATGTAGTCAAAACATGCTACACGAAAAGCTCAAATATGGTGCTCTGGGTCACCCTTACCATCATACAGTGTAATCTTGGGTGCCATGAATTTAGATGTCAAAGGAGTTTCTATTATCTAATGTGACAAAGGTGTATGTAAAAAACATGAGAATTTAAGGCATGTGATGGCATATTTGTTCATTTTGTGTTGAAAGATATTTACCGATAAAAACAAAGTAAGGTCATATAATGATGGCATTCTAGTAATTTACCATGAGACAGGAATTTTTATTTATTTTATAGGAAAAATAAATATAGTGTTAAAATGATCCATAAACCAAAATTTTAAACAAAGTAAGACCAGAAGTCATGAAACAAAGCCTCACGAGTAGCCTGGAAAAAAACTAATAGTAAAATAAACAAAAAATACCAATAGGAAAGTAAAAAAACTACAATAATATACAAAAATAACCCTAAGACTAATATTATACCTCATTTGAGGAGTAATTTACCTTTGAAATGGATCATTCATTTTTCTTATTCTTCTCCAACAACAAATTCTGAGTGGTACTTCCCCAAGTACATTTGGAAGGGCCTTCTAGGGTAGTTTATCTTACCTTCAGCTGAGGAATTTAGATTCTTCTTTTTTCCTTTAGGGAAGTATAAATGTCTTCTAAAAGATCCTACCCCATTCCATTATTCCCATCTTTATCTGATTATGAAACATTATTTTCTTTTTCCCCATATAACTCATGATTTATATTATGAGTTTACACCTTCAATTCATTCTAGTATTTTATAAGTGATAAAAATTCCATCCCAATGCCTTTTAATTTATCCAGGAAAATACCCAATTTCCTTATCTTCTCAAAGTTATTGTTTTCCAAGCTGTTAAGATCCCTACTTCTAGGATTAACCATACCTTTTGGTAGAGATATCAAGGTTTTACATTTTTTACTCGAGAGGCTAGGGGGAACATAGAAGGGCATTTATGAGGAGTGTAAAAGGGTGGGTAGGATAGGGTATGTGTTATGAAGCCTTTATCATTTCTTGGTAGTCCATGATCTTCTTCAAAAGGGTCATCAACTAGGGAATTCTTAGGAGGGGTGTCTTCAATAGTAGTATCTTTAGTAAGGTAACCTTCAACCAAGGGAATGGATTTTTTACATGATGTTCCACTTTGATGGACTAATAGGAGGATCAGGCCATGGTGAATTATATTTTTTGTCACTCACCTATAAATTAAGGGTAGTGGCTTTGAGGGATTTAAGCAGATAATATGGAAAGCTAATTCTATAACCCTAGAAATGGTTAAGTAAAAAGTGATGTGAAAATATCATAGTATATTTCCCTTCCAAGGTTAGATATTTTATACTTGTAAACATAACTATATCCATAGACAAGGAAGATCTTATTTGGGAAAACCCTTTTTATCAATCTTCAGCATAAAATCTATTCTAAAATTTTTTTGTATTAAATCCAACTTTCAACTTTTATCTTTGTAGGCTTTTGTACCTTCCCATGGCATACTCGTGGATTCATTAATACTTTGTTTGGACATTATGATTTTCATCCCCCTCAATCTCATGGTTTTTTCATTCCATCTACGAAATAATTCCTTAAAAATGATCTCATCCTAGCCTTTTAACCTCACCATATATTATGTAAGGCATCATTTGCTCAAGTTCTTCCATATTTTCTTATTCCCCTTATTATTGATGTAGGACACCAATTCCATATGATCATGGTCAACAACCATTTGAGACTCATTATTTTTTCTCCTTCTCTAAGTAGTGTGAAGGTTAAATTTGTAATAATACTTCAATGATCAAATTTGAAGGTAGTGATTAATGTTGTGGGTGTAGGATCTAAAATTCTTGATTTACCAATTATGAAACTATGGGTGGGGGTGAAATTATGAATAGCTTGAGATGAAGTTACCACATGTGAACTATACATTTTGTATTTAAGGCTTGTCTGTATCATCATTTGTGAATATTTTTCAAATTTGGTTTAGGATTAAGTTAGAATTATCTCATATGGCTATTCATTCACTTCTAACCCCAAAATTGGTAAGATAGTTAGTGGTAGTGTTACCCTCATGAAAGATATGGGTAATGGAAAACTCCTAAAAGGTGGATATAATGCTTCAAGAATTATCAATAATATATTCAATAGTGTGGGATGGGGTGATTTTTAAATTTTATTTTAAATATATTTTGAAATTTTGGGTTTGATAGTACATGTGAGTGTGCATCAATTCACATAATATATGTATAAGTGTTAAGGTAATACCAAGAGGCATAATGAGATGGATTAAATATGTAGTGATGTCATTACATAGGAAATTTAAACCTATGATAGGTCTATAAAAATTAATTATGAAGGTCAAACAAAAGAGTAAAATGATCATAAGATAAATTAAACTACCAAAATTATTAAAATGTGTAATGGCTGGATAAGACCAAATGGAAAATTCATAAAAATATTAATTATCAAGGTAACATTAAGTTAGAAAGTTCAAAAATTCCAAGAGGGAGGTATAAGAAAATAAGACTAAAAATATAAATGTTAAGTTAACAAGGCCAAAAAAGATCAAGATGGAAATACATAAAAAGATAAATTACCAAGGTAATGCTAAGTTAATAGGGTTGGATAAACCCAAGAGTTATATGCATGAAAATAAAACTACCAAGGTAATGTTAAATTAACACTTTCAGATAAAACCAAGAAGGAAATAAATGAAAAGTAAATTGAATCTAAATGTTAAATATATTAATAAAAAACTTAATACATGATGAAATAGATGATAATTTGTAATTTTTTTATAATTCCATTATATACTTCATCAAAAATTCATAGAATTATTTTTGTAGTTTGTATCTTTAATTTATAATATTTTCTTCCACTTTCTTTGAGAACCTCACAAATATGGTTTAGAGAATATCCTCGATAGAGAAATTATCTAAAGTAGACTCATGAGGATTTTGATCCTTTAGTTTTGATCAAGGTATAAGGGTAGTTTGTTATTATATTTTATTATTTTGTTATTATCGGGGAGGTTGTCCCTCTATCCATGTATATGTTGTTGATATGCTTGACACTCATATATGGAGTGGGAATACAAATTATGACAAAAATAATAATGCTCCCCTTTTCACTATTTTAATGATTTGGAGATGATGGAAACTTAATATATTATGTATAAAATATCTCTTGATGTTATTGATAGGATTTTAAATGTGTTTTGTAGTGCATAGTTTACCTTCAAACTCATAAAAGGTCATAGGTGTAGAAGGTGAGTGTGATTGTGAACTTTCCATTCATATGGACTTATGATTGTGAGGATGATTTATTAAGATGATTCTTTTGAACTCTATGTTTTTGTAAAAAATTCCCATAGGCCTCATTACTTATCCAATACTAGTTTGGATGATAGTGTGTTGAATTTCAAATTATAGGATTTGATATGGACTATTGAAATACTGAATTTAAAGTAGGCTCATGATTAATGAACTCCATGGGTGAAGATAGAACATAAGGGACCTTGGAAGTTTTAGGATCATTAGTTAAATCATTAGGAGTGATAAAAATATATGTTTAATAATCTTCATTAACCTTAAAGTAAGAATAAATATTTACCATGTTAATATTATTATTGAAATATGTTTTTTTTAATGTTTTGGATGAATTTTTTGTAATTTACAATCTTCACATCCTTTTTTTAAATGAAAAAAATATATGTATCATCTAATGTGAAGAAATCAACATACTTAGGAGTGGTGGGATCAAAATTCATTCATTTAACCATTATTTTTCTTGTAAAATACGTATCTTTATAGAGTTTATTCTCAAAGGTGGTTGTTGTGGGAATTTCCAATTTATTTGTTGTGAGATCAAGGTTACAAGGTAAGATGAAATTGATAAATGATGTGTGTGATTAAATTAGTTTTTTTAATATTAATATTTATCTCATTAGGATCATCATCATCATAAATAACAAGTTTTTATGGGAGACTCTCAACAAGTTTGGGGTGTCCTCTATAGCCTCACAAAGAGTTGATGTGATAGTTAAAGAATTGATACTCTCTAAATAATATAGTTGGTAGATTTTAAAGGGAAGGTAATTCATATATGTCATGTTTTTATAATTTATTAAGTTTTTAATGGTTGTTATTGCTTTGGATGTTTTAAATGGATCCTAAGTAGGGAAAATTAATGCACTAAGAAGCAAAATAATATATGGACCTTATTATATGATTCCAAGGGAACCCAAGTAATATATTATAGGGGAGGGTAAAGTTTAATATTATAAATTTCACCCTATCTATTCTAGGAGGTACTATGATATGAATCTAAATATACCCCAGAGGAGAAATTTTTCTTTGGTTGTATCTTGACATGTGATACAAGTTGATATAATATTATTTTTGGAATAATTGAGTGACCTTATGAAGTGTAACTAAGTAACATAAGTGTTAGATCTTTCATTGATGTGGGATGCTTAAGATTAAGCATCACTAATTTATATATTGATAAATAATGGAGGAACGTCAGCCTAAACTAATATTTTTTAGAGATCATTGATTTTTTTCACATTTTTAGTGGTAAAGCTTGATTTGTGGCTAGTTAAATTTGAATAGATAACTCTTCAAAAAAATCATAATGTTCTTATCAAAATCATGCAATATATTTTATTTTCTCAAATGGGTTGGTTGAGGAATATTCAATTTGAAAAGTGTTTTCATGAGGTAGTTATGATTTTTATGTGAGGTATACATGAGATCAAATAAAATAATATTACTTGAGAGGTTATATAGTTTTAAAATAGGATACCATTATTGAAAATTGTGTTTCTTTGATTTGGACTATAACTAAAAATGAAGAGTTTGAATGATGTTATATTTAACCTTAAGAGGGATTGAATCTAAGTTTTTATTTTTTATTATGTTTAATGTTATATAACTAGTTGATTACATTGGTTATTACATGTAGCATGATAATATTGGATGATGATGTTGGCACAAAACCATCTAAATTCTTAAGTTCATAAACATAATCGATGACAATATAATTTTATAAACATTGTTTTTTTCATCTGTTTGATGGAATTAAAAAATATTTATAACATGTAAGACATGTTAAAATAGTTTTGTAGGTCTTGTCATTGGATGTAAGTGTATGTTGAGCATTGTATTTTGATTTTAAAAAATTGATTATGAGTTTTATTCCATTCATGTGAACTAGGTTTTCCTCATTGGTAGAGTAATTAAGATTAATTATAATTTTTATACCATTAACATATGAATCAATAATTATAGTATGTTGAGTGTTGGTATTATATTGAGATGATTGATTATTATTTTTAGAGTGACCTAGTAAAGGATTGGTATAAATACCCAAATGGGTGTATTATTAGTATATTATTGTACACTTGTTATGATTTTAATTTTATTTGGAAGCATTTAAGAACTCTTCATATCATTATATATTCATAACATCATGGTATATTTTATTTCTAAGAAGAAATTTATAAAATACCATGTAAAGGGAGAAATAGTTTTCATGTGAATTTACCCAATTAGTGTGAAACCAAAATAACTTTTGTGTATCATACCATTAAGGTGTTAAATTTCAAGATCTAACTCTTTCGATTGAGACCTAGATAATTTCTTTCTAAGTTTTAATTTTATTAGATTTTGATGATTAAAATATCCTAGTTGAGGAGGTAGTTGAAAATAACTTACAAAAATTAATTAGGAAGAGCCATATTTTAAGGAACACTAGGAATGATTGCATCAATTGTTATTATATATTTAAAACTATGAGTATGATTGTTCAAAACAAAATCATCAATATCCTACCTATTTTTTAGGTATAATAATCAAACAGTAAGGAAGATGGACTAATAAAATAGTAAGGAATAAGGAGACAACAAGTGAGATCACCAAGGGTACCCAATAAACCATTAAAAACATTTCATAAATACCAAGAGATGAAGATAATTTCTTGGGGAATTAATAACCCAAACAAACAAATAATAGTTAGAATCATGAGGAAAAATAACAATCCCCATATTTTGATTATTCAAGAATCCAAAATGTTGACAAAATGTTTTAATAAAGTTAGGGACAACATATGGGAAAATATTAAGTGTATTAGTGTTAGTCCAATGGGATGTCTAGGGGATTAGATATATTTTGGGATCCTTAAAATCTAGAGGGATAGGCTCTGGTCCAAAATAATCATCATATCATAGTGTTATTTAGATAGAAGGCTAAAAAAATGAATGGATCCTATCTAAAATCTATGCCATGAGTTCCAAATAAGGAAGTAATAAACTCCAAGAATATTTGGTAGATTTTAGGAAGAATAACAGATGCTAGAAATGGATAGTTATGGGAGATTTCAACTCCCCCTAAACTTGATGGAAAAAAGGACAAATTCAATACTTCACAGATAGCATATCTAATTTGAATGACTCCATTGTGGAGGTGGGATTATTGTATGTGGAATTAAAATTTAACCCTTTTACTTAGACCAATAGGAGACTTATAGATAATCTAATTTAGGTTAAACTTGATTGAATTTTTAATTCTCTTAACTTAGACATCAAATTTCCCAACTCTCTAATGACTCTCCCTAGAATCAAATGAAATAATAATCCCATTATGTTATCTAAGTAAAGGACATCAAAACCTAATAATATTTCATTTAGATTCAATAAAATGTGGATCTTTCATCATGAATTCCAAGAATCCCTATAAGATTGGTGGAATATTCCTTTTTTATAGATTTAACATGTTTAGTTTGGCTAAGAAACTAAGCTACAACAAGAATAAACTAAGTGTATAGAACATATAAGTGGATTGAAACATCTTCACATAAAATAAATCCTTAGAGTATGAGTTTTAATTGATAAAAATCATGTATTCCACCTACATTTCAAATGAATAGCTGATCAACAAGTAAAAATAGTTGTTTTTTAGTTACCACAACCTTGAGACATAGGAAGAAGCTTTTTAGAATCAAAAGTCTAGATGTTTTTGGTTAAAGGAGGGTGATAATAACACAAATGTTTTACACATGTAACTTATAGACATAAAAGCACCAACCAAATTTTTTAACTAATCTAGGAAGATGAAAATAAGTGTCAAGAAGAGACAACCATTAAAGAACAAATCACTAGATATTTTAAGAATTTGTTGTCTAAAAATAGTCTAGGTGATAAGGAAATAGAAGAAAAGTTGTTTTAGTAAATTATAATAATCATTGGTTAGAGTGAAAATATTAACATCCTAAAAACTCCATCTCTATAATAGGTTTGAGTAGTTATTTTCTCAATAAAGGGCAACAAATCCCTAGGGCCAAATGGATTCCATCATTTCTCCTAAAAATTTTGGGAAATCATTCATTATGAAGAGGAGGTATCTATGAGTGAATTTTTTAGAACAATAAATATCTTAAGTGAACTAAATAATACATTCTTGGTTCTAATTCCAAATAAGCTTAGAGTAAATTATATGAAGGATTTTAGGCCTATTAATCTTTGTACTACCATCTACAAAATTTGCTCTAAGACTTTAGCTTCAGTTATAAAAATTATTTTGGAAAAGATAATAGTTGAGAAACATTGAGATTTTGTGTCTAAGATACAAATCAAAGATGGGATAATAATAGTATATGAATCCATACATTTGGTATCCAATTCATCTAGATAAGGCATGTTTATAAAACTAGATATGAATAAATCCTATGACAAGGTTTCTTGGAAATTCCTAGATAAGGTGCTATAAATATTTAGATTTGATAACACCTTTGATGACCTTATCTACTCTTGTATATACTCCCTAAAGTTTTTTATCTTAATTAATGGCATCCAAAATGGGTTTTTCTATAGGGAGAGGATTAAGGCAAGGGAACCCTTTATCCTCATATTTTTTCATCATATTGGCTAAGACTGTAGGTAGAAGTTTATAGGTAGATAGAATGTAAGGCTTGATCAAAAAAATTAGTGTACCCTTCAGAATATCATTAATCACCCATGAATAGTTTATGGATAATATATTTTTTATGGGAGAAGCTATGATATCCAAATTCAAAGATTTCAAATAATCCTTATTGAGTATGAATTATTGTTGGGCTAATGTATAAACTATATAAAAATCTAAATTTTATTTATGAACTCCTCAAAAGGCTTGAAAATGAAATTTTTAGGGATTATGGGATGTCAAATCAGTATGTTGCCTTACACTTACCTAGGAATGCCTTTTTTTAGTGATAGGATGCACTCCTCTTTCTAGAATCCTCTTCTTGATAGAAACAAATTGAAGTTATTTGGACAAAAAGGTCATCTACTTTATCAAGATGGAAAACTTCATCTCCTAAAAAGTTATATCAAAATTATCCATGTGATCTTCATGTCTTTTTTCTATATCCCTAGTAATATTTTTGATAAAGTGGAGTAAGTATAACATAATTTTATTTGTAAAGTTTTATAAGGAGATTCAAATTCCCTTTAGTTTCTTGGGAAAAGTTTATCTCCCTAAGGTAAATGGAGGATTGGAATTCAAAAGGGTAGGGATTATGAACCAAACCCTCATTGTTAAACAAGGATGAAATTTGATGAAGGAGGAATATTAATGGACTAGGATCATTAAAGATAAGTATATTGAAGGTAGGGAATATGATAACTTTCTATGTGAGGATGGGACAAGTGATGGATCTACATTTTGGCTAGTGAGAATATCTTAAGAAAAGTTAGTAAATGGAGGGTAGGAAATGTGGAAAAGGTTGAATTCTAGAATGATCTTTGACTTTTCCAACACCCCATAGCTTCAAAATATCCATGGTTAAATGTAAGCTTAGAATTCAAAAATCTCCAAAGGGTGAAAGTCAAAAATTATAGAGATGAAGGATAAGGATTCAAGAAGTGGAAGAGTTTATAGGTGAATTTAGTAAATGGGGATACTCACCAAGATATTTAGGATTTGAGATCTAAAATTTAGTTAGTAAATATTTCCATCTACCCTAAAGAATAATCCCTATTTTGACCAATAAAAGATAATGGAGAATATTATGTAAAATATGGCTACTTAGTTTATCTGAGTAGGGATGAGGATTAGAATTATTGGAGGTTTTTATTGGTGAAATAAATCACCCCCAAGATCAACATCTTCTTCTAGTTGGTGGCTTAGGATAAAATACTCACCATTGAAAACCTAACCAAAAGAGGTTTAATCATCCCAAATATGTGTGTTTTATGTTAATCCAATGAGGAAATCGTGTATATCCTCATGGATTTTACCTTTGTTTCTAAATAATGAGACCTTTTCCTTTTGAAATTCAATTTGTCTTGGCTCAAACCAAGATCTCTATCTTGGATCTCATTTTGTAATAGAAACCACCTTGGAAGATGGCCTCTCTATCCTTCTTGTGGCACCTATCCCTCCCTCATAATTTTTGTGAGGTCTAGAAATTAAGGAATGATAGTATTTTTTATTTTAAAATGGTTTGTCTAAAATATTATTTCCTTAGACTTTACATAACTATAGTTGAAAATTTGAATGCCTTTACTTTGAAAGACAAATTTTTAGCCTTTAACCTTGAAACATCTATTCTATGAGGTTGGATTATCAAACCAATGATCACAAAATTAGGTCATAATATTGAGTGAAGTTAGGAAAAATGGTATAAACCTCATTATAACTAGATTAATTTGAACTTTTATGGGGCATCTAAGGGCAACCCAAGTTTGGCCAAAGTGGGAGGGATTATTATAGACTCAAAAGGGAGTGTCAAAGTAGCCTATGTAGGTCCAATGGGATCCCAAACCAACCATATGGATGAGGCTAGAGTGAATCTCTAGGGAATTTAAATGGTGGTCCATTTAGTTATCAAAAACTTGATGGTTTAATGGGACTATATAAACATTTTATATGCCCTCTCTGATAAGGGAAAACCCTCATAGTCTATCAAACCTTAAATCAAAGATGCAAGAGAGCTAATGAAACATTACAAAGAGATCACCATATACATGTATTTAGGGAGGGAAATAAGATAGTTTATGGGATGGTTAATCTTCGGGCCCTAAAAAAAAATGTGTGGCAAAAGGATGATGATCGGATACCTTAGATTATAAGTTTAATTTTTAATGATTCCAACCTCATCATTACATCCAAGGAGGGTATGTATATGCACAAGAATAAGTATAAATGATTAAACCCATATTTATGAATACTAATCAAAAAATCCCCTATAATCATTTCATGATAATGGTGAATCATTAAGAAAGGTAAGGCATAGTAGATACATTATCAATATAATGCAAAATGTCTGGTTGAAGCAGGCAAAGTTACTAGAAATTATGATCTGTTTCTTGAGTTATAAAATGAAATAGAATGTATAAGTGAGAGGGAATATGGATTTAATTTAACCCATATCATATGTTGAATAAAATGATAACCCCAAAGTGTGGTGAAAACTATGATAGGGTGGTCTGGCTAAGTTCATGACTACAATTTTTATATATGATTAAGAGGTGTCAAATGATTTTGTAATAAGATATCACCATAGGAAAATGAGAATGAGAGTAATGGAAATGAAAATTTTAGAATATTTGATCAAATAAGTGATAAGCATGAGTTGTGAGGTACTGAAGCATTTAAGGATAAATACAAAAAGTAGGATGTCATGAATAAATTATTTAATTTTGAAGTGGATATCATTATCAATAAGAAAATCTTCCCAAGGATGAACCTACCAAATTATTGGCCAAAAATTTACATGTATATCATGAAACAAACAATGCTAGAAGGTAAATTTCATGTCTTATTCTCTAACCACTGTATTCTCATGAATCATTTTAAAGGAGACAAAATTATTTTTCCATATTTCTTATTCAAATCACTCAAAATCATGATGACTACATTTAAATCAAATAATATAAGTGATATCATCCACCAAGGTCTAATATTTATCATAGAAAAGAGAGGGAAAGTACCGAGGAGGAAGGAAGTGTATCAAGTGGACAATGATATTTTGGAATATTTTGAGGAGGACCTTGAGAAGTATGAGGAATTTAAGGAATAAATTCAATAATCTTTTGAAAAAACATGGTATGAAGCCCATTATGAAATCACCCACTCAGTGGAAATTATACCTAGGGTAAAATATGGAAAACACAAAGCTCAATATTCTAGTAATCTTAAAGAGAAGTGTGTTAAAAACATGAAGGAAGACCAGAGGAAGAATTATCAATCTCATATAAAAGAATCTAAGGAGAATAATGAGAGGGAAAAAACCTTGGGCCTTCATTTAAATTTTAATTTTAAATTCATGGAGTTAGAGGATAAGTTAGAACATCAATTAAGGCTTACCATAAAAAATATGGAAGAATGGAACACACTCAAGGGTGAGGCTAAGAAATTCAAAAAGGATTAGGAGACTAGTATAAATTTAGGGGGTTGGCCCTCAAAATAATGGGCTAAAAATAGTCATCCCATCCCAAGAAAGATAAATGGGTGACAAAAACACATGTTCCTTCTAATACCCCTCATAAGATTACACAAAAAATGAAAAGTATAATAAACAACATGAAGGGAAAAAAGGTGACCTAAGTTAGGACAAGGTAGTGAAATATTTGCCCAAAACTCTAGGTATAAATAAGGAATGGATGGAAAATAAGGAATGCCTAAGCAAATGCACCCATAAATAAATAATAAAAGATAAAACTAAAGAAGACATGGATAATAGTGGTTTGGCCATGTTGGTGAATTAATATGACTCTAACAAGTCTAATACTTAACTAGGTCCTTATTTATTTCTTGTTTTAGTTTGGGTATTGCCCAATGTTTAGTGTAAGTTTTTCAAAAAAATTGGGGAGTTTTGCTAGAAACTTCTCTATTTTTTTGTCTAGTCTGGAAGACTAATTTTTTTCCTATTGTTTGTTTATGTGTTATCTTAAATATATGTATTATCACTATAGTTATAGGATACATTTAAAACCTATAATTTTACATGATCAAATAAAAAATAATTCAATTCTTTTATTTAGGGTGAGGAATCTTAAATTATTGCATGTTATGGTATAGTATTTTATCCTTTTCAAAGGCTTCTTCCAATATCTTAGGAGAAAAGAGCCTAAGTTTATATTGTAATTTTAGCTTTAAATTTGTTGTGAAGAGTTTGAATATATTTTCCTCAGTCATGTCATGATCATATTTATGGACCATTTATTTCCATCGTTTGATCAAACTGTTAGCAAATCATGGTCTAATTTCTTACAACTGATGAAACTACTCAAATTTTCTTGAGTATACTTAAATTTTTATACAAAATAATTAACTAAGAATTTTTATTTTATTATATATTTTAGCTTGAGTTTATTTCACCATTTTAAGGCATCACTAATGAGATTTTTTACTATTAGTTTGGTGGTTTCACATGTACTCATTTTGATATAATTTTTTAGATTTTAATGAAGGAACTAAGATGTAGAGTGGGGTTAGCAGACCCATCAAAAGTGATGTTCATAGTGATTCTCCAAATGTCCATGGTTGCAACATAAGGCACTAAATATTAATTTTTAAATTTTTGGAGGACTTTGTTAATAATTGATATATGCACTATTTGATTCCTAACACGATCCTTAATGAGGGGATGGGACATTAATTTGTAATTCTTCACTAAATTAATTGTGGTAAATTTGACATTTGTAATAGTTGATTTTACATTTACATTAATTCATTTGATCTAGTTTTTTGTATACCATCCATCTGATTCAAGACTCAAATGATCATTTGATTTGAATCCATGAAATAATTTTTCATTGATTGATCAGCTTTAGAAGCATTAGTAGATTGATTGGTTTTTTGATGTAAGTTAATAATGTACTAATGGTAGAACCTTCCATGATTCAAACTAGAGATTAGATTATGCAAGAGTATGGGATAATCCATATAATGGATTGACTTTCCCCAATGCCTAATATAAAACCAAATGTAAGAGGGACCTTGAATAAATAGGGAGCCATGAGGCCTTGAGTTTTTTCATGTGAATTTACTATATGTTTAATATTGTTATCTATAAAATTTATTATTTTACAAGTGAATTAAAATATTCATCCCACTCTCCCTATTATTCAAACTCCTCATGGGGTAGTAATAATTTTTTTTGTTAAATTTTAGATAAATTTTTTAACCATGTTGTTTGGAATCAATTTTTTTCCTTTATGTTGTTAAGATCCATGTGTACAATCATTTTTGTTAAGGAATGAGAACCCTTTTGAAGTTCTTACATAGGAAACATTAAAAACTTGGGTGGCTTAATCTTGGGTATTATTCAATTATTACATTTTAGAAATGAGAGTATATAATTTAAGTTTTATAAAAAGATAAAATAAATTTGGCAAGAAAATTATGTCTAAAAAATTTGATATGCTAAGAAACTAGGAAAAGAGGAACAAAAGATGATCCAACTATAAAATATAGGGATTTTATAAAATATAAAAAAAATTAAAATATTATTATAGATACAACATACATACAAAATGCCAATATAAAAATGTGGTCTAGTGATATAAACATGAACACATAATTTTTTAAGAGATATAAAATGGAAAGGATACATAATAGAAAGTATATAGACTTAATAGAATCAATATTTTATTAGACAATAAATAATAGATATAGTTAACTAAATTACCATAGGGTGATAATGATGAGCTATCTAATCTAAAGGTGTCATTAGATTATAAAAATGAGCTTCAAATAAATAGAATGTAAAGATAATAATTTACTAACAAAAATTTAGTATTATAAACATGGATAGACATAAAATGAAATAATTTAATATACCAACCAAACTACAAAATAAAAATTATAGGGTTATGTATACTTACCTTTAGTTTAATTTTCAATGCATTAATCTCCTCAATCTATACTAGTTTTTTAGAATAGGTTGAAGGTGAATTCAAGGTGTATAGAAAAGGACCTAAGTAGATCCAAATTGGGGACTCCAAATACTATATGTACATTATTATTTCATCTCCTATCCTTGATATCCTCAAAGATGTTGTGATAAACCTCATTCCCTTATTATAATCTTCTCATCCATAATGTATATTCTTCTTCAATAAGTTCAGTTTAAATTTTTAATAAGATTAGATTGGATTTTTATATTTTGAGAAATTTCAAATGGTAACCTTATCAATACATCTCCAAACATTAAAATTAAAAAATTTAAATCTAGAGGACATCATCAACTTGGTTTATGGAATATAAAGTTTTACCAACATAATTAATATATCATCAACTAGGATAATGACATCAACCATACTTTGGGCCATTACAATATATCATCAGTGAGGTGAATTACATCAAATATGTTAGTGTATGAAATGCTCCATGCATAGCCATTGTGTAGTCAAACACACTCCTCATTTGTCCTAATATTAATAACTCACACCTCTCACACAATCATGTGTACCACTTTTCCCAAAGTTTTACAACAAATTTAAGCATAAGTCCCACACTAATCATAAACTTTCATGCATTTATCTTCTTAGATCATAGACTACGCACCTCATAAATCACAGTCCTATTCACCTCACTAGTACTTGTTCATAGACTTGCTTGCTCCTTTGGGTCCCATTATAGCACAACCACATGTCATCAAGCCCCAACAATGTGTAGAACTCAAATATACTAACTAGTCATTACCACCAAGAGAGGATCTTAGGTTTAGAAGTGATTGGAGATAGTTTAGACATTAATTATTATATCTATTACTAATTTCCACATCTAACAAGACTGATGTGCTACCAACATCCTCATTGATAACCATCGAACAATTATCACTACTCTTTTATTAATCATGTTAAATATGTAATATATGCATCTAATTAGAAAGAATCCTCAAGAATTTTGTTGATGTAATACATAGTTGTAACACAGATAGTTTGCCTCATGTATCTATTGTGTTTATATGCATTGTCAACATTGTACTATATATTCCCTATTCTTTCATTTATTAATATTGTATTTACTACAAGTAATACTTCCATTTCATTGAATGTGTATTTGATTTTTCTTCTAAATACATCTTTGTACACTCAATCTACACAACCAAACTTAGTTGTCCCCTACACACTTAGTCTTGGGTCCCATGGTTTGGATCATTGGTATCATATATTTAAAGCTCAGTTAATATATTTGTATCAAAGCTTCACTGTCATCTTTTTTATGCTTGTAATCACATGAGCGCATTGAGAGAGTGAAGGTCTAATAGTTATTTCTATTTTAGGTACTCCAAAATAATGTCATAGAAAAGGTAAGATGGTTAACACCTAGAATCAACTTGAGGCAAACCCATAAATTCAAAGGCTCGTCATCAATGAACTAGAGGTACAATACATTGATATTTTGGTTACTTCCATGAGTTTATGATGAATCTCAACCTAACATCTACTCACCCACTCATTAGTATGCTCCACAATGGTTTTAGTAACAAACCCCCTTCAAAGTACAATTCAATATTAACATCCCTTTATTTGAAGGCAAAATCAATGCCAAGGCATTCGATGCCTAGATTCAACAACTTGAGCCATACTTATTAGTCAACTACTTCATTGATGCTAAGAATATCACCTTCATAATACTAAATATGTCCATTCTGATTGTTAACTAGTGAGACACCTTCAATGTGAAATGTGCACAAGAGTGCATTCCAATCAAATCATGGAAGATTTTTGTTGATGTGTTGAATCATGAATAATACCCTCTTTAAAACTTTGAAGATTAATACATAAAGTTACAATAACTACATCAACACAAGGATCAGTTAGTGGAAGACTACACCAATATATGCACTTGAAATATAACTTGAGTTAAAAACATAGGGTGATGAAGTACATCAACAGACTCTCACCTTATATCTATAAAAATCTAGAGTTATTGAATTTTGACAATCTAGGGAAAGCATATCACAACTCTAATAGGATAAAATCCAAGGTGAAGATGAATCAACATTTCACCTCTTCATATAATGCAGTGCATAAGGCCCATCCCTTTCATAACTCCATGTCACATCCCCTTGCACAAAATCACTATCCTTATCACAAAAGTGAGTAGCCTCAGAAAACTATACAACACTCGAAGTCTCATGCACCTTTTACTTCATACAAAGGCAAGAAGAATTCTAGTGATAAGTAGTGCCATCACCATCACTCATCCACCCATAATGAATCTAAATTTCATGTGAAATAATCCTTGCTCATAAAGTCTACATCATGACCCATACTAATGGGAAACACTAATCTAGATGCCTCTTATCTAAGAACTAGCACCACTGTGATGGACATCTCTAAAGAGAATGAACTTATATTCCACACCAAGTTCTATGTGAAGGTTCAACCTCTCCATTTTACCATTAATAGTGGAATTCATAAGAACAACATCACATAATTAATATCTCAATGTCTTGGTATTACCACTATTTTCACCCTAAACCTTATTCTCTAGGGTAGATGTAGTATCGGAAGGATATACAAATCTAGTAATAATGTATTTTCTAGTATAAAGTTTAGCCTATGGAATATAACATCATATATGACCTCCTACCTCTAGAGGTCTATAACATCATGTTGGGAAGACCATATTTTTCAACCATGAAGCTACATATCAATCAAATCCATAATGTTGGACTATTTGTGCACAAGACCACTTTAAACACCTATTTGAGTTAGCTACCATAACCAAATTCACCTTGGTATCCATCAAATAATGTTGTAAACTTGTATCACATGCATATAAGTTCATGGTATTCATGGTTCACCCTAACACACCTACATATCAATTGATAAAGCACACACTGGTAGTACATATCACTCACATGACATCATAACAATAATAACTTAACAAGTTAGAGTAGCATAACAAAGTATTTATAGAACCTAAAGGCCTTCCAACACACTACACATTAAAACATTGCATAGATTTGGTCCCTAAATCCCTTTTTCTAAATAACCCCTTGTATTGTAGATCATTTTAGGAGAATGATGAAATATAGTGCTATATATAAGAGTTCATTTATTAGGGAAATAATATGACTAACTCTTCACCTTGTAGGAGTTTGATAATCCTTACACCCAAGAAGGATGGATCTCGATGACTTTGCATAGATTATCACACACTCAACATGATAATGGTGGATAATAAATATCCACTACCACATATTGATGACCTTCTATACCAGCTATGAGGTGTTCAATACTTCACCAAATTTGACTTGAATTTAGGTTACCATCAATTTCTAATATATCCTAAATACATCTAGAAGATAACATTCAAGACATAAGAAAGATTGTATAAATGGTTGGTCATGCCTTTTGTCCTAACCAATGAACCATCCAATTTCATGCACTCAATGGATGATATAATTAGACCCATCCTAAACTAACCATCATTGTCTACTTGGATGACATTTTCATCTTCAATAAGACTTGGGAGGAGTATTTGGAGCACATCTTACACATCCTAGACACCTTACATCAACACAAGTTGTAAGCCAACTTAGAAAAGTATACATTTGGAATTATAAAGATTCATTACCTAGGCTATATCATTGATCACATTGGCATCTACATAGATCCAAAGAAGATCAAACTAATCCAATATTGGCCTACTCCACACAATATCATATAATTTAAGATTTTTCATGGGGTTTTTAACTTCCATCATAGGTTCATCTTTAGTTTCTTTCACATATTTTTGGATCTTACCCAGATAAACATGTAAAATCCAAGTTTGATTGGACTCATGTGTAATAATGCAATTTTGAGGCACTCAATAAATAACTCTATGCAATGTATGTTCTTGAAATTCCCAACATTATGCATTACTTTAAAACTCACATTGATGCATCTAATTATGCACTCAATGCATTAATCATGACACATAGACATCCAACCACATACTAATCAAAGATGTTTAGTGACATGGTACAAATGTAGTCCACCTCTGATAAAGAGTTTTATGTTATTATGAAATTAATCAAGAAATGGTGACACTACATTATGTGGAATGATATAGATATCCATTCAGACCATAAGCTACTTTAGTTCTTAAAGACATAGAACAAGATAGAAAATGCACATCACATGAAATGGATGAATTACTTGCAATATTTCCATCTCATGATTAATTAAAGGAAAGGGATGGATAAAAAAGTATTAGATTTCCTTAGTTTCTCATTATTCATGCACTCATCATAATGTTTGACATGTATGGCCATAACTTCTAAGACTAGGTATCCCTCTACTCAACTAAATAGGAATTTGTAAAGACTTACACTAACCTAGCACAAGGTAAACAAGTTCAATCATTTTACTTATCTGATCAACTTCTCTACACAATTATACATCTATCTATTCCTAATGTCACACCTCACTAATGACTCATCTATGAGGTGTACTATGCCAAGACTTCAAGACATTTTGACATGACAAAGTTTCTATCCACATTGTAATTTCACTTCTACTAGTGGCACATGTGCATAGACATGGAATTCCACATCAATTCTTTTATTCCTTGTTGTATATCCAAACCCATGAACATGAAGCTAGGACATTACACACCTCCATTAGTTCCATCCAGATCATGGGAACTTATCAGCATGGATTTCATGACTGGGTTACCTATGATGACATGACAAGATGAAGTTGTGCTCATTATAGTGGATAGGTTTTCTAAGATGGATATCAAGGTCACATGTAATAAAGACATTGATGTACCTAGCACTATGAAAGCTTTACTCAACCATGTTTGGGTTCATTTTGGGCTTCCAACATCCATCATCTCCGATCATGATTTGCACTTTTTGAGTCATTTATGGTAAGAATTATAAGACTTTATGGGTATGCAGCTAGATAAATTGATAGACTTTCATCCACTTATATATGAGTAAACTGAATTGGTCAATTATACACTTGTTCATATTCTGAAAATGCACAACTATGCATATACTTAAAATTGGGATGAGTTTATCTTATACATTCAACATGCTTACAACAAATCCTTTTATAGATATACAATTTAGTCCAGTACACACATGTCTTAGGTTTCAACCTTAAACATATCTATACATATCTTATCACACACTAGGCAACACTGAGTAATGTACATAGGAATAGGAAGTGGACAAAGCTAAGAATTTTCTATGGCACATCTAGTCTATTCATTAGTAGGTTCAGTAGATCCTCTCTTGAACCCAAGGGAAGTACAAGGAGTGTCATGATACACATTTCACACCTCATGCATTTTAATTTTATGATAAATTTTGGCTACACCTTTAGAAGGAACACTTCAATGTCCATACCATAAGATCAAGCCTTTGTGTTATGGTCCTTACACCATTCTACACGTATTTGGTGAGAATTCCTTTGTTCTTAATCTACCTTCCTACTTGTGAATACACCTATACTTCAATGTGTATATTCTCAAGGTTTACACTCTTATAATTATTGAGCCAATAGTGACACAACATCCTTCTAATTTAGATCATGAACACTTAGACCTCGTAGTGAAGGACCCAATCATTTAAGTGATAGACATGCATACCTGACAGGCACACATCAACTTTTTTGAGTGATCAAGGTTGGATAATATGATAATTAAATTAAGTGATACACTTATAAATAAATTTAAGTGTATTTCCTTCAACTACACACCAATGTAATGGAGACAAGTAATATTCAAGAAAGGTGAATGATCTATGTGAAACCATTGTGAAAAAAAACACACTCTTCATTTTTTATACTATGTAGATCTCACACCTCTCACATAATCATGCATACCCCTTTTCCCAAAAAAAATTGATAACCTTACACATAATTCCCACACTTTATTATATACTTTTTTACATTGATATCCTTAGATCATAGCCTATGTACCTCATGGCTCATAGTCCCACTCACTTCATTAGCACTTATTTATATACTTAATTTATCCTTTAGGCCCCAATGCATCATGACTAAATATTGGAAATCCTTAACCACATGGCCAATCAAAATTTCTCAACTAGTCATTATTACCAAAAGAGGATCTCATTATTAGAAGTGGTTGGAGATAACCTAGACTTTAACTATTATGTCTTTTACCAACTACCACATTTGACAGGATAGATGAGTGACCATATACTCATTGGTAACTTCATAGTAGAATAATATTTTATTATGCATGTTAAATATATAGTATACACATCCAATCATATAAAACCCTCAAGATTTTTGTGGATGAAATACATATTCTTAACACAGACAACTTTTTTATGCATCTACTTTGTATACATGCACTATAGACATTGTACTATGTATTCCCTATTCTTTCATTTATGAATATAAGTTATATTTCTCACAAGTAAAATTTATGATATATTGAATGTGTATTTTATTACTTTATATGAATACATCTTTGTGAATTCACTTTGCATAACCAAACTATATTATCCCCTGCACACTCGATCTTAGACCCCATGGTGTAAATCATGAAAATATAATTCATAATATTTACTTAAGATTTTATTTTCTAAATTAATATTTGGTTTATTTATTTATTTTAAATAAATTAATATTTTAATCAAATGTATTACTAAAATATTTTTACATTTCCTAAATTTTTACGTAGGTTGAATGGTGTTATAGTGTTTCTAAAAGGAACATGTTTTCTAGGTAAAAAAATAGGTCCTACCCTAAGTGAGTGTTTTTTACATTAGTCCTTCATTTATTAATGGATTTTTTAAATGCTTCAAAAAATGAAACCTTTACTTTTTTGAGTTATGTTTTTTTTTTAATCTTTTTAGCCTAAAATACTAGAAACAAATTTTTTGGTAGTTTTTTAGTTAAAAATATTTTTTAGGCCATATATTTTTCATTATGGGCGAGTTTTGGATGATTCATTTATTGAAAGTGAATATTTTTGTAAGATATTAATATATGCACTTTATTTTTAGAATAATATATCATATTTATATAAAAGTGTTGATGTATAAAGCATCATATTTTTTTGGAAAATATGAAAACATCAAAATATTTGGAATTTATTTCACTATTTTATTCTTAATTGAAATGACAAAATGCGTGCTTAAGGTTAGTCTAGTTTTTTTATAAAATGCAATTTATTATAAATGTACATGGAGAAAATTATAAATTAAAAAGGTTCTCAAATTTTTTTTAGGATAGGTTATTAAACCAAAAAAATGGTTTAATAAATGTTACATGGTACTTGGTAACATTTTTATATATATTTTGAAGGAATCAAAAAATCACACTGTGTATATTTAAAAAATTCTTTTTGCTTGTATGAAATTTTATAAATTGTTTGGAGACATGTCACTTGATATTTCTCTCATATTTGATATTATCTATATACTTGTATAGATACATCATAGTATTGATTTTAATGATTTTTAAGAGCATATTTTCTTTGTATTTGATTAGAGTTATCATATAGATGCTCTTAGGACTTATTCATCAAATCATTTCATTGATGATCCACTTTATTTTGTCAATATCCTTCTTATATATATGTAATGAGGGTAAATTTTACAAACCCTCATTTTTTATGGACATTCCTCTCATTAATTATCCATGTCCTCCATTTTTTGGTTCACCTTATTTAGTTTAAATACTTACGACACTTATGAATGATGTCACCAACCTATCTTTGTCATCTTTTAATGCCTATTTGGAATTTATTGAACCAAAAATGGGATTTTTTTAATTTATTCCCTTCTATCTAATATTTTAATGGTAAAAATTCAATAATATAATGTTGGTTCTATCTCTTCCGAAGTAAACAAATTTATTTTGATGTAAATTTATCCTTTGATCACCAAGGATGAGGCCATATTCATTTAACTGCATCATATTTCAGATTACATTCCTTTTCCATTTTTAATTATTTGGAGTAAAGGATGTTTTCTTATATGGGGGATTGTTTTAAATTTTTCATTCCTTCCCTCTTTCCCAAATAAATCTTAAGGGGGTGTCAGTGTATAAAAATACACTTCATAATATTTACTTGTAATATATCTATTTTCATAAGCTAATATTTATCCTATATTATGAGTTTAAATAAAATAATATTGTAATGAATATATTATTAAAATATCTTGAAAACTCATTAGAATATATTTATTTCCATGATAAATATTTTGGTTACATTATTTTTTCCTAATTTAGAACTATAATTTAAAGTATTCAATCTACTTTGTTCAATATTTCCTTAAATAAACTTTCTTGTTTAGAATTAATTAGTCATATATGAGTTATCATCCTTATATACATATTTCATTATTTATATATGCAAGTTTTATTCCATATATTAGTAGTGATACTTTGAATAAGTATTGGTATTCATGTATAATTCTTTAATATTGTCATCATATTTTTATGTTGTCAATTTATATATGGTAGGTGTATTTTTGTAAATCTAGATAAGGAAGTTTTATGTTAATAATCTTAATTATTTCATATATTTTTAATATAAAGACATGAAAATATATGAAAAAAAGGATAATGGAATTAAAATTATTAATTAAAAACGTGTCTACACATCCCACCACATGAACTTTATTATAATTTATATTAGAACACTTCCCATAATCCTTAGTGATATCTTTGTCTAACTCACTCATAACTTCAAGAGGCGTGATATTATTTGAAACACTATAGTCAAACATAAAATTATGTATACATCATTAATTTTTAAGCAAATAAGTGTAGAAAGGATCTTCATCTAGTTGAATCTAAAAAAAGGCAATACCGATATATATATTTAGGTAGCTTCTTCATAAAATTTATTTCTAAAACTCGGCGTAATATCTTAAACTTATTTTCAATGAATTTATTTGGCCCTTAAATTTTAAAAATTATTTTTCTATATGTTTAAATAATCTCATTATTTCAATAATTATGACATAAGTGTTTTAATTGGTTTATGAAATAATCTGAATCATATACATTTTAGGCTTGTCTATGGGTATTTTGGAGTAAATGTAGTGGTATTTTCATCTTATAAATATGAAATAATAATATTATCAATAGAATCAATATTTTGGGTGTCTTATATATGCCACTAATTTCTTAAAGCTCAACAATATTTAATGTCTTTGCATCCATCTTTTACTATTTTTATTTGGATAAACTAGGATCCTTACAAACAATTGTGAGTAATAAAATATTTTCCTTGGATCTAAGCACAAGAATTTAAGGATTTACAAAATTAGGTGTAAAATTATTTATTTACTTGTAATATTTGTTTATTTTTTTAGGGATAGCAAGCAATTTCTTATTTATTTTGACTTTTTATTTAAGAGGGATTGGTTTTATTGATTTAAAAAAAGGCTTAGAGCAAAGGGCACCTCATTCCTATTAACAAATTTATTTTTACTTCTAATGTTATAATCACCTTTGACCTAAGTGAAAATAACAAGTGTCAAGGCATAAATATCTTAATCAGCTGACAATCTTATTTTATACTTTTTAATCACATTTTTTAAGGTGAGAAAAATCATGTGCTTGGGGATTATATTAATTATCCATGTTAATTTACTTTTCCTCAAAATACAACATATAGATAGAATTTCAATCATCTAATTCTCCAACATTTTCCTCATATTTATTATTATTAATAATAATATCTATCTCAAATCAGGTATGATCATAAAAACATGCATCAAACCTCTCAAATTCACCTTTCTTATTGACATATTCTATATAATTTATGAAGGGATCAAGATTATCTTTTTCAACAACTTTTTTTTCATGTCTTTCATCTTCTTGTAAATTTTTTTTTCCCTTTGTCTTAATAATAAGGTTTAATTTTGATAGGAGGGAGTCCATTACCATAATTATCCACTCATACTTTAGATCATTAATGGTTAATATCACCTTATCATATTTTCATCAATGATTAATGGCTAAATAAAAAGGTGTTTATAAATATAAATCAACTTAAATTCACCTCTCTTAAAGGGTTTTCCATTCATCTTGATGTCATTTTCATTATTTATAGTGTCTTATATTAAATTACTTTTTCTCTCTAAGGTAAAATGCATATTTTTCATAAAATCCATTGTGGTAAATCAAAAAACACATAGATTCATTTATTTTAAATTATTTTATGGGTTCTACCAAAAAAAATTTAAAATCCTAATGAACACTTTCATTTATCAACTTCCTAATGTTTATGAATTCTCTAATAAGTAAATTTTAATCATTTTCATTCCCATATTTTTTTTATAAAAACCCTTTTTAATTCAATACATTATGAATTACTTTGATTATGTATATTAGTGTACCAAACCCTAACACATTCCTCAAGTATTTTAAAAAACAAGTTTAGCATCACATCCTCATGCTACACATCATAATCCACAATCACCTTGGTAAAATATTTCAAGTTCACTTCACCTAATATGGTATTATATCTTCATAACATATGTAAAATATTTCTAATTTCATGGGTAAAAGGGCTAGATAAATTCAGGATATGAGTAAAATAATTTTTTATATATCTTTCAGCCTTTATGGCAAGATGATTTAGTTGAAAATTTTTTATAGAGCATTTTTCACTAAATTTTGGAAAAGGGGATTCAACAGATTATTTATTTTATTCATAAGTGGTTATTGTTTGGCATTTTCACATTATGGAATATTTTTTTAGTTATGCATTATGTAATTGCATGATTGATTAGATGTAACAAGTGCCTCAAGAATGTTTCTAATGTTGGATCTAGGGGCCTCCTCCCTAATCCACTTTCATAATATTATGTCTAGTGGTTTATTTTATTATGAAGGATTAATTCCAATTAATGGTAAGGACTAAGATATTATTTTATTTTTAAATATAGGAGATACAAACAAGATTTTATGTCCTTGAGTTGTTCCTCATTTTTAAGACTAGGACATATACAAAGATAATTTGTCTCATTTTTCAAAGGGTCTTAATGCTTTGACTAGGTTCAAGATAAGACAAATGGTAAAAAATGAAGTTATATTCATTTATATCTTTAGTTAACACATAATTCCATGTTCTAGAATAACTTTTATAATCATTAACAGTAGAAAAACAAATTAAGGAGGAGTATTACTTGGGGTTATAACTAGTGTCCAAACTTGATGATATCCCCATTACAATAGATTTAGGATCAAATAGTCATTGATAAAACTTCTATTTATATTTTTATTGAAGTAAAAACATGAATACTTAATATTTTTAGATTATTAAATCTAAAATATGGGGACAATTGAAAATATTTATGTAAATGTGAATTCAATTATAATGTTTGAATTATTTAATTATTTAAAACACTCTAGAGTGTATATCATTCAATTTGTAGTTAAAATTGAAAATTCAAACATAAAATCCATGAAAAATAAATATATTATCACTTTCATATTAATAATTCATTTTACAAGTGAGTATAGTGACCTTATTAATTCTTTACATTCTCTAAAAGTAGTGCCATTTAACATTTGTGACAAAACAAATACCTTTGAAATATGGTTTAAATAACTATAGGCTATTTCTACAATACCAATGGGGTGTTCCCTCATTTTATTAAGGGGTAAACTTTCCTAAATTACATCTCTAAAATACCAAGGGGTTGTTGCCTAGTATTTATTAAAAAATTTAATCTAATCAAATTATAAAAATTATTAGATCTAATTCTATGAAAAAAACCAAAAATTCTTAATTTCACACTTTACTCTAAATAAAAAATTATTAAATTTGTTCATGTTTAAACCTCACTATATTCATAAATAATTTTTACATGAACAGTTTATTACATTATTATCCTCACTATCATCCTAACAATGTTTCATTTTATTTGGAGTAGTTACATATTTTTAAAGACTCATTACAATTCATATATAACTAATAAGAATTATAAATCTTGACACAACATAATTTTTATAAAAAATAAAATTAAATGAATGTGAAAAAATATACAATATAACTCACTAATATAAATTCATTTGATCTATTAGGAAGACAAATAATCATTTAATCCATGAACAATGTTGATGCTCTTAATTTCCTATTTATAAATATCTAAATTGTACAATTATAATCAAAATGTTATAATATAAATTTTATGTGTTATAAATAAATTTATATGTACTAGGTTGGCTCCCCTATCCTATCACTATCTGAGAATATTTGGGATAAACATAGTGATGGAATCCAATTAAATATTTGAAAAGTAAAATGCTAGTGTGCCACAATAATTTTATCTTCTATTCCTCTAGAGGAATGGAAAATGTATAAAAAATATTTAACTCAATAAAATGTTAGTAATGTCAATTAATAGATGAAATAGGTAATGGATTTTAAAATAAAACTAGGCTAAACCATCAATAAATAAATCTAGACCAATGGTAGAGAAATAGCCTCAATATATTTACTATGTGTTTTAAATATACATAACTATGCATAACTTCTAAGATAAGCTAACTTTAAACAAATAATTTAAAATATAAGGCTATGAATTCACAATGAAAACTCTTAAAGAAATTTAGAACTTTATTAAGGAAAAATATCCACTAAATAGAGATATTTACAATATTTAATTCAAGATATTGTGGTGGAAAAAAGTATGTCATTAAAAAAAATCCAAAAAACTAAATGCCCTTTTTCATACTAAAAATAATCTCAATAATAATATACTTCATATTTGATCAATGATCTAAATCCTTGATGTAATATCTATTAAAATACCATGGGATATTTTCCTTGACTATATCTCTATTAAAATACCATAAAAATATCCCATGAGTACTTACCCAAAATTAAGCATCACCTCCAAAAATATATTTATCAAAATATTTTTATTAAAGAAAGGTAGGTATACCCTTTTTATTGGTAAAAAGATAGTTGAAGAGTCCTTCAAATTTAAATTGATAAAAAAAAAAATAAGTTTATAATCAATAACATTTGGTTAAACTAGAAAAAAATATTACCCCCTAATAACATCCCAAAATCCTTTATATGAATAAAATAAGTACATCTTTATATGCCATAAATATCAAGGCCACCAAGACAAAAAAAAATAAACATTTGTTGGATTAAAATTGGAGTAACATGCCCTAGAAGGTGGGAAGTGGTCATGATATTAAATGCATAATTATTGTCAACAAATATAATATGCAAATGCTTGACATAATAAACTAGTATTTATAAAAAATATCATTACTAACCTATAAACACAATTATCAACAATAAATTTACCCATTTAGCTACTTAGTCATTTATTGATCTTAAATATATGGGATCCACAATAGGATTATATATAGTATAATAACAATATTTTACTACCACTAAAGATTTATATCCATTTCCTCTTCACCATCTGTAAAAATGTTCCCCTATAATTAAAGACTGGAATCAATAAATAAGAACAATAAGATATTAATCCAACCCATTTTTTCCCTTCAATGTTAATATTCTCATTGAATATTTTTATTGATTGTACAAAATTCCCCGTTTTCAATTTGAAAATGGGGACCCTTTTTTCTTTGAGTAGGCTAGGTTCAGTTAATTTAGATTTCTCTGGTTAGATGTTTGGCATTGGATTCTTATATTGTTTATATTTTAGCCAATGAATTATCCTTGTGGTATAACCCTGGTTCACACCCTTAGTATTTATATGATCCTTGGTCTAATATGGGTCATATGGTATTATTTTTGTATAGTTTACCTTTGATAAGGTTTATGGTCACCTTGGCACTTTCCTTTAAGAGAAGGTCATTTGCATTTGAGTAGCCCATCTACCTTTGACCTTTTAGGGTATACTCAAGTTTTAGTTGTGTCGATCTTAGATCAAATGATCCCTTATCCATTGATATCAATTCCCTCAAACAAGAGTCACCTGAGTCATGTTCTATCAAGCTCCTTGTCAACCAAATTGAGTCAATCGAGATCAAAATATGCTAATTCCAAGATAGTTGAGTCGAGTTGACCGTGTCTAAAGATCTAAACTCAATGCCTTATTCATTTCATTTAATTTATCATGAGTATTGTTATTTCCCCACCCTTACACATGTCACTATTAGATCATTTAAAAGTTTTAGGCTAATCTATAAAAATAAAAGTAAAAGTTCCTCCTAAACCCCAAATCTAGCTAGATCTTAATGACTTAGCTCAATGGGGGATTAATTGGCATGTAAAAGTTTTATGACCTCAAGGGACCAATAGTATAACACATGGTGACATCTCAATATCCTTAGATCATAGAGACTCTATAGAAGTCAAATAGTCCCATGGCCAAGATATCCCAAGAGGTCACCACATGGTGACATCTCAGGAGCCTAAGACCATAGAGATGAAATTGACATAGTAGCTAGCTAAAGGCCTAACTTTCCATGATGATGACAGATGACATAATCTTATGTACTTAGACCATAGACTCAACTTGATAAGGGATTTTCATGTGGCACCTCAATGACATCATCATTCCCTTGATCTTAAATTTGATGGGTGTCTACCTATCACCAAACCATAAACCTTAGTCCTCCAAGCCAATAAGGATATGCCATGTGGCATTTGATAGGATTAAATTTGACTATTTTCCTAAACATAAATTTTTTTGAGGGCCCAAGGAGGATGTTGGTTAATTAAATGACAAATTTCCATGAGTCAGGCAGGTTTCATAATGACAATTATTTCATTTTAGAATTCTCAATCTAAATTAATGGTAGATCTATGTTTGATTTATATGTATGAAAAGGCCTATGTTTGAATAAATAGTTGATTGATGAGAATGTCTATGTCCAAATAAAAAATTATTTTATTTATTTCTCACATTTTATCTAAATTAGTTATGGCTTCTCTATTCATGATTCAATCATTTTAATTCTTTTGCCTTGTCATTTCTTTGGAGTATTTATATTTGATTATTTCATTTTATCTTGTAGCGTTCATATTTCAATTTAATTCATTGATTTGGATGTGTGTCCTCATTAAGGATTCTAAACCCTTAACTAAAGCATAACATATAAAATAAAAGACTAAATTAGTGCAACATGAAAGATCATTTACAAATCATGAAACATGAGGTAAAATAGGGTAAGTTAGGGTTCATATGCAATAACAAAGGAGATACAGAAGACAACTCCAAACCAATGATAAAGTGATAAATGGAAAATTCTATATGGAATGAAGGGTCCCAAAGTAGTCAAATAGTGATCAAGAAATGATTGCATGGTAATAATTATGATCATATTAGTCCCAAGACCAACAAGTGATTTCAGGATTCAAACAAGCTCTTATGTGATGGCAACTATACATGACCTAACCATGATCAACAAAATAAGTGGAAGGAATCAATTGATTATTCCAAATAGTGATTAGCCCACCCAGTCTAGGCATGACCTTTATGTGTACAATCTTGGCTAAGTTGGTAGTCAAGATGGGTTTCTTATTTTGAAAATTTTGGGAATTATAAATAATGGGGTTAGCACCCTCATGTATATATATTTTTCAGAAATCTGTTCTTAAGGCTAGATTATCGTTGACTAAAAAATACACTATGAACCTAGAAATTTTCTTCCTTATCTTTTTACCTCTTTCGAAGATAATCTCTCCATTTTTCCCATTTTAGTATTGTTTTTACAAAGTAGAATACTTACACTTAAATTATTGTAATTGTATGCAATCATAAATACATCAGATCTACAATTAAATCCTAGCTTATAGAAGATAGATCCTACTTACAGTTCTGATTGGGGATACATTAGATAATTATGAACATGACCAATATGGGGATCTATTAGACCCAATTAAGGGATATCTTATCATAAATAATATCACTAAGGAGGTTCCAAAGCTTCCATTCAAGAAAAACTATTCAATAACCCTAAGTCTTATGTTTTCATATTCACTATACTAATAACAAGTAAAGCCAAGAAATATAATCCAGTTCTCACCAAATCTTGTGTAAAAAGTGGGGTTAATAAAAAAATGAAAATAAACATGCATAAGAGAATCCTAATTAAGTTATGTATAGATAAGATCTTTAATGCAATGAGGACCAAAGAGAGGACCAAATTTAGAGATACTTACTTGGAAGACAAACCTATCAAGACTCACCTATTATCTTTATTGATAAAAACTCACTAGGTCATAGGCTAGGTCAGCCAAGCTCTAACCTAGACCCTAAATGAGTTTCACCAATAAGAGTACAAGTTATACAGTTGACCTAGTCATGTAAACTATCAAAAGGGGTTTTAGGTTAGGAAAGGGGTACAGAAGATGGTAAAATATTGGAGGAGTATGAAAAATAAGAGTAATAGCTTAGGCGAATATTTTTAGGATCTATTTAGATTGGTAATAAGTGGAAATAAGGGAAAATAATCCTAAAAATCATCAATGGTTTTCCCACCCCTTTCTCATTACACCCCTTAGAGCATGCACTTAGAGAGATTAAGAAGTGATGGGTTCTTGTAAGATAGAAATCATTAATAATTGATAAAATTTGAAAATATTATGTGTATACATATGCCCCACTCTAAGTTATTCACATGTCACTTAGGTGTAACAAGGGATGGTGCTTTGAGAAAGAACATAACAACACATAATGTTGAGGCTAATTTTTTTTTTTGAAAAGTAAAAATAATTAAAAGTACATGATGGAAAGGGAAATAAATGAAAAAGTAAATGTAATGTGTACCTTGACTTACCTTTGTCACTAGATGGTTGTCTATTGTGTTTGTAGTTTT
The DNA here is from genome assembly GCA_037957365.1 of Torreya grandis. Lineage (NCBI taxonomy): Eukaryota > Viridiplantae > Streptophyta > Pinopsida > Cupressales > Taxaceae > Torreya > Torreya grandis. Next base: position 624,913 of record JARHVA010004293.1, read on the forward strand.
GATTATGGATGGCACAGAGACTAATTTTAACAAACCCAAGAATACACAACTAAAAATCAAAATCAAACAAATGTAGGAAATCCAAGATAATTGGTGTTATGTAGATGGGATGTACTTGTAAATTTTGCAAGCTAGGGTGACAAGTGTTATGTTAGACCAAATGACCAAGTTGAAATTTAGAGTAAATTAGGTAACTAAAAAACCCAAGCTAATAAAGACTAAAAAAACTCAAATAAGTAAAACTTAAGTAAGAAAGAAAACTCACCAAATCAAACCAAGGATACATGTCAAAAATATGGTAATCAAAGATCACTGTAAAAGTAGTAATAATACTTAAACAAAGATGGGCAAGCAAAAAAAGGTAAAACAACATTGATAAATTAAGCAATAACAATCTTTACTCAATCATCAATGTAAAAAGGTGCATAAAAGGGGGAAAAATATTGATGAGTGAGGCATAACAAGCCAACCTCACTCAATAATAGAAAAATTACATGAAAGTAGAAATGAACTCAGGTTTTCAGAAAAAGGGTAGGACAACAATGATAAATGGTAGAGAGAGATTAAGGCATATCTATAAATGTAAATACATGGTGTAAAGAGTAATCCATAGTTGTTCAAACATGTTATTTTTCTCTAAGGATAGATAAAAGTGAAATAAAGTAGTGGTAGCATGTTTTTAAGATGTGAAGAAGAAGGAAGTATAGAAGAGGGAAAAATTTTGGAATCATAATTTTCTGATCAAGGGGGAAAATTAAATGGGTGGAGGGGAGAATGAAGGAAAAAACAAGGTAGAGGATCTATTTATTGAAGTTAATACACTCAAATTAGGTTTGTTAAAACAAGAGGACTTTCAATCTTAAGGAATATAAATAACTTCTCATAATGTGTTCCCCATTCCTCAAGACCCCTTACAAAGTCATCAATCTACTACAAAGATTGGGTACTTATGTGAGAAAGTAGTGCTTACCATAGAGTTTTTTGAATTATCCTATTCTAATCTACTATCCTATCACACCCTAATAGACCTTGGCTCTGTTGTGAGGCCAACTGTGGAGTTTGAGCTTTGATTGGAGATAGGAGATGTGCTTATAATCATGTTTTTTAGTGTTATTTTGACTTTGAAGATTTGTATGTTGCCTTTTGTATATCTATTTATAATGATTTGGATTTTAAATTTCTTGATGGCTTTTTCTATTCCTCCTCCATAAGGATTTAGAAGACCAAACATGGGTGCTAAATATGACTTTCATTTAAATACTTGGAATGTAATTGCTAAGAGAGAGAAAATTTAGAGATCATAGTGTCTAAGAGTCTCATTAATCTAGGTGAAATAAAAGTGATATCTTGACTTTGACCTTATTTTATCCAATGTAGAGTGGAAGGATAAGAAATCAAGATGAAATGAGACATGAAACAATTTGAATTACTTCAAATCATAAAAAAATGTGACAAAAGGTAGAAAAATGAAGGATACAATGACAATAAAGTGTAATTCCTTATCATAAGATGATGGAAATATAAGAAAACATGCTAACATAGATTGTTTTGAAAATTTCATGTACAAGAGAAAAAAAATCTAAAGTTGAGCACAAAGATAATAAAAACTCATAACCATTGCAAAACACATTCTAGAAAATAAATGACAAGATGGTGATTTTATGAGGAAGGCCAAGTCTTATCCATGGTCTTACACTACAAATCATAAAATATAAACCCACAAGGATATACAAAGCATGTGAAAAAATAAATTACATAAAAATATGGTATTTATGATGAAAGCTAGGTCTTATCTATGGTTTTACAATGCAACTCATGACAAAAAGGGAAACCAAAAAACCATAAGGACTAAGGTTTGTAAAAGGAGAGAGTTACTTCAAAGGGTGAGACCCATGTAAGTAACCTAAAAAAATGTTAGATAGATAGCATATAGAAAACATGAAAATAAGGGAAGGATTAGGCAAATTACTTCTTAAAAAACTACATGTTGGTGGGTTCTTTGAAAATATGATATTCATTGGTTTGAAGGTGATAGCTACTTGGACCAAGGATATATTTGATTAAACAGGGGCCTCACCATTTTTGGGTGTATTTATCTTTTTTGTCATGAGTGTAGTCTAATTTAATGATAATGTCATGCAAATTTTAACACATTTGTTATGTTTTTTGGTAATTATGTTGTAAAGTAAAAAGATGGCATTCATCGAGGAGATCAAGAACATGAAGGTATGTTTCATGTAATTATTCATCAGGTATGATACCATAAAGAGATATATGAAGAGATCGAATCTTAAATTCTAATGGAAGGACTGACTTAGAACCATAGACTAGAGAGAACAATATTGCCCTAGTGGTAGTATGTACGCTAGTCCAATAGGCCCAAAGACTAAGATAGAGAGGGGGGTGAAAATATGTGCATGTTTCATGAATTATCTTTTGGAGAATTTTATTGGTGGCCTCAGCTTGGCCATTACATTATGCATGATAGGGTGTGGGAAATTTGTGATTGAATTTAAATTTAGCATAAAGTTGTTTGACATATTTATTTTTGAAATTACCACCATTATCTAAAATGATAGTATGAGGAACACCAAAATGGAAAATAATTTGATTAAGGATAAATTTGGAGATGGTGGTACTAGTGACATTAACAATGGGCATAGCTTTAACCCACTTGGTGAAATATTCTATGGCTATGATTATAAAGACATACCCATATTGCGAGTGAGGTAATTTGTCGATGAGATCTAATCCCCATATGGAAAATGGCTAGGGAGATTCTACGATTTGAAGATATAGAATTGAATAAATTAAATCATCATGAAGTTGGTAAGGAGTACACTTTTTATCAAATTTAATGCAATCATTTTCAAGAGTAAGCCAAAATTATCCCATATGAAGGCATTTATGGGTTGTATCATGTCCACTACAATGACCATTGTAAATTCCCCCATGTGGTTGTTTAAGGAGAGGAAGAACCTCATATTTCATAGCACAACAAAGCAAGGTACGTTTAGTGTTGTGATAATAAAGGATGTTATATCAAAATACATACTTAAAATCTTATTTATAAATATGAGTCTTTTCATGAGATTCTAGGTTGAGAGGATAAGTTTTATGTTCCAAAAATTGAATGATGTCTTTGTACTATGAGCTTTTTCAAATGGTGATAACCTCAATATGGAAGATAAGTGAATCTTATGGTTGAATAGAGGATGGAGATTTTCTTATTTTGATAATAAAAATGGGATCAAAAATAAATTGGTGTGGATGAAAAAGATATGTTCAAGAAGTAAGGGAATCAACAATATAATTTTGATCTCGAGTGATAGGCTCAATGGTGAAAGAAATTAAATCTTTGGAGAGAGTAGTTGAAATTTGATGATAATTAATGATATTATAAATTTTGCATTGGTAACAACCATTGACTTAGATGAAAATGAGTTGAGAATCACCTAAGGCATGCATATATTGGATATCTAAATCAAGAGCAGCTTTCATGCCTAAGATTAGAGCTTCATACTCTACCATATTGTTAGTGATATCAAATGTTAAGAGAAAAGCTAAAGGGATGATTTTTCTAAGAGGGATGGTAAGAATTTAACCCATAACAACTCCTTGAATTCATTTATCACCATCAAATTATGAGGTCTAAGTATCCTCATGTAAATCAACATTAATTTTAGGAAATTCTTTGATAATTACTTTTAGTTTAGTAGCATCAAGGAGGCTAGCTGATCCATTGAGATTATTTGCTTCAATATCATCAATGAAGTTATGGAATAAATATTTAATAAATATGGATTGTTTGAGACCTTCATTATAAATAATATTATCATTAGGAAGACTATCTTGAAGATGATCAGTATTAGGCATAGGAATTATGATAAGTTTATTAGCTATGATTTATCCTTTGACAACTTTTTGAGTAACAATTCAAAGATAAAATTACATGAAAAGGACCATCCATTTTTTGATTATATCTCTAGCAAGAAAGGATTTGGAGAATAAGTGATGAAGGGGGTCAGAATAGATGATGACATAAGTGGTATGATAAACCATGTAATGTCAAAGTTTTTATTTGCTAAATATATGGCAAGGCAATCATGTTCAAATTTTGTGTAACATTTATCATAATCAATTAGGCCTTAGTTGATGTAGTAGATGGCATACTTTCTTTTGGTATCATCTTGTTGGGAAAACATTTCCCCAACTGATATGGGTGTGGAAGAAGTATATGGGATCAAAGGTTGATCATTTGAAGTTGGATGAAGCATAGGTGGTTGAAGCAATGACCCTTTCATGTTATCAAAGGCCTTTTGACAAGGGTCTATCCATGTTAAATCATTTCCTTTTTTAAGAAGATAATCGATGGAGTAGATGTGGTAAGCCATTTTAGGGATGATTCATCTAATTTCCCCAAGTTTTCCAAGATAAGTGCAAATGTCTAGAATGGAATAAGGGATGGACATGTTGATGATAGTGTTAATCTTATCAGGGTCAACATCGATGCCATGGAGAGAGACTAAGAATCCTAACTATTTTATAGATGTGACACCAAAGATATATTTGTAAGGATCTAGACTAACTTTGTATTTAAGAAGATGGTAGAAGATTATGGTAAGATCAAAGAGATGAGTCTTAAGACTTTTAGACTTAGCAATGAGGTCATCCAAAAAGGTTTATACAATTTTATGGATAAGATCATGAAAGATATGAGTCATCACCCATTGATAATTGGCTCCATTGTTTTTAAGGATTAAGGGAATTTTAACATAGAAATAGGTACCCCATCATGTGGTAAAAGTTGTCTTATATTTGTCCTCAGGGGCAATGTGAATTTGATTGTAACTTAAGAAGCCATCCATAGGAGATAACATTTCATAACTAGTTGTGAAATTGATAATGGAATCTATTGAAGGTAAAGGGAAATTATCCTTGGGATAAGCAAGATTAAGATTATGAAAATAAATGTAGATGTGAATGACCATGGTAACCTTTTTCTAAATGGGAACTATATTAGAAGCCTATTCAGAATAATCCATGGGTTTGATAAACTTATCATCAAGAAGTTTGATAATTTCTTTGTGACATAAGGTGGAAACTTTAGGGGTAAATTTATATTGATTTTGATTCATAGGTTTGGCATCAGGATAAGTGATGACATTGTGCACCATAATGCTAAGGTCAATACCAAGCATGTCCTTGTATTAGGTGAATTTCTCATGATATTTATAAAAAAATAAGATAAATTTATCATGTTTGATAGGTGAGAGTTTGTGAGAGACTGTAATTGGTCAAGGGCATGATGGAGTACCATATTCAATATGAGTAGTTTATTTGATAAGCATACTATTGCCATATTGGAAATGGTATGGTGAATTAGGTAAAAAGGAAATTAGATTAGCTTTAAGATCGATACTAATGATGAATTTTTTGAAATAAGGGTCTTTATTTTTGAAATTCCCAAGTTTTTGATGTTGCTAAGGAAGTTGAGGTTCTCAGGCATGAAGTAATTTAAGAATAGCTTCATTTTTAGGCAAAGTGGCAAGAGGACAATAACACTCAGCATCTACTTTGAGATCAAGAATTTGATTACCATGGTGATCATATTTAGAATGTATCTTGTGGACATCAGAGGCCTTGGCATCTAATGTAATCTCAGGAGTAGGAGAAGTACATGGATCATATGGGATTAGTGTGTCATTAGTTTTTTTGACAGGGGAAGGATTGGATGGAATGATGGAATATATAGGTGTTAAAGAAGATTTAGGAATCTATGGAGGTTTAAAAGGTATGATTTTTTCTACCACCTAAGGAGTTTCAAGAAGTGGAGAATTAACAAGAAGTGCATGACCTTTGAGATCAATTTCATGATCCATGTAAATGGTATGGATGTTTGATTGAAATCATGTATTTGAGCAAAGGTTTTATGATAATGTTGAAAAACCAAGTATGGAAATTCATCATGGGCCATGATGTATTTATCATCCTAGGTTGGAGAAATGGTACATGCTTGAGATTCAGAGGAAGTTTCAAAAAGTGAAATCTCATTGTTACTAAACATTTAAGGATACATTATTAAAGGGTCTTAGAATAATTTGGCCACTCCATAATAATTATAGGTGAAGGCATCTTTTGGTAAAGAAGGTTCCTAAGTATTTCATGGAGGGGGAAAATCAACGATCTCATTAGTGAAAGGAATAGTATGATCATGAGGTAATAAAGAAGGAGGAATCCACTTTAAGATATAATGAGGTAGCTTGGTAGTGTTGTATGTTTCTATTCATTAGGTTCATCATCATCTGAATCAACAAGAGTGACTTGTATGTCAAGATTAATGTTGATGAACTTAGGTAAGGGAACACTATTGATGGTAAGAATGGTAGGGATGTGATATTGAGATTTTGGATTAGGGGGTTGAATAATCCAAGGTTTAAGATCAGCCTCATGCTTATACCATTTGTTGTTATGTAAAAATTTGATGCATTGGCTACTAGAAGAGGTGATGACCCTCATTCTATGAGTCTAATGGAGACCAAGGAGTATGTTATAAGATAGGGGCAAATCAAGGACCATATTTTAGTTTGAATAGTCTGAGGTATGATTATTATGGGACACCAAATAAAACCAAGTCAATTTTTATTAGTTTTATAAAATACACAATAGGTAATGTAGGTTTTATTGAGAAGATCCTTATTATAACCAAGTTGTTGGATGAGCCACAAATATGTCACATTAAGACTAGAGCGTTTATCAAATAAAAATTTATGGATAAGGGTAGTATTAATGGCTATTTTAATTAATAGTGGTAGATCATTGGCATGGAAAAGGATTTCATAATTAATCATGTCCTCTTCAATAAATTCAATAGAAATCTTGGAAGAAGGACAATTAATTTCAATCATATGTACATTGGTAGATTAAGTTTTAATAGAAGGTGGTTATTCATCTATAGAAGATGGATCTTTGATTTCTTGTAATTTTTGCATAAATAACTTAAGATGATAAGGGGAAGTATGAACTAACTCCATAAATGGAATCTTGTAAGGCATGGAATTAAGTTATTTGAGAAAGTCCCAATGGGATTTAGAAAAGGAACCAATGTGAGTTTTAGAAGGTAAGGTAGATTTTAAAGGAATGAAAGATGATGGGGGTTCAAAAGAAGGAGGTGGTTCCTCATGGGATTTTGAATCTATGTTAGTGGTGGTATTATCTTTGAGAATTTGTTCTTCTAAAGAAGGTTTCTTAGGTTTTGTGACAAGATATTTTTGAGCTATCTTGTGAAGATAATTGACCTTAGCTGCATTGACATATTAAGAATTTTTGTAATATTAGTCATAGTAAACATAAATAACTCAAACATCATTAGTATTTGTTGATGTTATGGATTTCACCCTTGACAGGAGGCTGAGCTCATGTCTTCCACGTGGCACAATGGAGACTCCTCTCTTGCTGTGGGTATGGCAAAACTGAGGGGAGAATATCTAGATAAGGGCTAACTCCCTTTGATGCATCTCTGAGTTATTCTAGTAATATTGATAATATATATAGTGTGGGGGTTGAAAAAAGAGAAGGATTACTGAAAATAGAACCTAGATTAATATGGTGATGCACCAAAAAAGTTTGATCTACTCGTTTACTCACACTTTATATCAGAAGAAGACATGCATACACTTTATCTGCTATAAAGACCAAATTGTAAGGACCTCCATAGGGAGGTTTAATGAATATGCATAGAAAATGAACTTACCATAGGCACTATAGGAAAACACACTATCTGGTAACCCTATTCTACCTCTGTGCTCCAGATACAACACTTCTTGTTACCTACAAGAATGGTGCTTTGTGTACTTTGGCCCCTTTTTAAGTGTTTCCTACCCTCCATAGGGTATCTTGGGACCCAAGATGTCCTTTGGAACCTACTTGAATAGCCCCATTTAGCACCCTCCTACCCTCTACAAGGGCACTTACCCTTCAAGCTTTTGAAAATGATCCTTTAGCCTTTTAAACTTGGTCTTTTTATCGATTAAAAGCCCTCTAAAGCAATTATTTACTCTGTCAAACCTAAGAACACATCACAGAGCTCCTTGGATGTTTTAAAACACAAAATTTGCACTCAAATTTGGAACTCTCATGAATCTAGCACTTTTTGTAAACTCCTATATAATCACTCCTTCCATCTCTTCCTATACCTTCTGTACCAAGTGCTTGAAGTTGAGCCCTTTTGTATGCTAACAAGAGAAAATGAGTTATAGAAGCATATTTTTACATTATCCTTCATTTATAGGCATGAAAATGGTAAGAACTAAAAATGGAAACTGAAAAGGGAGACTGATTTTGGCCTGTAGGGCCAAAAATGGTCAACAATTTGGTGATTCCCAGGGGAAGCATGCCTACTATGCTTAAAGAAGACTGGTAGCCTCAAATTCCATTGGGAATAGAGTCAAAACATAGCTTTGAAAAGGTTATAAATAGCATTCTAAATACCTATGAACCAATCAAATCTTTTACCTCAACACAAAGGAAAACACACACAATAAAGGCTAAAAAACACTACACCTGTGTAAATAGCACTTAGGAAAAATAGGGAAAGAAAAAATAAAAACAAACTACTATGTGTAGCTAACTAGGTGTATTTACCTCCCTCCTAGATCAAAGGGAAAACTTCTTAAGTCCCCTTCATGGCAAGAAAATGTATGGTGTTAGAAAAGTGGCTGAATGGAATGAAGGTTTGGTGACTTGCTCTTCTTGCCTAGCACCTTGATTGGCTTGTATCCAAATGAATCAGGGTCAAACATGCTTCCAATATATATGTATTCATCTTGATCTTGGAAGCTTGTCTAGTGTTGGTCCTTCATGCCGGTGTGTTTCATCAATAAATAAATCACTATTAGCTTATCACCATAAGCCCCTTGATATGTATCATGGATTAACTTGTCCCCTTCTGCTTCATTGAAAACCCTATCAAGCTGATCCTCTACTTCATCATGGATTTCTTGAAGAAGGGTGACTATTGTGATCTCTGAAATGAGATCACAAATTACTTTCTCATCTTACAAAACATCACCTTCTTGCTCTAGGCTCTCTTCTTCAAAGCTTTCCTCAAGATGGGCAGGCCTCTCCTTTTCTTGCTCAAAGACAAGAGTCTCTAGTTGTTCCTAAACATGCCCCTAATTATCCTCCAACTCAAGTTCCATGGCATGGTCATATTCCTCATCAAAGCAATAAGGAATTTCATCAAACAAGGGGGGAGAGAGCTCACCATGCTTACCTTCCTCTTCATATTGCTAGAACATCTGCATGTATGCATAGAGCATGTCTTCTCCATTGTTGATGATGTCTTAAAAGGGAGCATAAATGATGATCTCATCCTCATTTTCACTCATGATAGCCTCTTTGGCAGCTAAAAATTAGATCCTCTCTTCTTCACTTGTCTCCTGCAAAATAGGTTCCTCATTGAGAAGGGATGAAGTGGAGGGCTGATGGTTAAACTCATGTGGAAGAGGAGGCAGTCCTTGAGCTAAAATCAAATGATTCCCTTCCTTCCATTTGGCTAGTAATTTATCTATATCAGATGTGGATTGATATCTCTCTTAGAGGAGTGTATATGGGGTGTGTTCAGATGTAGGATCTTCTTCTTGGCTAGAACCATCCATTACACTTTGGTTGAGGGACCTCATTTTGGACTCCAATTCTATAGTTTGCTTGGATATATTCTCTTGAAAGAGTCTTTCTTGGAGGTCACAAGCATCATGATGATGAGTAGGAGTAGCTTCATCTTCGTCAAGGCTTGTATCAAAATGAATAGGCCTTGCCTCCTCTTTTTTCCTACCGCATGATTCCATTGTTTGCTTCCAACTCATGACCTTGGGATTGGAAATTTTCCCTTGTGAACATGTATCAAATTTATCCTCTTCAAGGTCCTAAGCTAGTTCATGATAGGCACTCCTACACTAAAATATTTTAGGAGGTTGAGGGAGATTGGGAAGGGTCTACTCATGCACAGGAAGAGTTGATTCAAGAGAGATGTGTTGCTTTCCAAAATATATAGGGTGATTCCCATCAAAAGAGGGTTCACATTCTAAGGAATTGAGAAGGTTAGTCTCCATGAGAGGTTTCTCTAATTCCCTTTGATGTTGGAAAGCTAGGTATAAGGTATCAAGACTAGGAGTGGTTACTATATCAAATGAGCTAGAGTGGGCAAGTACTATCTGGTAGAAAGGATTTGGTGCACAAGAGGGGGATTTCTTTAGAATAGGAGGGGGATACTTTGGAATGGGAGAAGGCACACAAGGCTAACTACCTTGAATGAATGGACTCTTCCATTTTTATACCTCCTCCTTCATGGATTGCAAGGCTTGAGTTTGCCTAAACAAACACTTTTCTTTGTACAAAAGCTCTTGTTGATATCTATACTACTCATCCAATCTATCTATCTCCATCACTTGCTTCTCAAATTCTAGTGTTACTTACCTTACTATTGAATGGAAACTAAGAGAGTTGCTTAAGGTGATTCCATGAATAACCTAATCTTGATCAAAGTTATATGAAGGAACACAAGGTCCATGCTACTGAGCAATGGAACTATACATATCAAAAATGTGATTTCTTGATAGCACTAGGATTGTTTAACCAGTTGATTCAACTCAGAATCACCACTGGTGTTGGTTGAAATGCCTCTAAAGGATTATTGGTTGAAGAACACACCAAAAAACCCTTCAACTCCTTACACAAACTATCCCACAATCACCTAATTAAAAGTCAGATGTTGGATTAGTGGTTCATTCTTGCTTTAACAGGACCAGCACCAATCCTTGAACTTTTTTGAGTGTCTAAAAATTAGTCCCACTAGGCATACTAAAAAATGTTGACACTATGGATTGCACCCTTGATAGGAGGCTGAGCTCATGTCTTTCACCTGGCACAATGGAGACTCCCCTCTTGTTGTGGGTATGGAAAAACTAAGGGGAGAATATCTAGATAAGGGTTAGCTCCCTTTGATGCATCTTTGAGTTATTCCAGTAATATTGCTAATATATATATATATATAGTGGGGGGGTTGAAAAGAGAGATGGATTACTGAAAATAGAACCTAGATTAATATGGTGATGCACCAAAAAAGTTTGATCTACTCATTTACTCACACTTTATATTAGAAGAGGACATACATACACTTTATCTGCTAGAAAGACCAAACTTTAGGGAGCTCCACATGGAGGCTTAATGAAGACACACAGAAAATGAACTTAACACATGCACTGTATGAAAACACACTATCTGGTAACCCTCTTTTGCCTATGCACTCTAGATACAACACTTCTTGTTACCTATAGGAATGGTGATTTGTCTGCTTTTGCACCTTTTTAAGTGTTTCTGACCCTCCAAAAGGGCACTTGGGCCCCAAGATGTCCTTCAAAACCTACTTAAATAGCCCTGTTTGGCACCTTCCTACCCTCTACAAGGGCACTTGCCCTTCAATATTTTTAAAATGATCCTTTGGCCTTTTGAACTTGGTCTTTTTGCCAATTAAAAGCCCTCTGAAGTAGTTATTTTCTCTGTCAAACCTAATAACACATCATGGATCTCCTTGGACATTTGAAAACACAAAATTTTCACTCAACTTTAGAACTCTCATGAACTAGCACCTTTTACAAACTCCTGTATAATCACTCCTTCCAACTCTACCTATACCTTTCATACCAAGTGCTTTAAGTTGAGCCCTTTTGTATGATAAGAGGATAAAATTAGTTACAGAAGCATATTTTTACATTATCCTTCATGTCTAGGTATGGAAATGGTAAGAACCAAAAAGGGAGACTGAAAAGGGAGATCAATTTTGGCCTACAGGGCCAAACATGGTCAATAGTATTTTTATTATTATTAGTTGTGGGAAAATATTTTTGGTTATTGAAATAAGAAGCTTTGGAAACTTGTCATTTTTTAGAAGTAGTATTTTACTCTTGATAATGAACATTGATCATGGATTCATGGTTAAAGGAATAACCAAGCATGTAAGAGAAAAAAAATTAGTAATCCCTCTACAAGATTCATGGGAATGACTAGTGTTGGCACAAAACCAACAAAATTGATTAGGATCATACCAATTATGAGGATTATTAGGATAATAAAAGGGTTTATAGGTTGGTAAGAATTATTTCATTTGTTTCACAATGAGTGGTATGTGATAAGATGGGGGAGTGCCAACTTTGGAAACTCCTAGTTTGGTTTGAGGAGTTTTTCCTATGATACTATTGGTAGAAGTTTGAAAATATCCTTCAAAGAAATTAGTATTAGGTTCAAATTGCTTCATGATAAATTCTTGATGTTTAGCTTGGTAAAGATCTTAATTAAGTGTTTTGGGAGTAAAATTTAGAACCTTTTATTAAAGAAAAAGATTTGAATTAGTTATAAAGAGTTTAAACAAATTATCATTAGTCATGTTATGGTTAGCTTGATGGGCTATATATTTCCATTATTTAATAAAATCATGAGATGATTTAGTGGGATATTTATTAGCATTGATGAAATGAATAAGATAATTTTTAGGAAGATCATTATGTTGAAACTCTTTAACTAAAGGATTGACCAAATCCTCAAGTTGCCAAATGGAATGTTGGGGAAGTTGGTTGTATCATTCCAATACATCAACAATGAATATTTTAATTAAAATTTTAGTTGTGAAAGTATTAGTTTAGATCCACTCTTTGTAAATATTTCCAAAGTCTTTGAGAAAGGATGCAGGGTCTTTAGTCCCATCATAATTGATAGTTGGAGATATATTACCAATATCAATGTAAATAATAAAGGGATTTAAAGGCTTATTTTGAATATTTTGAAGCATTTTGTTATTCATTATAGGTTGAGGAATAACATTTATTGAGGCATCTCTAAGAGGTGGAGGAATAAAATTTAGATTGGCTTAAGGATTGATAGCCAGAGGTTGATTAGCCATATTGATCAAATGACATCGTAATTGCATAATTTGAAAGGTGTTATAAGTTTATATTATATCCATTTGTTGTATGACTTGTGCAAGAAGTTGAGTCATGTCAATTAGTTGGTTGGTGTTTTTAGGATAACCCCCAAATTGGTATGAGGAGAGGGTTATTAGAAGATGGGTTATTAGTTAGATTGTTGGACAGACTTATGTCAATTACTCCTACATTATGTTGAATGGTTTAAATATGAAAACTATCTTGATAAGTAAAAAAAGGATAATATCCACCTACTTCATCTTGGTGTGTTATTTGAACCATGTTACACTCCATAGATGGAGGGGAAGAGGTGTTCCAAACATGAGGGTTCTTTTGGGAGGAAAAGAGAGGGAGAAATGAACATCCCATATAATATCTAAATGGATTTAGGTTGTTAAAGAATATTATGATAGGGACTTCATCAAGACTTGAGAAAAATGAATAGAATGTTAAGGAATGAAAATCAAAGAACTAGGTCAGATGAATAGGATAGGCAATAAGAGTATAGAGTCAATTGGGTCAACCTAGTACTAAAAACTAAGGAAAATAGATTATGATAAGAGTACATAGTCAACTAGGTTTACCTAGTATAATAATTTGATTGGTAAAAATAGATACAAATTTGATTGGGTTGACCTAGTACTACAAGTAGGGATTAAAGAAACTCATGATGACTTATGTTATGTAAATTTTAGTGGTCACACCATCACTAAGAGAATCATATGATTAGGATATTACTGACCCACTTTAAACAAAGATTATTATGATTACATTAATAAATGTATAAAATGTTAGTATCACACTAATCTATCACACTCCCTAATCAAGCATTACAGGTAACACATGACTTTTGGCAATTTTCCTAGTGGGGGCTCAATATTATAGGTCATATTAATCCTAAATCTTCCTAGAATCATGGATTTATCATTATCACCATTAATTATTTTACTATGTGGGTGGAGACTATCCCAGACTATGTCAAACCAAATGACAATGTACTACAAATAAGGAAATATTTTACAATGTAATTTGAAATAAATAAATAAAAGCAATCAAAAAAGTAATTGGATCAATTAGAGTGATCAAATTCATGCACATAACATAAAAACTTACACCAACACTAGCCAATGCATATTTTTTCAATACAACATACAATGAGAAAAGAGTAAACACTTAACTGAAAAGTAAATCCTAACTAAGTGGTCATCCTGAATGTTTTTAGATTATTATAAAGTGTTATTTTAAGTGTGATAGGGAATTTGGATATAAGTAGGGAACTAGAAAGCAATATATGGATATTTTAGTATGTTTACACTAAAAGGGATCTATGTTGGCAATGGTACTGGCTTGGTTTTGGGGTCCACCCCTTCACTTCACAATCCCACAATGATAAGGGTGTCAAGTGCTTAGATAATATATACCATTAACCATGTGTTTATACTTGGACAAAAAATTAAGTTGAATTCCCCCTTGGTGATGAAATCCAAGTGGGTAGGCCTTGGGTAGACAATTGTTTAAATGTTTTTTGAATTTATGTGATTTGGTAGTGTTTGAAAGAAAGATAAAAATAGTGAAACTGAATGGTATATTTAAAAACCACATAGTTAGACTATGTGATCTACTCTAAGCATGCAAGCAACTAAAATTAAAAGTGTGAAGTAATTACTAGCATAGAGTTGTTAATTCATAGTTTGAAACATAGTATAGATTTGATTTGGGTGACACTATATGTAAAAATTACAAAATAGAGTCAATAATGTCATTACTATACTGTAGAAGATAGAGTTTTCAAGAACTAAGTTGACAGGATTGACCTAGTCTTTTAGATAGAAGATACAATATAGAATTAGGTCAACCAAGTTGACCTAGTTTGTTAAATGATGGTAGTTTTAAGGACTACAAAATTTTCAAAACAAAACTATAAGGAATAACTAAAATGAGAGAGAGAGAGAGAGAGAGAGAGAGAGAGAGAGAGAGAGAGAGAGAGAGAGAGAGAGAGAGAGAGAGAGAGAGAGAGAGAGAGAGAAGGGAACCTTGGTGGGTTGGAAGATGCTGAGGAATATGAAATTTCTATTAAAGTTCCTTAAATATTACTTCAAAATTATACCAATTGTGTTGACTAGGTCAACCTAGTTCTGTAGTTTCCTATTTGTTAAAGCTTGTCAAGATGACTATATCGACCTAGTTGACCTAGTATATTTTCTATAATCTATTTGGAATACTGTGTCAACTTGTTCAACCTATTTTTCTATTCTAGAGTTGAATAAAATTATTGTGGTGAATTTTTCAACCTAGTAGCTTGTATCTGATGAATCCCTACATAGAAAGAATAGAGTCATTTTGATGTGATTGTGTGTTAAAAATGTGTACAAAAGTTAGAAACTATACCAACATGTTGAACTAATATCATAAATATATTAAAATAATAAATAAAATGATAGAAAATAAAAAATGTGAAATAAAACTTAAAAGGGTTAAATTCACATTGGGTTTACTAGAGTGATGCAATTAAAAATGCATTAGATCTACAAATCAATCCTAGCTCGGAGAAGATAGATCATACTTACACTTCTAATTGGGGATACATTAGATAATCAAGAACATGATGAATATGGAGATCTACTAGACCCAATTAGGGGATCACTTATCATAAATAATATCACTAGGGAGGGTTCTAAAGCCTCCAGTCAAGCAAAACTATGCAATAACCCTAACTAAGTCCTATGTTTTCATATTCACTACATTAATAATAAGTAAAGAAAATAAATCTAATCTAGTACTCACCAAATCTTGTGACATAAAGTGGGGTTAATAAACATGCATAAGATAATCCTAATTAAGATATGTATAGGTATGACCCTTAATTCATGTAGAAGAAGAGTAATATTATTCTAAATCTAATACTTATGCTACTTCTATCTAATAAAGAGAGGAACAAAGTTAGAGATACTTACTTGGAAGATGAACCTATCAAGAATCAATCTCTCCCTTAGCCAAAGGAGCTTCACAAGAGGTTGTTTTTATCTATAAGGATCACTAATAAAGGCCAAAACATCAAAGACTTATCCACAAGACTAGATTCTCTAAGTAGAAACCCTAATCTAAGACTCATCAAGTAGAATTGTGGAAGATCAAATTGTAAATAAGCACAAATGAATAATAACTCTTGATGTATCTATAATAATGGTAGAATTAATGTGTTTATATAGGAGGATCTAACCCTAAACCCTTATAAAAATTTTGACCGCCAAGTCAACCCAGTCAACCTAGTATCATTATTGATAAAAACTCACTAGGTCATACGCTAGGTCAGTCAAGAGTCAACCTAGACCCTAAATTAGTTTCACCAATAAGAGTACAAGGTTGACCCAATCAACCTAGTCATATAAACTATTGAAGGGGGTATAAAAGATGGTAAAAGACTATAAGAGTGTGCAAAAGAGGAGTAATAGCTTAAGGGAATGTTCTTTAGAGCTGGTTGGATTGGTAATAAGTGGCAATAAGGGAAAACAATCTTATAAAACACCAATGGTATACCCACCCCTTTCTTGGTGCACCCCTTTAGGGCATGTACTTAGAGAGATTGAGACTTGATGGATTCCTGCAATATAGAAAAAATTAATAATTAATAAAGTTTGAAAATAGTATGTGTATATAGTAATCACCTAATATTATTAATAAATATGCATACCTTGATATTTAAAAATATGTTAAGAGTTGAAATCCATCTCATGCACATGTATTTGATGGTCATGGTATTTTCATCTTATCTAGTCAAATTTATAGACTCTTGCACCATCCTTGGGTTGAAGTTGTGTTAAGTCTTATTTAACCAAGGATTAGTTTTAGTGGGTGTTCTCAATCAGACATTTCAAGAACATCTTTAGTATCAATAGTCTATTTATCTCTTTATCCTTTATGTTTTGCATTTTATTTATGATGATAGGCTAATCTAAGTTGAAATCAGTCTAAATATGCATGATAATCTTGGTTACTTATTTATTTTTGTCACTATAAAAGCATTGTCTAATAAACACATGTGATAAATATTCTTAGAAATTAGTTATTTACTTATCATTTTTATCTTAAGAAACTATTATTTCTACAAGAGGCTATTCCTTACAAGTATTATCCAAGGAACTTCCAACCTCTTTCCAAATGTCTTTGATAGAGATATTAGAAGAGAATCAGTTTGTAAAATGGCCCCTTGTATGGAATGGTTACACATCAACCTATTGAGTGAATGTCAACATACCAAGACTTGATACATTTAGACCTTGGGGAAGTATTTTATTTTTGGGATCTTCTTCCTTTTAGGAGAGGTAGAGTCTAAAAAAAAACCCTACGTAATTCTTATTGTGTCAAAAATACCACCAACATGTTTTAACACTAGAAGCAAGGCCCTTATAAACACAAACTGAATCACAACCAAGGTTCAAACTAGGACATTCTAGGAACCTTTAATTTCATATCAAGTTATACCATAGTTAAAGCTACAAATTAAAAGGATAAATACAATATATAATTTTTTTAGGATTGATATAGAGATTTTAGAGCTCAAAAATTAGAGATAATAAAGATAAAAGGAGATCTAAATTAGTCTAATTAGTAGGCACTTCACCTACAATTTCAAACATGCCTTTAGTTATCCCATTAATGTTTACCCAACATATACTAATGGCCAATCCCATGGAATACCTTGGCCAAGGTGGGTGCCCTATGAATTTTCCAGTAATTGTGTATGACCTACCAAAGAATCTAGACAAGTTTTATCCTAAATTCATAGTTGGAAGACCTCAAATAACTAAAGAAAATATACAAGCATTCAAAGATGCCCTTATCAGAGCATAGGTGATTTATGAGGACATTTATATAGGTTGTTTCCTTATTCATTAGGGGAATCTACCTATGTATAGTACTTGAGATTACCAAATAGGTTTATAACAACTTAGGATGGTTTAAAATCCATCTTTATAAACCAGTTTAGGTTCCCCATTAACCTTGTTATTTTATATCGTATTTTTTCAACTATTAAGAGCGAACCAAATGAACCCATGAGCATGTTCAATTCATCATTTCATAAATTATATTAGATGTTTAAATACCCATACATATCTGTAAAGGTTCCATCCATCTTGAACTACTTGAGGGCTTTGGATCCTTTAATGCAATGTTCCTTAGAAGAACCCCAACTGCACTTGCATCCCCATCATTGTCCTATAAAAAATTTGTGAACATATAAAACTAGATGGTAATTCAAGGATATAACATAGGTGATTTAACATCTTTAAGATAACCAAGAGCTTATAATTAGGTCCCCATGATTAATCAAGCTCTCAACCAAGGTACCCCATTAATGAACCCCATCCGAGGAGCCTTATACAGAAGTCTAAATTTAGTGTATAATCTAACACCAATGAACCACATGCCTATTGGTCATACCTACATGCCTCCAAACCATGTTTTCCCATAGATAGATAATAATCATCTTGTCACATTTACTTACAATAACATAACTACCATACCAAGTACTAGTGGTTGTGTTGCATCTAGTAGCAACCCATTGGCAATACCCTCATTATTGAATAATCAAGTTGCTACCAATAACACTCTTAATATAACATAACCTGATACTCTAGCATTTCTAAATGATAATGTACATGTTGTGAACCCATATCTACAAACTATGAATCAACCAAATGGTGGCATAGACCATGAGATAGATAATCTAAAGTAAATGGTCCAATGTTTATCTAATTATGTATTTAATTTTCATAGAAAAGGGCCTCAAAATTCAAATAAAAATGCAAAAAAAATCCCCCAAATAGGAATTTTAATTTCTAGAGGCATAATAGACAATAGAATACTTGACCTAATAATGGGAATGTGCCTATTCCTCTTGATAGTGGTAATCATAACAACATCAATGGTTATTATTTAATGAATTTCACAAACTTGGCTTTAGATACTTGTTGTAGAGTGCATAACATAGATGACCATGTAGATACCAACTGTATTGAGTTTATAGTTATCTCTAACATATTCTAAAAGGAGAAAGATAACATGGAAATAGTCCCTAATTTGGATGATAATTTAAACCAAAATGGAAGAAAATCCAATACCACTCTACTATTAGATACCTATGACTTTCCATTTGAGGATGAAAATGAGCTGAAGATAATTTAGATGAGATCCACACCTTTAAAAAGTTCCAAATGGGGAACAATTATTCTTTTATGAGTAAATCAATTAATCCTTTAACCACCTTTACTCTTTTGAGTAACACTTATATCCCAATGATGTGAACTCAAAAAACAATCCACCCATGCTTAAAATAATTCCCATATCTTATCATCCAAGGTACTATGTGTCACTCCACCCAAGAAGCAATAAGAATAAGCCAAACCTAGCTAACATCACTATGTTTGAATTGATGTAAATTTCTAATCAAATGGAGTTAATTTTGAGATAATTATCTAATAATAAGGTAAAAGAATATATGAAAACATTTAATTCACATATTTATTTATATAAGTAAAAAACTAAGACTCCCTCTTTTCTCCTAATGGTTATAATCTTTGGTAAGAACTTACATAATTTATTATTTATTTTAGGTGTCTTCGAGAATGTCATACCATATGTGATTTGCTAATAGTTGGGTCTTATGCCTACCAAAAATAATCAAAAAATAGTCTATTTGGATAAAATAGAGGTGAAGGTAGTAGGGGACTTGAATCATATACACATTAAATTGGCCTCAGACCCAATTATTCAATAATTCATTAATATCCAAGTGGTGGATATCCTTGATGCTTATGGTATGTTTTTGAGTATAGATTGGTTAAGGACACTCAATGATTATATGGAAACCAATTTTTATCACATGTGGATACCATGTCAAGGTCTACCTAACCATATTATAATTGAGTGAGAACTAAAAATGGCACATATG
This sequence comes from Torreya grandis, assembly GCA_037957365.1. Lineage (NCBI taxonomy): Eukaryota > Viridiplantae > Streptophyta > Pinopsida > Cupressales > Taxaceae > Torreya > Torreya grandis. The sequence goes on from JARHVA010004293.1 coordinate 644,842, forward strand.
ATTGTTGAGTATAACCAAACAAATGAGATCCTTTATGAAGAATCAAAAATGAGAGTTTACTCATTGGACAAAAAAGAAAGGACCCATGACAACGTCTTTACTAACATGTTAAACATGAAAAAAATGTAAAATTATGGTAATTAGATCATTTATATGAAGAGGACTTATATGGTTCCCATGAGATAACCTCATTTTAGAATTCTAACATGTGAAATTTTAAAATCTTATGACTTAAGTAGGAATAAAGAGTTTATATGTGATTCACAAGATGAAACAACTATTACTAATTACTTCATTCTTACTTCTTTCATAGAAGAGTTACCCACAACATCTTTGTCAGCTGAAGGATCTTCACAAACCAAAAAATAGAACATGTGCTCAATTAAAGGTGAGAAAATACACTAAGAGGTTAACATTACAGTTACACTTCCCATGCAAAGACTATCAATAGGTGTAGAAAAATTTGACTTGAGTACATTTAAATTTGATGTTTCTAAATCAAAAAATGGATGTGGTACTAGAATATAATTAGTTTATCCAAGGGGGAAATCCTATCTAGATGTGTAGTGCCTACAATTTGCTTGCACAAATAATGTGACTGTGTATGAGGCATTAATCATGAACTTCAATTCATTATAGAAAAGAAGGTGAAGAAAATTAGAGTAATGAGTAACTTAGAATTAGTGGTTAAATAAGTGAGGGTCTAATATTCATGTAATGATAAGAGTTTATTAATATGTCACAACTAGGTTTGTAACCTAATAGAATATTTTGATAAATTTAACATTCATAATCTATCCAAAGAAAAAAACTACATAGTAAATGTGATAGATACTACCAAAATTACTCTTGAACCCATTTTTAATCTAAGGGTGAGAATATTATCAATAGATATGATATCCACCCCCTTGGTCCATGATAATATCATGAATTTTCAAGTTTTTAATGATGACCAACACATATTAGACTTCATCACCAATACGTAGGTATTTATTAATTAGATTATCAATGAATATGGTCAAGAAGAATTTGATCTAAATGAGTAAATACCATGAACCTAAAGAGAAAACATCATACCCAAGGGGATGATCTCACTTGAGAGGCAATTTAACATAGATTATCAAAAATAAAAGGGATATGTTGACCCCTTATAGAGGCATATTATATGAACATTTCAACTTGGGTGATGCAAACAATCCCAAAAATGTGCTTATAAGCATGGCTAATACCCCAAAAAGAGAAGGAAGGAATGTCACAAGTCCTCAAATATTTTAGAGATGTGATCACATAGAGACATGAAGATCTAAAAGTCTTCAACACCTCCATCTTGACACACATAATTCCCTTAAAGCTAGGATTCAAGTCCTTTAGGAATATACAAATGTTAATTAACCCACTGATTGAGCCACTAATATTTAAAGAAGTGAAAAAAATTCTTGTAGTGAGAATCATGTTTTTATTTTGGCACTCCACATGGGTTGCCAACTTTATTACCAGTGAGGAAGAATAATGGATAAATCAAACTCTATGTTGATTTATAAAATTTTAATAAGGAATCTAAAAAATACAATTACCCCTTGCCATCATTGTATTAAGTTCTAAAAATCGTGAATGGGGATCAAATGATGTCCTTCTTGGATGGATATTCTAGTTATAATCAAGTAGTAGTTAACTATGGGGATCAAATTAAAATGACGTTCACAACTAAGTGTGGCACCTTTGATTATAAGAGAATGCATTTTGGATTAATCAATTATAAGGCTACATTTCAAAATTATATGCAAATAGCTTTCAAATACCTTATGGGAAAGTGTATTTTGGTAGACATGGATGACTTGATAGTCTTCTCCAAACATAGAGGTGACCATGTCAAATATTTGAGGAGAGTACTACAAAGATGCAGAGATCATTGTATCTCATCAAGCCCAAAGAAGTGTATATTTGGGTTTATATAATGGAAACTATTAGTACATATCATTTTTTAATGTATTATATCAATATAACCTAATATAATTCAATATATCTTTGAAATCCCATTGCCTAGCACAAAGAAGGAGCTAAAATCATTTTTTATCAATATTAACTTCATGAAGAAGCTCATCTCTAAATTTGTAGATATAGTTAGACCTATGAATAACATGCTCAAGAAGGATGATAAAATAGAATGGATAAGTGAAGTGAATTCATCCTTTATGCACATAAAAGAGGTAATTATGAACACACCAATGTTGATCAACCCTGATTACACTCAATCATTCTAAATTTATTCTTTTACTTTAAATAATTCAACCAATATTGTATTGACACAAATAAAAAGGGATTAGGAATGAATGACATATTACATTTATGAACTCCCCATTTATGAATACCAAATGTATATACACTATGATGGATAAGTAAGCCTTTAGACTAATCAAGGTTGTCAATAAATTCCCCCATTACATATTACATAGTAAAGTCTTTATTTGTGTGTTTGATATAAGAGGTAAATCCATGTTAATGCAAAATGAATAAGGTTAGATAATATGAAGGTAGATAACTATCCTTTAATACTTTGACCTTGAACTTTAGATAATGACTATTATGAGAGGACAAGGTCTTAGTAAAACTATTTCAAAATCAAATCCATAAATCGATTATCAGTAGTACAAGATTGAAAACATCACCAATGATGATTGGTAAAAGGATGTATCTAATTAATAATGAATGTCCTAATAATTTTAATTATATGAAGACAAGGGTGTTATGATTTAATATTATCCACTTTATTATCAAATATAGTGTGATCTCTAAAAGTAATTACCAAGTCATTTATCTAAAGTGTCTTAATAGAGACAAAGAAGTAGACATGCTTAGTGATTTTCATGGAAAATATGGGATTAGGCATGGCTTAGGGGATACCATAACCCACAAAATATTAATATTATGATACTACTAGCCACATATTTTTAAGGATATGAATATTAATGATCTAACATTTCCATACATGCCAAATAACTATGCATAGATAATATATTCTAGTAATGCCTTTGCTTCTAGTAATTGAGGATCGATCATTCAAAAAGTGTGGATTAGATTTTGTGGGAAAAATCAATGATAATTAGTCCATATGTTATAAATTCATCCTCATAACCATGATCTAATTCACTCACTGGGCTAAGGCTCAAACATTCAAAAATTACACAACTGACGTAGTTATTCAATTCATAGAGGAACACATCATCACAAGGTTTGGTATACCTTATATACTTGTATGTAATAATGGACCCTCTTTCTCCTCCTTTTAATTTCTATAATGGGAATATTATTTCTAGGTAATCCTAAAATTATCTTCTAATTATTACCCACAAGTAAATGGACTAGTTGAATCCATGAATAAGAATTTGATAAACATAATTAAGAGGATGATGGAAAAGAAACCTTGGAATTGGCATAACGTCTTGAAATTTGCATTATGGGATAATAAGACTAGGAATAAATTAGCTTTAGGAACTTCTTATTATCACTTAGTTTATGACCAACATCTATATTTTCTATTCCACTTAAGGATTTATAACTTACAATTTATGGTTGACTATTTTGTAATAAAAGATGAGATAGAGGCATGCCTCTTAAATCTATGACTTGGATGAAAAATGTGATGCAACCTTAATACACTTCAATAAACACATAGGTATTTTTAAAAAATTCTTTGATAAATGATCCAAATAAAAATCATTTTGGGTCTCAAACCTTATCTTTATGTGGGACAAGGCTCATGAACAAAAGGGACAACATAGAAAATTTGATGCCTTGTGGATAGGTCCCTATTTGATTTATGAAATCTTGTGCAAGAATGCTTTCTACCTAAGGTGTTTAACTAGTGAGGAAGTCCCATTTCCCATCAATGGATAATTATTCAAACACTACTTATAGGTTTGAATTGGCTTATAACACCCTATAAATACTTTCTTATTTTTTTGTGCTTAGTTGGTTCAATTTTATTCATGTCCTTTATTTTAGTTTAGGTTTGCTTTCATTATTTTCTATGAGTTTGATTTTCTTTCTGGTGCTTGATTTAGTTGTGTGGTATTGGTTTTTGAGTTAAATATATTATTTTGATTTGATTTCCCCCCTTATTTATCAACCTTTGATAAATGAGTGGCTTGTATGTAGGTAGCACCAATGACACTCATATGCATTAATATGAAAATTCATGTTTAAATGCTCACATAAATTGTTGTATTTTCCTTATATTTTCAAAACATTAAGGGCCAATGATTTGAAACAAAACATATGGATTTAGAAAGTCCTCTTTTATTGTTTGAAGACCATCAAATGCACTGAATGAAATATCTGAAGATAAAAAATGTAACACCACTTTAATTCTATTTTTTCTTATTTGTCATGATCTTCCTAATTTTTCCTTAAACCCATGTCTTGGTCCCCAACCCTCCATGGATGGAAAATTATAATCTCTTTAACAAAAATGCATAAGTTGAAAATTCTCCTCGAAAAGGTGATTTTGGCATCCTCCACCACAATATTTTTAGCCTAGTTGGTAGTGGAACAAGGCCTTCTAAAGGGATCAAAGGCATATTTATTAGGGATATTATTTCCTAAATAATATCATAGCAATACCCATGCCATTCCCCCCTCAAGCCAAATCATGAAAATTTTCCCCTCTCAGAAGTTTTTATCATTTTGGCAAATGTGATTTATGGGTCATGCATGAAAAATAAGTGAAATAATCATATAACTCACACATTGATGGTCTTTAGGTAGAATTACATCTTACTATGTCATTTCTTAGAGTAGAATTTTGTGCCTTCACATTTTTATTTTATTTTAGATGATTGTTTATATCTAATGTTTATGTTTGAATGAGAACTAGAGATTTTGGATTCTTGATATACTTAGGAGTATCTCCCATTAGGATTTAATATTTGTTATTGCTTACACAACATGCCTTATTTTTAGTCTAAAAATGGGGACCCTCTTTTTGCTTTGAGCAGGATAGGTTTGGTTAATCTAGTTTTTTATTAGTAGATGTTTAGACTTAGAGTTCCATATTATTTGTATTTTTTCCAATTAATCATATTTTTGGTATAATATTGTTTGAAACCCTTGGCATTCAAATGATCCTAAATCTAAACTAGGTCATTTGGCATTATTTCTACATAGTTTGCCTTTGAGAAGGCTTATGGGTGCCTTGGAACTTTCTCTTAGGAGATGGTTGTTTGAATTTGAATAACCCATATACCTTTACCCTTTTGGGGGAATAATCAAGTTTTAGTTATGTCTATATCATCTCAATTGAGCCCTTATCCATAAATCTTAGGTCCTTTGAACCCAAGTCACCTAAGTCAAGTTCTATCAAGCTCATGGTCTACCAAATCAAGTCAAGTGAGCTCTAATGATGCTAAGTTTAAGATGGTCAAGTCACATTGACCATGTATATAGATTTGAGATCAATTACTTATCCATTTCCTTTAATTTATCATGAGTCTTTTAATTCCTTTCAAGCCTTCCATGTATCACTATCAGATCATTTCAAATTTCCAGGCTAGTCCAAAAAAGTTTCCAAGTAAAAGTGCCCCTAGATCCTGAGATCATGCCATGTGGAATGACCATAATGACCTAGCTTAGTGGAGGATTAATCAACATGTAATAGTTTTGTATCCCTGAGGGATATATATGTCATCACATAGAAACATCCTAGGATCCTAGGACCATAAAGACTCCAATAAAAGTCAAATAGTCTCATGGCCTTGAGAGATTGAGTGGTCATCACATGGTGACATACTAAGAGGCTAGGACCATAGAGACAAAATTGACATAATAGCTAGCTGAAGGCCCAACTTACTAGAATGAGTCCACATGGCATCATCTTATGTACCTAGATTATAGACCTAATTTTATAAGGTATTATTACATGGCACTCTAATGAAGTTAGCATTCCCTTAAGCTTAAATTTGATAGGTGTCTTCCTTTCACAAAACTATAAACCTTAGGCCTTTGATATAATAAGGATTTACCATGTGGAATTTGATAGGATCAAATTATGGATGTCCTAAATATCAAAACTTTTGAAGGCCTAAGGAGGTTTATAGTTAATTAAATGATGAATTTCCATGGGTTAGGCAGGCTTACGAATGATATTTATTTCATTTTTAAATGATTAGTCTATATTAATGGTAGATATGTGTATGTTTTATATGTATGAAAAGATCTAAGTTTGAATTAAAAGTTGATTAATGCAAATATTTATGTCCAAATAGCCAAATCTTTCATTTGTTTCTTAAAATTTATCTAAATTAGTTATGACTTATTTATCCATAATCAATTATTTTAATGGTTTTGCTTTGTCATTTCATTAGAGGATTTATGCTTGACCATTTCCTTTGATAATTTAGGTTTTATATTTTGTATTGATTCATTTATTTGGATGTGTGTCCGCATTAGGGAGTCTAAACCCTTAGCCAAAGCATAACATAGAAAAGACAAGCCTAGATTAGTGTAACATGAAAGATCATTTATAAATCATGAAACATGAAGTAAAAGGGGACAAGTCAGGGTTTGTATTTAATAATGAATAAGATACATAAGAAATACTCAAACCAAGGAGAAAATGACGAATGGAAAATTTTGGATGGAATGAAGGATCCCAAAGAAATCAACATGTGATCAAGGAATGATGGCATGGCAATAAATATGAGAAAATTAAACCCAAGACCATCAAGTGGTTTCAAGATTCAAATAAACTCATATGTTTTTGCATCAATGCATGCCCCGACCATGATAAAAAAATTAGTGGAAAAAATCACTTGATGATTTTGAGTAATGATTGGCTCACCCGGTCTAGGCATGGTCTTGGTGTGCACAGTCTTGGTTGAGTTGTCAGTCAAGGTGATTATTCTAAAATTTTGAGGAGTTTTAGATGCTGGGGTTGGTACCCTCTATATATATATATATATATATATATATATATATATATATATATATATATATATATATATATATATATATATATATATATATATATATTTAAAAATCCTTTCTCAAGGCTCACTCATCATGGATTCAAAACTACACTGTGAACCCAGACATTTTCTTCCTTATGTTTTTTATCACTTTCTAGGATAATTTATCACTTTCTCCCATTTTAGTCTTATTATTAAATAGTTTTTTTTATTACACTTAAATTATTATAATCACCTAATGTTATTAATAAAAGTGCATACCTTGATATTTTAAAGGTTGTTAAGAGTTTAAATCCATCTCCTCTGCATGTATATGGTGGTCAGTCTTTTTCTCTTATCTAGTCAGCATCCTAAACTCTCTCACCATCCTTGGGTTAAATTTGTGATAAGTCTAGCTCAACTAAGGATTGGTTTCAATGGGTATGATTAATTATACATTGTAATAACATCATCATTATAAGCAGGATTTTTTCTTTGTGTCCTTTCTCTTTTACTTTTTCTTTATGATGATAATTTAATCTAGGTTGAAAGCAATCTAAATATGCATGCTAATCTTGGTTTCTTATTTTTGTTTGCCACTGTATAATCATTGTTGAATATATACATGTGATAAATATACTTGGAAATCAATTATTTACTTATCATATTTATCTTAAGAAACTATGATTTTTATAAGAGGCTAGGCCCTGTGAGTATTATCCAAGGAACTTTCAGCCTCTTTATAAATGTTTTAGATAGAGCTATTAGAAGAGGCTCAGTTTGTAAAAATGTCCCTTGCATGGAATTTTTATACATCAACCTTATAAGTTAATGTCATCATACCAAGTCTTTGTACATTTGAACCTTGGGGAAGCCTTTTCTTCATGAGATATTCTTCCTTTTAGTGAATCCTAAACAACCTCTTGAGGATTTACATCTATATATCTCATATTATTGGAATTGTGTATCTACCTAGTTGTAATGCTTGTGAGTGAATCCTATATACACACAATATTTTTAAACTTTATCATTAATTTATGTTTTCTCTCTTGTAGGAATTTGTTGAGTCTAAACAAAGCCTTGCCTAATTTTTTTTGTGTCAAAAACACCACCAAAAAATACTCTAAGTAAATATCTAATTTTAAATTCAATGGAAAATAAGGCTTTTTATTCCTCAAATATAATGTGACTTCATTCCACCTTAAAAAAATCATGTACACCTCTTTAAAATTTTCTTTGAAAATAACCTCAAACAAAATAGTCACTTTAGATTGTACATTCAAATATTTTTTCACAATCAAATAATTTTTTTAATAGAACCCTTATTTTGGACACCACATCAGTGGGACTTGGATGTTATCCCTCATCCAAAGAGATATATCCATTTATAATTATATATATGAGAGACTCTATTTTACTCTAGAAATTTTATTATGAATATACGATTAAAAAAATATAATCAAAACATGTCACACAAAAAATTAGGAATCTAATCTAAGTAAAAAAATCAAGACTAGATTGTGTAAATATCTTCATATAAAAAACTGACCTAATTAATTGAAGAAACATAATTATTTTGAGTATGTTGCCATCAAAATACAAATAAATAATTATCCTTTCCAAATTAAATTTGAACCATGGGTATTTTTAATGTAAGTCGTGCACCTTGGTAAGGGGCTTACAAGAAATAATTTTCACTAAATATAAAAAGAATAAAGTTAAAAAGTTTTTTTTTTAAATTAATTTAAGGATATTCCCTTTATTTTATCCCTTTAAGGAATATCTCTTTACCTTTTTAAATTAAAGAGGTGTTTACTTCAATTATTTTCACAATTTAAATATTCCTACCAAAATATTCTAGGGTCCAACATTTTTAAATTTTAGATCATGCCTCTTTATTTTATATTTCATGCATATCCCACATAATTTATTTTATAAGGCTTTGCCTCATAATTTATTTTACCTTTCTCTATTTATAGTTACTACCTTTTATTTTTACATAAGGTGGAATAATTAAAATCCACTAAGGTGAGACATCTATATAATCTTAAAATAGTCTCTAATATAAGATACCTATAAAATATAAAAAGTTAGAAGACCATTCTAGACCAATACATACATAATATTTTGATCCACAAAGTTTTTTGAGGATATAGACAAAGGTAATTATCAAATGAGGTTGTAAGTTATCTAAAATGGTAATCTAAATACAATATATAATGACGCATAAAGTGAAGATCCTAACTATATCCAAGTGTCATTTGATGTTGAATCAAGAGCTATTAGAGAAACAAGTGGGTGTAACTAGGCATAAGCAAGAGCTATAAGGTAAATGATGTCATTAGATTATATATTAAAAATTATATTTAATATAAATATTGAAATATAAATAAAATTTTCCCCTACACATAATCAATGGTTAGAATTAACAAACATTTAAAATATACAATAAAATATCAAGCATGTGCTAATTTATAAAAGGGAGATATGAGATTTAAAAAAATATAGTAACATCCACAAAAGTACAAAATAAATAGTATAGGATTAGGGATACTTACCTTGGGTTGACCTATTGGCACATCAATATCCTACTTGGCTTGTACCACTTTGTGGGATATTTTTATAGGTGAAGTAATGGTAAAATAAAATAAGACCCAAGTAAACCCAAGCTAGGGACTCCAAATATAAGCTATACCCTGTTTGTTTAGCTCCTATCCTTGATGTCTTCAAATATATTATGTTAATTTTTATTCTCTTAGTATAATATCCTTATCCATAATTCATCTTATTCTTCATAAAATATGTTTTCAATAATGATATGATTATATTAGATATCTTGTCTTAGAGAAATGGTATATAAAAAAGATATAAATATGGATCCAAATCTTAAAATTTGAAATCTATATTTATCTAGTTTCATCATCCCAACTAATGCCATATAAATATTTCCATTAGAAAATAGTATGCCATTAGCATGTTCAATGGTTTAAAATAAACTAAGGTTACTAAAATACATCATTGAATTATATGGTAACATATTTTAAAGGCATAAAAATGAAAAAATAGATGCATAATGGGGGTGGGAAATTCATATGATAAGTTAAGCTGATATTGTGATGATTTGAAGTTGATATTAGTTATGAATATGCATGACATAATTTCTAAAAAAGTTACATAAGTTATCCCACACCAACTACTTAGGACACATGTTTAGGGATATTAATGCATAATTGAGTTATACAAAATAAAGTGTCAGTAATATAAAATAAGGTGTATATGAATTTTCCCCCATAATTTAAGCTCACTACTCATCACAATAATGAATTTATTTAAATTATTTTTTTTATCGGTAATTATGTTATACGTAGTAAGCTAAAAAAATGGAATAAAGGATATCTATAAAAATATAGTCAATAATAGTAGTTAGATATGTCTTGATTCTCAAGTATAAATTGATAGTTCAAAGAAATGATATAAAAAGAAAAATTAATGGAATGAGAGAAAGAAAATTGAAAATAACACACATTGGAGTTGTAGCTGAAATATAGAATTGGGAACAAAGTCTAAAACTAACACATAAGATCTAGTGAGAATTAGACTATGATTTGGAAAAGGGTCAAATTTGGAAAATCACCAATTATGACTATGTCAAAATTCACAATTTGTCCAATTATTTACACCATTTTTTTTCCTTTGATTATTTTGTCCTCTATCATGTTTTAGATCCTATCACTTTCTAGACTACCTTGTAGTAAAATTAGGATATAAATCTTGGCCTCCTTTTGCATAATTGATTGTAATATTTTTTTAATTTACTTATATTTTGATTTTGACCTAATTAATTACAATGTCATAATAATAATAAAATGCACAAGCTAATTGGCCTAAACAACCTCTTGAGGATTTATATCTATATATCTCATATTATTGGAATTGTGTATCTACCTAGTTGTAATGTTTGTGAGTCAATCCTATATACACACAATATTTTTAAACTTTATCATTAATTGATGTTTTCTCTCTTGTAAGAATTTGTTGAGTTTCAATATCTATGAGTGCATGCCTTAAAGGGTGAACTGGGAAAGTGGTGGGTAGACCATTGGTGCTTCATAATATTTTTGGATAACTCTATCATACCTAACCCATTACAAATAGCACTTATCTAACTCCCCAAGCAAAATAATCCATTTTTATCAAAATACCTAAGAAAATTTATTTTCAAATAGCCACTAACTATGCAAGTACCTAAATTTCCTACTTAGTCAACTAGGTTAGCCTTGCTAAAAAAATTATGGCACACATTATATAACTAAGTCATCTTGGATGACCTAGTTCAAGGCATAATGGTAACTTTTTCCAAAATAGGGTTGAGTTGGCTAACCTTCTTGACCAAAATTCTATAAGGGTTAGGACTTATCCATTATTTTAAATACAACATTAAGTTCAATCCAATGGATAGGAACATACATTTTCACATTATTATATCTTTCAATTTTTCTACATCTACATTTTAAATATCCCTTTCTTAATGTTTGCTTTGGAGGGAAGATAGCTTGTCTTGTGGGAAGCCTTGGATGAAAAGTAGGAGTGTTTTAGCCTTGATTTTATTATTAAAATCTAATACTTAAAAATCCACAACAACATCTTATAAAACACCATTGGCTAAGGGTGAGATTAAGACTTGACATGTTTTCTCAAAGGTAATTATCTATAACTTTTGATAATTCATTTGATAGATAGATATTTCACAAAGTAATAGGATTTGAATTTATAACTCCTTACTTAAATTACCTCTATACTTAAACTTAGTGTAGCTATATGGTTTTATTTTCTTTCCATAGTCTAGTTCAAGTGATTTAGGCCCCCATTTTCCTAGTATTATCCTTTGATTATTTTTTTGTTTTTACCACCCCTTTGTGTTATAAGCTTTGATAAAACTAGATTATTCTTATTCATGTATTCAAACTTATCTAGGGTTATTACATCGTATTATATTCCTAGAGGATTTGTAACCATTTATCACATCCAATTTGGTCATGATCTTAATATAAAAATTAATTAGAATATATGCTAGTTTATTACCTTATTCGATCTTGGATTTACTGAGTAAGATAGTCTATAGGTCTAGCCTAATTTTTGCATATATTTTGATGAACCCAAAATGAATATAACCCTTAAATTTTAAATTTTTCATTTACAATCAACTAGGTCCTACTGGTTGACCTAATCTTATTCTCTATGTGTAGATTCTAGATTTACATTCAAATAGATAACACTAGTTGACCCAATTTTATTCTTTATCTACAGGTTTTCTATCACATCAAACAAGGTTGAGTTGGTTGACCCTATGCAATTTATATAACTTTCAATATTCAATCATATAAAATAAGGTCGAGTAGGTTGACCATGTTTAATTTCTACAAATTTCAATCTTCATTCCCAATAAACAAGGTCAAGTTGGTTGACCACATTCATTTTCTATAAATTCTAGTCTTCAATCTAGCAAACAAGGTCAAGTTTGTTGACCCTATTCATTTTCTACAAATCTTAGTATGTAGTCCTAGTTACTAAGATAATTCTAGTTAATCTTGTTTAGCTTCCTTATAACCAACTTAGTAATTAAATTTTGTTAATTTTTTTAGTTTACTATTCCTGGTTTTTAGTAAAATTAAGTAGTACTTCAAATTCCCATTTTTTTATTGCTAACTTTTTAGTTCTACTAAAATTGTATCTTATAGTCAACCAAATTATCTTGGTTGAATTAGTTTTATATTTGTTTATTTTTTCAAACAAACTAATTTGACCCAATTGATCTTATTTATTTTTGGCTTGGTTTTAAAATAGATTACATCAACTTGACTAACCCTATTTTGTTTTATTTTCCTAGCTAGATCAACCTAGCTGACCTTGTTTTAGTTATTTTATTTTTTAGCATATGTAAATAAATTTACTTTCCTTCCATACTAATTAATTTCACTTTTTATTTGAAAATATTTGGTTACCTATTTATTTAAATTCATAAATTACAAATTGGTTTTGACCACTTGATATTTATATTCATTTTTATTTTATCTTGATTTCCCTAGAAATTATGTACCAATAATTTTAAAACTACTTAACTAATATCGTGAAGGGATAAATGATACTCTATTTATGGTAATTTTTATCATTTACAAATATCATAACATGAGTGTCTTAAACCAATAATTTTAACCATAGTATAGAGCTAAACATGGTATTTAGAAAACACCTATGATTTCCCTTTGTATTGAACCTTAGGAATCCAACCATCTATTTGATCTTATGGTGCATCAATTAATATTTAGTGCTAAGAAGTTACTTCTAGCTTATTCTTTAAACTAGGTTTAGTGGGCTATGGGCAAGATCTAATCCTCCACAGTTAGTGATCTAAAACATTATGCCATCACTAACCAATACATAAGTATCTTTGGGATTTTAAAATTCAATCAAATTCTTTTATTACATCTACCTGATCTTATTTTCAAGTAGTTATTTAGTTTTATACTTCATTTTTTCATGTTTTTTCTTTTCTATTTTTTATTATAGATAATGTTGACCAGTATTTACATAGTTTTATGTTGTGTTATTTAAGTAGAAAAAACAACATTAACCTAGTTGATTATGTTTGAATAGACTAAGTTAACCAACCTAATTCAATATTTTATATGTTACTTGTTTGGATCTATTTTCATAAAAAATCATCCAATTTATATTAAAAAAATTTCATGTTTTTCCAAATAGGTTGACCAACTTGACCCAATAGGTTTTCATCCTGTTATTTTTTCTTATCTGTCAAACTAGGTCTACCAGCTCAACCTTGTAGGCTCTTAGACTACTCTTTTCCCATGTCTACCTAATTAAGTTGACCAACTCAACCCTATAGGTTTATATACTATTTTTCTCATATCTACCGAACTAGGTTGACCAAGTCAACCATGTAGGTTTCTAGATTGTTATTTTTACCTATCTATCTAACTAGTTAACCATATAAGTTTATAGATTGGTATTTTCATCTATCTATCCATCTAGGTCAACCAACATGACCCTATAGGTTTTGAGACTACCATTTTTTCCATATCTATCTAATTAGGTTGACCAAGTCAACCCTATAGGTTCCCATACTATTGTTTTCCCCTATCTATTCAACTAGGTCAGCTAGTTTGACCCGAGAAGTTTTATAGATTTTTATTTTGCCTATTTATATAACTAAGATGACTAGCTTGACTTGGTTTTAAGAAATATATTTTTACCCATCTTTAAAATTAGGTTGACTATATTAACCCTATAGGTTTTTAAAACTACTTTATGTACCTATCTATTTAAGTCATCCTGTTCAACTCTATAGGTGGCCGACCATGTTTTGCTTCCTATTTTATGTTGATTATTGGTTAACATAATGAAATATCCTATTATGATTTCCCTTGATAGTCTCAACCTATTTAGAGTTTACATGGTTGCCTCAATATTACCTACCTTATCCACTTGAGAGGATAACCTCACATGGTGTAACTACTCTTGACCATCATCTCGATCAATGGAATGAAACACTATACACATCACTAAAAAAAATAGTATTCAAATGATTCTACCATGGATGGTACCTTATAAAAACATCCTAACTTTTTAATTGGAGCAATCGATTATAACATAGGGAAACCTCCTATAAGAAACCCTCCCATAAGGAACCCTCTTATAGGGAACATTCATATCATTAATCTTAGGAATACTCCATTTACCAATACTAACATTCCACCTCCTACCACTAACAATAAAAATCCACCCATAGATATAACTCAATTTTTTTCTCAAATTATTTAACAAATGAATTTTATGTAAACAACTAACAATTACCAAATGCTCTAAATGAAAAATAATAGATTACAAATGGTAAGTCAAACATTTATACCCCCTCCTTTTATATATGTCAATAGGAATATCATCCCTCAACCTATCATGCATAACATAATTATTTAACATATTCAAAATAAACCTTTACCTACATTCATCATATCCATATATATTATAAATATATCTGTAATTATTAATTATGATGGAACTAAAGACCCTCTTAAGGCTAGTGCATATTGTCTTAGATCCAATAGTGAGTGGGATCCAAATACAACCATGTGGTTTTTGATTTGTTTTATCAAATAATCTACATGTGAGACAAGAGTTGACTTAAGATTATATTTAGTATATCCAATCTATTATATTAACCAAATAAAGATGACATTAATTCTTGATCCTTCATTTACTAAGAATTTGTCAAACTTTGATGCATTGTTTAAGGTAAGTTTGACAAAGTTAAGGCTAGATGGGAATGAATTCCATGAAGAATCATGTTAAAGGAGACATGGTGGTAAATTATCAAGGAAAAATAATGGTCTAAAGTTGACCAAAGTGGTCAAAGAAGCAAAACTAGTAAGTGGATCACAGTATTTTTCAAGCAATTTAGAGAGTTTAAGGTAATTTTGACAAGATTAAGGTATGTTATTGCTTTAGTATTATTTGGAATTTCAATGTTGAGATGAAAATCACTATCCAATAGTAAATATGAGGGTTTATTTATTAGATATAGGTCTTTTCTAATCCATATAACATCTAAAAGATGGCATCATGCTTGTATGGTCTTTACATCTTCCCCAAAGTTTTTTGTAACTACTTTCTAACATTAGAAGTCCATTTTATAACTATAACTCATCATTTTCAATGGAGAATAAGGATATATTATAAGAATTTTAATTAAAATAAGGTGTAAAACATTTTGACACACTCTCCTACATCTGTACATATCATAGGAAGTTAAAGAATCACTTATTTCATCTTCTCTAGCAGTTTCAAAGGGTAGAATAATCAGATTCTAGAAGAAAAAAGATTTAGGAAGATCTTTACAAAAGTTTTCTAATGGATTATAATTTAAAATATCTTCCAGAGGTCCCCATGACCTTATTAGGTCCAAATCCATACAATTAGTGAAATTGTAGAGCCTAAAAATGCAAAAACCTATTCATTCTCCTTATCAATCTCTTTGGCAACTCTAGAAAGCACATCAGTTTTCACTTGGTACAAGGAGAGATAAACTTGGTAATTTATATCTTAGTTATAGTATGGGGTCCTTATTCCCTTACACTCTGTGGCATTAGTTTCCTATTTAAGGGGATCAAAATGTCTTCTTCATCCTTGTAGGCTTAGTTTTATCTTTATAATTCCATATCTAATTTATATGGAGTAATAATTGTCTTATTTCAGTTATCTCAAGGCATAAATATAACTCCATGACATTAAATTTATTATTCACATCAACTGAAGAAGATGTTTTTATAAGAAATTAGTTTTGTCTTCTTGGTTGTATGTTATAGTCAAGATTACCAACTAGTTTTGGATTGGTTTAAGAGTTTTATCACCTCTATTTATCTCCAAGTAACCTATTAAATTCCTCACTCCTAAAAATATTCTTAAACCATATACAAATATCAAGTGAACCAAAATAATGAAAGGAGAGATAGGATCAAGCATTCAAAAGGACATTATTGGTTTAAGCTATGCAAATTTGCTAAGTGAATAGAGTTTAGGATGTTTAGAGGATTCATGACAAATCATGAGAATATTTGAGAAGTATATAAGGCCATGAAGACATAATACAACCAAAAATTCTAAATAAATATTCTAAATAACACCTATAAGTCATTGTTAATAAAGTGAGGTTCAATGGACATGTTTGTATATGGAGGATGAGTTATGAAAGTTCAAAGGGTGTGGATAGCATATATAAGTCATAAAATGGTTGAAATAGCCTTTATCTACCAATAAATCATATTTGACATGATATATTTGACCCTACTGAGGGCCAAGAAGGGGATTTGTGTGAAAGAGATATGAAGACTCTGAGGGTGTCTTGTGATCATTTAAATCAATTTGAACCTTACGTATTTTCTAGAGAAGACCACACATGGTACAATAGTACAACTAATGAATCAAATAGAATAAAAAGTGATAATCATAGGTAAAATGAGTTATGGGCCTAATGTATACTCAGAGGCTTGTCATAAGCATGTGTGTAAAAGACCAATATGAGTGTTGGATAAAAGACATATAGGGTCAGATAGGTCAAAGAAGATGTGAATAAGTGGAAATCTCATTGGGACACTAAAGGAGTTAAAATTAACTCAACACATCTGATTTATAAAGTTTACCTTATAATGAGCTCAAACAGTCACCTACAAGATGATTATGAACAAATAAGAGAAGAAACATATGTGTGGCATCCAATTAAGGGATAAGAGGGTCTGTAGAGAGGTTAAGAACAACATGAAGAAAAATACCAAGCCTTTTCAAGAGCACTAGGTGGTCAAAAAGTGCCAATGAAGATAATCCTACTTTATACTTGCAGATAAAGACTTAAAACACTACCATAGGTCTAGATGAATAAGAGAATGAATAATGATGATTAGATAAGATTTCAATGGGTTTTAAAGGATGGTGAGAAGAATAAAAAGGTATCCACACCTATTGGCATCATCAAGAAACTAGAATAGTTTGATGAAAAATCATTCAAATGAGCCTAACAGTCAAAGATCTCAAAAGAACACCTACAAACTAGTGCTAATCAATATAGGTGTGAGAACTCATGTGAATGTTGAGAAAAACTACTAAAAATTTATATCTATGGCCAAGAAGAAAATGAAAAAACTCTTCAATACTGATAAATATCATCAAAGTGTCAAGACACCTAGTAGGCATACATAATACGGTATTAAGCATGAGATATACTGAGAGTGGGGGTTAATCAGTATATCATATATATTATGAAACTTTTAACTAATCAAAATCCACTTAACCATACATTTAATATATGCAATAAAATTGAAACATTAACATCCACCACATAAGAGAGAGAGAGAGAGACCAAATTTTTACATGGAAACCCAATGTGGGAAAAACCATGGAGAATAATCTCATGTATATGAATAAGCACGAATTCAAATTACAAATTTTCCAATCACCAACTTGCAGGAGAATCAACCTCTTTACTAAGCACCAACATAGTAACTATTTGTGACAACCAACCCATAGGAGCACCAACCCATTTCAAAGATTTGTGAGCACCAACCCACAAGAGAACCAACTCCTCTTGTGTATAAAACACAACTATCTCTCAATTTTTCTTTCTCAACAAATGATAGAACTCTACAATATCTCTTTCTATTCTCTCATCTTTTCTTATATAAAATAATTACAAACCATGCACTCTCTTGCATATATAAAATAGCTTCCCAAGCCTCCTTCTATAGATTTACATAAGACCTTTGGCATTCACCCTTTGTGACCCTTCAATCCTCATGGAAAATTGCACCAAAATTTCATGACTCTTCAAATCCTTGCATTTGAAAAGTCACATCGTGACCCTTCATGAGCAAATCCATCTTTTCCCCTTTTGTTTTTATCTTGGTGACCTTTTGAATTCCTTAAGGTGAATCTTTATGGAAAAATGTGACCTTCATATTTTTTCTTCACTAGGTGACTCTTTAAATTCATTAATATGACCATTCTTGGGAAAATGCATCTTTTTCATCTTCTGTCTTTTCCTCGTGACTCTTTGACTTCCTCATGGGCCCTCTTTCAACTTTATGCAACCAAAAATATATTCATTAATATAAAATAAATATCAACACATTTAGACAAAATATGAACATTAAAAACACCTTTAGACAATAAATGATATTGGGCCTTTATCACCAACAATGTTTTAGATTAGAGGTAAAAGCAGGTTTTGAAGGGGCCCCGAAACCCTTTTACAAAGAGCAAAAAAAGAACAACAAATCCCATAGGCAATGCCTAAAAAACACTACAGAGAAGTAGCAAAAATAGGTTTTGAATGGTCCTGAAACCATAAGAGATACATCCGGTCAAAACCCAAAAACAGAAGTCTGGAGAAACAACAAACAAAAGCAAACAAAAGAAGAATAAATATCTGTACCAGTTTCTTTACCAACAAGAAGGACCAGATTATTCATCCAGTTCCAGTATCACCAACAATGTTAAACCTTTGACATCACTGACAATATTTCCATTAGACTATGTGTGTAAAATGAGGAAAACATGGACTATGTGGTGTTTGAGGGATGTCCAGACATATACAAAAGGAAATTAAGGTGAAGGTAACATTTAAACTCCATTATAGATGTTAACAAAATCCCCAAAAATTTTACTAAGGAGACTGAAGACAACAAAATGGGTAAGGAGTTTAATTAGGCCTAAAGAGCATAAATTGGTCATACATAGGCCTATGTATGAAAGTTCAATAAAAACTACAAGTATGGAAGTTTTTTGAGGATTTAAGAGTCTCAAGAGGGTATAAAACATGTTATAATATGTTTCCATGAGTTTGATATCATTAAGTAGGAAATAAAGTGCTTGAGTAAGCCTGTTAGGGTCACTTGAATGCAACTAGGCATAAACCCTAGTTTTGAGCTTGAAGTAGTTTCAAATAGATTGAAATAAAAATTAATCAATTTATGTATGGTTATACCTCACAAGATGTTTCATATACCCCAAGATAACATTTAAAATTTAAACTAATAAACTTGGTCCATTCTCTTGCTAAATAACTCTCCTCGAGTGCATAGTTGCAGGCCTAATTACTTGAGAGAGATTTTCATCATGTGTGAACATCCATGAATAGATTCATGGGATCCTTATCTCCTTGGGAAATGTGTATGGGGTTTTTCACTCAATATTATTAGCATTGGTTCAGGCCTTAATTTCCAAAACTCTATGAATAATCATTAAGAGTTGATGTGCTTTAGACCCTACCTAAACCTTTTTAGAAGACTTGATAAAATAATTTGAGATATTAAAGGCCTAAGGTGGATTGAATGACCCTTTAAATTACCTAAATGACATTTATGAAACTCCTAGGCACTTGATAGAGTAGACTTCCAGCCTGTGTGCGGACAAAGTATACGAAAAAGTGGTCTAGAACTCCATTCTTGAACCTATTTCTTAGTTTTCAAAGGGCATTAAATTATCTAATCATTTAAAAATAACATTTGAACAAAAATTGAGGTATTATGACCCTTTAAAACTCAATAATTTTTCATAATCATAATATGAACTACAAGTGATCAACTATTGATATGAATAAGTTTGAATCTCATATTCAAATCTCTAAGAAGAAGGGGCGTGGTAAGAGATAAAGGTTATCATAGAAGATATTCCAAGTGCCAAGTGTTAGTTGAAATGTTTTTAACTATCCTAATAAGTATTTAGGAAATTCCATGAGAAATATTTATGATCAATAATGCATTAAAATTTCCAAGGAGTTTTCCTACACCATCAACACTTATTCTAAAAGAGGAGGAGGAAGATGACAACACACTATTTCAAAACTTAGTATCATTATTTCTATATTTTTTAAATAATATGATCAAGTATAGTTCATGAACTCTATTCTTGTCCTTTATATATCTCTTCTTTTGATTTCTTCTATAAATGCATCCTTGAGAGGCATTATAAGCATCCTAAAATTGGTGATGGAAAAGCCCTACCAAAATTAAGACTTGTAATTACCTACTAAAATCAATGATCTAGAATTAATTATTGATGAATGTTTTATGATGGTGAGTGTACATTCTTGCATTTTTCCTTCTCTTTCATGCCTTTATGTGATTTTGTCTTCCTTTCACATGTCATATTAAGTGTGACACATGGTTTGTTGAGTTTGAAAAATTATATGTCATTAGTTTCTACTATTATTTCCTCTTTATTGATCATCTTAGGCCCTTATAATTTCCACAACCTTCATATTGAAACACGAGTGTGATATGGACTATCTTAAAGTAGTATAATCAGATTGTAACTTGATGTTTCATAGTCCAAACCCTAGAAATCATAGGATGTCATGTTTGGTGCATCACCTCTAAGTTTTATTTTAAATTTTATCCTTCATTCTATCCATTTTCCATGAAAATGAGTAATTTAGTTTTTAGTATAGGTGTTGTATTTGAGAGCTAGCCCAAAATATATAAGTTTAGTCTAATTAGAGGTTACCCATAAACTTGAACTAATCCCATTGTATAACTCAAGAGAGAGGGTTTGAAGACACCCTCTCAAGGGTGAAAATTTGAGATATAATAGTAACCTATATAATAAATGGGTCCAAACTAATGCTTTCATTACTGCTAAAATTCTTGTCAATTTTTTTATGGGATATGATTTATAATGGTATAATCAATTACCCCAACATTCTATATAAAAAATAGAGGGTCTCGTAAATGCTCTAGTTAAATAATTTTATAAAAATGATCTTCCTAAAAATGATCTTAGTCAATTCATCAATGTTAAACCATTACCTACTAAATATGCTCATATTTTTATCAATGAATTTGGAGTTGGAAAACTATTTCAATATCCTTTAGCCATGTCTCCTCACACTTTCAGTAATATGGGCATCACTATATATTTTCCTACTAAAATGGATAAATGTGATATATCTCTATCTTATGATGATACTTATATTATGGCACAAGCTTAGTCATGATATTTAGACATCCTACATTATCAAAAGACATTAGAAAAACTACTTGCCTTTGATCATGATGCTCATGTCATTCATATATACTATGATATTGAATTATAACTTAAATTCTATGTACCACCTATCAATTCACCTTTAATATATACTCCATGGGTCATCTAAGAAAATGATCGTTCTAATATAATCCAACCTACAATTCCCAATTAAAATAATTTGATTAATTTAGTAAGTCATGATTTATTACCTTTAATATATCCTATTAAATAAACCAATTCTCTACCTACTACCCTTTATTCTATCACCACCAATGATAATGCTTCTCCCACTATCTTGATATCAAATTCTATTGAACAATCTTCTACCTCTACTCCTATAACTACATTAGATAAACAAGCTACAATAATTTGATAAATACATTATGAGTTTGATAATCAAACAAATAAAATAAGTCATGATTTATTACCTTTAATATATCCTATTAAATAAACCAATTCTCTACCTACTACCCTTTATTCTATCACCACCAATGATAATGCTTCTCCCACTATCTTGATAACAAATTCTATTGAACAATCTTCTACCTCTACTCCTATAACTACATTAGATAAACAAGCTACAATAATTTGATAAATACATTATGAGTTTGATAATCACACAAATAAAATTTTGGATCTTAAAGTGATTGGAAAATATTATAGATATTTACCTCTACTCCCTACTGACAAAGTTATTATAGAACTACTCCATGCTTATGAACCTCAAATTCCATGCCAATAACATAAGATTAGAAATTTTTGAGAAAAATACTCCTTGTTTCAACAATTTTGTTGCTCCTAAAACACATCATATTTCCTCTCTTCCTCTTACTCCATATAATTTCCAATATGGAAATGCTATATTTATTAAGTAAATTGTTGTAATTAATTATGGGACTGTTATCACTTAAAAGTGCACCCTTGCAATAACATGTACCTTTTTCTCACTCCCATTAAAATAATGGAAACTATCCAAAGTGTGGGACCTTGTATTGGAGATAAAATCTAGATGAATTTCTGGTTCCATTTGGTACACTCATCTAATTCTCTTTAAACTATATAATTTTATGCTTTCTTGACTAAAAAAATGGTAGAAGGAACAATGTTAAAGCTGAAAATGGAAATAAAAACTAAAAATTAGGGTGATGCACCAATGTGTAGGTCAATTATTCTTATAATATACATAATTTTTAATCTTAATAACTTTCACATACTCATTTCATTCTCATATAATGTCTCTTGCATTAGTATTTCACACAAAAGTCTTGACATACACTCACACTAGCTTGGAATGAAAGAAAAATGGTTGAATTCACTTCCAAATTAGGTAGAAATCAGACTTAGACATTTTTTTGACCTATAATAATTATTATTTTATACATAAATGTGAGATATTTATACATAAACATATTGAAAACAATCATTCGCTAAGTTCTATCAGTGAATATTAAGAACACACTTCATTAACAACTTAAAAATGGAGGAAAAATCAACTATTTATTAATTGAAGGGAGAGGTAGTAAAATTTTAGTAGAGTTTCAGTAATATAAATTCATAATATCCCCATATTAATTATAAAATTAATGTACATATATAAATAAATAAGAGAGAGAATACAAGAAGCTCTAGATGAGCCCCTGCTAGTCCTAGTTCACTCATATTTCAACTAAACTCCAACTTCAACTCCAACCCAATCTTCCAAATTATTTCCCTAAATTCAAATGTAGTAGATTTTGAGTTTAAAACTTATTTTACTTGTAATATGGTGTGGTATGAGAGATAAATATGTTTTAAAAATGTTAAAGGTTCTTACATGTGTTTGAATAGTCTTCAACTTGAAGAGATCATTGGTTATCTTCAGTTCACTCATTTTGAACTTGAAACTTGTTTTGAACTCATTTTAATCTTAAATTAACTCCTTTTGATATTGAATTCATATTTAACTTTGACTTCAGTTACCTTTATTTGTGTCTTTGAGTTTGACTTGACTTATCTTGACTTGTAACTTGGAGTTTGACTTGAGTTATCTTGCATGCAACTTGCATTTTGACTTTAGCTTTCCTGCATGCATCTTGGAGTTTTGACTTGAAATTTTTTAAATGTATCCCAAATATTAATTTTATGAGAGAGATAATATAATTTCCATTCATTTATATTCCTTATTAACCTTTATTTCATCTTTGAAAAGAAACACTTAAACTCTTCTTGATCTTTAGTTAGCAAAGAGATGTGTTTGACTTGAGTTTTCTAAATTTAGCCAAAAAATGCACAATATAGAGAAAAAATTATTTCATGTTGATTTTATTGAACCATTAATTAAATATTATTTATAATTATGTGTTTGATGATGATAATAATAGCTCCCTATACTAGTTATTTTGGATATATCCATCTTATGTTGTTTTGTCAAGTTTCTTGAATGCATTGTGAGAACCTAGAACCTAATGAGTTTTCCTTATTTTATAATCTAATGAGTTTTAATATGATTTAAAAATAATCACCATCATTTCACATACCTTCAAACAAAATTTCAGCTTCAAACTCCATATACAACTCTAAAAAATGCCATTTTGTGCCTTCTTGTGCTCTCTTATTCTCAAGAAACCCTAATTTAGATTAGGGGTATAAAATAAGTTTTAGGAATGAAAAAACAATCATAATATTCTTTTTTTATAGGTATCAATGGTCCATAACTTAAAATTTTTTAAAATCTCCAAAAACTCTTCACCAAACTCCTTAAGAAAAATTCACAAAAAAGTGCTTGCTTGTTGCCCTGGGAATGACCTAAAGATGTTTTTTAATGAGATGAGCCTATTTTTAATTGTTTTTCATTTAATAATAAATTATTAATACATTTAAATTAATTATACATACTCTAAAATGAAAAAAATTCCATTGGAGGTACTTGAAACACCCATTTCCAACTCCATTTGTGAGCAAAAAGTGAAGAAACCTTCATTCCCTTCATGAATAGACTTGTATTTTGAAATTTTATCTCTCTTAAAATATATTAAAGACATAAAAATACTTTTAAATATTAAATTAAATAAAAAAATACCTCCATTTAAGATTTAAAGATATTTCATTAAATAAAACTCAAAATCTGCATATTTTGGTGTTTTATAGTTTGCATAATTTCATTTATGAACACTTGTAGGTCTATGCTTTACCATTTTATTGAGTTTTATGAGACATAAATACATAATTTTTTTTAATTATTAAATTTAATAACCCATAATATAATTAAAATAATTTTATGTGATCAACCAATCACTTAAACCCCTCAAACATTACCTTTTCTAAATGTCTCTCTTGTTTGCTTGAAACCCTAATACTTGTACCTTTGTATTTATCCAATATTTTATATAAAAAATTTATTTATTAAGGTGTATAAATATCTTATATTATAAATAATATATCATACCACCTTAATTTTTCAACAAATAACTCAAAAATGTAAACATATTGCTTAAAACCGAGCCATTGGGGTTTAAGAAGGGTTTTAGAGCACATGTTCTTCTTAATGATTTATAATAAAGTTAAGACACTATAATATGAAACAAATTAATATAATATTTATCTAATATGGTAAAAAAAAATCTCAAAATACCATCTCAACCAGATTTTCTTCACCTTCATGTACTGAGCATTCAAAAATTGCCTTCACTAGCTTGCAACTAGCTAGTTAAAGGAATAAAAGAAACCTCT
Organism: Torreya grandis; assembly: GCA_037957365.1. NCBI lineage: Eukaryota > Viridiplantae > Streptophyta > Pinopsida > Cupressales > Taxaceae > Torreya > Torreya grandis. The sequence goes on from JARHVA010004293.1 coordinate 670,083, forward strand.
ATCAACTTTTTTACCTGTGAGTTATTCATAAGAATGTTTTTGTCCTAATAAATTTTTTATTATGTTTTTAATAAATTTTTAAACCTTTAATCCATGAATGTAATCTTATTGAAAACCTGCACATAAGTAACTTTGACCAATGGTGGCAAAATGTCAATAGGAACCACTATTATCCCTTGACCTATTATTATCTCAAAATAAATTAATCTTACTAAAAACGATAATTTTAGTCTATTTTTAAAAAAATTCATGAATATTTTTCATGGTCATATGAAGACATTCTTGGTATTTATCCTAGCATTATAGTCCAAAACATCATTACCTATCTTGATACAAAACCTGTGTATCAAAGTCAATGAAATTTTACTCTAGATATCTCTACCTTATGTCATAAATAGATCATCAATATTTTAGATACAAAATTCATCAAACCTATAGAATACTCCAAATTTATTTCCAACATTATTCTTTCATGTAATGAATTCACCATGGTTATTTACATCTGCATAGACTTTTATAATCTTAACTTAGCATGTCCCAAATATAAATTTCCATTACCATGAATAGATGTCATTGTTGATTCCACCACTAGATCTGAAATCTTATCTCTCGTGGATTATTTCTCATGATATAATCAAATTCATATTGCTCTCAAGGATCAACATAAAACCACTTTTACCATCAAATGGGGCATCTATTGTTATGTTAAAATGCCCTTTGGTCTTAAAAACGTCGGTCCCACTTATCAATGTGCAATTATATATTCATAAAATAGTTGAAACTTATGTAGATGATATAATCTCTAAATATAATCATTTTAGAAATCATCTTCATGATATTGCTATCATTTTTTATTGCCTAAATAAATAAAAAGTTGGACTCACTATTTAAAAATGTGTTTTTGGTGTCATGTCCAAATTTTTTTTTAAGATTATTAGTCTCTTTACATGGGATTTATGTATTGCCTACTAAAATTGAAGTCATTCTTAATATGCCTATTCCTCATTAATTCTAGATATACAAACATACCTTGGTAAACTTTGGGTAAGCATACCTTGGTACCATATTTCTTCAGTTAAATACCTTATTAATAAAGGTATAGATTAATAATGGACTAATTCATGTAAAAAATCATTCAAAAACATGAAATAATCACTACTACATCCTCCTACTCTTTTAACACCTTCTAATGATCGGCCTCTCATATTTTACACTACATCTACCCCTATATTGGTTGACTAAATGCTTTCCCAACAAGATGAAATTGGTCATGAATATGTGATATATTATATTAGTCATGATTTAACAAACTATGATACATGTTGTACCAAATTTGAACACTATTTTATCATTATTTATTTCACAACTAAAAAACTTTAGCATTACATGCTTTATAAAACCACTTATGTCATTATCCATTCCAAACCTCTTCATCACTTTTTATCCAAATATTTATTTCCTAGTGATAAAATTAGAAAATGGATGGTTCTCTTGATGGAGTTTTATTTATGAATTATTACACAAAAATAAATTAAAGGACAAGTCATTTTTTATCAACTTGCTACTGCTATTATACCAACCATTGAACACCTTCAAGACACTCTTCCTAATGAATCAATATTTTATAAGGTATTAATCAAGCTATTTGACTTAAAGATTACATTCATAATTTTACAGCTAACCTCAAAATAAATAATCTTCATGAGCTAGACACCTCAATTTCTAAACCAAAATCCAAAGTCATGATTAAAGAATTACCTAAAGTTAAAATTGACCTACATGGAGATACTTGGACACTCCATTTATATGGTAATAAATTTATTCAAAAATATAAGTAAGGATGTGTCTTAGTTTATCCTCATGTAAAAATCATACCTCTTTCTTTTCAATTAAAGCTTTGACATTACTAATAACATGGTTGAGTATGAAGTTCTCATTTTAGGCACTCAAGTTGCCATCAATTTAGATATCCCTTACCTACATGTTTTAGATGACTCACAACTCATTTTTCATCAATTAAATGGTGAATATCCATGAAAAAGTGAAAATATTATCATAACTCATCAAATTTACACCACTCTTGCTAAATAATTTAAATCCTTCACTATATAACCAATAGCATGAGAGCAGAATACCATAGCCAATTCACTTGATTCATATACTTCTCTTTTTCACCCTCATCAATCCATTCATTATTCATAACTTCTCATCAATGTATGAAAATCACCATCCTCATTACCAACCAAAAATTATTATCTTATATGCCATATTGAGGCTATCACTATTTGACAAAGTTTCTAGTATAATCATATCATTCAATTTATAAATTACCACACCTCTTGACACTAACTCTCATGAAAAGACTAGAAGTTATAAACAAGCTTGTAAATATTTCCTATGATATGGTATCATGTATTATGATAATTCCAATTATACCTTGCTTTGTTGTGTCACTCAAGATGAAGTTCATTCTCTTCTCAAATAAGTACATAAGTTTATTTGCAGTGATCACTATAGCAGACATGATATAGTCTATGAATGACTATGTATGGGATACTTCTAACCCACACTTGAAAAGGATGCTATCATACTCACTAAAATGTGTAATACCTAGTAACTACATGATTATATTATTTACTCTCCTTTAGATGAGCTTCAAACATTAGAATCTCCTTGGCCTTTTTCCATGTGGGGATTAGATCTCATTGTTAAATTACATGGCTCTCAAGATAAACATGTCTTCATCATCAAAGCCAATAAGTATTTAAATAATAGGGTTGAATTTATGCCCCTAATTAATTTCATAGGTATCACTATATCTAAATTCATACTTAATCAAATCATTTGTCATTTTTGAATTCCCCACACCATTATTTTCACCAACAATAGGAATTTCAAAAATAAATATATGAAATAATTATGTGCTAAATTTAGATTTATGCACAAATTATCCAAACCTTATCATATTCAATGCAATGGCCAAGTAAAGGCCACTAAAAAAATATTAACAAAATTTTACGAAAGATAATTCAATATTCTCATTATGACTGGCATATCAATATGTATCCTACACTTTTGGATTATCGTACTAACATTTGTATTGATACTGTGGCCACCCATTTTATTTATTATATGAATCTCAATATATCCTAACTTTATAATTGATCTACCTTACACATTTATCTTCATAGTATCATTCCTAATCATTAACTCTATGAAACCTATATTCATGTTCTATACCTTCTTGATGAGCATTGTATGGGTGATTTGTAATATAGCCACCAATATAAAGCCTGAATTGCCAAACAAAAAAATAAATAGGTAAAAGTATATACCTTAAATATTGGTTATTTAGTACTTAAACTATATTATACCCATGAAATATAAGGAAAGTACAACAAAAATGGTGGGTTCCTTGGCTAATTAAAGACATTATTGGTCCTAGAACCTACTGATTACAAACTAACAAAGGACATATTTTCAAAGAAACAACTAATGCTCAATTATAAAATAAATATTTTATTTAATTATTATTATCATTTATAATATTATATTTTATTTGACATGTATTTTTTATATTTAGATATATTATGGTGATAACACTTCTTGTAAGTTTTTTAAATCTTCCTAAGGTGTAACATTACATTAGTTTTAGTAGCCTTAGTTCCTATCATTTCTCCTTTTGGTCTATCTACATTCATTTACATACATTATTTAGCTCATTATTTTGTATCATAATATGATGGATAGGAACCGACCATCTTCATAAATATTTTTATGTTTCTTTTTCATAAATATTTTTATGTTTTTTTTATGTTAGTCAATCTTTTTATTTTTATGTTCCACCTAATTTCTCATGTAATTACCCAATCTTCATAGTAAACTAATGAGTCTATAAGGGGTCTTAAGGAATGACGAACAAATTTTCAGAAGGTAGGTCCATTTTAATTTTATTGCATATATATCCTTTATTGGATGATGATTATACTTCACTCATTAACCCAAATTTTCATGGATATTGTGAGTTCTCTAGAGTCCTTAATGTTAAAAATATTTTTATCTTGCCAACTTGAGTCGAGTGTCTTGTTTCTACTAAAGATTATAGTTTCACCTTGGTGTTTCCTTAATTTCTCCCACTACCCATTTCATATCCCTCCTTCTTAGGCAAGTTTATTTTTAAATATTTTCCAAGCATCTATATTTCCTCATCTTCATGTCTTTCAAGCATGCTCAGACTATGATTTTTTGTATTTCATATATCATTCAAATAGAATTTATATTTTTGAATGGTTGTGAGATACTTTCTTAATTTTTATCTTATCATTATTATATTTCCTTTGTTTATGTTGGGGACCTTGAGTTTCATTTTTCACATTTTTTTGGGCCATTTCATTTTATTCCTTTTAATTACTGTTAATTTTTCCACTATTGATTGAGTATGGAATGTTACTTCTCTTTATCAATGTTGTTTACAATGATATTTTTTTAATATCTTTATTTGATTATGTATTATTGGTTCTTTTTTTATTTGATCAGTAAAATATAGGTTGAATGGTCTCGTACCCATTACAAAAGAGAACTAAAAGATAATCAGGAAAAAGCAAAACAACCTAGCAAGATAAAAGGGCTAACCCATCTGATTATCCAAACTACCACTAAACATCAACAAATAGTCAGTCAAAATTCCAAAAAGAAACCTAACGTAGCAGGGAGAAATAGAGTTAATTTAATTAAGAATAAGTGACCAATTATTTGGTCTTTGTATTAGATTTTTTATTACATTTGCCTCTGGTCTAGCTTCCAATGAATTGTTCATCATCCTTATTTGGTTCTTCCTTTTAGATTTCAAGTGGAGGGATCCTCTTTTATCTTCCTTGGGAACCTAGAGGTTTTCCTCCTCTTTATCCTTCTATGTAGACTCATCTGTGGGGGTGTGGGTATCAAGGGATATATTATTAGTTCTCTTACATTGATGTTGGTTCCATTATTTTAGCTTCATGTGTCCTTGGTTTGATCTATATTGTTACTTTTTTACTTAGGATGTATTTTTAGGGTCTTTTAATCATTTAATAGCCTTGGATTTTTGGTTACCCAATTTTTCCTATTTTATTCATTTTCCTTGGTATTTTTGTCCTAACTTATCATTTATCATCCCAAGTTACCAATTTCCCAAGTGACTCATTTAGTTATGAAGGTTTTCATTTCATTCAACTTTTCTTGTGATTGCTTATTTTTACTCTCTAGCCTTATATCCTTAGGTTTTTTCCAAATTAATTATCTCACCCTCCATGATCAAGACTATAAATATAATAGACAACCATTTAATGATAAAGGTAAGTGAAGGTATGTATATGTCACTTTCAATTATTTATTAAATTTTTTTCCTATCATTTAAATTTTTACATTTTTAATAAAATTTATTAGCTTAATTAGTGTGTTTTTATGTTATTTCTAGACACACCATCCCATGTTACACTAATGTGACACATGATGAGATTTGAGTGGGGCATATATATATGCACAATATTTTTAAACTTTATCATTTATTGATTCTTTATCTCTTGCATAAAACTATCAAGTTTTGATCTCTATGAGTTCATGTCTTAAAGGGTATACTAGGAAAGGGGTGGTCATACCATTGGTTTTTTACAATATTTTTGTTTAAATCTATCATACCTAAACCCATTACAAATCTTTCATATCTAACTCCCTAAGCAAATAAACCCTATTTATCTAACTCCCTAAGAAACTATCCTTTCTAATAACCCATAACTAAGTGCCCAATTTTCCTACTAATTCAGTTGGGTTGACCTTGTTACAAAAGTTAAAACACATGTTACATAACTAAGTTGGCCTAGCCAACCTAGTTCAAGGCCTAATGATATTTTTTTCCAAAACAAGGCCATGTAAGCCAACCTTTTGGCTAAAATTTTTTAAGGGTTAAGACTTATCCATTATTATAAATACAACATTCACTTAAAAAATGGAGAGGAACATTCATTTTAAATTATCACAACTTGTAATTATGTTACATCTACATTTGAAAGAGCCATTACTTAGGGTTTACTTTGGATGAGAGATGTATATACATAATATTTTTAAACTTTACTGATTATTAATGCTTTTTCTCTTGTAGGAACCCATCAAGTCGCAACCTCTATAAATTAATGCCTTAAAGGGTTCACTAAGAAAGGGGAGGGCATGCCTTTGGTGATTCATAAGATTTTTGTTCCCTATACCTCCAACTAAAACCAATACAAACCCTTCCTATACATTTCCATAATATTTAAAACCTCCCTTACACTCTTATCTAAATAATTCACCACCTCAAATAGCCCCTACTCAATCCAAACCCCATTTTACCACCTTTCCAAATGCATTCAAGTGGGTCAGCTTAGTTCTATAAATTGATCATATTATGGGACTAAGTTGGCCCAACTTACTTAGTCCAAGACCTAACTTCTCTATTTTTCAACTAATTAGGTTAACTAGGCTAATTGCATCAGTTAAAATTCTAGAAGGGTTTAGGGTCAAATCAGGATATATATACACATCCTTTACCCCATTTCCAATAGAGAGAGTTATTCATTTATGATTCTTTATCTACACATCTTCCATTCTACTTAAGGAGTCATTTCTTAGGGTTTTATACTTTTTGGTGAAGAATATTAACTTGTAGAAGTGTCTTGGGTGCATATGAGAAGTGTTTTAGCCTAAATCTAACCTATCTTTGTGATCCTTATGAACCAAAACAACCTATTTGAAAGCACCATTGTCATATGATAAGAGATCCCTTAGGTGGGTTTATCAGATCCATATTGGTCATGACCTCAATTATCAACATATTTTTAGTAATATAGTTAGCTAATTTATCTTCTATGAGATAGGATTGATTTTTAGATCAACTTCACTTTTGCTTACATACATTTTAGTGAACCTGATGTGAACTAACCCTTGTAGGTTTCTAGACTATTAGATTAACTATGTTGACTCAATATGATAATTTTTTTATGGGTCTCAAGACTCAGTCGATCCAATCAACTTTTTTTAGTTTTATGTGTAGGTCTTTCTCTCCAATAGAAAATAAGATCAATTCAAATATTTATTATTTATAATTCATCTTCTACTTTGTTAATCTGATTGACATAGTTAGGGCATTAGATTATAGGTTTTTTAACTAAGTCAAACCTATCGATCTGATTTGGCTATTATGTGATCATATTTTTCCCTTAGCACTAGATCAATTATATTAATTTAGTTAATCATCCTATTTTTTAAATTTTATAACTTCTATCTAGATTACTATATTGATCCTATTTACATAGTTCTTTCAATTATTTTTAATTATTTAATTATCAAACTCAATCGATTGGTTCAACTTTGTTTTAACATATTTTTTTATAGGTTCAAGCCCTCATATAGAAAAAACATATCAAAAATAGTTATTCAATAGATTTGGTATATTTCTAAAATCAATAAAAAAATCAAATTGATAAAAATAACTTCAAGTTCATTCTAATTAGCTTAGTCATTTCATTTTTATTTAAATTTTAGTTCTATTTTTCTAGTTTTTTAGTCCTATAAAAATTATCACCTTATATTAGACTAAGTTTAACTGATTGACTTAGTTATATAACTAATTTTTCCTTAGGAAATTTAGTCAAATTTCTCAACTACATTTGTTTAGACTACCTTAAGACAGACATAGTCGACTTGATCAACTTTTTTCTTTACTATTTGCATACTAGGTCGATCTAATCAACCTAGTACTATGTCTTTTTTATGCAAAGGTAACTAACTCAAATGGGTATTAATTAATTCACCTTTCATTTGTCTTCTTATTTTCTTAGAGTAGTGCATATAGTATAACTAGGAAGGTTAATTTACTAGATTACTCACTTTTTAAATTCACACACTACCAAATCACAAAATATAAAATAAGCATTAAAACACTTCTACCCATTTATACCTACTTGGATTTAATCACCAAGGGGGAATCTAACTATGTTTTCTAGCTAGGTAGAAATATGTGGTTGATGGTATATATTGACAAAGCACTTGACACCCTGATCACTATGGGATTATAAAGTGAGGAAGAAATCCCTAATACTAAGCCTATACCATCACCAATATACATCCCTTTCAACCTTAGCATACATGAAACTAGCTCTAGCTCACCTATTTTATTGCTTTTACAAAGCCAAATGCCCTATCACATTTTGAAACATAATCTAATCTAAAACACATTGGAATTTATGCTCTTTAGATTAGCATTTACATTTCAATATTTTTTCTTGTTATTTTCTTATTGTATTTTATATTTCAAAATTTGTATTAGTCAATGTTGATACAAAGTTTGTGTTGTGTGTTTCAACTATATTAACTTAATTTACCTAGTTTCATGTGTGTTTAAATTATTTTCCTACATAATTACTACTCAATTATCTGGATTTATAACATTCCAAAATTTTCCTACCTATAAAACACAGTCAACTTAGTCTCTTATAGGTTACTCTATATTTCCTACCTATATAACATAGTCAACCCATTCGACTAAGATACCCATAGAGCTCTTATGTTTTTGCTCTTACAGAACATAGTCATACTATCCGACTCTATTTTCTACCCATTTTTTTTACTTTTCTTCTTACATAATTTAATTTATCTATTCAACCCTATACTATCTAGATGATTTTGTACCTTTTATTTGAGTTAGTCTATTTTTTTTAATTCCCATCTAACAGATCTCATCCAGTACTTGGCCGACTTTGTCCAAATTTCATCATTTTTCTCCTTCTTAAATTCCTATTTTAAAAATCATGAAATCCCCTATTAAAATATTTTTGGATAGCCTTAATCCATTTATTCCATATATAGGCTGTTATTTACTTCATATATTTATTGCCCAAGAGGACAATCACTATTGGTGCACCTTCTCTCACCCTTCATCTATGGACTACAATATGGTTTAAATTACCCAAAATGATGACACCAATGGATCATATCGATTTCAAACTTCTCAATACACCACCCTATCTAAACTACCTTATTACATTATAGGAGAAATTAACACAAGCCTAACAAACAAACCTACATGAAATCCCTTAACAAACAATCCCATATGAAATTCATTAATAGGGATCATTATCCTCTCACCAACACCTTGATATTCCTATTAATACCAAAACTAACCTTCTCCATCCAAATCCTAATAATCTAAATTCACAAATTAATACCACTCAACTCGTTTCCCAAATAGTCCACCAAATGAATGTCATGCAAACCACAAATACATATCAAATTATGCACATGAAATAATATCAATTACACATGAATAATCAATCTTATCTTATTTTAAATCAAACTAATTAAAGCTTGATCCCTCCTCTTCTTAGAGATGCCAATGAAATTATCATTCCATAATCCCTTATGCATAACAACATGCTTCAAAATATCCAAAATGAACCCTTATCCCCCTTAATCATTTATATTGATATTGGAAACATTTCTCCAACTATTAAATATGATGGGACTAAAGACCCTACATCCTTTCTTAAGGCATTTAGTAATCTCTACAAAGAATGGATTCAAATAAACACATTTGGTACCACCAAAATTCTAGTCAAAATATTTATAGGAGATGTACTAGAATGGTATAATCACTGATATCAACATTCTATCTAGAAATTATAATATTTAGTTAATTCCATAGTGAAATAATTTCAATAAAATGACCTTTGTGAAAATTTTCTTAGTCATTATATCAATGTTATACAATCACCCTCTGAATTAGCCCATAACTTCATGAAATGGTGGAAATATTTGGCTCAAAAATTAGAACATAACTTGAATGATGATAATATATTTATAATCTTTTTAAACACACTAACGCCCTCACTTCAATATAAGATTCAAACTTTCTCTCCAAAAAATCTAAATGATAGAATTGTTCAAGCTAACAAGACTTTCTTATGAAACAATTTGAGCCAAATCACAAATCCATCAAGGGATATTTCCAAAATTACACTAATGTAATTAATATAAATGATCCTCAAATGAAAATAGGAGTATTAAAGTGGATAACCCCCTTACTTCTCATACACCATTAATAGTCTAATAAATGAAGCAACCATTATCTCCCTCTAAACCTTTCACTTATAATAATTCTCTACCTTCATGGTATGACCTAACAAATTCTATTATTTCCATGTTGATGTGGGTCATTCTAATGAAAAATGGCATGGAATTCTCAAGTTTTATTCTTAGTTTATGTTAGGATACACATTTGACCATGATACTATGATAAAATTATGTCATCATGACTATGTTAAAGCCTCTCAAAAGATACAGTTCACCAAACCTCAAAAATATTTCTCTAATTCTAACCCACAACATTCAAATGAGGATATTTGTGAAATCGATGTTGATTATGACCAAAATTATACCAATTCCCAATATGTTATCACATCCAAGGTTAATTATAGATGTAAACTTAATCACAAAGATATGGTCACTAAACCAATAAAATCATCAACTGAAGATCAACTACTTAAAGATACCACCACTACCATACCTTCCAAACTAAATAAGAAAACACTCCCACAACCAAAAACTCAATATAATTCTCTTATTCTTATGAAAAATGTTATAAATCCTATATAAAGTGTTGGTTTGTCATCTTCTAAATCACATTGGAATTTTTTGGAAGAAATCAATTCAATGACTTGTAAAATACCCCTCATGGAGTTGGTTTGTACTTCTCCATATCATCATAAATTCATAATGCAAAAATTATAAGACATTGGATAACCACCATCCCTTGATTTATAAAATTCTCCTAAAGACCCTTCACCTACGAAAGTACATAATATTGAAACTATTCATACCTCTTCTAAACCCTCCATATAATTTCTTAAAGAAGACATTATTAATGATGAAATTATTTTTCAATCCAATGATCCAACCCTCTTTATTAAAATTTCAATCAATAACACCTTCCTTTAAAAAGTATTAGTAAATGAAGGATCAAGAATTAATGTCATCTTTATTTGGTTAATATAATAGATTGGATATACTAAATATAATCTTAAGTCAACTCTTGTCTCACATGTAGATTATTTGATAAAACAAATCAAAAACCACATGGTTGTATTTGGATCCCACTCACTATTGGATCTAAGACAATATGCACTAAACTCATGGTTCTTAATTTACCATTATCTTAAAACATGCTCACAGGTCTCTCATGGACACATCATATGTGATTTATTAACTCCTTAGGTATTCAATGTATTAAATTAATTCATAATGTAAAATTTACAAACATGAGGCCGATCCTAATCCATGGAGTATACAACTACCAAACCCCAAATCCCAATATCAAATTCTAACCACCCCATGCATTAACTTGTGATGAGTATGGAGTGGCCAAATTATTTCAAGATAATTTACCAATGTCTCCCAAAAATTTAGTGATTTAGGTGCATCCACCTATGATTCTCCCTTAGAAATAAATGTATGCACTAGTTACCACACATATGATAATTATATCATGGCCCAAGCTCAATAATGAGACTTAGATGTAAAATAATATCAAAATACATTATCCAAAATACATGCCTTCAACTGTGATGTCTATGTCATTCACATATAAATTGATAATTAATAAAAACATGAAGTTCGTGTATCTTTTATTAATCCTCCACTATTAGACACTTCATGGGTACTTGAAGATCTTTCCACTCTCAAAACTTCTACACTCTATACACAACCAAAAAATTTAAAACCCTTTTATTCCATTAATTTCATTGAGTATATCCACCCCAATACAGCTAAATATTCATATATGATACCAAATAACACACCTATCACTAATCTGGTTGACACCACTTAACCTCATACCACTCAAAAAAAACCTACACCTGAAATTACCTTAGATTCTAAAGCCATAAATGTACAAAAAATACATTATGAATATTATTATAGAAGTAATAAAATCATTAATATTTAAGTATATTTTGAATAGTATGTACCATTACCCACACTTCCTAGTGATTAATGAAGCTATACTTGAACTACTCCATGCTAGAGAACCTCAGCTTCCCCAATGACATCATAAACTTATAAAATTCACACAAAAAAGATCATTTTTTTAATAATTTCATTATTAGTGTGGATCCTAAAACAAATCCTATTTATTCTCTTCCTCATGCTCCATATCATTTCTAAGATCAAAATGTTATGCTCATCAAAGAAACCAAAAATATATAATGTGGTACACCAACATGTCCTTGACCTATCAATGTCTCTAAATAACTCACTCTAACAAAGCATGATATATTTATCTTGTTCTTTAACAAGTATTGTGAAACATTTTCTTGGTCATATGAAGATATGCCAAGTATTGATCCTCACATTGTTGTGTGTAATATCATCACTTAACCAAATTCAAAACCTATTAGATTTTTATTTTTTTTTTAAATCCACCTAAAATTTCTACCTTATGTCATAATGAAGTCATTGAACTTTAGGATGCCAAATTCATCAAACCTATTGACTACTTAGAATGGGTATCAAACATCAATCCCATTTGTAAAAATGTTACCATGGTTATTCGTATATGAATTTATTTCTAAAATATTAACTTAGCATGTCTAAAAGATAAATTTCCCTTACCTTTAATAGATTCTATAGTGGATTCCACCAATAGATATGAAATGTTATCACTGATGGATGGTTTCTTAGGCTATAAATAAATTCACATAGCTCCTAAAAACCAACATAATATAGAATGGGGCACATATTATTTTGTCAAAATGCCTTTTGGTCTTAAAAATTCTAGATTAACCTAACAATGTGCAATGACCCACATTTTCCATGATATTACACATAAGATAGTGGAAACCTATGTCGATGATCCAATTGCCAAATCTAGAATTCATACAATGCACCTCACCTATCTATCATTTTTGATCAACTAATCAAATATAAAGTTAGACTTAACCCATAAAAATGTGTTCTTGGAGTTACTCCTAGCAAACTCATAGGGTTCTTAGTCTCTCTTTGAGGCATTAATGCTGATCTATCCAAAATAAATGCTATCATCAAGATGCCTATTCCTCACTCCATTCTTGACATATGTACCTAACTTGGAAAACTCAAGGCAATTTAATAGTTCATCCTAGAAATGGCTTACTATACATATTCTATTAATTCACTTCTCAAAAAAGGTAATACTCTAGAATGGATAGATTTATGATAATTTTTTTATAATATGAAGGAATATTTTATCCATCCACCTACTCTTCGACCACCTTCAAACTATCATCCCTTAATATTATATACCTCCTCTACCCTTATATCAGTTGGGGCAATGCATGACCAAGAATATGATACTAATAGAGATTACTATATTTATTACATTAGTCAAGGACTCATTAATTATGAAAAATGTTATACCAAAGTAAAACATGATTGCCTTTCTATATATTTTGTAGCTAAAAATCTGTCATTATATGCTCTACTATACCACTTATGTCATTATTCACTCTGATCCACTTCATCATTTCTTATCTAAATCATTCTTACTTGGATATATAATTGACAAATAGATTGTCCTACTAATGTAATTTTACCTTCGAATTGTTACATAAGAATCTATCAAAGGACAAGTCATCATCGACCAACTTGTGGTGACACCTCTACTAGATACAAATAACCTTTAATATAACCTCCCTGATGACAATATTTTTTTTATTGAAGGTCTTAACCAAGCTATCTCTCTTAAATATTATTTTCATAATTTCACTATTGATCTAGAAGCAAATAATCAATAATATACCAATATCACTCCTGATACTTCTAAATCTAAAATAGATATAAAAGAACTACTTGAAGTTACCATTGATTTACATGAAGACACCTAGACACTTCAATTTGATGGTGTAAAATACTTCCAAGGAGTTGGGGTAGGATATATTCTAACAAATCCACATGGTAAGATCATACTTTTAGCATTTTGATTAATTTTTTATGTCACCAATAACGTGGTCAAATATGAAACTCTAGTATTAGGCATGAAAGTTGCACTTGATTATATATCCCATATTTACATGTTTTGGGTGACTTTTAACTTACTTGTCACTAGGTTAATGGTGATTATCAGTTTAATATCAAAAATATAATTTTATATCATCAAATGGCTACCAACATGCCAAATAATTTACTTCTTTTACAATTGAACCAATTACAAGAGATCAAAATACCCTAACTGATTTGTTTTCTTCATTAGTGTCTCTATTTCACCCTCATCAAGTACTTAATGATTATCAATTTTGTATCCAAATCATAAAATCACCTTTTTCTATCAAACTAAATGATTTGATAATCTATCACATTGTGGTTATCACTATTCAATAAATCCCATGGTATAAAAACATAGTCCAATTTATTGAAATTAAAACTTACCCTCTAGACATGGATTCTTGTGAAAAGACTTGAATACATAAATAATATTTTAAGTATGTCTTTTGATAAAACACCCTGTACTACCATAAGGCATAATGAACCCTACTATGTTGTGTAATGTAATTAGAGGTTCCTACTCTCCTAAGATAAGCACATGCTGGAATTTGTGGTGGTCACTTTAGAAGACATCTTACAACCCACAAATACTTGTGTATGGGTTACTTTTGGCCTAATATAAAAAAATAATTACTATTAATTTTGTTAAAAAATGTAATATTTTTCAACTCCATGATGATATAATCCACTCATCACTACCTAAGATCAAAATAGTAGAGTTTACTTGGGTATTATTTATGTGGGGATTAGACCTCATTATCAAATTACTTCAATCATAAAATGGAAATGTATTTATCATTATTGTTATTGAATATTTTACCAAATGGGTAGAGGCCATGCCTCTTATCAATGTCACGGGAACCACTATTTCAGAATTTATTCTTAACCAAATCATTTGTCATTTTATAGTTCCCCATACCATCATCTTTGAAAATTGAGGAAATTTTAAAAATAAGGACATGAAATAATTGTGTTAAATTTAATATTTCCCACAAATTTTCTACACCTTACCATCCTTAATGTAGTGGCCGAGAAGAGTCTACTAACAAAATTCTAAATAAAATATTACAAAATATTATTTGAGAAACTCATACTAATTGGAACCCTCATATATATCCTATACTTTGGTCTTACTATATTAGTATATGTACTACCACTGGGGAAACACCATTCTCACTTGTATATGGCTCTGCATTTATATTACCATTATAATTTGAACTCCCATATTTATTAATATCTCTCCATGGCATAATTCTTTATGAAGAATTATGTGAAGTTTGTCTTCCTGATTTAGACTTTATTTATGAACACCACTTGGCCACTTTACAACATAACAAAAAGGTTAGATTCCACACATTTAATGTTTGTGACTTAATCCTCAAATTAGATTATACACATGATAAAGAAGGAAAATATGCCCAAAAATGGTGAAGCCCTTGCTTAGTAAAAGACATTTTTGGTCCTAGTACTTATTGTCTACAAACTAATGAAGGTTAGGTTTTCAAATAACCCACTAATGCATAATTTATGAATAAATATTTTGATTAAATATCTCCCTTATTTTCATAAATTCTATATGTTGTCTTACTAATACTTCTTGTAGGACTTCTCTAATGATCTCACCTTTTCAATAGTCTATTATATACGTAAACCTTAGTCTCCTTTGATATTTTGGTTTTTATTTATTCCTTTCATTTAATTCATTAGTTTCATTGTAATATTGTTGATAGGACCCAATTTTCCTCATGAATACCTTTTTCATTCATACATACATTTTTAACTCTTTTTCTCTTTGATCATAAATTTTTTATTTTACGAACCTTCTTCATTCTCCTCTTTCTTTTAGAAGTTGCAGTGTAAGACCATAGATAGGATCAGGCATTCCTTATAAACACTATTTTAACATTTTACACCTACTTGGGTTTATGTTTTATGAGTTACAATGTAAGACCATGGATAGTGTATGCAAATGAAAATGCAACGAATCTATTAATTAATCCCATCTCAAAGAAGATAAATCCTACTTACACATCAGATTATTGATAGATTAGATATTTGGGGTCATGGCCAAGATGGATCCACTAGACCTAACAAGGGATATCTTACCACAATAAAATCACTAGTGTAGTCATATAAAATATTCAAATTGGTAGTTTCAGTGTGGCTTACGATACCCCATCCATATGTCCTTTTTTCATGCTCTTTTAACCCTTCTAGACACATTTTTACTCATTTCTATTCATCTAAAACCTTCTAAATGGTCATTCAACCTCAGCCAAATAGCATTCCCTATGTTAATCTTGTTCCCTTAGGTCTTGAGCCTATAGGATAAGAGTGACCCATTTGGACTATAGAACCCCATAAAGAAGTGTCCTATTTTTGATGGTCCTATTCATTTTCACTTTGAGCCCCAATGATCATTTTCATCTAGTCCTTATCCTTAATTAGGCTAGACTAGCACAAATACATCTGACCCATGACCAACTGTTCCCTATAAAATCCCACTCAAAGCTCATTTACAAAGAAAGTGATAAAACTTATAAAGAAAGCAAGAATACAAATAAAGCTCTAAGGAAAACTTCCCTGATCTTTACACACAGTCACCCAACACAAATGCAAACCTACACAAATCCTCATACCGGTCCTTAGCCACCTCAAACACTATCAATTTTGCATTTGCATCCACATCACACTATTGCACAAAGCACACTAGGTGGGAGAACTACATATGGCTTGATCACTCTTCAAAGTATTGGTATGTAGGTAGCATGTCCACATAAGGGGTGTGGATTGCATGTTTAGTACATCTTTCACACTAACCCCCCTCTTTATCAAGTGAATCAAATGTTGTTTTATCAAACATGATGGAGGGTTAGGATTATAAGATACAATCAGAACCATAATGAGTTTCATCAACAACCAATGCTCTATTTTTCATCGGCACATTCACACAAACACAATATAATTACCCATAAAGTTTTAGGTCTCTATGATCAGTTTGGACAATAGCAGTAGGAATGGACAACAACATCAAACACCAAAGCATCCATTTTTTGATGCTCTTATCCTTTTTCCCAATGAAATATATATTTAGGTTTATGACACCTTCCCAACCTTGCATATCCATTTTCAACCTCTGTATCAGCCATCTCAATCTATTTTTTAGCTAAGTTATATTTCTTATTTATTGTTATTCTTAAAAAGGTGAAAAAGACAAGTAGTTGCAAAAATCATGATTGCATTTATTATTATATTCTATACTAATTTATTAATCCAAACCCTTAACTAAAATAGGAATAAAACTCTATTATTCCTAAATAAGTTAAACCATTTGGTGAATCTGACTTACATCATTTATGCATAAAAACCCTAAAAAACCCACGGAAAATTCCTTGCTAATTTTAGTAATATTCTTCTAATTTTTCTTACATATATAAATCACAATTTCACATTTAATTTTTTAAATTCACCATAGTAATTTTTAAAATCATTTATTTTAAACCCTAGTAGAATATACTAGGTCCCTATGCTTTTGAGGCATCACCTTACATGTTAGTGAGATTTGTATCTTTTTTATGTATATTCTAGTTTATTATTTTTAGGTCTTTAAATATATTTTATTTATTTCATTTTATTTTTATTATTACAACTTATTTGAAAAAAATTAATCCACTTTCACTTTGTTTTCTTACTTTAACAATGGCCCAATATACCGGCTTTGATAAAACTGATAAGAGGGAAACTTAAGACATTTTAAAATAAAAATCTTGATATACAAGATGATATGCTTAAAATAGTACAAGAATAATTTAAAAAATTATGGTTAATCCTCTCAAACCATATAATAACCAATTACAAATGACACTATGAGGACAACTATGTCTCAACAACCCCCTATAGTATCTCAACCTTCCTATGTTGTACCACCAATTACAACTAGTACATTTTCACCTCTTAATGTGGTTTCCCTTGTGTAAGAGATAAAATATCTTCAATCCAAGTTGATACATCTTGAGCAAGGTACCTCTAGACCAACATGAACTTTGGACTCTTTTGATCTACTTCATACACTATTGGCATTCCATATTGCTTATACACCCTTGCCACTAGGTTTTTTTCAACCCAAGGTCACTCTATATGATGGAAAGGGTGACCCAGAGACACACTTTATAACTTTTCATGAATCATTCTTGGATTATGTTCCTAATGACTAGTTACTAACCAAGTTATTTCCATGGATTTTAAAGGACTATGATTTATAGTGGTTTTATAGTCTACCGAATCAGTCGATCAAAAAATTCAATCCTTTAACTGACATGTTATTAGCTTATTTCAACATTCACATATGTGACAAGGTTTCTTATGCCCAAGTTGCACACCAAAAATAAAGGTTAAATGAGCATCTCATAGATTATGTTATTAGATATAAGACTATCTTGGCTTAAATGGTTGACCCCATGGCCGATCAAGAATTACAATATCTCTTCAAATAGAGTATTTTACTAGCTTTGCATGATTCAATAATGTTTAAAACATTTTCTTCCTTCACTGAGTTATGTCATGCACTAAAGGAAAGGGAAGTCAAATTACTTTTAATGGTCAAGCTCAAGTACACAAGCATATCAAAAATAATAAACAAGAGTATGGAATTGTATTAATTTACCAAATAATAAAATATATAGTAGTCTATCATAATGATATGGAAATATAGCAGAAAATATGAATAATAGATAAGCCACTTCAAGGGGGAAACCTCCCAAATACTTTAATTAAGAATGAATACTCAAATATGATGATGAATAACTAACCCTACCTCCTATATATAGTCTAACAAGGCCATGTTCCACCCATAGGCTGACTTATTAAGTATATGAATGTATAAATAAATGTAAAATAATATGCAAAAAGGTAATGCAAGCCACAAGTCAACTACACATATCCCTAGACATGCTAATTATTAAGGGCATAGCATGAACCTCCCCTTCAAAAAATGTTATCCTCAATGTTGAAGCAATTTTAGATGTTTTTGCATGAATGGTTCATCCTCATAGGTAGCATCTTTAAAAGGTAGATTATTCCATTTGATCAGATACTTAATAATTAGTCTAGACTATAGTTGTTTAGTGTGTGTTTGAAGGACCACTTCAAGATCAAGAATAACCCTCCCTTCCTCATCTAATTTTAGTAACTTGGTTTGAGTGGTAACTCTTTGTCAAATGACCTTTTTAAGGCAATATACATGAAATATTAGATGAATACGAGTGGATGGAGGAAATTCTAGCTTATAGGCCACACTACCATTTTTTTTAAAGATCTGATAAGGACCATAATACTTGGGAGATAACTTATTATCCTTTTTTTGCTTCAAGGACATATACTTATATGGTTGCAAGTGAATAAACACCCAATCACCAGTTTCAAAATGCCTCTCACTCATGTGTTGATCTACTTCTTTCTTCATGCAATTTTGGGCCAAAGCTAAATTTTCATGTAAACCAACAAGGACTTCTTGTTGATGTTGAAGGTGTTCCTCCACTGCACATACCTTTGGGTGGGTTTTTATGGGTGAAGTGCGGGATGGATGATGGTATCCATACAATGTCATAAAAGGAGATATTTTGGATGAACTATTCATTAAAGTATTATACCATGATTCAGCCAAGGGAAACCATTGAACTCATGTATCTTGTTTTTCTGACACAAAATAATGAAGGTACCCTTTTAGACACTTGTTGACTACCTTAGTTTTCCCATCAAATTAAGGATGATAGGATGACCTATGAGATAGTTGGGTTCCCAAACAGGCAAATAATTTTGTCTAAAAATTACTAGTGAATATGAGATCTTGATCACTAACAATAATCTTGGGAGCACCATGTAATTTTTTAACTATATTGAGGAAGGCAAAAGCTATAGTACTAAACACCAATGGTTGAGATAAATAAAAAAAATGAGCATACTTTTTGATTCTATCCACAATAACCATGATAATATTTCTAGCTTTAGATCATGGTTACCCAGTAATGAAATCCATAGATACCTCCTCCCGTCATTGACTAGGGATGGATATGGGATGTAAAAGACCTAGGGTTTTAATTAATACACCATACATTCAGCCACATATTTCTATACATCCCCCTTGAGTAATTTCCAAACAAAATCCTTCTTGACTCTATGATAGGTTTTCAAAAACCTTGAGTGACCAACAAGTGGAGATGCATGAAGTTCTTGAATGATTTTCTATCTAAGAAGAGAATTCTAACATAGATATAATCTATCTTTATACCATAATTCATTCCCCTTCCATGTAAACCTTTTAATCCCATAAAAACCCTATTGTAGATTTTGAATCAATGCATGGGTAATATTATCATTATCTCATTTTCCCCTTGCTTCCTTTAACTAGTCTACTTACCAAATGGTCATGGCACATAATAATGCCTCAATTGGTTCATCTCACCTAGGTAGTGCATCAGCCACCACATTTTCTTTTTCTTTTTTTAGACTATTTAAAAATCAAAACCTAACATTTTCATCACCCATTTTTTTGTTCTTCAGAGGATAACCACTATTCCAAAAAATATTTAAGGCTATCATGATTAGTCTTTACCTAAAAGTGATGACCCAATAGATAAGGTCTCCATTATTTGAATGCATGTAGAATAGCCATCATCTATTTCACATATATGATTTTGAGCTAATTTTTACCCTTCAGAGCATGAATTTCAAAGGCAATGGGACTACCTTCTTGCATGAATACTACACCCATACCATATCCAAATGCATCACATTCAACCACAAAAGTTTTAGAAAATATGGATTAGCCAATACTAGGGTGGTGCATAGAACCATTTTCAGTTGTTCAAATGCCTTTGTAGCTATATCAATCCACTGGAAGGATTCTTTCTTCAATAAAGAAGTGAGAGGTGCTATAATACTACCATAGTTTTTGACAAACCTATGATAATAACTAGTTATCTCTAGAAACCCCCTTAGTTTCTTAAGTGTCTTAAGAATCTACCACTCCATGATGACTTGGATTTTTTTAGGATCAACTTTTACTCCCTCATGTGATATAATATGACCCAAATATTCCAATTCTTGAACTCCAAAATCACATTTGGATGGTTTATCATACAACTGATATTGTTCAAGAACTAAAAGTATCTATTTCACATGATGCCAATGGTCTTCCCAATTATTGCTCAAGAAATAAGGATTTCATCAGAAAAAACAAGTACAAACTTTCTCAATAATGGCTTAAAAAATATATTCATCAAACTCTGGAAGGTGGATGGTGCATTGGTGAGACCAAAAGGCATAACCAAAAATTCATAATGGCCTTCATGAGTATGGAAGGTTGTTTTAGGAATGTCTTCCTCATGGATCCATATTTGATGATACCTAGAGTGAATATCTAATTTGGTAAAATAAATAGCACCATGTAATCCATCAAAAAAAAATCAATTATAGGAATAGGAAACTTATCTTTGATAGTGAACTTTTTGAGCTCTCTATAATCTAGTCACATCCTCCAAGTTTTATCCTTCTTTCATACCATGACTACTAGAGATGAATATTCACTTTGGCTATGGTGAATAGAACCTACCTCCAATAATTCTTGTACCATTTTTTCAATTTCACTCTTCTAGGCATAAGGATATTTATATGGTCTGATGTTGGGTGGCATACCTCCAAGAATGAGTCTAATAGCATGATCATGAGTAAAACTAGGAGGAAGACCTTTTGGAATGGGTCCAAAAACAATTGAATGCTCATCCAATATTTATTGTAACTCAGGATGGGTAGACTCCTTAGTTTGTTAAACATAAATGGAAAAAAATTATGACACAAATACTTTATCACCTTTTTTAGCATCTTGGTCATTTGATGTGAACTAACCATTTGTGGAGATTTAAATCCTAATCCTCATAGTTCCACTAGCTTTCCTTTAGAATAAAAATGCATGAATAGTTCATGGAAATTCATCTCAATTGTACCCAATGTGGTGAGCCATTGTACTCCCAAAACAATGTTAGTCCCACCCATATGAATAGCAAACATAGGAGAATCTAGTAAATAGTCCCTCATTACTAACTTAATATTGTGGTATTTTCTAGAATAATTAATTATACCACCATCAATAATCATGACTTAAAATTTTGGGGATAGGTAGATGAAACAATTTGAATGAGAAACCAACTTACTATTGATGAAATTATGCATACTACCTGAGTCAATCAACATTTTGACCTTTTTTTCTTAATAAAACCCACCACCTTAAGAGTTTGAGGAGTAGAAATACCTTTAAGGGCATGGCAAGAGGTATTGGGTTGAGAATATATAGCTTTATCCTTAGGTCCTTTAAAACCCTCAATAGATGCCTCCTCATCTTCTTCATCCTCATCTTCCCCTTTAATGTAAAATAGCTTCTTTTTAGCACATCTATGACCTTTGCTCCTTTTACTATCACAACTATAACACAACCCTTTAGCATGCTTCTCCTCAATTTGTTGTGGTGTTAATCTGGTAGGTTGAGGTCATGATGGATTTGGGAAGGTGCATTCCCAATTATTAGTGAAAGGATGATGTTTGATCATATCTTTTTCTTCTACCAAATTTGCCCTTGGTATAGCTTTAGATACAATTGTGGGATTAAACATATGAACCTCCAATTGAATACTATCTTTTAGTCCACCCAAAAAAAGGTCAGGCAAATTTGCCCTAGTGATATCCTCCATACATAAGGATAAATTTTAAAATTGATGAATATAATCCTTCACTATTCTTATTTTTCTTAGTTCGATTAATTGGTTAAATTAGTTTTCAGAAACATTATCTTGATAATGAGACATTAGTTCATCAGAGAATATTGACCATGTAACAAGAGCACCAATCTTCTTCTTTTGAGCACAAAACCAATGATACCAAATGAATGGCTTAGGTTATAGATATAGAGATGCCACAACCACCTTTTGAGAGCTATTCATTTTGTGTAAATCAAATAGATTTTGAATTTGAGAGATCCAAGTGAGTGGATCCTTACCATCAAACTTGTGTAAGTCTACTTTTGGCAACATTGGTTGTACCCCAATATTAGTAGTGTTAGTATTAAGAGGAAGAGGACTAGAAGGAAAAAATGGAGGGTTTTTTAGTGGTAAATGAGATGAAATGGTAGCTAATTATGTCATGATTTAATGTAACTAATTGTTCATGTCATTAAGCTCTCCTTGCATTGCTAATATTTGAGTTTGGACTTGCACATCCTTTTGCATTAGGCCATGTAGATTTGACTAGATTTGAGAAATCATATCAGATGATTCAAACTCCATGTCATCCCCTAAAGTATTTTTAGTTGTTTCTTTCCCTTTTCCCCATCCACAGGTGTTAGGACCAACCATACAAAGGCTTGATGGTGAACCTTATTTTACCCTATTAACCTAAATTTGACCACTACGTTTTTTAAATATTTAGGCCTAAAATCACAAATATCAAAGAATAGACCTAAATTAGTTTTTTCCAAGGTTTCCAAAGATATATAAAAATTTGAAAATTTATACAAATTGCAAGCTATGGAGCAAATTTATAAAAAATAATAAAATGGTGATAACTTTTGAAAAAAAAATCCAAATGAGCTAAAATTTTAATAAAAACTTAATTTAATTATTTTTAAACTCTAGTAAAAAAAATTTGGAAAAATTCATAATTATTTTTAAGATATATCCAAATCTCAAGATCTAGGGTTGTTGACCTAATTATGGCCCAAATCAATGCTCTAATACCACTTGGAATGATATTAATTCACCAAATAATAAGATATATAGTAGTATATCAAAACTATATGGAAATATAGTAGAAAATATTAATAATAGATAAGCCACTTCGAGGGGGCAACCTCCCAATTTTAATAAGAATGAATACTCAAATATGATGATGTAACTAACCCTACCTCCTATATATAGTCTAACAAGGCCATGTGCCACCCATCGGCTAACCTAATAAGTTTATTAATTCATAAATAAATGTAAAATAATATGCAAAAGGTTAATGCAAGCCACAAGTCAACTACACATATCCCTAGACATGCTAACAATTAAGGGTGTAGTAGAGTAATAGTAAAGTCCCATACAAAGTAAAGGTTAATAATAACAAAAGTAAAAATAAACCTATAGTTAGTGCAACTTTAGATACCCCTTAGTGATTGATTTTATTAGTTCCTCCTTGATGAGCCTTTACCAATCTACCAATATCTCCAACGAGAGTCTTACAACAACTATTGGAATACAATGTCCTATCTCTCCCCCTATTTGAGAAGTTGATATGAAAAAACCTCTTCTACATGGATATGATTAGAATGAATTATATAATTTTCATAGGGAACCATGCCACATAATAAATATATTCATCAGTTTGTGACACAAGATACAAGAATTGATAGATGGCAACCTTATTGATCTTGGCACTCGAGTTGAGCCTCTTCAGGCAAAGCAAACATAGGACAAGTCTCTATAAATTTTCATAGATCCTTTCCCATAACATTATAAATAGGATACAAGGGCACATCAAGTGTTCACCATGCATATCATGCATACCATCTACCATCTACATACCAGGAACCTTCAATTAAGTCACATCTTTTGAGAAATATGATTAGTGTGTATAATTCTAGAGTTCTAGCTAGACTTTCAATCTCCTTGTTAGAGTAGAAGATAATTAAGGATGATTCAGATTACTATGCACTCTTTATTAGAGCCTATATGGATCACCATCCCATTTATAGTGTTCTCATAAACAATGGATCTAGTGTGAACATGTGCACTATGATACTACTTTAGCATTTGGGATATTCAGAGTAGGATATCACCCTGACAGACATAATTATTAGTGGATTCAGTGGACATATACAAATTTCATTAGGTGAGATTGTACTTCTTCTATGGATTGGTCTAACACATGTGGCCACACCATTTACTATTGTTCCTAGTGTAGGAGTCTTTAACATGTTGCTTGGTTAACCATGGATCTAGAAACTTTATGTAGTATCTTTTACAATTCATAGATGTGTAAAATACATTCACGCTAATCAGGTTGTTATAGTTGGTGGAGTTTTTTATGAGTTATAAGCCCCAATTTAGACCCATCTCCTACTTTTTAGTCACTATTTTTATCTCCTCCACTAGTTACAGTTCTTACTCTAGTTGAGATTCAGACATAGTCGATGCCTCCCTCACCAACATAGAGAATTCATACACTTCCATGGAGGCCTTTCTTAGAGAAACCACTACATCAGTGATATTTTTAGGACTTCAAAGAGTTTTTAGATAAAATATTCACACCTATGGTAGTATCATTGAGGTCTCATGCCTTTACACATAGAGCACATTTTTAGATACCTTCTTCTACTATTGAATGGGTCCTTAAGATCCCCATAGTTGCATCAATTTCTCAGAGTTACAAGGGGACCCCACAATCAGTTTCCACTATAGATATTTTAGAGAACTTACAACATACATAAATTTTAGAGTCACTATCTCAACCCTTCCATCATGTTTCATGTTCATTCATGATCCCTCTCTTTCATATAAGACACCATGATAGGGAGTCTCTTATGAGACTCATTAGTTAGTATCATTTCTTCTCAATCTTTATTATACATAATTTATCAACTTAATCATACATATTGTCTTTTTATTACTTCTACATAGCTCAACTCAAAACACCAAAAATAATATAATATTTATATATATATATAACATTTCAAAATATAAAAACATTCAAATAACTCAAAACACGAAAAAAATTTCAATTTTATGCATTATCCATGCTTTACATTTCTACTACCATGCTAGACTTATATTTTGTTGTTCTATGTTATTATTTGTAAATTTATCTACATTACCATGATTCATTTTATCTTCTTTGAGTGTGTGTAGAGATACCCAAATCCTTGATTGCTTCACTCTACGTATTGAGGGGGTATCCTACTTTTACTTTCAAGACATACCTCAACATATCTACCCACCATGGGTATATTATACATGACTGTACCATCCAAATTATGTCATTCCTACACCACACACTATATTTATCATGTTTATGTACATTAATTACTAGATTACACACATTATTCTATCAACAGTCACTAGTATATAGCACTTGTGTATTTCTTAACATCTACCTAGTCTTGTACTACATGTTTTACATACTTTCACTTCTTGCTTTTATCAACTAGATGTGATAGTATTTCCTAAGTTTATATGACTTCATTTCTTAATTTTAGTAACTATATGTGATTGCATTTCTCAATTCTTTTTTTGTTACTTGTGTGTGCCTTAGGATATGTTCCAATGTCCTTTGCTTGTAATCTTGCATGTGATTGTGGCCCTCAAACCAATATTTATATTTTCAATTATATGTGTATGTAGGAATTTGAACATGCCTTGTATACTTTATTTCCTATTTTTCATGGCATGTGCCCATGACCCTTTTTTTCTTGGCCCCTTGGCCTCTTTTGTATGTGTCTTGCTTCTCGCCTTGCATGCTTATTTTCTTGTTTTCTTCTCAATTTTTTTCAATGCCATGATCCACATCATGCATTATCTTGCCTTATTAGATGCTATGATGTAAATCATGCTCCATCCCTCCTTGAAAACTAACCAAGTTTCCAATTTTTATTTTAGTAGACTACACATGTTATTACATTGTTACATCTATCTAGGTATACCCCTATTGATCTAAAAGTCTCCAACACAAACTATGTTATATCTTGAGACATATTTTTGATCATCATTGTTATATAATGTATTTCATATCATAACATTCTTTTAGGGCTCTTTCTTCTGAAGGTATTCATTGCAGGGTATTCATTCTTACCCTCAAAAGAGGGGACAACAAATAGGGGTCTTGTCACAAAGATCAGAGCTCTCTATTGGTCAAAATAAGTTTTTAGAACACTCAAAATAGAAATTATAATTTAAAACATGTAGAATAGACCAAAAAAATAGGGATGAACATAGAATAATCATTATAAATAGTAAAATATAAGATCACCCCATTCGGACTAAAACACCCTACATAGTATCCACTTTTCAGCGCTTCTATCCAAATAGCCAAAAACCTAGAATTTTTATAAATAGATAAAAATGTAAGGTCCATTATAGTTTTTTCAGCTATAATCCAATTTAGATTGAGTAGTTTTAGTATAATTTTACTCAAATTATCTAGATATATGGGGCATCATGAATGGCATGATGGCTCTCATTTCTAATTTTAGATTGGGTAGTTGGTACAACTTCCAAATGAGAATCCATGTTATAGACATCAGTGATTGGGGGGAATGTACATGGCACATTTGCCTTCTTTATTTCTAATTCATTATATTACCTAGGTATTATTAGTAGTTATGTTCCTTATTCCATCTATAGGTGGTTGGCATCATTTTGGAGTGGCTTTTATATAAGCCTAGTTATCAATTTTGGAGTGGCTTTCATACAAGCCTAATCTCCACCTTTCAAAGTGGCTAAGATTGGCCTAGTTCTCAGTATACATTTGGATATCCATGCCACATTATCAAATTATATATTATTCATGGGCTTCATGATCCATCTCATATGACACACATTCATACCGATATCAATTTATAGTTTACACTTAGTGGGAAATGATGGAGCCAAAGGACTAGCTAGACTTTATATTCTTGAGCCACCTACATAGAGAGATTGGACATACAATCCAAATATAAATTAACACATGGATGATCACATAACTTCACTACCTATTATGTGATGATGGATCTAAAGGGCTAGCCTTTGTATTCTTGAGCCACCCTCAAGGAATTGAGCACTTAGCTCTGTTCATGATATTACTCTTGGTGTAGCACATACCCAAAATCACTCAGCATCACTCAACATCACAATAGGTTTTTTATTTGTTCATGTACTTGGTGAGGTGTATTCATTCCTGTCTCTTCCTCTCTCTTTTACATAGCCTTTGTACATTCTTATTTTAGACATACCATGTCTAGTAAAAACCGATTTACTCCTTGTTTTCCCTTGAAAATTTATGATTCATGTTGTTCTCTCTCTACACACACTTAGCATCACACATCTTCATGGGCTTCACCCTTGTAGGTAAGTTTATTTACGCTTTCTATTTTTCATTTATCCTAGTATTTTACTTTACTACATCACTAGAATAAAGGGGGCAAATGTAGTCATATAGAATGTCTAAATTGGTAGTTTGAGTGTGGCTTGAAACACCCCATCCATAGGTCCTTTTTGCATGCTCTTGAAACCCTTATACACACTTTTTTTCTCATTTATAGT
Source organism: Torreya grandis (assembly GCA_037957365.1). Lineage (NCBI taxonomy): Eukaryota > Viridiplantae > Streptophyta > Pinopsida > Cupressales > Taxaceae > Torreya > Torreya grandis. Next base: position 698,489 of record JARHVA010004293.1, read on the forward strand.
CATTCATAACCTTGTAAATAATCATTCCACCTTAGCCAAATAGTATTCCCCATGCCAATCTTATTCCCCCAAGTCTTGAGCCTATAGGATAGGAGTGCCCCATTTGAACTATAGCACCCCATAGAGAAGTGTCCCATTTTTGGCGGTCCTATCCATTTTCACTTTGAGCCCTAATGGTCATTTTCATCTAGTCCTTATCATTAATTAGGTTATCCTAGTGTGAATACATCCAACCTATGACTAATTTTTATCTATAAAATCCAACTCAAAGATAATTTACAAAGGAGATGACTAAACTTACAAAGTAAGAAAGAATACAAATAAATCACTAAGTCAAACTTCTTTATTCTTTTCACATAATCACCCAACATAGCTACAAATATACTCAAATCCTCATATTGGTCCCTATCCACCTTGAACACTATCAATCTATCATTTGCATCTACATCACACTATTGCACAAAGCACACTAGGTGGGAGAAATACATATGGCTTGATCCTTCTTCAGAATATTGGTATGTAGGTAGCATGCTCACACAAGGGGTATGGATTATACATTCATTACATCTTTTATACTAACCCCCCTCTTTCTCAAGTGACTCAAATGTCATTTTATCAAGAATGATGGAGGATTAGGGTTTGAAAATAAAATAAGCTCCACAACAAGGTTCATCGATGACCAATGCTTGATTTTTCACAAGCATGCTCACATAGGCATAGTGCAACTACCCAAAAAGTTTCAAGTCTTTGTGATTATTTTGGAAAATAGTAGTAAGAATATATAATAACATTAGAAACCAAAGCATCCACTTTTTAGCACTCATGTTCTTTTGCCCAACAAAAGATAGATTTAGTTTTATGATACCTTTCCAGTCTTGCATAGCCATTTTTAACCTCTGTATCAACCATATCAATCTATTTTCTAGCTATTTTATATTTCTTCTTCTTTATTTCTATTTTTATAATGGTGAAAAATATAAATAGTTGTACAAATTAGGACTATATTTATTTATATATTATTTACTAATTTATTAATCTAGACCCTTAACTAAAATAGGAATAAAACTCCATTATTCCCAAATAAGTTAAATCAACTAGAGAGGGCTCCAAAGGCTCTATTCAAGAAATATTATGTAATAACCCTAGACAAGTCCTATGTTTTCATATTCACAAAGTAAATGACAAATAAATTAAAATATAATCTAGTGCTCACCAAAGATTATGACATAAAGTGGGGGTAATAAACATAAAAAGTAAACATGCTTAGTGAAAACCAGGAATTTGACATAAAGGGGAGGTTAGTATTGTGTCAATCTCATAAAACAAATGAAATGAACACACTATAATCCTAACACCTCTAGCCTAGACACAAGGGAGAGTGTAGGTAACAAAAACTAAAGAAATCAAAATAAAAACATAAAAGAAACAAGTATTTTACCTTCCTTTGGATCTCTAAATGTATTTTTAATGGCTTTCTTGACTTTTTCATCAATAATTATTCATTAATGGAGCTTACTTGGCTTCTTCTCTCCTTAGCACGTTGGCATTGATTTCGTTTGGCTTAAAATTTGGGCATGGTAGCACTACTTTCATGAGTCTTTTTGTCACCAAATATTTCACCCTAAAAGAGGGTGTTCAAAACTCTTCCATATATGGGTAACATGGGCATACTTCTAGGTATATGGGTTTACCTATAGGCAGAAGTAAACCTCTAGGTTTAAGGGATAGCTCCCTGAATATGTCTTGAAATGCTTATCACCTAGCTAACTAGTTAATTTTGATAAAAGATTTATAAATTGCATAAATTAAAACTAATATAAGGTAGTGATACACCATTATTATTTCCACATTACCATCATAATTATTTCACTAATAAACAAGGCATACAAACTAGCTTCTAAGTATTAGAAGGTTCTAACATCAATGTTTCAATATAGAGGTGATATGCATGAAGTGACATAAGGTAAATGAACTAGATGGAATATTTCACACTCTAATTACAATTATGCACTTGAAATGATCCTAACACACATGACTACACCTTATAAACCTGTTAGAATAGGAACTCTTGCATAGACATGAAAGGATAACGCAATTAAGGAGAGAAGATTATCACTAACTTCACCATACATCACTTTTCACACTTAGAAAAATTTTAATAAAATCAAAATGAGACTTTCATTAATTTTTCAATGGAAAAATACAATGTAATTCTAGTAGGGCTTTGTCATACATGGTGTGGTATTAGTTTACAAGAGCCAAAATGGGAGAGAAGTGAGAATTCAAAGAGTCATAAGAACACTTTTAAAACTAAGAGGAGTTAAACATGAAATATAATTAATTAGGAAACATAACATGAAATTTATCATAGGACAAATGTCCCTCAAAGTCATTAAACTCTTAAAATGTGGTGTAGGACTCCTTTTGCTTACTCAAAAAATACCTTCATCATTTAGAATTTTTGGAATATCCCACAACTGATTAGGGATAGATGTTATCATTACACTAAAGGGTATGGTTTTTATACATTCTCCATAATTCATTGGTTTCATCCATAATCATCAATATTTTTACTCATATGAGTCATCACTACCTGTAGTCCAATAACTCTTCTTTCACTCAACCCTCACACTTGGCACCAAATTTGCCTTTAGTTTTCTAATATGATCCGTAAAATTGAGTGAATTAAACTTCTAAAGACCCCTCTTAGAATTATATTCATTATTAAATCCTTAAAATTCTTCCCACTTAAAGTTATCCCTCTCCCACTATCTTGTTAACTATGCCAATTTTGAATGGCTGAGATGAAGGCACTTGTAGAGACAATTTTGATATTTTTATTATAAGAAATGGATATGATAGGATATATTAAGTCTCAATATCACTCCCAAAGTTTATTTCATCCTTTGAAACACTTTTGTGCTAGTAAAACACCAAATATAGTCAAGAAAACCCCTTTTATCTTGTCCATATAAGTAGGGTAGGATTCAAGTTGATGAGAAGTAGTGCCAGTGAGTCCTATACAAAATTAAATCAATTTAATTTTGATTACTTACCATATGGATTCATTTCTTACTCAGTCTTCCCAATTGGGTCTCTGGTAAGGATTTGTGAGGGTTTAAAGTACTTTTCACCCTTAAGGATTATTTATACAATTATGACATTGAAATCATAGACCAATCCATAAAAATGATGTATTAAGACCTTATTCAACTTATCATATCCTCTTGATTCTCCATGAAAATTATCAATGTAGATATGAGCTTTCAAAATTACCCATTCGAGCTCTTCTCTTCATTTCCTATAGGCATAATGTGGTTTGAGCCAAGAAATAGCTTACTACTAATTTATTCTGCACTCCAAGAGATTGAAAACACCTTAAATATACTTATAAATATGTTTCCATGGATTATAATTCTCATATAATGCAAAAATTGTTATTAGACCCCCAAATGGGCAATAGGCCTAGTCTAGGCCATGTAGGTTTGCTTGCACCTTTATCTGTTTGGACCACCTTTATTGGTTTCTAAAACTTATGTATTTTTATTAATGTTTTTTCATGTGTGAAACACCTTTAAATATCTCTTTCTAAATATGAATTAACTTCAAACTTTCCTTCTCATCATTTTCCTTCAAAACCTATAGGTTTTCATACAAAGGGAGTTCCCTCTATTTGAGATAAAATAGAGGGAACTTCCCCTATTTTATTAGATAATATGGATATGTGATAAGATTATAAAAGTTATTTAGATGGTATGTGTAAGGTTTTAACTCTTTATAATATCATTATACCCTCCAATCATCTCAAAACCTTTAGGTAGACTACCAAATATCTCATTGTGTGTAGGGTTATGACATGTGATTATGTATGCATAGTTAGAACCCTTATATAAATTATCCCTATATGGTAAGATATTATTTAGACTATTAAAAATATTATGTATGTGCTCCAAACTTAATTTCAACTCCAACTTTGCAAAATTCTTCACGCATGCCTTGCTTTCAACTTGACAGAGGTGTTGACTGGGTTTCCTGCTTGGAAGAGGCACTTGTAGGTGATCCTGCATGGTTTATCCCATTAATACATTACCTTGAGACCTTATTATATTTATTCAAGTAATTATAAAGACACTTTAATCCATTAATCTCATGTTTATGATATATCAACACCCAAAACACCACTTCCTAGCTCACTATCACACCACAGTTAGCTATAGTTGACTATCTTAGAGCAAAATAGGGGTACTGTAGTTGTATATATACATTAAACTCTATGATACCTACCTTTGAGGTTAATATAAGGTCTTAGGAATCATTTTTTTCTTATTTTTCCTTCTCCATTAGGCTTTCATGTCTAGGTTTGTATCTTGAGGCTGTAGATACCTACAACCAACTATAGGTGACCCTTTGACCTATAGTACACCTTTAGGTGTATCTATTAGGCCACAACCTAGTAATACAACCTTTATTTATGGATTATAGACTATAAAAGTGTTATTTAATTTAATATAACTATTTTTCATGCATATACATGCTCACCTTACCATCTTTGGATGAAAAGGTCACTTGAAAACAAAAAGACATCACTAAGAAACTATGGTGAACAAATCTCAATGTTGGAGGTATTTAAAGACTACCTTCTTATAGTCACATATCCTATTATTTTTTCATGTATTTATCCATATGATAGGGATAAAAATTGGAAACATTTGTATTGATCAAAACCCTATGTGACATGATCATATGTTACCACCAAAAGTGTTGAGTGCTCTATTTTTGTGTTTTATGGAAACTTGTCCGTGAGTTCAAATTTCTCCCCTTGAAGTAATTTTTAACTATTGTCTACCAATACATTATTATAAACATTAATTTAATGTTTTATCCGACACCTAAGACCTCAATAAGGTCTCAATTTATATCAAATTCCTCCATATAACACTTTTATCTCTATGGTAGCCTGTAAATGCACTCACAGGTAAAGTATAAGGAAGTAAAGGTAACATACAAAATGTACATATAATGTGACCTTATACTATTCATTCAATTAATATCCATATTCTTGAGTCATTATGAATTAATTAAAACTTTTTTGGACATCCACCATACAACACTTCAACTCTCTATGCAAAGTCACTTGTAGATGGACATCTCAGGTTGTAGGGTAGTGAATGAGACTGTGGGTAGTATGCAAGATATATGGAAATTAAATTATTTTTATACCTACATCAACACATATAAATTCATAATTTTTTTGTTTAATTAATTTATTCAAGATTAAAAACTCCCATTTCAATGTTCTTACCATCATGTAGGTGCTAAAATTATTGCAAACCAGGTAGTGATGGTTGAGATGACTAGTTTGTATGGTATATGAGCTTGAAACTAGTTCAAAACTCTTTATTTATCTCCAAATGAAAATTTTACATCCAAAATAACTTTAAAACAATCAAATTATTTGTATCAACATGATGGGCTCCTTCTATGGCACCTATAGGCATGTTAATGGAGTATGATTGTGTGTGTAGAGATATTGGTCCTCATAGTCCATTACGTGCCATTTATAAGGTTTAAATTGATTCATCATACTCCAAAAATATGTTAAAACTCTTTTTTAAACTTAATTAATCTTTTATGGATGTGATCAAATCTCAAAAAACTTACTTAGATGATTGTGTACAATAACCATGCAAGAAGTTCACTATGACTATCCTGATTTATTGCAACTCATATTAAGCCAATATTGGAGATTTAACTTGTAAGGAGAGGAGGTAAAGGATAAATTTAATTAATGATACAAAAAACCACACATATCATTGAAACCACTGTAGATCAATAATCATTTGCAAGTGGTGAAACTTGACTGTAACCTCACTTGGTGACACCTTGCAATTTAAAGTCTTTGGCCCATGAAATCACTTCCAAACATAAAACCAATCATGTAAAACATGATAATAGATATTAAAAATAATATATAATCAAATTAAACAACTAATTTTAATGTACTTACTCAAATAGGAGTAAAACCTATAAGGTGTAGGAAATAATAGGCAAAAAAACATAGTCAACTTGTTAAAGATAGTTCATAAAGTATAGACCACCATTTACTAATATACAAACATGAAATTTAATATTAAAAATTTTAATATCCACCATCAAGATCATTTTAATTGGTATTCCTTGTATTAGCCATGTTGGGAGGGGGTGAAGGTAAATCCAAGAACAAACACACCTGTTCTAATTCCACCCGTTAGGATCTTGCTCCTCAGAAAGAGCACAGTATGATTACCAAATATAAGCAATTGAATATGCGGAAATAACTAGAAACACAAGTAACTAGAATACACCAATATCAAAGAATATGAGAGACAATACACTATCTTGTATTAACACTATACAGAAAAGAATACATCAAAGAGCCGCCACACTCTTTCACCTTACAGAAGTTCGCCACACCTCAAGTGTACAGTAATTCTTCTCACACACACTCTCCTACACAAAAAATGGTCCCAACAACCAACTCACACACAAAATTGGTGTTCACCTCACCAACCAGTCAGTAATAACCCTATCGGTACACCAAGCACTCTATAGGACTTCAAGCTGATCTCTCATGAACCTGCAACCTGCAATTCAAAGACCAAACTTACATGTAGATCCCCAATGAGCTTGCAACAACCTGTAACTCACAGATCTTACAACTAGAAGGAACTCTTCCTTTCTATCTCATGCCTTAAACAATACATGCCAATGGGTCTATAAATAGATCCCTAACTCAAACAATAACTTAGACTCTTAATTTAGACAATTATCCTCGTAGCCCAAGACTCTAACTGGTCTCAACATGCAAACTCTTCGTTCACTTAACTAATTGTCTGTGAAATGAGCAGTTATGGAACACACAGGTGACCGACATTGGTCCCTGATTGTCTGGTTCTGCCGACGTCGGCCGACTTCCTACCATCGTCGGTGGCCTTTTGCACTGGTCTCTGCCGACGTCGGTCCTGCTGCCGACGCCGGTGCTCCTGGATCTCAGCAACCTTCTGTTCCTCAGTTTGCAAAGGGTTGAAGCTTTTAGCTCCACAACCTAACAATCTCCCACTTGGAGATAAACAGCTGCAACCTGTACCTATACCTGTACACCGTCTAGTTTGTTCCCTTGGCTTTGTATCCCTCCTCAAGATCACTCTTGAAGACCAACCACCACAAAATTTGTGGTGCAAAACCTATCATCCAAATTACCTACCACATCTGCATCTACAACCATGTAGATAAAGAACTTGACCCTGCATAGCATGTGCACCTGCTGCTGGTCCCACTGAACTGCCCTTCAGTATTACTCTCCCGGATTGACTCCAAACTTGTGACAACTCCCACTGCTTGGGAAAACTTAGGTTTAGTACATACCATGCACTCAACCTCATTATGTGAATCAAGACACCTATTCTATGAACTGTCTAACCATTGGCGTGCTAACCGGCTTCACATAATCATCCTAAAACAAAGTCAACAAGACCTCCATGTCTCTAGAACACACTCATGCCAAAGAATCTTGCTGCTCCCAGATTCTCCATGACACACACCTGAACTAGCTTTACCTTTAGTTCAACAATCCCTATATATGTAACCCTACAACAAGCACATCATACAGAAAATAGGATAATGTAGCTAATATTATCCAACCTGGTAAAGAGAAACACAATGATCAAACCTCCATTGCCCTGCAGCTAATACAAGATCATATACCCTGATCTTCCATCTCACGTATCCATTTCTGCTCTTCTTCATCCTTAACATCCATTCGTCTCTCAATGCTTTCTTCCAGCTGGCAACACTACCCAAAACACCTGTTTGGTTCTCCTCTAAGGAATCACATCCTCATCCATGCCAAGCTCCCACTGTTTCTTGGATCTACCTGTTCTGCTTCTTTAACAACTTCCTGGTTTTATGCCATAAGTGAGCAAAAAGTAGTGTAAAGAAGGGAAATGACGAATTTAAGAACTTACTTACACCTTCAGTCCTCCATATGGGCGCTTGAGACTCCATGACAACTTGTTGTCCACCCAAAATTCGTCTCAGTGACCGATGCCGGTCACATCTCAGTCTACAGCCGACCGATGTCGGTTCCTTGTGACTGCCTCCTTGCCAACATCAGTTTCCCCTGGCCGACGCTGGTCCTTTTCTGCCCTGAGTCACCGACGTCGAGCTGCACATAGCCGACGTCGGTCCCTGTCTAGACACCGATGCCGGTTTTCCTGCCGACGTCGGTCTCTGTGTTTTTCTTGTGAGACCTGACTTTTTTCTGCAAGCTCTTTTAAGATCAAACCCTTGTCCAAATCACCCTTACTCTGCTCAAAATTCCTCTGCATCTTATGCTGAACTCTGTCCGTCACTTTCTCCTTGAAAACCAAGGCTTTCCTGTTCTTGTCATTAACATCAGATTCCTCAAGAAACCTCACCTTCTTCTTCTGCATAAAAAAACCACGATCCATGCCTTCCAAATCTGAAAGCATATTCTTTGACTCAAGAACCAACATCTCCTTCTTATCTATGTGACCAAGCCTATTAAGCCACATCTCCGAATCTACAGCTGAAGTAGATAACCCAAAAAGAGAATCAGTAAAACAAGTAGATAGATAAAGCGTACCTACTTTCTTACCTCTAGCTACAACAAGTGTACCCTTGGTAACCTTCCAAGAGTCTGCTGTGAGAGTTACTGTGCAACCCTCTTCACCCAAACTTCTAACAGAAATCAGATTCTACTTCAGAACTGGGACATGCATGACCTCTTTTAACACCCATGTGTCACCTGTCTGCAATTTCAGCTTCACTTTGCCTTTGCCAACAATCTGACAAGGCTTACCATCCCCTACACAAATTTCTCCAAAGTCTCCCTAGACATACTCATGAAAAAATTCCCTATGTGGGGATGCATGAAAAGAGGCACCTGAATCTAATACCCAAGATTCTACTTTATCCAAAGAACATACCAGAGCATCCTGTGCAATGTAACCCGCAACATCTGCTTCTTCTCCATGTCCTTCATGCTGATCTTCACCCAATCTACAGTCTCTCTTTAAGTGCCCTTACTTTCCACATTTCCAGCAGGTTATTCTGCCATACTTGGACTTGGATCTTTTGCCCATCTTCGACCTTGATCTCCCATGCTCTGTCTTCTCTCTTGGCCTTCCTCTTCCTTCAACACTCAAAGCATCTCTAGATGATTCACTTGTGCTTTTCCTACGTATCTCTTCATTCAAGATCACACTCACAACATCATCCACTTTTAAGACTTTTGAAGGAGACACAGTATTAGAAATTGCCATTACCAAACCTTCCCAACTTTCAGGCAATGAACATAAGATTAAGAGAGCTCTAAGTTCATCATCAAATACAATATTGACTGAACTTAACTAGTTTACCAAACCATGGAAATCACTAAGATGGCTATGAACAGATCCACCTTCTAACATTTGAAAATTAAATAAATGCTTCATAAGAAATACCTTATTAGAAGCCGAGGGTTTTTCATACAAATTTGCCAAAGATTTCATCAACTCCACCGTTGTCTTACACTGTGATAAGCTAGAAATCACAGATGATTCAAGACTCAATCTAACAGATCCCAGAGCCTTCCGATCAAAAACCTCCCATTCTTCATCTTTCATATCCAAGGGTTTGCTAGCAACCCCACCCAATGATAAGTACAAATCTTTCTGATACAGATAGTCCTCAATCTGCATCCTCCATAATTGGTAGTTCTTGCCATTAAACTTTTCCATTCGTAGTTGACTGTTTTCTGCCATTGCTCAACTCCCACTCAAATAGAAACCCTGTGAGTAACCTATAATCAAAACACACTACCCAGATCTACACCAATCTGTTAGTATCCCAACCAAAAGCTCTGATACCACTTGTTGGGAGGGGGTGAAGGTAAATCCAAGAACAAACACACCTATTCTAATTCCACCCATTAGGATCTTGCTCCTCAGAAAGAGCACAGTATGATTACCAAATATAAGCAATTGAATATGTGGAAATAACCAGAAACACAAGTAACTAGAATACACCAATAGCACAGAATATGAGAGACAATACACTATCTTGTATTAACACTATACAGAAAAGAATACATCAAAGAGCCGCCACACTCTTTCACCTTACAGAAGTTTGCCACACCTCAAGTGTACAATAATTCTTCTCACACACACTCTCCTACACAAAAAATGGTCCCAACAACCAACTCACACACAGAATTGGTGTTCACCTCACCAACCAGTCAGTAATAACCCTGCCGGTATACCAAGCACTCTATAGCACTTCAAGCTGATCTCTCATGAACCTGCAACCTGCAATTCAAAGACCAAACTTACATGTAGATCCCCAATGAGCTTGCAACAACTTGTAACTCATAGATCTTACAACTAGAAGGAACTCTTCCTTTCTATCTCATGCCTTAAACAATACATGCCAATGGGTCTATAAATAGATCCCTAACTCAAACAATAACTTAGACTCTTAATTTAGACAATTATCCTCGCAGCCCAAGACTCTAACTGGTCTCAACATGCAAAATCTTCGTTCAATTAACTAACTATCTGTGAAACGAGCAGTTTTGGAACACACAGGTGACCGACGTCGGTCCCTGCTTGTCTGGTTCTACCGACGTCGGCTGACTTCCTGCCGTCGCCAGTGGCCTTCTGCACTGGTCTCTGCCGACGTCGGTCTTACTGCCGACGCCGGTGCTCCTGGATCTCAACAACCTTCTGTTCCTCAGTTTTCAAAGGGTTGAAGCTTTTAGCTCCACAACCTAACAAGCCATACCAATCAAAAACATGCTGACCAGTTTCATGTGCACAGTGGAGTGATGGAGAGATAGAATAGTTTTAGCTCAATTTTGGCACTTAAAAAACATGTCAAGTGTTTAAATGAGTTTTAGGAAGTTAAATATCCATAACACAACCTTCTCCCATGTTCCACTCTTTCTCATAGGTTGTATAACCTTTGAAACTCCTTTTTTTCATTTACTTTCTTAATTTTTAGTTAGGAACCTGCAAGTTTTAGTTAGTCCTAACATTATTGACAAGGAATCTAGAACATTGGACATTGGAATGAATTTTGGAACACATGGATACCTTTAAAATCATACCACTTCATTTATGACCCATAATATTACCCCTAAGTGACATCAAATGACACAAAGACTAATTAGACCATGACCAAGGATAATATGACATTAAATGACATCAAATGATATATAACACAACCTATGACATTATAATATACCCATATATCAGTTTATGACTATATGGGGTTGACTCATTTTGACTTGTGGTTAAAATGATCAACATTATTGGTAATTTCCCAAGGGTGATATGCTTGCTATGCCATTATTAGTAGACTAATCCTATCCATTGGGACATGGAATCATGTGTACATTAGTTTGACATACAAATTGCCTTTGACACAACATAAAACACAAAGTAAAATCACATAAAATTAGATAAACCAAGGGGAAACAAATATGTGTTCAGCTAGAACTCTTATGGAACACAACACAACTAAAAGAAAACACACACACCTATTATACTTTCTATAAAGCCCCACTCTTGAGGTGAAACATATGATCATACCTCAACCAGCATTAAAAATAGTTCCCCTTGCATCTTTTTCACTCCATGAAGGTGGTCTATCATGAGAAGCATGCTCATCATCAATCACTTTGATATGTGTATGGTCAATAGGCTTACCAACTCTATGCCTTCTTGTACTTGTAAATGGGATATTTGGATCCTTCATGAATGATCTTTCTTGCTCTTTAAGAGCCTTAATTGGAGCTGCAAGTTGATTGATCTCTACAATCTTTGATATACCTTCCTCAAACTATATATAGGGATGTATGACAATTATCTCAACCTCTTTATCATCTTGTGCATGATACACTTGATGTTTGGAAACCTCAAACTTGTATTCACCATGTTCTAACACCTTTGTAAATGATTCTATATCAAGTGGAACTTCTAACTATCCTTGAAGCATAACCAAATCTACCACCTCATGTGATCCCTCTAGGACTAAAAGCTTTTGGATAGTTTTATGGAACACTCAAGGTCCTGCTCATTATTCTCATTAGAAACACATCAAATATACAATTTTTTAGAGGAGAAGAAATATTACTAACTAGTCAAACTCTTGACAAATGGCATTGAAATTTTTCCATAAATCATCCTCTTCTTCCCCATGAATATCATCATCAAGGGAAATTTCATCAAAAATAGGTAAAAATACATCATTCCTCACTCTATGGTGATCAATCAGATTCTTTAATCCGTCCTCATCATATACATGAATCAAATAGTTACTCTCACTAACTGGTGAAAAGGAATGTTTGACACTTACCTTAGCTCCTTCAAATGGGTCTTCATGGATGATATAAGTACCAAGGTCAGATTTATCAAAGTATGCATAAGGATCATGTTTATAATCATCTACACCATATTAATTAAGGAACATGTTAGAGATGCCCTTAAGTTTAGAAGCACCATCATCCACATTAGATTCATCCTACTCACAAACAACACAATTCAAGTTAGAACTTATTTTAATATAGGGTTCAATTTGAAACCTTGTAAGAGGATTAGTTATAATGTTAAAATTGGTTCCATGCATTTTTATAAAGGCAAATAAGGACCAATTAGATAATATATATCCACCTATCTTATCTATAAAATATTTTGACAGGTAGATTGCAAAGTGAGCTAGGAGGTCAAAAACAACTATGTCATGAAGGATGTGAAAACTATGATAATCATGCAATAAAACCTTCAAAGTTTTTATCAACCATATTTTATTATTACTTATACCATTTAATTGGATAACTCCTTTCCTATGAGGCTCATATTTTAGGCCTAACTTATCAGCTACAACTTTGGGCATGACTGAAGTAGAAGTACCACTATCAACTATGTAATTGTGGACTAATTTGTCACCCACTATGAGAGTGAGGTAGAATGTTGGAGGATTCCAAGCTTTAGTATATGGTTCAAAATATTATTAGGGTAATTTTAAATAACAACATGACTATTAATTGAACTTGAAGGTGAATGAATAATAGGTATAATGGGCATTTGATTTTGTAATAACTCTTTTTTCCAAGCATGTGAAGGACATCACATAAAGAGATATATGCTTTGACACTTTGAAATTAATACACTATGTTTATGATAGTATTACTCACCTTATATTGAGTATTTTGAGGAAAAATATTACTTAGAAACTAAGGAATTAATAAACCTTGAGAATATCTCATTAAATTTTGACTTGGAGGAGATGTAGGTGTGTTTGGAGCTACCATGCTTGTAGCCATGATTTGTTACCTTAGAGGGAGATTAGATGAAATTTTAGGCGTGATATTGTCACATCATAGAGACTTAATCTTATCCCTTCTATTTTATGTAATATAAGATCCTTTATTTAGTATAAAAGTGTCTTCCACCAAGAATCTGGTGAAGCTTTGTCCTTGAGGTTACCATGGCTCATTTGTTTGCATTATGACCTCTTATTCAACTTATAAGAGAGGAGTGACCCCTATTTGAGAAACTAAATATTTCTCTCCACCCTCATTTAATCCATAAATTGGCCTTGTTTCTAATCTTCTCTTTATACCAAGTTACTATGCACCAATACCATCTCTCTTGCATTGGTAGTGTAATTGGGATTATACGCATTAACAGGCCTATTGAAGTTAGGTTTCCCTTGACCTATTCCTCTCCCAAATTTATGACCATATTATTGTTAATAGGGGTAATTATTTTTATAGGGACCTCTTTGATTTCTCTCTTGCCTAATCTCAACTTATAAGGCTTAATTTTTTACATATGGATCAGGTTCATTTGCCTTCTTAGGAGGAGCTCTAGGCTTAATTTTAGCATTGGTAACATGGGCCACACTTAGAGTATTATCAAAATTATCGGGAAACAAAGGCATAAACACCTTAGGAGGAAACATTCCTAATTTTATGAGGACATTCTCATATTTAATAGCAAGTTCATATGATTCAGGAAGAGTAAAACCACCCATAAATTGAAGCATGATAGAAATATCAATACCAATGGATCTCAAGTAGGTAAGAAACACAAAGCTAACAAATGGTCTCATAGGAGGAGGCAATATATACCAAGTATTTTTAAACCTCTCATTTAATTCATGAATTATCTCTTTGGGGCCTCTTTTTACCATATTGAGTTGATGTATAAGAGAGGTATGGTCACTTTCATCTTCAAACCTTGAATCCAACAACACTCTAAAGTCTTCCCATGATGTGATACATCCACTGGGAAAAGTCCTATACCAATCAAGATAGTTCCATCTAAGGGACATTGAAATTATTCTAATTTTAATGTTTTATTGAGTGATATTGTGTAAACTACAAAAATATTAAATATCCCTGATGTGTTCACTAGGTGTAACATGACTCTCACCATTGAATGTAGGCACACTCTTTGTGGCATTAGGTAAAATAACATCATATGCTTGAAGATGAATTGTATTTTAATATTAAATGTAGGGAAGGAATTAGGCCCATCCATTTTTTCTTTAATATCTTCAATTTCTTAAACATCTTCACATATTTGGCTAGCAAAATCTTCTTCTTCTTCAAAGGGTAGATTAGGATGATGGTATTGAACTTTAAGAGGAAGTTCAGACTGAATAGGTGGATTAATAGGATTAAACACACTACTATATGATGACATAGTAATAAACATGAAGTATGAGAGAAAAAATATGAAAAAATAATGGCCTTGAAATAAATTTTACCTTGAATGGAGCTTTTAAATGCTGAGTATCACACCAATATGTAGTTGATGTTGTCAAGACCAACATTCACCTTGATAAGTTGTCTTGAAAATAATGGTCCCACCAGGAATGCTAGAACTATTATCACTAAATATTTCACCCTATAATATTGTGTTCAAGCATCTTACATATTTTGGAAACATAGGAATACTTCTAGGTATGTGGGTTTACCTATAGGTAGAAGTAGACCTCTAACTTTAAGGGTCATCTCCCTGAATATATCTTGAAATGCTTATCACCTAACTAACTAGTTGCTTATGGGAAAATAGTTAAAATTTTAATGAATTTAAATTAATATAAGGGTTTGATACATAAAGATGATTTACACATGACCATCATACTTATTTCACTAAGAAACAAGGCATACAAACTAGCTTTTAAGTTTTAAAGGTTCTAACATCAAGGTTTCAATATAAAGGTGATATACATGAAGTAACATAAAGTAAATAAACCAAATGGAAGGTTTCACACTCTAAGGATAATTATGCATGTTAAAGGAGACTAACACACTTAAATACACTCTATATGACCTATTATAATAGGAACTCTTGCATAGACATGAAAGGATAAGGTAAGTAAGGATAGAATATTATCACTATCTTCACCATACATCACTTTGCACACTTAGACAAATGTTTATGAAATAAAAAATAGACTTGAATTAATTTTTAAAAGGAAAAATATAATTTCATTCTAGTATGGATCAACCATACATGGTGTGGTATTAGTTTACAAGAGCTAAAATTAATACTACTTATAGAAATAGAGAGAGAAGTGAGAAGAGAGAAGTCCAATAGTCATAAGAACACTTATCAAACTAAGATGAGGAGTTACACATGTATGTTAATGAATTAGGACATATAAAATTTAATATCTCATAGTAAAAATTTCCCTTGAAGTCATGAAACTCTTACAATGTGGCATAGGATTCCTTTTGCATGCTTAGAAAACTACCTTCATCATTTGGCCTTTTTAAAACATCCCATAACTAAATAAGGACATATTTGATGATACACGAAGGGGGAGATTTTTTATACATGATCCACCATGAATTAGTTACATTCCTAATCATAAATATTCTTCTACATATGAGTCATCACTGATTACAATCTAAATGACTCCTCTTTCACTCACCCTTCACACTTGACACCGAATTTGCCTTTAGTATTCCAATATGATCCATAAAAATGAGTGAATGAAACTTTGAAATACCCCTCCGAGACTTATATTTATTAGGTAGTCTTTAAAATTCCTCCCACTTGAATTTTTCCCTCTTCCACTATCTTTTACACTATGCCAATTTTGATTGGCTGAGATAAAGGCACTTACAGAGATAATTGTGATATCTTATATTGTAATAAATGGATATAATAGGCTATATTAAGTATCAATATCTCTCCCAAAGTTTATTTCATATTTTTAAACCCTTATGTACCTAAAAAACACCAAAAATAGTCTAAAAAATCATTTTTATATCATATATCTATACAAGTAAGGTGGGACTCAAGTTGATGAGAAGTAGCCCTAGTGAATCCTATGAAACCTTAAATGACTTTCATGGTAATTCCTTTCCATATGGATTCATCTCCTACTCAATCTTCCTAACTGGGTCTTTGGAAAGGATTTGTGAGGGTTTAGAGTACATTTCACCCTAAAGGATTGTTTATATAGTTGTGATGCTTTATTAGGACTAACTTAAACTTATCCTAGCCTCTTGAGTTTCCATGAAAAATATTAATTTAGATATGAGCTTTTAAAATTACCCATTTGAGCTCCTCTCTTCATTTCCTACAGTCCTAATGTGGTTTGAGCCATGAAATGTATTACCAATGATTTATTTTACACTCCAAAAGCTGTAACACACCTAAAATATCCCTATAAACATTTTTCCATGGATCAAAATTCTCATATAATGCAAAAAATGTTATTAGATCCCCAAATGGGCAATAGACCTAGTCTAGACCATGTAGGTTTGCTTGCACCTTTATCTATTTGGAATGCCTTGATTAGTATATAAAAATTACACATTTTTTTTCATTTTTTTCCATGTGTGACACATCTTTCCACATCTATTTACAAGTATATATCAACTTCAAACTTTCCTTCTCATTGCTTTCCTTTAAAACATATAGGTTTGCATACAAAGGGAGTGCCCTCTATTTAAGACATAATAAAGGGAACTTCCCATATTTTATTAGACAAGATGTATATTTGAGAGGCTTATCCAAGTGATTTATATTGTATTTTAAGTTTTTATCTCTTTATCATATCATTTTACCCTCTAAACATCTCAAAACCTTTAGACAGACTGCCAAATATCTCACTGTGTATAGGGTTATGACATGTGACTATGTATGCATAGTTAGAGCCCTTTTATGCATTGTCCCTATATGGTAATATATTATTTATAATATTAAAACCATTATGGAAGTTCTCCCAACCTAATTTCCACTCTAAATTTTCTAATCACTTCACACATGCCTTGCTTTTGACTTGATAGTGGTGCTGACTAGGTTTTTTGCTTGGAAAAGGCACTTATAGGTGACCCTACATGGTTTAGCCCATTAATATAGTGCATCAAGACATTATTATATTTCCTAAGTTCATTATATAGTTACTTGGGTCCATTCATCTCATTTTTAGGCTATATCAACACCCAAAACACCACTTCCTAGCTCACTATCATACTATAGTCAGTTGCAGTTGACTATCTTAGAGCAAAGTAGGGGTACTATAGGTGTATATCTACCTTTAATTCTATGAAACCTACACATTAGGTTCATATAAGGTCTTAAGAAGAATTTTTTTTCTTATATTTTTCCTTCTCCATTAGTATTTTATAACTAGGTTTGTGTCTTGAGGCTGTAAATACCTATAGCCAATTGTAGGTGGCCCTTTTGACCTATAATACAACTATAGGTGTGTCTATTAGGTCAAAACCTAGTACTCTAACATTTATTGATGAAATTTAGACCATAAAAGTTTTATGTAACTATTTATAACCATTTTTCATGCAAATACATTCTCACCTTACCATCTTTGGATGTAAAGGTCACTTGAAACCCAAAACCTATAGATATCACCGAGAAACTGAAGTGAAAATCTTAATGTTGGAGGTATCCAAACACTACCTTATACTAGTCACATATACTCTTATTTTTGCATGGATATACATATATAATAGAGATAAAATTAAAAATATTTATATTGATCAAAACCCTATGTGACATCATCATATGTTAACACCAAAAGTGTTGAGTGCTATATTTTTGTGTTTTAGGGAAACTTGTCCCTGAGTTTAAATCTCTCCCCTTGAAGTAAGTTTTCACCTTTTCTACCAATAAAATGTTATAAACATGAATATATTGGTTTTTCCAACACCATAAGACCTTAATAAGGTTTTAAGGTATGTTAAATTCCTTGATATAACACTTTCATATCTTTGTGGTAGCTTGCAGATGCACTCATAGTAGCATATAAGGTAGTAAAGGTAGCATATAGACTATGCATATAATTTGACCTTATACTAGTACTTCAAGGCATCTCCATATTCTTCAATCATGATGAAGGCATAAAAACTTGTTTAGACATCCACCATACAACACTTCAACTCTTTGTGTAGGGTCACTTGTAGATGGACATCTCAAGTTACAGGGTAGTGAATGAGACTGTGGGCAGTATGCAAGATATATGGACATTAAATTATGTTTAGACCTATCTCAACACCTCTCAATGCATCCTTCTCACCTTGAATAATTTTAATCAATATTCAAAACTCCCATTTCAATGTTTTTACCCTCCTATAAGTGCTAAAATAGTTGCATACTAGGCAGTGATGGTTGAGATGACTAGTTTATATGGTATATGATCTTGTAACTAGTTCAAAACTCTTTATTTATCTCCAAATGAAACTTTTCCATCCATAAGAAATTTAAAACAATCCAATTCTTTGTATCAATGTGATGGGCTCCTTCTATGGCACCTATATGCATGCTAAGTGTATAGATATTGGTCCTCACATTTCATTATGTGCCATTTATAAGGTTTAAATTGATTTATCATATTATAAAAATATTTTCAACCTCTTTTAGAAACATCACTTCTCTTTTATGGGAATGATTAAAGCTTAAAACACTTCATGAGATGACGGTGTATAGCAATCATGCAAGAAATTTACTATGACTATCTTTCTTGATTGTAACTCATATTATGTCAATCTTGGAGATTAAACTTGGAATGAGATTAGGTAAAGGAGACATTGAATGAATGAGACAAAACACCACACATTTCATTGAAACCACTATCAATAAATAAACCTCACTTGGTGACACCTTGAAATTTGAACTATTTAACCCATGAAATAATTTCCAAACATGAAACTTATAGGGTGTGGGAAATAATAAGAAGAAAAAAATAGTCAACTTGATAAATATGGTTCATAAATTATAGGCCACCATTCCTTGAAATAAAAACATGAAATTTAATTTGACTAAGTTTAATATTCACTACCAATATTATATGACTTGAGAGTCCTCTTACTGATTGTATCAACTAAAAACTTGCTGACTAGTTTCATGTGCATAGTAGAGTAATGGACAGATAAAATGGTTTTAGCTCAATTTTGGAATTTCCAAAGCATTTAAATAGTGTAAAATATTGTAATTAATTTTAATATCTATCCC
This sequence comes from Torreya grandis, assembly GCA_037957365.1. Taxonomy (NCBI): domain Eukaryota; kingdom Viridiplantae; phylum Streptophyta; class Pinopsida; order Cupressales; family Taxaceae; genus Torreya; species Torreya grandis. The sequence goes on from JARHVA010004293.1 coordinate 718,024, forward strand.
ATAACACTCTCCCATGTTCCACTCTCTCTCTCTCATAGGCTATATAACCTTTAAAACTCCTTTTCCACTTACTTTCTTGCTTTTTAGTTAGGAACCTACAAGTTTCAGTTAATCCTAACATTATTGACAATTAATTTGACAAATTGAATGTTGGAAAGAATTTTAGAACATATGGACATCTTGAAAACTATACCACTTCATTTATGACCCATAAAATGACCCCTAAGTGACATCAAATGATATACAGACTAATTAAACCATGACCAAGGCTAATATGATGTTAAATGACATCAAATGAACTATAATACACCATATGAAATTATATTATACCCATATATCAAATTTTTGATTATATGGGTTGACTCATTTTGACTTGTGGTCAAAATGGTCAACAAGTGTCATGGAGCAAATCCTGTATAATAACTCTACAATATCCAAGCTCTTTTATGAAGAGGTATGGCCTTGTATTTATAGCCTTGAGAATTAACTCTCATCCAAGGTGATTTAATATTAAATTTAGTCTTATAATAGGTTCAAACTAAATCTAGGAGAGTTAAAACTAACTCTAATTAAGTTAATAGTTGTCAGGTAATTATTATTTGCAAGTACTAGTCATGGCTCTCAAATTAGATATTTTGGGATATTTTCAAAGAGATTGACAACTCATAAAGGCAATAATGAAAGGCTTTGATATTTTAATTTTTGGAATTTCCATTTTTAGATATTCATTAGTTTTAAATAGATAATTTAACTAAGCATTTAATTATGTTTAGTTTATTATTTGATTTTGATTAGTATTTTAGATCTTTCAAGATTTATTTAAGTGTGAAAGTGCCCCACTTAATAGGTCAATAGGCCAAATTGATAGTTTTGATGCCACAAGGTTATTAGGGATAAATCCATGAGAGTTTATTATTGTATACAATATAATAACCCAATTATGGATATCTCAATATGATTTTAAGCTTTGATGAATGATACGCAATAAAATTTGGGATGTTTAGTGATTCCTAGGCTTAATTTGTAATGGTTGGTAGGAATTGGTGTGAAGTCTAATTGGAAACTAGTTGTGGCTAGTTTTATATGTTTATAGTTTTACTCTATTTGAGAAGGTGTTGTAAGCTATATTCATAGTAATATATTCTTAAATAATAATAAAAATCTTGTATTCCTATGACTTCAATGGAAATGGATGAGCTCTAGATACCCCCTCAAGGGAGTGATAGAAAAAGGGTTAGTGATTAGTCCCTAGAAAGGAGGAAATGATGGGACCTAAAAGATAAAATGGGGTAGAAAATTATTATTTGCCTATAGGTGTTTATAATTAGTGGTATATGGAGATGTCCCAGTTGGAAAAACAAATAAGATGACTTACCCATAGGCAATTATAATCATTGGCATAGTTGGGATGAAAAAATAATGATTTGTGTAAAGGTAGTTATAATAATTAAAAAAAGGATTAGGGTAATAAGAGAATTATTTTACCATAGGTGTTTATAATCATTAAAAGGGAAAATAATGATTTGCACATATTTGGTTATAATCATTGGCAGGATAAAAACATGCCCCAATTGGGTAGATAGAGATAATGGTTTGTCCAAAGGTGGTTATAAACATTATCACAATTAAAACATGCCCTAATTAGGTAGATAATGATAAGGATTTTTCCATAGGTATTTATAATCCATAACATCTAGATAGATCAAAACATAACGATTTTCCCATAGGCATTTATAATCATTGTTTGTGTGGGTGGGATGATACATAATGTTTTGCCCAAAGATAGTTAAAAACATTGGTATCACAAGTGGGATTAGACACAATGATTTTCCTAAAGGTGGTTATAATCATTGGTACCATGATGATGGAAAATTGGAATAATGGCCTTACATACTAAATCCATACTCATGAAGTAAGAGTAAGCTGGTATAAAGGAGAAAGATGAATTGGGGCAACCTGCTAGTATGGAGATGCACATCCTAACTAGCAAGGATTAAAAAAATTTATGATGTAATTACTCTTTATGTGGGGAATGATTTAGTTATATCATGAATTCTTTAGGTACCAAGGAGATATATCATTATAACATTGCTTGTAAGACTTCCTAAGATGATTTTTACTATAACACATGGTGGTAAGAATCATGATAGAAAACCATGAGGAACTTGGCCAAAATATGCATAAGGACTGACATGCAATCCAATAAATAATCAAAAATAATACACCAATGATAAACACCATGATGAAAATTTTGGCATATTAATATGGAGGGAATCAAGAATAATATGCACGGAATCACCCAATGAATGCACATAGACTGAATCATGGCATGATAATGAAAGCAAATAAAAGACACCAAAATAACATGAAACAAACATAAACAATGGTTAAATACAATGTTAGTGAAAATAAGTAACAAACAAGACAACAAACATTGCCCCTAGACTATACGAGATAATGAAACAAATAAACAAAATAGGGGAATAGAGGAAAAGGAAGGGGGTAGTTAAGCTGACTCCAGATGCACAAGGGAAGTGGATGTTGCCTACATAGTTCCATGGATGGAAGATCCATCATAAACTTCAAGACAAATGTAGTTCTCCCATGAAATGGTATAAAACAAAATTATTATTAAGAAACATGATTATTGTTGTAGAAGAATAATGAGATTGGTCTCACAAAAAAATGAGAGCATGAGATGTTAGGCCAGTAAGGGTGGGGAAACTAAATGACAACTAGTTTATTGTGAAATATCTAGGGATCCCAAAATCCTTAAGGCAAAGAAGTGGTTGATGTTTAGGATTTTATAGACCTATTTTTAAATGTTTTTAGAATTTTCTATGTATCTCAATTTAATCAAAGAATGATGAGATACTATATAGTCCAACTCACAAAATGGTGAGAGTGTTCAAAATTTAATTTATCATAAAATGACAAGATAATGTAAAAGGGTGACTAAGCTAACCTCAATGGGAATTGAGAGCTGCCTACATAGTCCTAGGATGGGACCTCAAGTCACTATAGTTTTGCCTTACAATGGAGTAATTTTACTAGGTAGTAGCAAATTTTATAAACTAGGCAAATGGAATCGTATGATATAGAAATGGCAAGGTGGTACTTCAAGGCATTATAAAGGTGTTATTCCTAATTTTCCCATAGGTGGTTATAATTAATAAATAATGGCATAGGTCAATGATACTAATTTTCCCATAGGTGGTTATAATTAGTAACACAATGGTGGTACTCTGATTTGTCCAAAGGTAGTTATAATCAGTAGTACATGAATAGAATGAAATAAGGAATGAATGATGTAATTGCCAAACCACTATCATATTGCTTCAAAAATGGTCACTATCTAGAATGTTGAATAAACTATGAATTTTTATTTGAATCCTATTACTAAAATTTATTGAAGAACCAATGGAATAGAATCAAGGTCAAATGGGTTGGATAGGGAGGGTTAATATAAATTTGGTTGATAGGAAATGTATGGTAGAATGGTATATGATATAATGGTATGGTACAAACAAAATCATGATATGGTATAATGTAAATGTTCCTCATAGACAATACTCCAAGTTTCTCAAGTGAAGTAACACTTGAGGTGTATAATGTTCATCATCTCATCAAGTTCATCCCCAAGCCTATATTCTCTAACTCAATAATGATACAGGGGCATATCCAATTAGGTTTAAACTTGACCTTGTGTTTCTTCTTGGTCATGCTATCTTATTGGTTTTCTTTGAGAATAATATCACCAAGTTTGAATTCTTGGTATTTAATATGTTGGTTATAGTGGCCACAAATTCTATTATGGTATGTTTATATTTTATTGATTATGACCATGCATTTTTCATCAAGTAATTCTAGCTCGTATAAGTGAGCTACTTGGTAAGCTTCATCATCTAGAACATTTTTTAGTGAAATACACAAAGAAGGAAACTTGAACTCAATGGGAAGAATCACCTCAATGCCATAAAATAGGGATTATGGAGTGGATCTTATTGGGGTATGATAATTGGTAAGGTATGCCCAAAGGGCATGGAATATTTGGAGGTGCCAGTCACAGCCAATGTCATTGATAATATTTTCAAGGATAATGAAAATGATTTTTTTATGCTTCTGCTTGGCCTTTACCTTATGGGTATTAGTTAGGGTTAATTTTAAAAGACCCTACTATAATACCTATTGTAAATTTTTGTTGAATCTAGGAAAATTTGATTTGTAGCTATCGTGAATCCTTTATGGGCAATGGCAAATCTATAGGTTGGATCAAATGGATAAACTAAATGGATTTAAACCTTAACTATAAGAAATAAGAAATTAAAATTTTATAAAACCTAAATATTATTTCATATTTGTATTCCTCTCAAATATCTATGTAATTTTAAAAAAATCATTGCAATCTGAGTCCGTATACAAAAGTTACAACCTCCAGAAGTTATTGTTTAGTTACATCATTTAGTTGTCATATGATTTGGTTATATGGCATAGTTATATGACACAACCATTTAGTTTTATCATATGATACAACTATTTAGTTGTTTCATATGACCAACCCATATGACACAACCAAATAATGCAATTAAATGACAACTTTCGAAGGTCATAACTTTTGCATACAGACTCAGATTATGATGATTTTTTTTTAAATTGCATAACTCTTCAAGAATAATCCAAATATGTAATAATATTTAGGTTTTGGTATTTTTATACCTTTTATCTTTTTATTTCGGCACTATGGTTTGACACTATCATTTGGTTCCTCCATTCAACATTGTAATTTGATACTATGGTCCTTTAGTTCTAGTTCTACTTATTAGCTTGTTTGATATTAGAGGGTGGTTATACTATACATATATATATATATATGTGTCAAATTTAGGTGTAATATTATATATTATTGTAAAAGGTTGGTGAGATGACCTCTAAAATTATTTATATCCCTAAATTTTTTGTGATCTGGTTCCATTTACCAATCTAAAACAATCACCAAAACCAAAATCCAAAAAATAAATTATTCATGAATTAATAAATATTCACTACTAAAATTTAACCAGGTATTAGGTAGTATAAAAATGTTGAGTAATGTTATACTTGGAACATAGTGATTTTACATCCTTATTCTTAAACAATCCACTATTATCAGATATAATGATATATGGGATACCATAGCAGTAAATGAGATGGTTAAAGATGAATTTGGAAATTTGTTTTCCAGACACATAAGTGAGGGGTATAGCTTCAACCCACTTAATGAAATGTTTCGTAGTGGTAATTATGTGTTTAAATCCATTATATGAGGTTGGGTTAATCTTCCCAATGAGATCAAGGCCCCATGTAGCAAATGACCTTGGTGTAAGCATTGGCTTTAGAGTCTTGGCTAGGGCATGAATCAGATTAGCATGTCTTTGACATTTGTCACACCTTTTGATGTAATTAGTTGCATCTAAGTCCATAGTTAGCCAATTATAGTTGATATATAAGAGTTTTTTGGCTAAGATGGCCCCATTGGTGTGGGATCCATAAAATACTTCATGAACTTCTCATAATTCTAATGTTTATTCTCCTAAATTTAAATAATGAAGTAGAGTTCCATCAAATTTGTGGTAGTAGATGGTTGGTCCAAGTAAGGTATATCATGAGTCTTGGTGGGTAAATGCCTTTTGTTGTTTGTATGATAGGTCTAGTGGCATAATATTATATTGAAGGTTCATGAGTTGGTGCCAGAAGATTTTTAATAAGGAATTGATTTTATTTTACCTTGTTTGAATGAAATATCAAAAATCCAATGGTGTCCATGACATTTCTTATTTTGTTACTTCCATTGGTATGTGTTCAAACTATACATCAATAATATTTTATTTGAGAGTGTAAATTATGGCCTTGTATGGCACCAGCTTATCATCTTTGGTCTAAAAATGTTTTGTAAACTAATTTATTATCAACTAATAATCACCATAAACCTTAAGATATTGAATATTCCATTGTACTACCTTTCTAAGATATATAGGGGGTACCACCACCAACCCCAAGCCCTATATATCTATTTGGGTTAGATCAAATCTATATAGGGGGGAGGGGGCATTAGATAGATATAACCCCCTTCCCCTCCCCCCTGCTCTATATATTGATATTGATATTGATGTTGATGTTGATGTTGATGTTGATGTTGATGTTGATGTTGATGTTGATGTTGATGTTGATGTTGATGTTGATGTTGATGTTGATGTTGATGTTGATGTTGATGTTGATGTTGATGTTGATGTTGATATTGATATTTATATTGATATTGATATTGATATTGATATTGATATAATTCATTGCCAATATCTATATCTATATCTACCTCTATTAGAGTCAAAGAGAGGCATTATTTTAGATTAGACCTATGGGGGGAAAAGAACTAGCCTTTAGCCACAAACCACATGGGTGTGGGTGTGAGGAGAGAATCTCTCCTCTACCTCTATCTATATGGGGGTGAACCTCCCTATCCCTATCTATGGATATGGTGATAGAGTTATAGGCCTCTATGGAATCCCTATAATTAGTGATTCATATTTAGCTATGTTGTAAGTACAAGGAAAGCTAATATGAAATGATTTATGGATAATATCCCCCTATGGTGTAATAAAAAATAGGCCTACCCCCAATCCATGTGATGTGAATGATCCACCAAAATATAGCTTCCAATACTTATCCACAAGAGATGTTTCAATGATGGTCATAAAGGACTCATTTGGGAACTAAAAAGTTAGAGGTTATCCATTTACAAGGGGAACTTCAGCAATTTGATCTTCAAGTACTTGCCCCTTTATGGCCTTCTAGTTATATATTCTATCTTAAAATCACTGAGAAGTATGATCTATTTAGCCATATATCCTTGTAAATTTGTCTTGGATAGTAGATACTCGAGTGGATCTACTTTTGAAATAACTATGGTCTTATTATTTAACATGTAATGTCATAGTTTCTAGGTTGCAAAGATCATAACTAAATATGCTTTTTTTATGGGCATATAATTGTGCTCATATGTGACCAATGTACAACTTAGATAGTACACAACATGTTCTTTTCCATTATCATCATGCTAAGCTAAACTCACCCCCAAGGCTTTGTCCATGGTAGATAGATACATTGGGAATGGATTTCCTAGCATAGGTGGCAAAAAAATAGGTGGATTTGAAAGATGGTCCTTTAAACATTGGAAGGATTTTTAGAATTATTCATCCAAATGAAGAGTGACACCCTTCTTCAATAGGTGTGTGAAAGGATTGAATATATTGGTCAATTGATAAATGAAGCATTTGATATACTAAATCTTACCCTGTAGATTATGGAGTTGCTTTAAATTAGAAGGTGATGACATCTAGATAATGGCTTGTACTTTGGATAGATCAACTTTCATGCCTATATGAGACATAATGAATCCAAGAAATTTGTTTGAAGTAACTCCAAAAGCACACCTATTAGGATTGAGTTTGACCTTATATTCATGCACTCTCTCAAATATTCTTTATAGTGTTATTAGATGATCAGCCTTGGTCTTTGATTTTTCTAGTATGTCATCGATGTAGTCTTTAGTAATGGCATGTATCATATCATAAAATATAATGGTCATGGCTCTTTGGTATGTGGCCCTAGATTTTTTTACACTAAATGACATAAAATGATAATAAAACATTCTCTATGGATTGGTTAATGTTATTTTATGTTGGTATTTTGGCACAATCTTGATCTAGTTGTATCTTGAAAATCTATCCATCAGTGAAAGCATTTAATATCTAGCTTTGGAGTCAACTATCATGTATAAATTTTGTAGAGGAAATTCATTTTTGGGTTAGGCCTTATTTATATCTTTGAAATCGGTATATATTCTAATTCCTTTTGGCTTCTTATTGACTAGCACAACATTCAAGATCCATTTTGAGTAATCAATCAATCAAATATATCTCACTTTTAAGAGTTCTTACAACTCTTTCTTTACTAATACAAAAATATGTGGATGTATCTTTCACAATTTATATTTTATGGGTTTGGCACTAGGATGTACAATAAGATGGTGTAAAACTAAGGTGAGGTTTAAACCTAGCATGTCAAAAGTATGCCCAAGCATATATCTCAATAAATTCCCTTAGCAGGGTTGTAAAAAGTTCACATTCCTCCTTAGTGAGGGATGCACCTAATTTGATCCATTTTGGATCATTTGGAATCCTAATGTTTAATTTTATAGCATCCTCCATAATAAGAGTCAAACCATCTTCTAGAATGGTTAGAATTGGCTTGCAATGCCAAAGTCCTCTATTTAGACTAACTCTTCAAGTTCCCCTAGGTAAGATGAATCAAAATCTCCCAATAGTAAGTATGGGCATGTGACAAACACTATTAGAAACTCTTGAATGATTTTATTGAAGGCATGATGTTCTTTAGAATTGAACCCAGACCCATAAGCAAGTTCATCATTAGTGGCCTCTTAATCTATGTTTGAGGAAAGGTGAACATCCCCATCTAATGGCACCTGAAACAAGTTTTCACTAGAAGACTAGCCTTTCTATTTACCTTTATCCTAGTCCAAAATCACCTCAAAGAGGTTCTCACTTTGGGACCTCAATATTTTATTTAATTTTTTGTGGCTAAGGGTATTCACCCATTCTTAAAAATAGGTTATAGGATATAATTTAATTGAGAACCCTTGTTTATGGTCTCCAAATGGAACATTGTCTCTTAGGCCTAAAAAATCACAAAAATCCTCATCATTCTCAAACTCATCTTCTAGCACTATGGATTCTTGTTGGTCCCAGGCTATAAGTTGAGGGTGATATAGAGGAAGTGAATTATGTCAATTGATTGGTTTAAGGGTACAAATATCATTGATGTCAAACATATTGGTATTGGATAAGTCTTCATAAAGGTTATGATTGGACTCTACTTCATTTCCATCATTGTCGTCACTATTTATAGGCATTAGAACATGAATAAGATATGTGGGGTCACCCCCAATTAGTTTAAATCTGAGACCATAGGTTCCTTTATACTGAGTGATGGAGATTGTCCAAGTATACCCTACTAATTTAGCCTGAGTCCTCCTCCTTCATAGGATTGATTCTCCATGATCCCGTTAGGAATGGGGTATTTGGAATTTTTGTAAAAATTAATCTATTTATCATTATATAATCATAATTCATTATTTGCAAGTGGGTATATTCTTGGCTAGTGGCCAGTGTGAAAAAGATAAGATCTAGACTATGTAATTTGTCTCATCCTTTTCATTGCCATTCCATTCAAGGTGGCTTGGCTTTAGGTCTTCCATAATAATTGGGATTCTATGAAGCTTGGAAATGTGTAATTTATCATGGGTTGAATATTATCCTAGGCCATTAGCTATGATTGTAAATTGATTGTACATTTAAAGAGGTGGCACATGGGAAAATGAATCAAGGCATCTAGGTCAATGTAATTGACCTCTGGTAAATCAACAAGAATTTTTTTCCCCTTATCCTTTTTGGGAATTAGATCCAAGCCAAAATGGTAGTTATAGATTTTTTACTCAACCTCCAAATGCTTGCAATATTCATAGGGATGAAAATATCCATGAATGGTGACCTCCATGCTACAATGAGAGATCTTGAGACACTGGTGCAATGTTAAAGGTATTTCACAAATTTCATGTATCTAAGGTCTACCCAAGAGGAAATTGTATGATAAATATAGGTCTAATACATGGCATAATATATCATGGGTCAAATGCCTAATGATAACTAACAAGTTGATGGTGCCTTATGATTCTCGCTCTTCATTATTATAGGCCTTGATTATGATCATTTATAGCTAGAGATCAGTTGTGTATTCTAGATATTTGATGAGATTTAGAGACACAATATTTAGGATTGATCAATTATCTATGATGACATGCTTCACTTTATGCCACATTATGATAGCTTCAATATATAATGGATTATTAGGGACAGGGATGAGGAATGACATATCACTTTGGTCAAAGGTTAACTATTGTCTTTGGGCTATATGCCCAATGAAATCTTGGAATTTGTGTGGGGATATGTCATTTGGCACTTAGGATTGGTTGAAGAACTCTGTTAATATTTTCTTGTGGATGGTAGATGTATGTAACAAATCCAAAATAGAAATTTTTGCAAGCATATTTTGAAGTTGTTCCACAATATCAAACATATTTTCCTTTATATTTGTATATGGCTTATTCCTATCTAGAATGGTGGGTTGGATGGGTTTGGTGTAAAATGGTTGAAGGCTTGGAATAGTAATCTTTGATTTCCAAGTCATGATTACATAATCAAGATTAGATATAAGACCATTATTGCTAACAAATGATGGTGGTGAGGGGATAGATAAGATAAGTCTCAATTGATAGTACACTTGTGTGTGGTCATGGGGTAATGATGATTTATTAGTATAAGGTTTAAAATTAGTAATCCCTACTTGATGGTATTCATATATGTAGTCCCAAGTCAAGGAAGGATCACTGACATAGATGGGTTGATCAAAGTTGGTTAGAAATGGTCCTATTCAATTATAAGTTAGTATTAGATTAATGGTAATAATGTAAATATGACCTCCTACAAGATGACCTACAACTTTGTTGTAGTCATGTGCAACTTCATAGTAAGTCTATTGGGTATTAGCATCACTCTGGCCTTGGTTCCATCCCTTTATTTGACATTATTGTTATTGATACTACTTATGTTGTTTTTGTTGTGGCTATTGATACTATTGTTGTTATTTTTTGACCTTTATTGTAGTTGTTTTTATGATTATTGTGTTATGGAAAAGGGTTTTGATAAATACCCAAGTTTTGATTGGATGTAGAAGCTCTATTATCCAATGTTATCTCCCCATTTTATAACATATTTTTAATAAGGCTCTTGATCTACACATAATGGCATAAATTATGCCCATTAACCCAATGGTATTCACATAATTCATTTTATCTATACCAATTTGGATAAGGAATGCCCTCAAGATAGTGGCTTAGAATTAGCCAACTAATCAGATTAGTAGTGGATAACTTGAAAAACATTACTTCAATGGGCTCTCTAAGGTCACTAAAGATGAAATGAGTAGGCACATTTCTCCTTATAGGAGGGGTTTGAAAAGGCAAAGGTTGTTATACTTGTTGAGTTAGCTAAGATATTGCAAAGGCTACACTTGTGGAATAGGTTGTTGGTGAGGAGTAATTTGAATTTGTAGTGTTGGTTGATTATATGGTGTTTACACCATTTGGACATGTCGTGACTCAATTAATCCATTTCCAAAAACATTCTTATTGTAGTTAAACTACTTAGACTTTTCATAATTATTGGCCTAAGCTAGTGTTAATACTTGTACTTGGACTTTGTTTTGGTACTGATTTTGGACATTTCCTTGGTTTTGGTTTTTATTTAATTTGATGAGGTAAGCATAATAATCCCTTTGTTAATAAGGTCCTTTTTGATTAGTAAACCTTTATTGATGATCTCCTTGAAAGTGTGTGCACACTACAACTCTAGATGATAAGATATCTCATTGTGAAAATTTTTGGTAAACACAATGGTTAATTATTTATCTAGTAAGCTATGGTTGAAGTGGATAGCAAGTGATCTCCATAATTATAGATAGCTTTAAAAACTTTCCCTAGTATTATATTTGGTTAATTCAAATCTACCAATGAAATCTCATGTTTGAGATTATAGAAGAAATGTTACACAAACATAGCTGAAAGGTCATCAAAATTAGATATTGAATTCTTTGGAAATTTTAGGAACCACTCCAAATCCTATCCTTATAATCTCCAAGGAAATAAAAGTAGAAGGTATATTTCATTATAAGCCATTGGCTGGAAAGAAATAAAGAATTGTGTTAAATAGGCCTTAAGGTTTCCTTTACCCTTGTATTTGTCAAACTTTGATGGTTCATACCCTAGAGGAAATGGTATTTATAGATACTCAATGTTGAATGGGTAGGAACACACATCATATAATTTTAACTTCTTGGTTTGTTTCCCATATTGGATGGTGGAAATTGCATCTTTCATCTATTATAATTCTTGTGCCAAGAAACTAGATGGTATATTTCCCTAAGGTGAAGGTTGGGTGGTCAAAGGTGGATTACCTTGATCAGGGTATAATGGAGGTATAATTTATTATGGAATGTTGGTTTGGCTAGGAAACTAATCAATAATATGCATATATGGATTAAGATGTGATTGTTAGAATTGTACATGCTTTGATGTGATATTCTAGTTTAGATTTGGTATATAGGCCTAGTTTTAGGGGAATTATGGTTGAGATGGAAGGATATGGCTCAGGGTGAATTACTACACCTATTTTGGTTGAGTACAGACTTGCTAAGGATTAGTCAAACCTGAATAAATAAGGATAACTTATTATGAAAATTTTCCCTATCATTGGATTTGTGGCAAGTTTGGAGTGAAAGGAAATTGCTACCTAATTGACACTTATTTAATAGTAGTACCTCTTGGTTATGAATATACTTGTTGTGAATTAGATTATTGTAGAGTATCTAGAATTTTTCACTAACCCATAGACACACATTATTGATTAGATCATGTTTGTGATTGTAAAGACATGTTAGTCTATGACTATTGAGGCATGCTTGTCACTACCTAATGAGGTGGTACATTGGTTGCCCCTATTGAGGTAGTGGAATGTTTGATCTCTGTTATGTTAGTATACTATATTATGCCTATTATTATATAATATTAGTCATCACTTATTGTGGTGGAGTAACATTCATCATGTTTTGTTGAGGCAAGGCACTAGTCTACGTTTGACTACTTTATCCTTACAATTACTTGCTCAATGAAGTAACTAGTTGAGGATTAGAGGTAGTTTGTTATGGTGGGGAGGTAGAAGTTCTTGTACCCTATTCTTGTGAACTTATCATGGTGTTAACTAAAGGCAATTATTTTGGACTAGTTATTTGTGCATTTAAACCACTTTGGTCTAGATTGGATTACACTTGCATGTTATCCATTATGTTTGACACATTTGTCTATGTTTAAATAGTAGATACTTCTTTGATAGTTGGGGTATTGAACATGTCTCCAACTAAATTAATTTACATTAATGGGTCTATACCCTAATTTTATTGTCCTATCAATTTGATTAAGACTCCTATTAAAGGATCTAGGTTGATAAGAGAAGTATTTGACATGGTCATGTTATTGAAATTATGTGTTAAGTTTAAATGGTCCTCTATAAGTAACTTTCCTATGATAAGCATATGGCATTGACATGAGCACATGAGGATTGATAAAAGAGACATGTTCAATGGTTTAGTTGTAAATAATATTTTAAAGCACTCTTACTAGACTAGGAAATTTTTTGTGGGGAAATTCAGCTAGAAACTTGTCCCCTACCTATGTGGCTCTAATTAAAACTTTGTCCTTATTTGTAAGTGAAAAGCAATGAAATAGGGATAATATATTGAGGGCATCATAACTATTGACCAAACTCGACCCTAGGTTAAATTAGGTCAACCCCTATATAGTCAAGCTTACTATAGGGTCTTGATAGGTCATAAAATGGTAACATGGTCATGTTTAAGGTCATTTAATATGTTTTACACCTTGGTTATTTGTGTTATTATCTTCACATTAATTTATGTCACATTTTTGGCCTTTATAATGAATTTTTACATAGCTTCCATGAAAGGAAAAATGTCAAAGTTTTTTATAACATCCAATATATCAGTGAGTGTTAGGAGTCAAAACTATAATTGACATAATGTAGGTTCAACATCCATATAAGGACATCACTACAAAATAAGTACTTAAAGGTAAGTGTATGGATAAGGAAATTAAATTTGGAATGTGGGAAGGCTCAATAATGTCCCTTAAGATCTCTATATCCCATCTCCATGATTAAAAATTTATGACAAGATCAAATTTGGTAAAAATTGGTCTATCTCCTTCATCGATCTCCTAGACATGGTCAAACAACTCAATTAGTTTACTCTCAGTACAAACAGGATGATGAGAGATGGTCTGAGTGCACTTCTGGGTTGAATTTAGTCTTTGTGATCTCCCATTCCATGGTTATCCTTTGAATTTTGAGTTTTTTTATTCATGAACCATCCTTAAAAATGCTAGTGACTTTAAACTTCCTACTCATCCCCATGTACTATAGTTTTCTTATTTATTTATAGTTGTCCAATGATTCTAAGAGTTGTATGTGTTTTTGTAGAGATGTTTTATTCTCTTCATGATTATTTTAACATGTTTTGAAATTTTTAAGATAAGTACATATGAATAAACATCTCATTCTTCTAGTAGAAGACTCCACTCAGCCTGTAGACAATGTTTCATTAGTTCTAGAGGTTTATCTCCTTGTTTTGGTCTTCATAATAAGAGTAATTAAAGGTGATATATTGTTTCCAATATATTATATCATGGTTATAAATTGTTATTTTGAATGTTTAGTATTGATGGAGTGAATATGCCTAACATATAAACACAGTCAAATTTCCTTGTGATTGTTACCTACATTCAAATGGAGCTAAACCCTTATTAGTCATACTAATGAAACAAAAATGTTTCAAGGATTTTGAATATACTCTAAAAGTGGAAAAAATAAGATTGATTTATTTAGAGAGGTCAAAAATTGGTTGTGAGAACCAATTCAACTTAGCACATAGTCCTATATGGCACAGTAACACCTACATGTATTCTACAATGGTCTAAGTTAAATACATATCAAGTAGAGAATGTTGAGATGAAGGGGTTTTGAACTCACTTGAGACCTTCATTGAAGTCTTAGAGGATAAATAATATCAAGGTGATAATGGTAAAGCCATTATGTGGAAGACATACCTAAAAGCACGTCCATAGTTTGAAAACTTGTAATTGAGACAACTTACCTTAACTTCTCTAAATCAAGTTTTGTTTATACACTTGGTCTTGTTGTGGTGAAGTGTCTTGAGGTCTAGACAAGTCTAATAGTTTCCATCTTGTAGCCCATATATAGGGATAATGTATTGATATAATAAGGTGGTTGTTTGATCAAGAAATAATGATTTTGGAATGGTTTTTAACTCAGATAATTTTGACCTAAAGGACTTATTAAAAAATGTGCTATGATGACTAAAACCAACCAAACTTGTAGTGACCTATAGTATTGAAGTGAAACTATGGTCTCTGGGCATGATATGGTCTCATATAGGTGTGAAATGACACTAATGACCTTAAAATTAGTTAAATGAGTTGATGTATAGTTCTTTGACACATGTCATCACTAAAAAGAAGATCTCATATCCCCAATGAAGTATCTATAGTTTGATTGTAGACCCATAGAGTATTGATGGTGGGAGACAAGAAGTGAACCCTGTAGGCATAGACATTCACTCAAGTTGGAAGTGATCCAATGATATCAAAAGGATCAAGAGAAATGATGAAGTACTTAGACATAAATTAGCATCTACAAAGACCCTTTAAACTCTCCCTGATTGTCACCTATAGGTGACATAGTTAACCCAATCTATAGACTAGACTAGGATAGTAGATAGAGGTAGTTTGGAAAGTTGGTAAATGTGTATGATGGATAAATCATACTAAAACCACTCTCACAATATAAATGACACATTCTAAATTTCTCTCATGAATTAAATATCTTAACCTATAGTCATATCTTAAGGCTCTTAGGCCCAAATAGAATTATGTGCACAATCTTCATAATACCATAAATTTATCTTGAAGATTTGAAGAATTGAGGACTCTAGATAAGAGATTTATCCATAAAATTTTGTAAATAAGGCGGTAAATACCTATTCAACCCTCCCATAATTTCACTTTGGTTAAAAAAATAAGAGATATGCCCTCTATTTTATCTCAGATAGAGGGCACTCCTAGTCAAGACAAAGTTGTAGGGTGACACATGAATGGTAAAATAATGTGATGGGGAGTATTAGAACACTATTAGATGATGTGGGTTATTTATTTAGTTGTGAATAATTATTTAATTTCACCTAAAGTCATGGGAAGCACCTATAGGTGGTCATACACACAAGCATGTAGTTTAAACCTATTATACCTAAATTTAGAATAAACCCTAATAGATTCAAATCTCACTTATAGCATTAAGTGACTTTTCCAAACTAATCCATGACCTTGAGGGGAGAGTAGAGAGTCAAAAACATCCATTGGTTTTCATATAAGTATCATAGGGTGGTTAATTTGACCTTAAACCATCTTAAACCTATCTAGAATACATTAGAGAGCTCGAATGGCCAAGTTTAAGTGTTCATATCTATACAGAACTTGTTCATGAGACCTCAAGAACTTATGGAAAGTTGAAGGTATTCTTATACCCTATATTTTTAAAATTGGTTCTAAGTTTGGATGTTAGGATTTTATGAACAATCCTTAACAGTCTAATTCTCCTAAAACCCTCTCAAAACCTTAGTTTGGACCTGTTGGAGAAGATATAGTGGGAAATTAATTTAAATGTGATAAAATAGACATGAAATTTCCTTAAACATATCAATAAATCTCTTAGGCTCCATGACATACACTTTGGTCGTATTGTCATCTATATGAAGAAGTCTAATGTTATGTTTCTTACATGATTTGATATGTTTGATAGGTATAGAGGATAATAGTCAAGTAAGAAACATTGATATAAATATTTAGAGACTTGTTATATATTATAAAACTAATTTAACACCATGTTTATGCATGAAGAGTCATCTTTTAGCTCATTCATCATAGGTAGTCTAAATAAATAATGAGAAGGCAAAAGTGATTGCCTAGTGAGATGGTGATCAAGGTGAGTTAGAATATTTTGAGGTATATGTAATAGAAAAAAGGATAAATATTCCTTTAACATGTGTGCTACATAATCTTCAACACACTTATTTGAGTAATTATAATCCACTTTGAGTGACAAATGTGAGGACACACCTAAAGGACTAATGATGAATGACTATAGGCAGTGAATGATAGGTGACAAGGATGAATGCATAAATTAGGGAGTCATAGATTACATGCACTAACCTCTTATATACCCTCTCATGTCATATCATATTTTTCAATGCTTCTTATGGAAATTTTATACACTCAAGTTCACTCCTCACCATCATGAAGGCAATTTCAAAGCAAGGCAATGAAGGGTCTACACCAATTTTAGGAAGGTGATCTATTTTATATTGACACATGTTTATTATGACATCTTAAAATATTTTACACTTCATTCCATGGAAATTATAACTGATTTATATATTTTAACACTTGGTTTTGTCACCCTTCATCTTCATTTCTTTTCTCTCTTCTCCTATGTCTATATATTCAAACCTTTTTGGCTTTGTAATGGATCCACAAATGGTATGACAAAGCCATAATATTTTTTACATCTAATTTGCATTTTAATAAAGTTTTTTAAGTTTATTTAATTCTCTAAAATCTATTTCTTAAGTGTTTTAAGTGGTTTTTATGGTTTTCATGTGATGAACATGCTCTCCTTGCTTCGATTTCTACTCTTGCATATCTTGTCTGAGTGATCTTATAACAAGTTTCATAAAGTGCATTGTTTTTTAAGTGTACCTTAAAGTGTGAGAGGGACTAGTAGTGTCTTTTATCAGACCTTATTTTCACCCATATTTATATAGGCATATAAATCTACCTCTATGAGAAATACTTATGCTAGAAGGACATAGAGTTAGGGTCAATTTGGTAGTCTTCTTTCTTGGTGTAGATGAAAAGTGTGTTGTGTAGAGTAATATTTGGTGTATCACCTCATTATCATAGGTTTATTTTATTTTTGATTCTTCCCTTTTCACCCCCAATATTGAATTTTCTAGTGTAGTGTGAGCCTAGAAGATAAATCAAGGGAACTAGCCCCTTCAAACCTAGAGATTTATCTCTTATAGTGGATTATCTATGAGGAGAGATAGTTCCATGTTATCCTAAACTTGATAAGGTATAATTGAATTATATAGGGTAAAATTTTAGGCTCTAAAAATAACATAATATGGTTGTTATGGAACTTATTTTATAACTAATGGTATGCTATCTAGGTACTATGTTATTTGTTCTTGGTCCTGCTCTGAGTATGGAGGCATATTGACTAAATAATGAGATAAAATATCTTGGATTTATTCCTTATATTAAGTGTTTTAAGGAGTATAGGGATCCATCTCACAAAATAAATCATCACCATAGGGTTCTTGAACAAATTCATCTTGTGAAACCACATTATCATATCCTAGATTATGCATGGCTCTGCTATGAGTATAATGAGACATATTCAAATAAATGATGAATGTTTCATATAAGAAGGCCTATTGTTATATAAAATCTTAAAAATAATTTCCAAATGACAAATTATTCTAATTTGGTCTAGCTTGGTTGAAAAATTGAGTTGTATCTCCAAACGATCTACGTTAAAACTTAGTACAAAATATTCTAACATCAAATGTCTTACACAAAAAGGTCAAGTGGATGAGTAAAAAATAAAATGATAAACTCTAGGTAAAAAGTGTTTCAAACAATTATAATATAAATAAATAAAATTTTATAGGTCTTTTGAAAAATGGGCATCTGTTAGGTCTTTTGGAGAAGGCACAAAGGCTAGAATTTAAAAATAAGGTATGAGATTTAATATAAAAAATATAAAACACTTTAGTATAGATTAGGCATTTGGATTTAAACATGAACTTGGTTAGTTGGTATAGGGCATGAAATTTTAGGCACATGAAAGATAGGTTATTTTTTCCAAACCTAGGCACAAACAATAGTTTTTAAATTGAATAAAGAATTGACCTAAGTTACACAACCTAAAAGTGAAAGATTGATGTCTAGGCCAAAATTACATAAGGCATAGGTAGAAATCAATAAATTTTTGAATTTGAACTTGTCAAGGATAATTTTTAACTCATCTTAGAAAACTAGGCTTCTTTAAATAAACAACAAGCTAGACAAGAATGAATGACATAACAACACTAGGTATAGATCCCAAAGGCACACGTGGATTTGGTTTCAAAAAATGGAATTTTGGGACATAAGGCAAACAAGTCTTTGAAATTATTTTGAGTATAATAATAACATTATCATGCTCTAAAGATGTAATCAATGGTTTATTTCAAGACTTAAAGGCACAAGACTCAAAATGAATGGGGTAGTGTAACAACATCATTTCCAATCAAATGACACACACACACACAAAGGTTGATAAAAAAACTAAGGCATATATACAATGGTAAATGGGTGATGTAATGCCTCCTAGAAAAAAGGAGTGATTTATAAAAAAGACTCATTTTTTATGTGGTAAGATAGACAAAAATAGATAGTTTGACTCAAAACCATGCAAGAAAGGATAAAATGACATAAACACCTAAGTGTAACATCTTAAAATCCTAAAACTAACAAGGTTGCATAAATACTATTGAATTCCATAAATATAATTTATATTGAGAGTATTTTTAATTTTTAATCAAAAAAGTAAAAGAACATGAAAATTAGGGTTTTTAGGCCCCCTCTTCTCTCAAGAGTTCATACTATGACATGGAACTTAAGGCTACTCATCCTACATCAAAAGTATGTCCCTGACAGTGGGGTTACTCTAAAATATAAATTTTTTCTTGTTTCTAGATGGTCCCAAGTGTGGATAACATAATATATGCTCATGTTAATTAGATCCATGTCAACTAGATTTTTGTGAAAAGGTCTTGTATTTTTCACAACCACTACATCCTTTGTTTGGTCAGTGTAGTGTGATGACTGAGTTGATCATATGTTTTAAGGGTAATAGTCACTAACAAAGGTAGTTTAACTACTCAAAATACCATCCCATCATGTCAATTTATATACCCTACCATGGAGTGGGGTTGAAATGATGCCAAGAGATGAATTATTGGGTTAATTCTTCCTTAAAGAACTTGTGATGAGGTGATGAACTCCTACTCACAAGCCAAAATACATGAAAATAAAGACAAGTGAAAAGACTTTATGGTCATTTTAGGGTCACCCAAACCATATGTATTTGGGGAAGGCCTTAGATGCTTTATTTTTAGGGTTTTGGACTAAATAAACTAAGGAAATGAATGAGAATTTTTGGTCACCCAAATTCCTTAAAGGGGATAGGGGGAGAGCATACATTCATCACTCATTTTTCTCAAACAAACAACTTTCAAAAAATAATCATAAAATGAATAACTCTTAGGAGTATGTAACTAAATGTGAAAGTTCATTTTAATGCAACAAAACAAATGATGTTGTGAAATTTGATCCCCTTGGCATTTGTTGTTTAATTAAAATTTTGAAAAACTTCAAAAACAACTAAGGCAAGAAAATAACTATGTTTGTTTTAAACACCAAAGACAAACTGCATAAGATTTAACCATGTTCAAACTTTTTTTTTCCATCTTAGGACTTATAATTTACTAGAGGGTTGCCTATTTATAAGCCAAAAATCAAGTGAGAAAACAATATTTTGAAATAAAATCTCATTTTTTTCTATTTTTCTACCTCAGATATGGATCAATGTCAATCCATACATGGATCTATGTCAATCCACAGAGATCAACATTGGTCGATCCACATAGGGACTAATTTGTGTCCATAGGGATCGACATTGGTTGACAAGATTGATGATGTTTTTTGAAAATACTTAAAAAACATAACTCTATTTTGATTTTTAAAAAATGGCTAATAACATGAGCTCAAAACCAAAATATTCCACTAGATCCTGAAATAAAAAGATTAGTCAAACAATATTCAAATTTGTTAAATCTTTTCTATAAAAACCATGTATTAATTTTGATTCTCAATGTTTTGGATCATATTTCATGATCCTTCATCAGAAGAAAACATGTGATGAGTGGAATAACATGACCAAGAATTTTAAATAAAATAATAAAATGACCATTCTAAAATATCCTATAACATTTCAACAATGTTAGGTCTACTGTTCACTTTGCCAATTTAATTTGAATCTTCTCAAGAAGCTTAGCCTTTAAGTATATATCCCTCCCATGAAAGGTGCATATCAAATATTTGATACTTCTATAGTCCATATGATCTGTTAAATTTTTATTGGAAAAATTATTTATTAGTTTTGATGGTCAACATTTCAGATCATATTCCATGATCCTTCATCAAGAGAAAAAATGTGATGAGTGGAATAGTAGGACTAGGCATTTAAAATTTGTCATTGAAAAAGGTCCCAAAATGTTTCAAGAATTCTAAGTTTGTTGTTCACTTTGTGAATTTAATCTGAAGCTTCTCAAAAAGCTTAACCTTTGAGTATATCTCCCTCCCATGAAGGGTGCATATCAAAGGTTCGATGCTTTCACAGTCCATATGATCTGTTAAATGATACTTTTACATATCATATGGAATATGAAAGTATCAAATATTTGATATGAATCCTTCATGGGAGGGAGCTATACTCAAAGGTTAATTTTTTGAGAAGCTTCAGATTAAATTGGTAAAGTGAATAGTAGAGTTGGTATTCTTGAAATGTTGTAGGACCTTTTATAATGGTCATTTTATTTTTTATCACATTTTTTCTCCTGATGAAGGATCATAGAATATGATCCAAAATGTTGAGCATCAAATCTAATACATGATTTTTTTTAAAATATTTAACATATCATATGGACTGTGAAAGTATCAAATATTTGATATGCACCCTTCATAGGAGGGAGATATACTAAAAGGCTAAGCTTATTGAGAAGATTTATATTAAATTATAAAATTTAACAACTAACCTGACATTCTTAAAAAAAGTTAAGACCTTTTGCAATGGTCATTTTATTTTATATTTAAAATGCTTGGTCTTGATGTTCCACTCATCACATTTTTTCTCTTGATAAAGGATCATGGAATATGATCTGAAATGTTGAGCATCAAAAATAATACATGTTTTTTATATAAAATATTTAATATATCATATGGATTGTTAAATTATCAAATATTTGATATTCACCCTTCATGGGAGGTAGATATACTCAAAGGATAAGCTTCTTATGAAGATTTAGATCAAATTTGCAAGGCAAACAATAGACCTAGTATTCTTGAAATGTTGTAGGACCTTTTACAATGGTCATTTAATTTTTTCTTTAAAATGTTTGGTCCTATTATTCCACTCATCACATTTTTTCTCCTAATGAAGGATCATGGAATATGATCTGAAATGTTGAGCATCAAAACTAATGCACAATTTTTATAGAAAATATTTAATAGAGCATATGGACTATGAAAGTATCAAATATTTAATATTCAAATCCTTAAACACAAAATGATAGCAAGAGAAAATAAGAAAAACCAAGATTATCTATGTCTCTTTCATGCTCTGCTTTTCACATAGAGACCATGCTCAATTTAATGAATCATGTTAGACTAGGAAAATTGACTTCAATCTCTGTCAAATTTTGAAATAAATTGACATCAGTCCCTACAACCTATGAGTTGTTAAAAAACAAAAATATGTGAAAAATAAACTTAAAACTCAAAATTTGAAGATTTTAAAGCATCCATTAGCAAAAGTAAAAGTAACATATTAATCTCCTTTTTATATGGGATGCTTGAGGGTCCCATCAGACATGCTAACATGTGAACTAGGGATTTGACATAGAGGGAGGTTAGTCTTGTGTTAGTCTAATAAAATAAATATGATATAATACTAACACCTCTAGAATAAACACTAAGGAGAGCTTACGTAACAAAAACTAAATGAAATCACAATAAAAACATAAAATAAACAAGTCTTTTACCTTCCTTGGGAGCTCTAAATGGCTTGTTGATTAGCTTGCTTAGCTTGTGCATCAAGACGTTTTCATCAATGGATCTTATTTGGATCCTTCTCTCCTTAGCACCTTGGCTTTGATATTTATTTATTTAATATTTAGGCATGGTAACACTAATTTCATGAGTCTCATAGAGCAAATCCTTCATAATAACTCTATAATATCTAGGCTCTTTTATGAAGAGGTATGCACTTTTATTTATAGAATTGAGAATTAACTCTTACCCAAGCTAAATTAAGGTTGAGTTTAGTCTTATAATAGGTTAAAAATAAACCTAGGTGAGTTAAAACTAACTCTAATTGAGTTAATAATTGTCAAGTAATTATGATTTACAATTACTAGGCATGGCTCTCAAATGAGGTATTCTAGGATATTTTCAAAGAGCTTGACAACTCATAAAGGCAATGATGAAAGGCTTTGATATTTTGATTTTTGGATAATTAAATGAATAATTTAATCTTATTTAATTTGTTAATTTATTTTTATTATCCTTTTAACTCCTTCAATATTTATTTAAGTATGCAAGTGCCCCACTTAATAGGTCCATAAACCGAATAGATAGTTGTGATGTCACAAGGTGATTAGGGATGAATCTATGAGAGATTATTGTTGCATATGATATAATACCCCAATTAGGGATGTCTCAACATGATTCAAATCTTTTATGAATGATGTACAAGTAAATTTGGGATGTTTAGTGATTCCTAGGCTTAATTTGCAATGGTTGGTAGAAATCATTTTGAAGTTTAGTTGGACGCTATTTGTGGTCAGTTCTACATGTTTAAACTTGTAATATCTATACTCAAATAAATGTATAATAAATCTTAATTCATGGGAGAGAAGTCAAAATTCTAATCTATCTATTCTTATAAATGAGTACTAAAGTTAGTAATACTTACCTTTAAAGATGAACCCGTTGGGCCTCAATCTCTCCCTTGGCCAAGGTGCTTTGTAAGAGATTGATGTGGTATATAAGGATAACAAGGATAAGTCACATATAGGATACACAACTTCTCTATGCATCCAAATACTTTTACACTATTAGGAAATATAGCTTTTACATTAGTGAATATGAGTTAATCTATCAAGATATAAATATTAGTTACATGGTGGTTATAAACATATGGTTAATATAGTAAGATTGTTGATATTATATTGTTAGGGATAACAATATAATGTCTCATATAGTTTAGCATATATTTAGTTATATAGGCTAGTGAGTTGAGAGTTTATAAGGATTTGGGAATCCCTTATTATAGGAAACATTATTCCTATATATTTTTACTATTTTTTTAATTTAATTAATTAGAATATCAAAGTGTAAGAATAATGAGAATGGTGCAGAATATATTTGTGTTTAAATAATTATTTATGTATTTAGCTTTACATGAATTAATTCTTTAAATCTGTTATTTTAATTTACATCATCAATATCAAAATAGGTTTAGTATCTTGATTCTAGTAATGAGAGTCCATGTTGAGTATTGAATATACCACAAATCTAAATGTTGTTCATGCTCAGTCCTATAGAATGGAATATCCATGTAATTGATTCACCACTTTGGACTCAGATATATTCAATGATAGCTTCAAGGTGTTTATGGCCTTCATCTAAATATTTAGATTTTAGAAATTATTTTAGAAAGGTAAAATTCAAAAAGATCATATTTATGTAGTTCCT
This sequence comes from Torreya grandis, assembly GCA_037957365.1. Lineage (NCBI taxonomy): Eukaryota > Viridiplantae > Streptophyta > Pinopsida > Cupressales > Taxaceae > Torreya > Torreya grandis. Next base: position 742,478 of record JARHVA010004293.1, read on the forward strand.
TATAGTCATCTATCAACCACTACCATTTATAGTGAGCACATTTATATAGGGTTTGATAAATTATATGGGAGCCAAATTGATCTCATTTTACTTTAAAGTCTATCTACTGATTCAACCCATTATGTTTGTGACAAGCTTGCATGCATTTTTCAAAACTACATTCCATAACCCATAGTTTCATCATGATTTAATCTAGAATCCAACTCAGCTTTTAAGCCTAGCCACTCATCATCCTCTTCTTTTGGTAGTCTCCTAATCCACCTTTCATACTTAGTCTACAGCCATATCAAAATCCCTCACCTATCTTGGACTCCATTCACAACTCCTAACTTTCATCCACCATTACAACTTGAAATAAATTCTTTATGAGCTACATCTCAGTCATCTATTAATCAGATTGTGAGTTGTATTCAAAGGTCTTTAATTTTGAGGTTTTATGTTATAGTTTTTTATATTCTTGATAAGATCAAATCATGTAATTTTGTTTAAGAGGTAAGAATATGTTTATAAAAATCTTTTCAAAATTTAAAGGTCTTAGTTTTTTATTAAGTCATAGGTATTAGATTTAAGTGGGTAAATTATTCTAAAGTCTTATGTAAGTTTATTGGCATTAGTTTGTTTGAGACTATATTATATGTTAGTCATGTTTATTTAGTTTTTTAATCATTGTGTGTTATCATTATTCAAGTCATTTTGTTATTATGTCAAAATTTATAATAAATGTTTATTATCATATAAATAAAAAATGGTCATTTTTTGTGGCAAAATGTTTAAAATGAGTCAAGAGTCATTTTATACATTAATTCATTTTGTCAAAAGTCCTATAGAGTCAAAAATTATTTTAAAAAAAATTATAGATGCATTATCACTTATACACAACATCCACACTATAGGGAGAATTTCCCTTAAAAAATCATGTACCTAAGATTCATCAAGATATCACCTAAGTAAGTAGTGACATACTAGAGGTTGGAGGATACATGGAAGAAAGAGGTCTTTTAATGACCTCTCATCAGTTACCAATGATAAGGTCATTCCAATGATGGGGTGATTTGTGTGTGGTGTGTTTTTCATTTTTACTGTATGATTTGTTAAAAAAGAATAGAATAATAATACATATTCATGTAATGTAATTTTTTTGAAAATTTTCAAACACGATTCCCTAATATGAAGACATTGTGAAAGGACAAAAGCAACAATGTAAGTCAGTTCATAGATCTTGAAAGGGTTTGTGGTAGAGATCCAGAAAACCACATGATGTGAACAATGTGTTGGCAATAGTTAGAAGAGAAACTATTCATAGATCCTATCACTTCCTTATTTCTTTATGGATATGACCCCTAGTGACACATTCATTACAATCACATAATGTAAATGTAGGATACATTATATTACATAATAGTGGTCATGTGTAATAATATTGCATCAATAGTATATAAACCTATGAGTATGTAGTGGCATACAGTTCTATTTGTGCCAATTCTTGGAGGTAGATGGTGTTCTTGTTCATGTCAAAGTTTATGGTAAGCTTGTAAAACCATGGGAGGAGTGAGGCTCTATTTGTATCAAGGTCATGAGCCAAATAGGGCATGCTATAGTGGGTGAGCATACTAAAAATAAGAGTGTGAATGTTTTTGCACCATGTAAAAACTATCGGGGGGAATGTTAGGAAATATAGCTTTTACATTAGTGAATCTAAGTATTTACAGAGTGGTAAATAGTAACTAGTTAATTTATTGAGAGATAAATATTAGTTATAGGGTGGTTATAACCAAATGGCTAATATAGTAAGATTGTTGATATTATATTGTTAGGGATAACAATATAGTGTCTCATATATTTTAGCATATTATATTACTATACGGGTTAGTGAGTTGAGATTTTATAGGGATTTGGGAATCCCTTATTATAGGAAAAATTATTCCTATATATTTTTACTATGCCCATATTGAATTAATCTAATATCAAAGTGTGAGAATAATGAGAATAGTGAAGAATATATTTTTGTTAAAATAATTCTCTATGCATTTGGCTTCACATGAATTATTTATTTGTATCTACCCTTTAAAATTACATCATCCACAAGATAAGATCCATATCTCCAAAGAAATTATTGAAACCCTAAGCTATGTTCCTTAAGTAGAATGGTAGATAAACATATGTGCAATATAATGTTCTTATTCTTATCTTCCTTGATAAATGATTAAATTAGTGCATATATATCTAAATCTTCCCCTAAACCTTTCTAAAAGTTTAGCTAATAGAGTTGATCCAATCAACTCTATATCATTAATTGATAGAAATAAGTTAGGTCCCAATCTAGGTCGGCCAAAGCCAACCTATACCTGTAATGTAATTTTGACAATTTTAATATAGGGTTGGCCCAATCAAATCTATATTATAAACTACTAAACTCTTAGAACAAAATTGGCCTAGGCCAACTTAGTATTGTAAATGGTAGAATAAGGTTTTTAGCTTACGTAGGGGCTAAAAATAAGTATAAATATAAAATAAACATTAATTATAAGTCAAATTATATTTTATACTTTCAATATGTTTGAGAGTGGTTTCAAACCTCTATGAGCTATAATGAAAATTATAGATTTTGAAGGGTCCTATTGGATTTTAGACTTAACCACATTTAAGGGTTATAGGAATTTAAGGAGGTATCATATGAGGCAAATGGATAGAAACTATAAGGAAGTTGGACAAAAGGTAAGAATGATATAAAGCCACAATAATTTTTTGAAGCACTAATGGTCTACCCACTCCTTTCTTGGTGCACCCTTTAAGGTTTGCACTTAGAGAGATTAGAACACAACAAGTTCTTATAAGAGATAAAGTTTTAGTAAGTGTTAAAGTTAATAAAAATATTATATGTATACAGTTAAGACTAGGATCTTCTCATAAAATATATATATCCTTTCAAACCTTTTTACAAAATTAAGTGTTCTTTTTTTAATATTAATAAATGGTTAAAATTTTGTGATTCCATATTCTCAACCTTGGTTTTTTTAATTTTGTGGATAAAAATTGCACAGAAAACTATGTTAGCATGTTTCCCTACACTTACATCCATTTTTTATGATGAAATAATCATACTTACATGTCAGTTTATCCCTTTTATAGTGTCACATTTTTTATGATTTGAGGTAACTTAAAATGTTTCATGTTCTTTTCCCTTGATCTCCCTTCTTTTCTTTCTACTTTGGATAAAACAAGGTTGAAGTCAAGATATCACTTTTATTTAACATGATTAAATAAGACTTTTAGACACCATACTCTCTAATTTATCTTTTTTAGTAACCATTTTTAAATTTTTTGAGTGATAGTCAATTTTATCACCCATGATTGGTTCTCTTAATACATATGGAGGAGGAATAGAAAAAGCCATCAAAAATATAAAATCCAAATCATTAACAAAAGGCAATCATCAAAAGGTAATATAAAATAAAAAAAGTCACCATCACACTAAAAGACTTGATTCATATCACATATATTATTCCTAATAAAATATCAAACTTCATAGATGGCCTCATAATAGAGTTGAGGTCCATTGGATTCTGATATGCTAGTAGATTGGAATAGGAAAAATTAAAATTATCTATAGTGTTACCTACTCTCTCACATAAGTTCCCAATGTTCACAGTATATTGGAAGCTTTGTAATGGTTATTTAACAGTGGGAAACATTTTTTGGGAAGGTAGACACATTTTATTTTTCATTCATATAGCCTTCATGTGATAATATTCATACTTCATTTGATAACCCAAGATTTGTGTGGCTAGGAGAAGTTCTTCAGAGTCCTTAATGTCAAAAGTCCTATTGTTTTGATAAATTTAATTTTAATGTCTTGACTTAGATAAATATATAATCTACCTTGTTTCTTCCTACATATCCCCCACCACCCATTTCATTTTGCCCCTTTATAAGCAAGTTTGATTCTAAATCTATTTCCCCACTTCTATATTCCCTCCTCTTCACATTTTAAAACATGTTAGCTCTACTCTATTTTATTTTTATCTATCTTTAGAATAAAACACTATGATTTAGTGACTATATATTATTATCTTTACACCATTGATTTACATTTATATAATTTCCTTGGTTTCAAAAAAAATAAACATTTGTTATCATTCTCTTTTTTTAGATAATTGTGTCTATTTCTACATTTTTGTACTTTTTCCATTGTTTAGTGAGATTGTATTTTTACTTCTCACTTAGAAATGGTGTTTTTACTTAATGTAATTTTTCCATTATTGAGTTAGTTTGGATTTTTACTTCTCACTCACCAACATTATTTTTACTTCATGTACTTTTCCCATTACTAAGTGAGTTTGGATTATTACTTCTCACTCATCAATGTTGTCTTATTTTTTATTTTCCATCTTTGTCCAAATATTGGTTTGTAACTCCTTTATACATTGATTTTAGACATCTAATAATACTTTACACATCCTTGGTTTGATTTAGTCTATCATTTTTATTACTAAAAGAATGTCTTTTGTTTGATTTTTATGGTCATTTAGTAACCTTGGATTTTTAGTTACCTTATTTACTTTATTTTTGACTTGGTCATTTTGGTTCTAACTTATAATTTATCACCCTAGCTTACCAAATTTACAAGTACATCATACTTACACATTTTAGTTATTTTAACTTTATTATGTTTGTTTGTTTTTTTCTCTTTAAGTTTTGTATCCTTAGGATTTGTCCAAAGCAATCTCTACACCATCCATGATCAAAATTACAAAAATAGTATACAACCATTCCATGATAAACGTAAGTCAAGGTACACATTTATTACTTGTTCATTTCAGTTATTTCCTTATTTTTCATTTCATTTATTGATTTATACTAAAAAAAATTGGCTTACTGTTATTTGTTGTTATATCCTTTTCTCAAAGCACCATACCATATTACAAATGCATGATATGTGATCAGATTTGAGTGGGTAATATGTATACATATAATATTTTTAAACATTGTCAATTATTGATGCTTTATCTCTTGTAGGAACCCATCGAGTCTCAACCTCTCTAAGTGTATGCCTTAAAGGGTGCACCGAGAAAGGGGTGGGCATGCCTTTAGTGCTTTGTAAAATTATTATTCCCTATATCTCCACCTAAAACCAATAAAACCCTCATGTATGTTTCCATACACTTTGACACCTCCCTTACACTCTTCTCCAAATAATTCACTACCTTAAATAGCCCCTGCCCAAGCAAAAACCTATTTTACCACATTTCTAAATGCATTCAATTAGTTCATCTTAGTTTTTTCATTTGATCATGTTATGAGACTAAGTCATCATAGCTAACTTAGCACAAGACCTAATTACTCTATTTTCCAACTAACTAGGTTAATTGGGTTGATTGCATTGGCTAAAATTATAGAAGGGTTTAAGGTCAAATTATAATATACATACACATCCTTCACCCCATTTATAATAGAGAGAATCATTCATTTGTGTTTCTTTATCTTTTTATCTTCCATTTTTCTTAAAGAGTCATTACTTAGGGTTTTATAATTCTTGGAGAAGAATCTTATCTTGTGGAAGTGTCTTGGATGCATAAGATAAGTCTTTTAGACTAGAGATGACATATCTTTTTGATCCTTATGAACCTTATAAACCTATTATAAATCACCATTGGCCAAGAGAGATATTGAGACTCAATTGATTCATCTTTCAATTAATTATTTATAACTCTTACTCTTCTTTTGTTAGTAGATAGATTTACATTTATAATGGCTAGCAAATGTATTATCTCTCCTTTCTTAGGATTACCTCTATATTTAATTGATTAGATTTATTATTTTCATATTTATTGTTTATGTTTATCCCTCATTTGTGCCATAATCTTTGGTAATCACTAGATTATATTTACTTTACTTTGTTATTTCATTGAAATACCAAGACCTAGCTAGGCTTATTGTGTGGTTTTACTTGACTAGAGGCTTTGAAACCCTCTCTATCCATGTCATATGATAATATATCCCTTAGGTAGGTTTATTTGTACCATATTTTTCATGACCTTTATTATCAACATATTACTAGTGGTATAGTTATCTAATTTATCTTCTTCAAATTAGGATTGATTTGTAGATCAACTTCACTTTCACTTACATATAGAAGATAGATTTATTATGGGAAGTCTCTAATACAAAGTAGGAGTATTTTATAATAGATATTATTTCTATAGTTTTATCCTTAAAAATCCACAACAATCTCTTACAAAGTACCATTGGATAAGGGGGATATTGAGACTCAACATGTTCGCTCAAAAGTAAGTATCTCTAAATTTTGTTATTTCATTTTATAGATAGATATTGTATAAAGTAATAGGCTTTGAATTTATAAATACTTATTTAAATTAATTATATATTTAAACTTAGTATATATATAGGGTTTTCTTTTCTTTCCATTCTCTATTTTAGTTGATCTAGGCCTCCATTTTCCTACCATGATCCCTTGATTATTTTATTTGTTTTTAGTCATCCCCCTTTGTGGTAAAATATTTTATAACAGTAGAATGGTATTATTTGTTATATTTATAATTAGTTAGGTTTATTTCATAGTATTATTGTCCTTGAGGATTTATAACCCTCTCCTTTATTATTATGTGGTAAGTGATCCCTTGGTAGGTTTAGTGGATCTAATTTGGTCATGCTCCTGATATAGAAAGTATGAAAATATATGTTAGTTGATTACCTTATTTTATCTTTGATTTAATAAGTAAAATAATTTGTGGATATATCTTAATTTATTTCATATAAAAAACAATCTAAATGAAAGAAACTAATTCACCACATCTCCCTAGATAATCAAATGTAACTCTATGCTTCACTATGAATTTCTCTTAGTATAAAATGTGATGGCACAAAAATTTGAATGATGCTAATAAAATGTGGACTCAATGTCTAGGTTCCTTTGATAACTATGAAAAACTATTGATAATTCTTAATGATTATGCACTATAAAAATGGCTTCTAAGACATATAGATTGCTCCTAATTTTAATACTTGATATCAAATGGATATACATATACATACATACATATATATATATATATATATATATATATATATATATATATATGTATATATATATATATATATATATATATATATATATATATATAAGACTAAAAATATATAATCAAGTCACATATAATTAGGCTAAGATGTTAAGGACCCACACAAGTAAGAGGATTATAATTAATAAAATTTATTCTATCATAAAGGTATAAAAATCAAAACAAAGATCAAGATGAATAGAGGATGTATGGCTAGGATCATCATGTTAACAACTAATATAATTAAGGTTTTTATGATTAATATAGATGAATAAATATTTAAGGGAGTATAGTTTGGGTTGAACGTTTCTAAAACATCCAAATGTACATAAATGGACCATTAAGATAAAGGAAAATAAAGACATTTTATAAAAGGGTCTTGTATCAAGATTAGTTGTCTAAAAATGACTCATTTTTATGTGCATGTATATGAATTCATATGTGCATCAAAGTAATACAAAATTTAATCACATGCCTAAAAATTACCTAAGGGTTGAAATAATGAATAATATGTATGATTTGGATAGGATTCGATCACATCCTAGTGTTAGTATAAATGGTATACCTATAAATATATTGAAATTATGCAAGTTTTAAATAAATAAGATCAAAAATATCAAAAATAAATAGAGCTAAAAAATTAGCATAGGAATTAATACACCTAGTGGTACACAAACCATGTTTTCACTCATGAGAAACCTTTAATAATAAAACCAAAAACTAGCACTTCAAAGGCCTAGGGGAAATCATAAGGAAATAAACTCCCATTCATGATTAGGGAAGCAAATATATGGGAAATATTGGTATCTCTTGGTAAATATCTATAAATCACACTCAAAATATAAATATAGAATATATGACAATATAAATATATAGATATATACCCATTTTTAATCTAAGTTATTGGTACTTGATCCTACAAATCACTGATCTCAAAATAAAGAGTCATGCATATCATGTGTCATCATATAAAATATCCTAAATTGTTAAAATATTTGAAATTATATTTTTAAATGCTTGTATATACCTATATAAATTTATGATCATGTAAATATTGATAATAAAATGAAACCTCATGAGATGATGTGACAGTGAGGTACAAACAATATTCCCAAATATAATCTCATGAGGGGGACAAAGTTATGGCCCAAATGTGTTAGGATATGAAAGTACCCAATATATATATTACCCCCATGTAACTAGGTGTAAATAAGATAATTTGGTGTCTTGGTATAATAAGTATAAAATTAATAGGAACATGGGTATAGTACGTTATATATGCATAAGTTATAGAAAATAAGTTCTAATATTGTGTGGTTATGATTCCCTTAATGTCAAAATAAGGTAGGGACATGGGATATTCCCAAATATATAAATGTACACATAGGTGGGCTAGATACACCAATGAATCACACATAAAATATTATTAGAATGCCCAAATAAATTCAAGGTAGAGACCATGTAAACATATTTAAAATAATAGTATACCATAAGTAGTATAATTCATAATATGGATCATGACACCAAACATAATATATCTCATAGTATAGGAAACACAATCAAACCATTATGAAATCACACAAAAAAATAAACCATCATGCAAAAGATGTGACCCAAAGTAGTCAGTGATATTAAATGGTGACTATAGGATCCTCTAGGTATAACATTGGACAAGAAATTGATAGGAAACATGTACAATCAATCACAAGTACAAGCATGAACATATAGGCACTCAATAAATAACATACACACAAGAGACCACACAATGTATCCATATAACATGGAATATGTAGGTTTAGAATAAGATATGCATAATCAATGTAAGTATATTCAAATGAAAACTAGGAAGGATGTCACCTATGACCCACTATAAATAGATGCCCCCAATATAAGGAATGCTAAAAATGTGATCATTCCCATGAGTGTGGTCATAAATGTAGTCACATAACAATTATGAGTCCATGATCATATGTAACTTATATATCCCACATAATCCAATCAAATAATACCATGAGAATCACGTATGGAGCACATATATATATAAACTAATATGATAAGTATATAAGAATGATATATATCCATTGATAAAGATAATGATAAGTAATTTTTTTTATTTTTGTCTTATATGTTTTTTGTATTTATATGTTTTTTTAGGAGGAGATCACATAAGAGGAATTCAAGTGGTGCAAACAAGAAGAGGCAAGCAAATATTTATTAGTCAAGAGAAGAATCCAAGTTTTTCAATTACGAGGGAAGATAGACAAATGATCCAAGGGGGGGGGGGGGGAATTTTTAAATAAATAATAAGATGAGGATTCAAAACAACATAAAATGTTAATGCAAGATCATACAAGGATACACATGATATTGAGTCAATACAAAAATATTAGTTATGTGTTTGTGTGGTAATGTTGTTTTATTTGTCATTTCAGCATGGTGAATATTATCAAAGGGAATTATTGGTACTCAAAAATTTTAGTGGCATAAATTACATTAGATAAGGATTAGTTTCAATAAGCTACATGGTTCCAAGCAATTTTATTGAGTTTCTCAACCATCAATATAATTTAGGAAGTGGTTGTATTCATTGAAGGGTTAAAATGGATAAGTTATGGGGTATTAAAAAGGGTAAAAATGACATCTTAACACATCAATGTGATTTCATTATTGGATTTCCCTCTAAAAATTATGCACTTTTAAAAAAATGGCATCTTGTTTTAAGTATGTATGTAAAATACATGACCTTTAGAAGTTGGCAGACTTTACATAATGCAAATACCACTAGTATAAATTAAGTGGTAGATTTTATAGCATAAGTGGTATTTATAAACTATCCAAATATTTTTGAAACCACTAGAATACATTAAGTGGTGGTTTCAAAACTTCATTGGTGGTTTTAAAATCTTCAAATTACATGAAGTAGAAGTATCACCTGCATGAATTTTAAAATGAAAGTAACATCCCAAAAATGATGAACTATCAATTATTAAGCATTTATAAGATTTAAATGAATGTGAATAATTATTCTAAGAGGCTGATTAAGTTAGAGGAATGTTTGAAAGAACTAAATGAGTAATATTCCAGATAAAAGAGTTGATATATTTCTCTAGTTTAAGAAGACCCAGTTTAAAATCTGAATTCTCCAAGCATATATCAAAGATAAAGTATAAATTCAAAGAGGTGCCATGTGTGAGGGATTATATATTCTTCATGTAATGTAATTTTACTATGAATGAATTTGAGTTAAAGATTGTGTATGATTATGTATTCAGATCTATATAACTTTTTGTTGAACATTAATTAAGAGTATATTTAATTTCAATTCTTAGTAGTGTGTGTCTGACCATTAGAGAGTGAGTGTAAATATTAGTTGGGGAATAAAGCAGTTATTCACTTGGCCCCATAAATATAGTTTTAACAAAATGGAATTATAGAAAGGTTTTTTAATTTGGGTTGGTTGTGTGATAGTCATATTGAGTCATTTTTAGTTTTTGAAATAGAATCTTGAAATACGGAGAAGATATGGCACACCAAGGAGGAAGAGAATGTTGAAAAAAATCCAAGTGATTTCTTATGTCATGAATACTATACAATGTATAGGTTTTGTTACAGCTGTGAAAGAATATAAAGAAGTAATGTTAGAGATGTTGATATCCATATAAGAAAATTTGTATGCCTTGGATAGAGGACAAGTAAATAAAAGAGACTGGAAGAGATCATGTTGAAATAAAAAGGTAGTCCCACTATCAATATAATTTTGGTTTGTTATAGAGAGTTCCCAAAATAGTTCATGCAATGTATAGTATGATTAGATATTTGTTGAAGGGAAGTGTATTTAAGCTCCAAAATGGGTTGATATTTCAAGTAAATTTTTTTATGGTAGTATAGCTATGTATTGGGGAGTTCTCCAAGTGAGGAGATAAGAAAATGGAAAGAATAAGGTGAGAATTTGGGTACATATAATATCTAAGAATACAAGTAGAGTGGTTGAATAAGCTTTATGTCTTGAGGCTTGAGAGAGAAGAGAATAATATTTCCTTGAAATACAATATAAGAGTGAAGTTTTTGTATGAGAAACTCAATTCTATTTTTAAAAATATAAAAGAGAAGGATAAGAGTGAAGTTAAGAATATTATCTTGAAATGGAATAATAGAGTGAGGTTATCAAGTGAGAATTCCAAGCCTGTTTTTTTAAATAGAGAGGACAAATAAATATGTGAGTATTCCATAGAGGAATAAATCATCATGTATAAGGATGTGGATTTAATATTTGTTGAACCAAAAGAAGGAGGCCCATTAATGGATGATGGTAAAAAGTTTTTTATATTCCATAAGTGGGAAAAGGTAAAAATAACATTAGAAAATAATGGAAATACTTTTTTTATATTTTGTATGGAATAAAGGTTGAGTACAACCAATTAAAATTACATGTGTTTTTAAAGGAAAAATAAAATTGAATGAAGAGGATATCAAAGAGGATTTTTAGGTTTCCATGAAGGAAACAATAGAGGTGGATGAAGTAAAATTTAATGTGCATGATGATAGTATCATTGAGTAATATATATATGATGAAGGGGTAGTGAATCAAGTGAATAATTATGAGAGGAAAGCAATAGATATTTTCGATATTGGACCTTTGATAGTCCATCATGTGAGCACAAGTTGTGTTGAGAATGAGATAAATAGTGAACATTTGGATAATATGTATATGAGGCATCATGAAGAGGTTAATAAGTGTTTATGGGAACTATTTATTTTGATAATGTGTTTGATCTATGCATAGGTATAGTAATGGATAAGATGGCAAAGAAAATAAAAAAGTTTGGATTAGTCCAACATGCTCGTATGTATGAGAAACAAAGAGAAGAGGTGAGATAAGAAGATATTATTGTTGTAACATCTGAGGAGCTGATTATTAATTACATGATAACAATAGAGTATTATATTAAAGTTAACATGGAGATAATAGATAACATGAAGTTGATGGTCAAAGGACTTTATCAAGAGAGAATTCAAGTGAAAATTAATATATAGCATTTAAAGGTGGTAGATAAGATTCTCACAAGAGTAATTTCAAGAGATTGACAATAAGAAGAAGATATTTATATGATATAGATGGATGGATAAGGCTATGTATTTAATATCCATATTGATGGATTAGTAGAGAGTGAAATTATTAAATATAATTATCATAACTTATTGATATAGGTTAATCCAAAGAGAATTTGAACAAGGGAATACTAATAATTTCACTCATGTGACATAAATGCAAATAAAGAGATAAAGATGGCAGATGTGTTTGAAAAATGAAAAATGAAGGATGAAATTAGTATTTCATATGTAGAATCATCCCATAGAGGTATTGGAAAAAATACTCTTATAAGTCAAGGTATGCATTATTCTCATATAGACAATGTTAGTTCTAGGTTATTATCACATGGCATACATGTGATGTCAAAGGAGATGAAGAAATTATAATGCAATCAACCAAGAGTTTATATAAAGAGTATGAAAATATAAGGTTTCAATAGATAGGTAATTAAAATATGATGAGATGTTTCTATAAGTGTTAGAATCACATGGTGAAAGAGAGATAGTAGAGGATTAGAAAGTTACAACAAACTGTAAATATTATGATGATAGGATAGTTGGGGAAGAATTTTGAAAAGAGATGAATGATATTTTTAAGCTATATTGAAAACTGAAATTGGATAAAAATTTTATATTATAATAAATGGTGATTAATTCACCACAACACATTATTGTTAGAGTCGTATTAATTCTAACATTTTATTATTATGTTATTTTATATTGTTGCACTCGTGAACTCTATTCCAAGTTTTTTGTTATTCTTCTTCCCTATATTTTTAGAGGTTGTTCAAGATATCTTCTTGGCTATATAATATCCCTTGTAATTTGATTTAAATTAACTAAATAAATAATATATCCACTCTCACATTTAGTTTTAGAGTAGGACAAGCAAATTTACATGGTATTGAGTGGAGCCCATACACTCTCCATGTTGATTGATCTAATATATGAATCAAACAAACTATCCCAAAACCATTAATCAATTGGTTCATTATTTTTACTATTTTTTTCCAAATTTAAATCATTCTCACATAAGATTTCCCTTGTTTAAATGATTTTTATGGAAATTTATGCATGTTTCTAATGGTTTTGGGTCATATAGTTTTCAAAAAATGAATCTAATGGTACAAGGGCATATCCATCTAAGTCATCAATCCTCTAAATTTTAAATGGAACATTTTTTAGTAGGCCATATATTCCTTTGATATCTAAACCTACTAATAGGTTTTTTGATAGCTAGCTGCCATAGTAACAATTATTTGTCATAAAATTATGCACAGAATAGTTTTTGAAAATATGACAACACATATTGTTAGGTGACTATTCCATATATCACTTAATACTAATTTTTGGAATTTTTATCATGGTGTATAGTGTTTTGGGCCTCTGAAATAGAGATTTTGAAAATGATCCAATCAATCTGCATAATTGTATGGTTTTTTACTATTTGGAGGCCACACGCTATGAAATTTTAAAATTTGATGCTTGGAGGATATAGTAAATTATCATAATTTTCATGTGAATTTTTATTTACATATATGTATAAGGTTTTATGGCTCATATGGAAGCTTTTTCACATCCCATTTGGAAGGTATGGTTTGCATATTTGTAAGCATTTAAATAAAAGCTTTATCATTTATAAACTTAAAAGAATACTTAGGTAGGTTGGTAAGGGTTATTTTTATAAAATTAGTGGTGGGAGGTTTAAATACCCCAAAATAAATTTTGGAATAAAAGTTTATTTTTAGCCAAACCCCCCAATTTATCAATTCTACTAAAGTTAGCCATAGCTAACTAAATTTAGAGGTAAAACGCATAAAATAATATAAAAAGAGGCCAAAGAGGCCAATTTTTTGAAGGGTTATATTATTTTAACAAAATGGAATTATATTTTCCATTCATTTTAATCATTTATTTTCCAAGTATTGTAATATTTCAGTTTTTCAAGCAAATACATTGAAAAAGGCAAAAACAAAATAGTGCTTTATGCATAATTATAGTGTTTAGTCAAAGTTATGCCTCTAACTCATGTTTATGGTAAATACATCATGATTGAGTTACTTTTGTCCCCTAAAATAGGAATAAATTATAAAATTACATATTGAATAAATATTTTTGATAGAAATATGATAAAGAATTATATCAAGTTAATTATTTACAAACACATGAAAGCTTGTAAAGCTTCATAGGTGGTTTATGAGAGAAAACTAATTTTACCATGTAACTAACTTTATTTAATAAAAAATTAAACTAATCAAAATATTAAAATAACTTTGGATCATTTAAAATAATTTTAAAAACTCCCCTTGATCCAAAGGGGTATAGAAAATGAATGAATTGGAGTAATGCCTCTGAAATCATCAAAAAAACTCTATCATAACTACAAGTGGTGTACTATATCTTTTAAACTAACCAAAAAACTGATGTCACTCCATAAAAAATCATGCCCCTATGAGTTGTGGTGAAAATCCATTGATGAACATGATCAAAGCTTACACATCTCTGGTGATCATCATACCATACTATAATAGAACATGATCAGGTATGTCCAACTACATCAACCCACAAAATGTCCCACATAAGAACCCATCAAAGTGATAAACTTGTAATGTGTATGACAAATCTCCCTGATGTCCAACAAATGATGATAACCTTTGCTCAACACTAAAGGTACTAACAACCCCTGTCAACTCATACTATCATCGATGACTAATCAAAGTCTAACTAATGCCTAAATACTATCCCCTTATTAGGCAAGAGGTGAGAGGTTATGCATTGAGAGAGAAAAAATAAACTAACTCTATGTACTCCATGAAAATAATATCAGGTATAGAAAGTCAAAAATGGAACTAAAATCAAGAACACAAGCCAAAAATTTCCATTCAAGTATTGAACCCAAACTCTCAGTGAATAACTAATTAGAGAGGGTAATTGTCCTCCAGCCTCCAAGGGATCATTCAACCTCTAATTTTCACTTATATTCTATCAATCAAAAGGATCATGGGACCTATAATGTATGGTTTGGTCTTTGAAAGCACAAGCATGAAGTGATATTATGAAATTTTTCATTTTTAGGGTATCGAATTCAACTAAAAATGCACCTTTATACATTAGTTTTATTACATTGGTTGTAAAAAACAAAACACCCATATATCATCATTTTCATTAAAATTTTGTTTTATCCTTATAACTCCCTTACACCAAAAATAAGATTAAAATACTAAATTTGATCAAATTACTAAATCTGACCAAAAATGCCTTTAGAGGGTTTTGAACCCTAGACCTTTCCTTATTGTAAAATAACTACCAAAAACCTTTATAACCACCTTGCCTTTAATAATATTAAATTTATAAAGTCAATATATTCAACTTATGCATTTTTGGATGGAAAAAAATAAAATAAAATTTACATGTATAGTAATTTGTAATCAATTGTTTTCACCATGCATGTAAATAAAAAAAAATCACTTCATTTATGTTGGTATCATCTGTATAGATCTACTTGACATGTTAGTTAATTTTTTTGTTAATTTTAATTTCATACTAGTCATATTGACTAAGGAAGTTGTCGTACAGGTATAGTCAATGATTAAAAAAATACAAAAAAAAGATCTGGTTGGTCTACACTAGTCTGATCTGATAAAGCACATAGGTAAATAAAAAAATATCTTATCTAATATTCAATGGATTTAATAATCTTGTCTTAAAAACCATGTTACACCATATATACAAATAATATAGGTCTTTCATATTTTTGTTTCATATAGTTGTTCTATGTAGATCACCATCTATTTATTGATCATTTCCTTTCTTCAATTGTATTCACTCAAATTGCTTCTATTTTAACCCTTCCCTTTTTTTAATCTTGATATGTCGTACAAAACCATTCTAATAAAATATGGTCATAAATTATGTATAAGTTTATGTATGCAAAAAAATAACAATTTTCTCAAAAAAAGGTCATCTCCATACCAAAAAAAATCATGTAAAAACCTTTATACTTTAAAAAAATATGTCATATGGATCCTCCATGATACTTGTGCTCTAATAAATCTTCAATATATTGTCTTCAATTCTCTTTCATATCTTCTTTCATTTAGGTTTTGATACCATTTTTGGACCATCAAATAGGAATAAATTAGAAAATTACATATTGAACAAAGTTTTTTGATAGAATCTGATAAAGTATTATATCAAGTTAATTATTTACAAACACATGAAATATTATAAATCTTCATGGGTGGTTTATGGGAGAAAACTAATTTTCCCTTGTAATCATATTTATTTACTAACAAAGTAAACTAACTAAAATATTAAAATAACTTTGGATCATTTAAAATAATCCAATAGTTATTGCATACATAGCCTAACATTACTACAATAATGATATCTAGGAATTGTACCTATAAACTATCATGGATAAACAAGGTTAAACATTCACTGACCCATCCATTCATTTTACTTTTTTGATATAATCTAAAGGCATAAATCCTAACAAGTGAAAATTCCAAGTATATAGGGAATTTATGCCCATATATGTGAAATTCCATCTAAACATGTGCTAATGATTGGTTGAACCTCTTCCAGTATTTTATAATTACCACATGTCATTATATTTCATGTATTTTTACACTTATTTTAGTGCCATCGAGTATAAATAAAGAGTGAGATTCTTCCACATAATAATGGGTATAAATGAAGGGCACGTATAAATAAAGGTTTGGTATATAAAACTAATGGTATAAATAAAAGGAGACCTTAATACCTAGAGTGATAAAGAATTAATCCATCACCTTTGGTCATGCCCAAAATTATTTTTTCTAGACTCTCATCTTCTACATGGTGATAATTATACCACTTAGAAAATAAAAATCAAGACATATTTTAAATTTTAAAACATTTGGCTTGTTATCAATGGAACATTCACCTAACATGACATTGGTGTCAATCAATATCATAAGTTTGATAAAGTAAACTAGAAGGAAAATTTGATAATAATGTCTAGGTTTTCATATGAGGTAAAACCTCATATTTGTGCCAAAATAGCTAAAGATGCTTGGGATAGATCCAAATAGTCTAAGAGGCCAAAAATGAAGGTATCATTCTTCATTTGCATATCTAACTTAATTCACTCATATTAAAGTTTGATGATAAATTATAAGCTTTTCTATGACATAATTCAACCCTAAAAACTTCACTCCAAGCTTTGGGTGAGACAGTATCATATGCATCTCTTGTACCTATTGTCCTTAGAGCATTACCACCCTCCTATATGATATCCATGACTACTTTGATAATCATAGAATAAAAACCATCTTTTGACAAGTTGGTAAACATGTTTAAATAGGAAGAGACTATGCATACATAACAACAAGAATTATAAGAACATGTTCTTTCCTTTAATTAATATAAAGGTAAAAAGTAGATCAAGTATTCTAAACCAAAAGAAGCTCATCAATACAATACATAGGGGATAAACAATAGAAATCTTACCTTATATTTGGAAGGAAAGGCCATGACCTTAAGGATTGTTGGTATAACTCATTTACATAGGGCTCTTAAAATAATAATAATCCCAATAACCAACAACCATCCCATCCACATGAAGGAAAAATATAGCATAAAGGTCATTAGAAGAAAAAATCCAATCAAAAAGGCAACATTGCCAAACAAGAAGAAACCACTTCAGATACAAACTTTGTATATGCTACATAATCTCATGAATAATCAAAATCATAAAGTTATATATGGTATGTGGACTCAAGTATCACTAGACACATGACTAGAAGACAAGATTGGTTCTATAGTATGAATGAGACTTCTCCTCAAAATCATGTCTCTTTGGGTGATGATTCATCCTACTATGTCTAAGGTATTGGGAACATATCTTTACCACTTAGATGCAATGACTATAATATATCAGATGTCTTGTATGTTATAGGACTCACAAAGAATCTTATATTAGTTATCTAGTTACTTGACCACAATCTCAAGGTTGAATTTGATTGAAAAGGTGGAAAAATATGTGTTTGATCATAAATAAGTCAAAATGCATTAAAAAATTTTCACTAGCCTGAAGAGTTTATAAAATGTTCCAACTTTAATTCATATAAAAAATAATCAAGACTTGTGACAAAAGACACAGACTCAACACAATTATGGCACAAAATATTTGGTCACATCAGTTTTTGATATCTCGACACACTTCATCATTATAAAATGATAAGAAGATTGCCACCTCTCAAAAAGGGTATAGACAAATGTCAGCATTGCTTAGCAGGTAAACAACATAGATCTCCATTTCATAAAATTACATATCAAGCCCATGGAAAAATTGATCTAGTGCATACCGATATGTGTGGACTGATGTCACCTAGTCATGATGGGTTTAAGTACTTAATGCTCTTTGTTGATGTTTTTTTTACAAAAAATTAGGCTTATTGTCTGAATAGAAAGAATCAATCCTTTGAAAATTTATAAAAATTTAAATTTGATATTGAATTAGAGATTGGTCAAGAAACCAAAACCCTCCACTCGGATTATGGGGGGAATTCACTAATAATGAATTCAACACATTTCTATAAGAAAATGTCATGCATCATAAAATGGCACCTCCACATACACCATAACAAAAATTTATTTCTAAATAGAATAATCATACTATCATGAAATGGTGTCATGTATGCTACATGATTCAAGTTTTTTAAAGGCATTTTTGGTAGAAGTAGTCAAACCATAGTCTATATACTCAACAGAGTTCCCATTATAACTCTAAATGGGGTAACACCATAAGAAGCATGTTCAAGGCACAAACCATCTATAACACATATTCAAGTCTTTGTATGCAAATCAAGTAGGCATATTCCTAAAGAATAAAGGACTAAACTTGACATGAACACAAAAAAGTATGTCTTCTTAGGGTACATTGAAGAACGACTTGCCTATATATTAATGGATCTAAATACCAATAAAATATACATAAGTAGGGATGTTGATTTTATTGAAAAATATAGAAGAATAATTTCATTCTACATGCTCACTTGGTACACCAATTAGTCCCATAGAGAATGCATAAGATGGAAATCAACCAGCTAAAGATTGGTGTAGCTCCACCACCCATAGGTACCACTCAATGTATGCCTAAATGGTATACAATTACATTAAGTGATGCTAAAATGGATAAAATTATAGACACATCAACTACTAGACCAAGGACTCATAACATGACTCAAAATGAGATCAATTTATCCCTAATGAAAATGGTTGTAGGATCAAAAAATCCCTCTATAGTTTAGGAAGCCCTAGAGTCTAAACCTTAAAAGGATGCCATGGATGTATAATTTCAATCACTGATGAAACATAACACATGAAAACTTGAAGATCTTCCACTAGGCTAAAATCTAATCAGATGTAAATGGTTCTTTAAAAATAAATACAAACTTGATGGCAGTATTGAAAAACATAAGGCTCGACTCATAGTAAAGGGATGTGTACATAAAGAAGGCATAGATTATGAGGAGACATTTTCTCTACAACTAAGATCAATACAATCAAAATGATATTTTCTTTGGCTACATAATTTAGATGGAGGATCCACTAAATAGATGTAAAAAGTGCCTTTATCAATGGATATCTACAAGAATAAGTTTATATGACACAATCAAAATGTTTTGTCACTCCTAGTAATGAAGTGAAAGTATGTAAACTCATAAAATATTTCTATAGTCTTAAATAGACTCCCTAAGCCTAGTACATAAAAATTGATGAGCATATAATTTAGCATGGATTTGATATGAGTCTGTATGAT
The DNA here is from genome assembly GCA_037957365.1 of Torreya grandis. Lineage (NCBI taxonomy): Eukaryota > Viridiplantae > Streptophyta > Pinopsida > Cupressales > Taxaceae > Torreya > Torreya grandis. Next base: position 762,452 of record JARHVA010004293.1, read on the forward strand.
CCAAATTCTCTACCTCAAATAGAAAGGGTGAGATATTGTGATTGTTGTAGTGTATGTCAATGATCTAGTCATCATTGGCAATTAGTAAAGATGATAAATGTAACCAAGAAATATCTAAATCAATCATTCAACATGATAAATCTTGGGCTTTTACACTATTATTTTGGAATATAAGTATGAAAAAAGGAATGCCACATATTTGTGCCTCAAATGAAATATTCCAATACAACACTTGATAAATTTAGGATGATGGATAGTAATCCAATTTCTACACCTATGGATATAATGCTTCAATTATCTCAAACAAATCCATCACCACAAGTAAATACAACTCTCTATCAATAGTTAATTGGGAGTATTATTTACTTAACATATACTAGGCTAGACATCAACTATGCAGTTAGCTATCTTTCATAGTTCATATAGAAACTGAAGATGTCTCACTAAAAAATAGTAAAGTGAAAAATGAGATATATCAAGGGAATAATGGATTTTGTCCTAGAGTATAAGAAGAATGATAATTTATTCTTAATATGATATTCAAATTCAGATCATACAATAAATATTGATGGCAAAAAATCCACTTATGGATATATGTTCCTTTTTGGATCTAGTCATGTATCTTGGGGGAGTAAGAAACAAAACTTTGTTTCTCAACATTTAACTAAATCAAAGTATCATGTTATATGATTAATTGTATATGAATCAATATGCTTACATCACATACTAAAAGGATTAAGAGTACCATAGAAGACACCTACCATCATGTACTATGATAATGAGGTTGTTCTAAAACGTTTTTGCAATCCAATATTTCATGAATGCACAATACACATTGAGGTGAAAATCCATTTAATATGTGAACATGTACCACAACACAACATCTATCTCTAGTATTTCTCAATATAAGAACAACATGCAGATGTCATCACCAAGTCACTTGCACGTGATAAATTTGAGTCATTTAGATAATATCTCTCATGTTCACTTCAAGATATATTGAATTAAGGGGGATAATGTTAGATTATAATAAATGGTGATTAATTCACCATATCACTTTATGCTTAGAGTTGTATTGATTCTAGCATCTTATTGTTATATTATTTTATATTGTTGCACCTCTTAACTCTATTTCAGGTTCTTTGTTATTCTTCCTCCCTATATTTTTGGAGGTTTTCGGGTATTATTTGCTATATAATAGCCACTATAATTTTATTTACATTAGCTAAATAAATAATATATTCACTCTTACCAAAAAATGGTGTTTTAATAAAGGTACTAGATGTTTTTGACAAATAAATGAGGGTATAAAGATAATAGGATATAAGTATTATTTTAGAGATATCATTAGAGGATATGAGTGATAATTTGGATTCCCAAAGATATGTTGAGTTATTTTAAATTTAATATATGAAGTAAGAAATAAATATTGATTTTCATTACTCTATAGATATGATATCAAATATGAGAGAGGATTTTATATTAGATGGATGTAGTGGTTTAAATCCAATGAAGGTTGGAACAACATAGGTTTCAAATACACTTGGTAGTAATGAATAGATAGTGGTGGGTCAAAATTGAAGAGGATAAATATATTTAATTTTAGGTGGTTTTTATACTATTCTCATTCAATAGGTAATGGAAAGATAAGGCTGAGCATAGATATGTGGAGGATGATGTTTTATGCTACAATAGGTGTCTATAAAAATTAAAAAACATAAATACAAACTTCATAGGCACTTTAAATGTGGAAATAGACACCATGGTCAAGTCTATTATCTAATATAATGGTTTTACCACTCACCCTACCTTTGTGATCTAGATCTAACAAATTTTAAAACTCAGGTTTATAATGTAGGAAAATCCAAGGCTACACGCAATCTTGCATCAACCAAAATTATATTAATTTTGTGTTCATGTGGTCTTATTAATTTGTTTTAATTTTATCATGGTGAAGATAATAAATTATAATCACCAATACTTTAAAAATATAGTGATATCAAGTATATTAGATAAATATTGGTTTTGATAAGCTAGATAGTTCCAAGAAAGTTGGATGATTTTCTCAACCATCAGTATAATCCAAGAAGTGGTTGTGAAGGGATAAATTATATATATTATCAAGAAGACAAAAAAAATCATCATGGACACTCAAAAACCTAATTATTATTACATATTTATATTCCCCTCAAAAAAATATTCACTTTTAAAAAAGTGCATCTCATTACAAGTATGTATATAAAATATATAGCCTATAGAAGTTGGCAGATTTTACATAATGGAAAAAATGCCATTATGATTAAGTGGCCATTTTTTAATCTTAAGTGGTAGTTTTTAAACCTCCCTAATGCTTATAAAACCAGTAGTCTTCATTAATTGTAATTTTTCAATTGCCATGGTAGTTTTGAAACTGTTAGATTACATGAAATAGTAGTTTCACATGTATCAATTGTAAAAATAAGGTAGTGACCCAAAATGATGAACCATTGATTCTTGAGAACTCCTAATATGTGAATGAAATTAAAGAGGTTATTGAGAGGTAAATAATTTATAGGAATATTATAAATGGGTTGATGATAAATATTCAAGACATGACATTTGAGAGTTGGCTCCAAATTGAGAAGAAATAATTTAGGAGCTAAGTTCACCAAGGGAATAGCAGAGAGAATTCATCAATTTAAAAATGGACTATGTGTGATGGATTATATCTTAATTTAATGTAATAATACTATGAATTCATGTGATTGTGATATTGGATATGAGTGTTTATTTTTATCTCTATAAATTTGTGTTGAAAACCAATAAATAGTATGTTGAGTTTTAATTATTAGTTGTGTGTGTGTGTGTGTGTGTGTGTGTGTGTGTGTGTGTGTGTGTGTGTGTGTGTGTGTGTGTGTGTGTGTAAGTCCCAAATGGGGAGTAAGTAACCCATTCACTTGGCATTCTCAATCCATTTGCAAAAAAAATTCCTTAAAAATTATTGCATGCTAGGGTAAAATATCTATATATATACTTTTTCATCATCTAGAAGTCTACACATGTATTTGAAATGGGATCAGTAATAAAATCGAAAGAGCCCAACATTACAAGAAACATAAATGAAAGGGATAAAATAATGTCAATGTACACCAATAAAAGGCATAAATTTAAAATTTTAGTGGAAATATGATTAAATGTACAATCTCAATGGAGGAATGTGCATGAAAGGCATGATCTATATAAAAAGGATACAAAAATAAGTTATGTATAATATAATGTATTAATGAAGTGTAGTGTATAGGATATCATGGCTAATCAAAAATCTCATATACCCATCCACATATGTATTTCCACGATTATGGATGGTTATATGCATCAATATAAGTATCAAAAAAAGTGTTAGAATATGTAAGATTGATCATGTAATCATGGCTTGGGTGGTACCTGAATCATCACCACCAAGGTACTCATCACATGAATGGGATATAAGATCCAACTTAACCTTTTAAAAATAATAAAAAAATACTAGTTTTATATATTTATTTTTATATTGAAACTATTTTTAGGTTCTTAGGTAGGAATATACTTAAAAGGATATGATAATACTATCATTGGACATGGATGTGTAGGCACAATATCTCTTTATATTTCAACTTTAGGATTTGTTTCTTTAGTATTCATAACTCAAAAAATTATAAATTTAAATGTAATAAATGTAGGAACCATAAATTTAGGTGTCAAAATTTTAGCAAGGAACATATAAGGTTGAATGATTTATTTTTAAAAATCACTTTAGGTAATATTTTATGTTGGGTGGATAACTCATAAGGTGTGCCATGAATATCATATACTTGTTATCATGAAAAAAATTGATAAATCAATGTAAAATGGAAGGGATTTATCTCATTTTATTTATCCATAAACATCCAAGTAATGTATCATAAGTCATATAATCTAATAATGTGTAAAACCATGCTAAAAGGATCTTAGGACCTACTATGAATAGTAATGTGATACCATTGATGGATGTCTATGTAAGACTATCATAGCTCTTAATAACCATGGATTTATAACTAAGTATCATTTAGTATAACCTACACTATCAAGAAATGAGATCTTAATTAATTTTTGACTCAAACTATTAACTATCATGATGTCTATGTAATCATATAATGTGAATCAATAAAAGTATGTATATAGAATAGATGATTGTTAGAAAAATATTTTAGAATATAATGGTCATAAAATGTATAATATGGATTTTAGTTTTTTCAATTGGTGACCATACCTATAATACCATCTAATATATCCTCATTGGTAATTTTTTGTTTATGTGTAAATGTATCCATGTGAACATTGTCTTTCTTTAGAGTGTCATTTTTTAGAAGTGGATTGTTGAATATTTGAAATAGTTGGTTTGATAGAGAAAATAATTCATTCAATTTAGTATTATGTCCTTTCACTTGAATAAAAACTAATATTTATTATATCTTGTATCTCATAGCTCAATTTATAGTATATGTTGGTAGTATGTCATGAATATATATGGTAGGCATAATATTGATTCACATGATAATTTATTGATTCACAAGATAATTTATAGGTAAAGGTTGATTTCTATCCAATTCATGCTCTGAATTTAAAGATATCATGTTTCAATAAAGAAAAAATTTAATCACTTGATTAGGATTCTTTAGTAACCTTGTAATTTATATGCTCTCAATGAGGAGGAAGAGCTAGCCTATTGGATGGTTATAAAATTTGATCTAAATTTTATGCCTCATTCCTAGGTTTAAATTTTATAGAATCACTAGCTTGATCTTTGAATGTATATTTATTTTGATATTTGAAATTTCTATAAGAAACATGGGAATAGACCCATATTTAAGCATATTTTCCTCTAAAATTTTAATATCAATGTTTTGAACCATATGGAAAATGTCATTGAAATATTAGTAAGTGTTAAACATAAGTTTTTGTTTAAGTGGTTTAATAAAAAAGTGAGTAAACACTTTGTAACTCACTATCAAGTATTTGGAGAGACATTTTTATAGTCATAGTATTGAATTGAATCACATACTCACAATATTTCTCATTATGTCCTTACTTAAGTTGAATGAGTTAAAAAAATATGAAATTTTGGATAATATTGATATAAAAATTGGCTAAGAAAATTTATTATCACACAATCAACCCATTAATTTGTTGATGTCATTTATCATGTGATCCTTTAAATAATTGTCAACCCATAGATTATACAAATTTTCACTAATAGTTATGTCGTATACACCCATAAACAAGAGAGATATTGATATATCATATCTATAAAGCATGAAAATTAAATTAAAAAAAAAACTATAATAATCTCACTCTAACATATTATGGATCTCTCCTACTTCTGGAGAAAAAGGCTTGTTCCTTGTTGCATCCACAAGACATCTCCAAGCCTTCCACAATCCATCAATAAAAGCATGCTAGAATGAAAGACTAGATAATTATTATTTAAAAATTTAATAACAAGTGTTTAATCATTATTACTATTTTTTTCCTTGACTCTCTTTTCCTATTCTTCTGACTATGTTCCTATTTTTTACAATACAATATGCTTCCTATTATATAGATAGGTTATCAAATCCAATAAAAAATAAGAAAATATTAAATATAATATTACTATATTAGTGGGTAATAACTCCAAATAATCCCATAAATATCCATATAATTAAAATTAATTATTAAATAATCTCAATTAATATGGATTTAGATAAATAAACTCAACAAAATCTATTTAATCCAAATTATTTTAAAATAATTTCAACGTAATTTGGATTTAGATAAATAATCTTAACTAAATATTTTAAATAAAAACTATTTGAAACTAATCTCAACATATTTTTATTTAGATAAATTATTTGGTGATTAATAAGATGGAAAATAATTTCAATTAATAATGATTTAATATCACCAAATTAGTTATAAACTAGAGTATAAATTTATCCAAATATTTAGATGTGGGTTATTTTCAAAAGTGTTAAGGAACTATTTTCACAAAATATTTCACACTATATGAGGTTTTTAAATTCTAATTATAATATTTTGGAAACATTAGAATACCTTTAGACCTGTGGATTGTTTATAGTAGAGGTAGACCTCTAGGTTTAAGGGCTAACTCCCTAAATTGACCTTGAAGTGCTTATCACCTAAGCTAATTAATTTTCTTGTGGGAAAATGGGTATAAATATGCATGTAATTAAACTATTATAATGGGGTGATACATCATAAGTATTTCCATAATCCTCTCATACTTCTAGCATTAAGAAACAAGACCTAAAACACTAGCTTCAAAGTCCTAAGATGTTCTAACATAAGTATTTCAATATAGAGGTGATATGCATGGGACAACTCAAGGTAAGTGGACCATAGGTCATATTTCAAAATATAATTACACTTTCACACTTTAAGGTATCAAAACACACTAGATACACTCAATATGACATGTTAGAATGATAATTTCTTGCACTAGACATGAAAAGATAAGGAGAAGCAAGGATAGAAGCTTATCACTAGACCTCACCATTCACCACTTCAAATGCTTATAAAATATGTTTGTGAAATTAAAAATATTTATTATATTAATAAAATTCAAAATACAACATAAAACTATTAGATATTTTCCATACATAGTGTGGAATTAGATACAAGAGCCAAAATGGCTAGTACTTATAGAATGTGAGAGAGGAAAGAGATGAGTGAAGCTCAAGAGTCACAAGAACAAGTGTCAAGTTGAGATAAAGAGTTATGTTTTTAGGATAATTAATTACTAAATATACCATTCAAGGTCTCTTTGTACAAATGTCTCTCAAAATAATCAAACTCCCCTAACTTGGCATAGAGGTCTCTCAGTTGGCTTCTTGAAATTACCCTCATCATTTGGTTCTTCTTGAGTGCTCCAATGCAAAATAGGAACATATGAAATAATTAAACTATTAATTGGGTTTATAAATATGATACAACATTCATTATATGTGTCCCTAATCATTGATATTATTCTAGGTAAGTGTTCACATTGGCTGCAGTCCTAATCACCCTTTTTCACTCATCCTTCACACTTGGCACCAAGGTGAACTTCAATTTCTCAAACTAGTCCATAAAAGGGATGGTATGACACTTATTAATAGTTATCTTGTATTTATATCCATTACGAAAACCTTAAAAGGCCTCTCAATTATAATTATCACCTTCTCACTTGGTGGTCACTCTTCATTCACTATCCCAATTTGGACTACCTAAAGTAAAGGTGCTTACAAAGGTACCTATGTGTTTGTTTGAAGAAATAAATGGACATATGGAGTTATATTAGGTCTTATTTGACTCTCTACAATTATTTCCATCCTTCAACTCTCCTTTGAACTTGTAAAACATCAAAAACTATCAAGAGAAACCATTATGTACCATGTTCATACAAATAGGGTACCAACAAATATGTTGGGAAGGTGCATGGGGGAGTTGTCTTCAATTAACAATCAATTTCCAAGTCATACTAGATCATCTAGATGCATTTTATTCTTTTTCTTTCTCATCAGGTCATGAATAAGGGTTTTAGAGGGTTTTGGGTGGTTTATCCTTTTAAGGATAGTTCATAAAGTGGTGACATTAAAAACTTAGAAAAATCTCACTAGAAACTTTTTTAGGACCCTATTCAACATATCCTAGCTCCTAAAAACTCCATGTTAAACATCCATATAGTTGCAAGATTTTAAATGTGGCTTAATCATGAGTTGGTCTGAGCTAAGTTTGACCTCTCTATGTTTATTCTATATAAAATAAAATATATAAACACTCTCATATTCCCCTCTAAAGGTGATCTAATTCATTTGGGTGTTCACTTGGAGCTAGAAATGGTATTAAGACCTCCTAGGGCTTTAGACCTAATTCAGGCCTAATAGGTCTAGTCTACATTCAACACCTAAACTCCAATATGCATGACTTATTAGAATATTGAGGCCTCACCCATGTTGGTTCATGTTTAATACAACTCCTCATACCTTCCTTTAAATTATCTAAGCCTCCATACATCTTTATCTTATCATTCCCATACCTTGCCTAATGACCTTACTATCTAAGAGTGCCCTATGTCTGAGATAGAACATAGGGCACTTCCAATATCTACTTTAAAAAACCAACATTATGAGAATATTATATGGGTTATGATCGTACTCTATACTAAATTAAAGGATTTAACTATCTCTAAAATTCCTCTTACATCTTAACATCCCAAGACATACTTTTAGAATGATGACTATGCAAGATTTTGTGTGGACTACAAGTGTACCTTGAAGATGTATCTTGCTTTATTTCCATTGTAATAATCATGAGGTGGAATGGATATCACTACTTTGAATATAATTTAAATGATTTATAACACTCCCAACCTTCATTATCTCTTAAATATATACCTTCTACTTTGATAGTCCTAGTTTGCAGTCAATATATTGTGTGTTGACTGTAGGTGTGCTTCAAGCCAATGGGTCTATGCCTATAGGTTATTACCAATAAAATAAATTGTATATTATGATAGGTTATTATTTAAGTCATAAATATCCCTTCCTCATTTTTTTAGGCTTGTCTCTGCCCATAGATCTATCCATCTCTAAGTTGCATACCCTTAGTGCTTATTAGTACATGGCTCAGTTGTAGGTGGTCACTTAAATAACAAGGGACCCCTATAGGATTTTATTCACAATACATCTAATTTTTAGTAATTATTGTAATATTTTGTCCTCATTTAATTGGTGAAACATGATCATAGCATGCCTAGAGCTTGAAACTAGCACTCCACTATTAGGTTCTATTATATTACCATTATTTGAAACCTATAGGTGTACTTTCTTGGGTCAAAAGGGGTATTTGTAGGTTGTGATATGATTTAAAACCATAGATATCAACTCCCTAAACTTTTTATTAAGCTATTAGTGTCATTCTCACCTTAATAAACTCAATTACCATGAGGTAATGCTTCTATTATGATACCTTGGACTATGAGGTCTTTTGAATTTCAACACACTACAAAGAACACTAACCTTCTATAGTAAAGAATTGCATGATTTGAAACATTCAAAAATAACCATTCTTTATCCATCATCTATTTTATTTTTATGGTATTACCCCTACATGTGGGCTACATAATGGGATCCTTTAGACCTATCTAAACCTCATGTTACACTACTCCATGATGGCACCAAATATGGCCAAGGCTCTGTTTCAAAGGAATTAAGGTAACATGTCCCTAAACTCATTTTATCCATCCTTTGAGCATGATATTCAAGTTTTCACAATACTTTTGTACTTCAACATGATTTTTATGACATTCTTCAACTTATAAAACTTCTAATAAGGTTCAAATTTGTCTCAAACACCTAATGTTTCAATGTTTTCTCCTTTGTCTGAACCATCTATAGGTGCAAATTTGTAGATGTAATTATGAAGGAATGACATAATATTGTATACATGATGAACTAGTTTCTTAATCAATCTTATAGCTCATATCAGTCTAGATTGATCTTCGTAACCTAGTGGGACTTTAAACTAGTCCCAAACACCTCCATTCCAACATGTTTAATCCTTTGTGGGGCACCTGTAGCTGCACATGTAGTAGTATATAGGGTATAATGTATATTATTACCTTTACAAGTCAATTTAAACCTTGTGAAAGGTTCAATTTTTTTGTTTCCATCTCATAGCCATATCACCTTTGAGAACCATCTCCACTTATTTAAAAAGGCTAGTTAGATCCTCTCCTTCACCTGACTATAGGTAAATACTTGTAGGAAAAACTATTGTATAATATATGTGATTGTGACTCCATTTTTATTAGCTTTTGAGACTAAAATTTTCAAGGAGTGGGGATTAACAAGACATGGTAATCATGAAATACAACATATCAACTTCATCTAAAACCACTAAAAGGATAAGAACCCTATGTAATTGGTGAAACATGATTGCAAGTTAGTCATGGAAATCACACTAAAAAAATGGATTATTTATGATCTTCAAATCATCTTTGAATATGAAAAATGACTAGAAATTATAAGATAAGGATGTCTACATCTCCTAGAAACACTTTCACTACATTATTTGTATACCAAGGGAAACTATATAACTCTCATAAATGACTTAAAATATGACCCCTAACATGACATAGGCCTACAAGTGAATAAAAATAAGGTAGAAACACATCAAATGACCTTGGTAAGACTAAGATACACCATATAAGACACTAGTAAGCCCCTATACAATTTTTTAACTATAGGGAGTTGACCTATTTTGACTTATGGTTAGAATACTCATCATTATTGGTGATTTCTTAGGGATGGTATGCTTGTTATTACAATTATTGGTAGCCTATTCATATCTATTGGGATATTGATTCACCTATGCACAAATATGACAATAAATTTGCCTTGGAAAATAGACCAAAACATAATAAATAACAAGAAAAAGATACAAAACAACACACCACACACTTTTGCTTCATGAGCACTTATGGAACACACATACACAACTAAAACAAATACACACACCTAACCTAATATTTACAAGACATCATTATTGAGGTAAAAAAATAGCTTACCATACTTTAAACAGGGTCAAATATGGTTCCTTCTACATCTTTTCTACTCCATGAAAGTAACTTGTCATGTGAATCATGTTCATATTCAAACACATACTCATGTTGATGGTCACAAAGTTTTCCCTTCCTAGGTCTTCTTAGGTCTGTAAGTGGCATAGCTTTAAATTTCATGAATTCTCTCTCTTGCATTCCAAATACCTTCATTAGAGCTGCAACTAGCTTGATCTTTGTCATATGCATTCAATGCTCTTCAAATTGCATATTGGGAGACATGACAATTACCTAAAGCATTCCATCTTCTTGGGCATGATGTGCTTGATGATTGGGAGAATCAATCTTACTTTCTTATTGTTCCATCATTTCTACAAATGATTCATATTTAGGTTTAGCTCTTGATTTTTCCTCATACCCAAACACATATGTCTTGACTTCACTAGGCCTCTCTATGACTTCAAGCTCTTGAATAATAGTAAGACACTTACTTTCATGCTTAATGAAACTAATTCTTTCTTTCTCAATAGGAGATTCAATGTCATGCTTGTCAAGATTATTAGCAAACATATCATCAACTTCACACTTCTTTAAATGAGGAGTGATCTTACATAGCTACTCAAACTCTTGACTTATGGCATTAAACCTTTGCCATAGGTAATTTTCTTCCTCATGAATGTCATCTTCAAGGGTTGTTTCATCAAGTGTAGGTAGAATTACATGGTTGTCATCATTGTGGTCTATCATGTTCTTCAATCTATCATCATCACACACATGGATCAAATAGTTACCTTTAGCAGCTTGTGAAAAGCAATGCTCAACATTTAACTCAACTTGCTCAAATGTTCTTCCATGGATGATTAGGTGCCAAGGTCAGTTTACTAAAAATATGTATATGGATCACATTCATAATCATCTACACATACTCATCTAGAAACAAATGAGAAATGCCTTTAATTTTGGAAGAAATACCATCATCTACAATAGACTCTTATTTTTCATTAATGACATAATTAAAGTTTGAGCTTGCTTCTACATAAGGTTCAATGTGGAATCTAGAAAGTGGTTGAGTTATTATGGTCACTTTTGTTCCATATATTATCATGAAGGAAAATAATGACCAATAATCTAAGAGGTAGCCTCCTATCTTATCTTTTAAATCTTTTTAAAGATAGATTACAAAGTGGGTAGGAAAGTCAACAACAACGTCTTGATGGATGGGGAAACTTGGGCAATCATGGAGGAAAACTATCAAATTTTTTACCAATATTACTAAATTTGTAGGTGTGCCATCTAAATAAAGTACCCCTTTGCTATTTGGTTCATATTTTAGGCCCAAATTATTAAATACAACTTTAGACACTACTAATGTAGAGTCTCCAACAGCAATTATGCAATTATGAACTAGTTTATCACCCATAATGAGAGTGAGGTAGAAGGGTGGAGGCTTCTTAGATTTGGTAGATGGTTCCATAATGTTATTAAGAAAATTGGTAATATAAACATGACCATGAACATGAATATGGAGGACTATAATGGAAGGTGGATAACTATTTTTGTAAGAGTTCCTTTTGGCCAAGCATATGAAGGACATCCGAAAGGGAAATGGATACCTTAGCTCTCTTCAATGAGTATAAAATGTTTAGAGTAGAGTTGTTTTTAAAATATATATATGTTGGCTAACAGATTTTTCTTTATCTAATTCTTTTTTATTTTGACTCCATACCCTTCTTCTTTCAAGAACAAATAAGTTAAACAATAAATGGGTGAAGTATTAAGACTAGTTCCCCTCTGAATTAAGGTACAAGTCCCTTTAAGATTTGCAATGAATTCAAATATTTAGATACGCTTTTAACCAAAAAGTGTTTAAAAGGTAAACTAACATCCACACATTATCATGTTATGAATGCAAGATTTTATAACAACAATGGATAATAATATACATAGATTCTATTTTCAATAACAATCAAATAGATAAACATATATATTATTGAACCAGTAAAGGATAAAACACATAAAATGAATTTTCAAATACTCAAATGCTCAAATGCATAGCTCTAAGTATACAATAATTGATTCTCTTTTTCATTCACAAATGAACAATGTTTTAGATAAACATCACATATATTGTCAACAACAGTGGTCCAATTCTAAAATTTTTTAACTCCTTTTCTTTTCTATATCTTCCTATCTCCATATTTTTCAAAGATATATAATTGTCCTTTTTAATCAATCTTTCAAACTAAACAAGAGTTAAAATAATGCTGACCCATACAGGATTTAGTTTTTTACAAATTCACTTAAAGATCAATTTTTGAATACAAAAAGTAACTGAATAAATAAATAAAAGAAACTATGTAAGTAAAATCATTGTTGAAGTGATAGATTAGGATCTCCAGATTTTTTGTGTTCGGTTGGATAGACACATTGAGCTTTCCACTCTTGAAATGTTGTAACAAACTCCTAGATTTTTGAGAGATTGGGAATACTGATGTGCTTTATTCTTGCCTTCTAGATGTTTTCTTCCCTCCAAAATTTTCCCATCTTCTATGTGTGCTCTGAGAGTGTGTCGATGTAATGACAAAGAAGTGACTCTACCTTTGAAATCTAAGAGAAATTTTTAGTTAATAAATTGTCATTTTCTTTAACGATGTTGATCTTTCCCTTAAAGGATTGAATCATAATATTGATGTCCTTTTTTATTTTTCCATCATCTTTTATGTATTTGACATCAATATTATTTAGATCATGTTGTAATGACTGAATGAATTCAGTTATTTCCTTGATCATTTTTGTGATTTCAATTTACCCTTGTCAGGATACTAAATTTCTCCATTCAATGTTTTTCTTACTTACATATAATACATCTTCATCTAGTCCTGTCAAATTCTTTTCTGACAAAAACTTTTTTATTCCATACTTTTGTACCTCATCACTCTAGTTCATCACATTCATCCATTTTCCTTCATCTTTTAGCCACAAATCATTTTGAGTCTTCAAATCTTCAACAATAATTATGGTTAGATCATATACATTCTCTAATTTATGAATGTATTTCATACCTTTCTAGATGATGGCATCCAACCAATTATCAAATACCTTGGTAACCAATTTTATTCTATGTATTTTGTCTTACATCCTTTGATTTATAGGCAATTTTGGGTCAAAAGATAGGGGCAGTTGGGTAATTGGTTATGGATCTAGACTATGAATGGCATTGATGTACTCTGTCATTGATTACACAGTCTATTTTAACTCCCTTTTATCTTTTTCATCCTTCCAAGTTCTACTGACTATCCTTTTGGTGGATGCTTAGAGGTGATACACATCTATGGCACATGATACAGTCCCAAGATCTATCTTTTTAATTATAAAATCTTGAACTGTAGGATCTTGAACTTCCTCATTGGTTCTTGGTTGGGTTATTCTGCATTCCAATTCCCTGTATTAAGGTCAACATCTACTCTGGATGTTATTTTTAACTTTTTGGATTTAGGAGTTTTCCCTAAACACTTACCAATCCTCCAAGGGCAAAGAAAATGGTACTATTTTCCTTTTATTGCTGATTGAGATTTCTAGCCCCTTGGGTGCAAAGGCTGAGACATCTTTATCAAGATTTGGTTGATCAGAAGGTACATTTGAAATAATCATTAGTTTGGTATAATTAGAAGGAATCACTATCTATTGATCTATATTAATCTCTTCTACCATTAGTGAAGTAGATTCTTTATCACCATTGGCTTCTCCTAAATCTTTAGAATTCAAATCCATAATTACTTTTTTAGAAATCTGACTCTTTCTTTTGCTTTGGGTCCTTGATCTGGTGGCACGAGGTAGTAGAGTAGTTATAAGGGCCTTCTTAGATTCTTTGATGATAGGATCCCTTCTAGTTTTTGACTTGGAAGTACCTACATCATAGATAGCAATAAGTTGGTTAGAGGAGCTTATTGGGGATGGTGATTCAATTATTGATGTACATTGCTAGGAAGCTGTGTTTTGAGTTCCCCCCAATTTTTTCTCTCTCAACCATTTCTTAGTTCTCCTTATCACTGGGAGGGTCTTAACCTCAATTCTATCTTCTTCATTTTTCTTCCAGTCAATTTTTTGACTAGGTGATTATTTTATATGTTCAAATTATGGATTATTCACCTGTTCTTCATTATCAAAGATTCCAAAAATGTCCATATTTAAATTAAGAGTAATTATTTGTCTTAGGGAGAACTTGGACCACAATCTTCTTCTAACCTTGAATTCATCTGAACAATCCTCCCAATAATCCTCTAATTGAAGAATATGTGAAAACCATGTTCCAAGATCCAAGTTATCCCTAACAAAACCTTTTCTATCAAATTGGGATCTGACCGTGAAGTACTAAAAATTGAATTTTCTAAAATCTAATTCTAAATTCAAATCATCAGATGTTGACTTGCATGAGTAACATCCAAGTTCAATAGGAAAATATATACCATATTTATTTTTCATTATGAATTTTTTATCTACATGTGCTAATTGTCTATAGAATTCTATTAACACAAATTAGTCAAAAACATACCTAGGTAACCTCAAAGCCTCATCGTCAAAACCCCCAACTCTGATATAAGTGAACTTGGAAAATTAAATGAAAAAACTACCATAAATGTTGAATAGATGCATAGCTTCATCAAACAACCTTTTATTGATATTGTTTGATATTTCAAAAGTCATTTTCCCAATAAAAACATTATTAGCCCTCTTGTAATCCTCATAGCAATTATGCATTTGTAACTATGATCAATAATTATAAATTTTGATGTCTTCAGCCAAGGGCACATGAGGTAATATTACCCATTGTCTTGTAGATTCCAGGTAATAGAAGAGGTATGAAGACATATAAAACTCTTTATTTCCCAAACAATTTCTTAAACCTAGATGCAAACATTTAGCTAAAAATTTTGTCCAATCTAAATATTGCTCTCCTTGGAGAATCACCTATATGAAAAATTATACCCAGTCTTCCCAATAATATGCATGAGTATTTCCCTTTAGCCTATGTAGTAATACTATAATATCTTGTACTTCTAGAATCATGTGATTTCTTGTTAATGATTTGGGTAGTCTTGAACCCCCTTTTTGAAATTTCAAAAGCTAATTCCTTGAAATCACGCTCTTGTAAATTGATTTTTTAATGAAAAATAACCATATGAAGAAGTAATACTGAGGTTAAAATATGGTTCCTTGGGAAGAATTCTTATCACAAACATTAGGATTTGTCTATTGATATACAGTAAAACATTACCATCTACAGTCCTGATGCACCTATTTTGAGGTTCATATCTATTCATGCATTTAATAACTAATTAAGGGCATTGTATAGCCATGGGAAAGCCCATAGCTTCAACCAAACCACTTTATAATATATTCTACATCTTAGGATTTGACACGGGATTTCTAGCCCTTTCCTTAAAATCTTCCAAGTCATATTAGACTAGAGAGGTATCCCCAATTTTAGGAGGAGAACATATGAGACCAGGACCATGATCATAATCGAGACATGTATATTTCATGGCTATAAGTTGGAGGATATAATGAAAATAAAAAAATTTGAACTTCTTAAATAATGTTGTAAACTCAAAAGAATTCTTCTTTCTAACCAAGTAGTGGAAATAACTTATAGTAAGAGTAAAAATCACCTTAAATTTATCTAAAATCACTCTGAATTTGACCAAAAAATATCTTATACCACCTGTGTTGTTCTCCTTTGCATCATCCAATACACTTGTTTGCTAAATTTGAATTATTCTTTCTTTATATGGATATTAACCAGATCAAATAATTAAACTGAAACAATACATGCTAAACATGCTTGATAAGACATGCACTCTGACATATGCATTAATGGCAAGCATTTTTTATGTGCAATTTCGAATGATTATTTTTAACCTCATGAAAATTCAAAATTTTCTACTTTATAATGAGTTTTAGATATATTCTCCTCTAAATCTCTTACTAGCTTTAACTTAGAGAAAGCCTTGCGGTGAGATGAGAGTATAGTCATTAAACCATTGAACCATTGAACTTTAAAAAATGTGATTCAGCTTTAGGGTTCAATGATACAAAATGAACTACATAGACTGACCAATAGTCATATGATCTTTTCAAAAACTTTGAACTTTAAAACATTAAATCGTTGAACTTTTAAACTCCACTATGTAGGTTCAAACGTTAGGTTCAAGTGGAAGGTTCAAATGGTAGGTTCAATGATACATTAATTTATACAAGGGAACTAAGTGAACATGAATCTTTACAAAACATTAAGTATTGAACTTTTGAACTGTTGAACTTATTGAACTCTCGAACTCTGAGAAAGGTTTAAGTTCAAAGGTTTAATTCTTTTAAAAATTTACACACAAAAGGTGATAAGCGGGTGAACTTATTTTATGGAAACATTCACAAAAAATTGAATAAGGGTGACTCAAAAGGTAACATTGGCTCTAAATGGGGACTATATTTTATGACAAAATGTAGAGAACTCAGAAACTCTAGTTACGTATAAACTAAGACATAGAGATAGAATAAAAGGAGGAAGACAAACAAGGGAAAGGAAGACACAAAACATGACAAGGGAAAGGCTATGTACAAAATAGGAGACACCTATTTCATAGTCGATACAACTTAATATATTGTCCATTATAGGATAGCGATAAAATGGCTCCATCCAAATATTCCAATTTAAAAGAATTAGGACCAAGTACCTGATGAATTTTGAAAGGTCCTTTCCAAAGTGAATCAAATTTACCATGTGCTCCTTTAGGTTCTCTCCTTCTATCCCATAGCAATACTTCATCTCCTTCCATGAACTTTTTAGGTCTAGTTTTTTGATCAAAAATATTTTTAACCCTAGTTTGATGAGCAGTAATCTGATCAACTAGTTCATTCCTCTCCTCCTCAATTTTAGTTAAGTACATAACTCTTTTCTCTAAATAATCTTGAAAGTATTGATCTTCAATAACATTTTGTAATTTAGCTATAGATAATTCTAGAGGTAATGATAACTATACTCCTATCCCATAAACTAGCTCAAAAGGTGCCATTCCTATTGCTCTTTTTGGGGTTACCCTGTCAGCCCAAAGTGTTTCATATAGTTTCTTATCCCAATCTCTGGGGTTATCACTCACCAGTTTCTTCATGATGGATATCAAATTTTTATTACTGGACTCTGCTTGTCCATTCCCTTGAGGGTAATAATCTGATGAGTGAGAAAGAGAGACACTATGTTCATAGTAGAATGAAGTGAGTTCTATTGAAGAAAAATTTGTAGCATTATCTACCACAATCTTTTGAGGAATACAAAAACATACTAGTATATTTTCTTTGAGAAAATTACATACCACTTTGAAGTGGTTCTCTTCATAGGAGCTGCTTCAACCCATTTCATAAAATAATTAGTTGTTGTTAAAATATATGTATAACTGGCACATGAAGGAGGTGAAAGAGGCCCAATGAAGTCTAATCCCCATTTTTTTAAAGGTTCTTCAATAATGACAAGCCTCAAAGGTAATGTTTCAAGTTGTGGTCTTCTTGAAAACAATTTGCATTTTTCACAATTAGCCACCCATTTATAGGCATCTTTGAACATACCTAGCCAATAATAATAATTTCTAAGGATTTTGAAGGCTATGATCAAAGAAGAAAAATGTCTACCATAGACTTCATTATGAAAAACTTCCAAAATTTTAGATTGTTGTTCCTTATCTACACACCTCAGAAAGGTTCCATCTAATCTCTTTTTGTATAGGACATCACCCTAAATCACATATTTTGCTGATTTTAACTTTAGATTTATTTTCTCCTTCAAGGTTAAGTGACTGGGACAGCCTCCATAAGTAAGATAGTGTACCACATTTAGGAACCATGGATCTTGTAAGCTCACCAATAGGATAATAGGAAGTTCTTCTTCTTTTTCTTCTTTACTTTTGGCTATCAATTTACATAAACCTTGACCTTTAACTAATTTGGTTGGCTTAATCTCCAGGTTGTACTCTTGCATTTTAGCAACCCATGTTTCTCTATTGTTCATCCCAACCTCTTGCTGAGTCAGAATGCTTTTCACAGCCAAACTAGGAATAAATACAACTGAATGAGAATGAACTATATAATATCTGAATTGTTTAATAGCCTTTACTGTAGCAAAATCTTATTTCTCAGCCAAAGAATTTTTAAGTTCATACTTCTTAAGAGGAACACTCATAAAGGCTATTGGGGCTTCTACATTTACTTCATTTTTTTGTAACAAGATACCAGACATGGTATGTTCTAAAGCATAACAGTAAATAACAAAATCTTTTTGGAAATCAGGATTTACCAAAGTAGGTGTTTGTGCAATCACCTCTTTAATATATTCAAATACTTTCTTAGTAGCTTCATTCCATCTGAATTCTTATTTTTCACTCATCATTCCCATAATATGTTTTGTAATCTTAGCAAAATCAAGAATGAACTTTTTATGAAAATTAATCTAGCCAAAGAAAGACTTAACTCCAGTCCTATTAGAAGGAAGGCTTAGTTGTTGTATTGCTCTAACTCTTTTTGGGTCAATTTTGATTCCACTTTTTGAAACTAGGTGTCCCAATAACTTCCCTTCTATAACATAGAAAACCAACTTTGTAGGGTTAAGAGATATCCCATGACACTAACATCTTTGTAAAATGGTCTCCATATCCTTCAGATGAGCCTCTCTTTTTCTAGATAAAATAGTCAAATCATAAAGATAAATGACAATAATTATATCTTTCAAATCTTTAAAGGATGAATCCATCACCCATTGAAAAGTTGCACTAGCATTAATCAAACCAAAGGGCATACATTTATAAGAAAAAGTTCTTTGAGGTGTAGTGAAAGCAGTTTTATGTTGATTAGATGTAGCCACACTTATCTGATTATAACCTAAAAACCCATCTAAAATGGACATCATTTATGACCCATAAATAGTTTACAAGAAGTGATCCATCATAGGTAAGGGATAATTATCTTTTAAACTAGCTTGGTTCAAATTCTTGAAGTCAACATAGATTATTATTTCGCCATTTTATTTACATATTGGAACAATGTTCATCATCTAGGTGGAGTGATGAATTGGATAACTAATCTTAGCCTTCAAAATCTTGTCAATCTCCTTAAAGATAGCCTCAGTAACTTTTGGGTTGTAACTTATCAGCTTCTATTTGAATGGAATTGCATTTGCTTTCAAAGGAACATGATGCTAAAACTGGCCACATCTAAAATATTTAAGGTCATCAAAGCACCAAGAAAAGACATATTTATACTTAATCAATATGTTAATTAATTCAATTTTCTCCTCTGGTTAACAACTAGAAATGGAGATCCATTTAGGGTCAGTTTCACTTCCAATATTGATTTTCTCATATTCCTCCATTTTATTAGGATTCTGGACAAGTTTGCCTTTAGTATATTTATCTTGTCTAGTGAACAAATGTTCTAGAGAGACCAATCCTTTAGGGATTTTGTTTATTTTTAATTGAATTACATCATATTTTGGATTGATCCTTGGATCAGGACTTAATTATTTACATTCTATTTTAGAACCTTTAAAATAAGTCCCCAGGAACATATCAGCATTCTCCAAAAAATTCTAATCTATTTATTACTCTCAAAAACTTGCCAATTTTCAGCATTATCTAGGACATTAGGATGATAGACTATTTCTATTCTATATGAATCCCTTTTGAAATTAGGGTGTGGGAAAAGAAGATAATTTGATACTACTAGAGAATCTGCCTAAGTGTTTTGGTCTCTGGGAATTGCTTCAATAGAAAAGGCATCAAAACATTCTATCTCATCCCAAACTCTATTTCTGTAATGTCTTAATCTGACATTTTTAACTTAAAAAATGCCTCTCATTTGTTTAATAATTAATTTAGCATCTCCTCTTGCCTTGATTATTTTTACACCCTTTCCTTTAGCTTCATTTAACCCAAGTAATAAAGCTTGATATTCTACAGTGTTATTAGTGTTTTTAAATTCTAGTTTGAAAGAGTAAGAAAAAGTTTCACCTTCAGGTGAGATCAACACAACTCCTACTCCTAAACCAGTAGTAACACAACTGCCATCAAATTCCATGGTCCATAGATCATCTAAATGAATAGACTTTGGGATAGATTCTTTATTTAAATCTTCAAAGGAGATAAAATAATTACCAAATTCACATTCTTCAAATAGAATTTGAGACTTAGGATCATCAGAAGGATATACCATAAACATGCATTTAGGTTTAGGTTCTAGCTTAACTTTCTATTTTCCCACTAGAATTATAGCTTTTGACCAATCCAATTTAATCTTCTCTCCCAAATCTTTGCAAAAAGTTATGCTCAACAACATCCCATAACTAGCAAGGACATTCACTACCAAAATAGTCAACTTCACCTTTTTATCAGGATAGACTGCAAGAGCAACTCATGCATCTTTAATTTATCCAAGCAAAGAAATCTATTTACCATCCATGGAATAACATCTACCAAATGTTTTTGTAAGGGATAATCGTAAGGCTTTGGCTACATAATAAGGCATTATATTATCAAAAGCACCTAAGTCTATGATACAATTGCTGAGTTTATGACCATTTATGAACAAAGAAACATAAAATGGGTTGGGCTTCATATCAGCCATATAAGGAGTATCATTAGATGAATTGAGGGTCATTCTAGAAGTATGAGTGGGTGATTCAGGTGGAGAAGTAAATAATTGGGTAATGGGAGACTTAGTGTTAATGTTTAATTAAATTTTAGGTTCAACTTGTGTAGGACCATTTTTGACATATTTAACCAATTTATCAAGTTCTTTGGGTTTCAACTTAAGGTATTTAGCAAGGGATATTTGAATTTTTGTAGACTTAAAAAATTATAAATATGAAAAGAATTCTCACAATCATTTATATGTAACAATTTATTTTCTTGTGCCTTAGCATCAGAAGTTTTAGTAAAAGTTTTCTTACCTTTCACGGGCACTTCTTGAGTATTAGAAAACTTTGGATTCTTTTGACTTCTAGTAAGCACAACACATGAAGGATATTCAAGAGTAACCAATATTTCACCTCCTCTTTTTGAATCTGAATCATTTTCTAGGAAGTGTATTTTAGAGTCACCAGGTCTCTCAAAGCTCCTTTCTTCTTCAGTAATCTCCCTTAAGACATCTTGAGTAGCAATTATTTGAGTATATGTAAGCATCTCTAGATAAGAATTTCTATCATGATCAGTATTCAAATGAAAGACAAACATGTTATTTCTTCTAGGAGGGGATTAAATAGTCAATCTTGGTTGTGTTGATGCAAGTGGTAATGTCTTACCAGCATTTGCTTATTGATTTCACCTGCCAATATCTTGATATGGTTGTTGGAATGAAGTATGAGTATTCGGTAATTATCTTTTAAGGGCAATCATATCATTGACTAGCCTTTGAACCATAGGATCCATAGAGGATGAAGGATGAGCATTAGGTACTTGGACTTCTTTGTTCCATTTTATAGCCATAATAAGATCATCCTCTAACTCAACTACCAATGATTGTGTGTCTATTAAATCGACAATTGCACCTCTTTTGAGATGAAAACTTATATCAAGAGGCATAGAATTAGTAAAGAAATATTTCTAATTCTCAGTAGTCAATCTTTTAGTAGGAATCTTGTGCACAATTCTATTGAATTTGGCTATAAATTCCCTCATGGGTTCATATATCTCCTTCTTGAGCTGAGTCAATTGAGCAAGAAGGGAATGTTCATCTTCTATGCTTTTGAACCTATTTTCAAATTTAGTTTTCATATCATTCTAGTTTATGATTGAGGAATTAGTTAGATGATAAAACCATTGTGCTACAATATTAGTTAGAGTTTGTACAAAAACCATTATGGCTACCTCTTAATGTTGCATGCCTAACACACCACATGTCGCTACAAAGCCACTCAGATGTTCCTATGGTGATTGTCTTCCATCTCCATTAAAATTTGGGTAAATTTTCCCTTGCATTTTTAGGCAAAGGATTCAAGTTGGCCCCTAAATTTAGAGGTCCTATGGTTGCACCCCAAGGTTGGGCCATTGGAAGAAAACTTATGACAGAAGGAAAGATAGTACTATAAAGAGTTAAGGCTTGACAAATAGAGGATGTAGAGGGTTTAGGAGAGCTAGGAGGTCTACTTCTAGATTTTATAATGTGGGTAGAAATATAAGGAAAATTTAAACTTTGCAATGTTTGAAAAGTGGAATCCTCAATTCCTTCTCTTTTTAAAGACCTTGTGTATCTTCTAGAATCTAGCTTATGATATTATAATTATTAACTTCGCACTTCAAGGGGATTTAATTCCTTGCTACATTTTTTTAGCCTCCTTCTTTGCCTGAGTAACAATAATCTCATATTATCAGCTAATTCTTCTTCTTTTTCTAATATTCTGCTTGTTATCCTATAATCATTAATATTTCAACGAGAATGCCAAGCAAGAGTATTTAACTAGCTAATTTTATCTTCATGTTCATCTTGAAAACCAAGATTAGGTTGAAAAACAAGAATTATATTTTCATGTGGAAGCACCATTGTTGTCTCATATTAAGGTGACTAATCTTTTAGTAAAGATTTCAATTTTGATCCCCAATGGAGTCACCAAAAACTATTGGCTAACAGATTTGTCCTTATTTATAAAATTTTTATTTTGGCTCCATACGCTTCTTCTTTCAAGAACAAATAAGTTAAACAAAAAATGGGTGAACTATTAAGACTTGTTCCCCTCTAAATTAAGGTACAACTCCCTTTAATATTTTCAATGAATTCAAATATTCAAATACACTTTTAACCAGAAAGTGTTTTAAAGGTAAACTAACATCCACACATCATCATGTTATAAATGCAAGATTTTATAACAAAAATGGATAATAGAATACATAAATTCTATTTTCAATAACAATCAAATAGATAAACATATATATTACTGAACCAGTAAAGGATAAAACACATACAATGAATTGTCTAATGGAAGAGTAATTACTATATGAAAGAAGATTTCACATAGAAAACCTAATTTCAAATACTCAAACACACAAATCTAAGTATACAGTAATTGATTCTCCTTTTAATTCACAAATGAACAATGTTTCAAACAAACATCACATATATTGTCAACAATAGTGGTCTAATTCTGAAATTTCTTAACTCCTTTTCTTTTCTATATCTACCTATCTCCATCTTTTTCAAATATATATAGTTGTCCTTTTTAATAAATATTTCAAACTAAACCAGAGTTAAAGTAACTCTGACCCATATAGGATTTATTTTTTTACAAATTCATTTAAAGATCAAGTTTTGAATACAAAAGTAACAAAATAACTGAATAAAATAAACCATGTAAGTAAAATCATTGCTGAAGTGACAGATTAGGATCTCTAAATTTATTGTGTTTAGTTGGATAGACATGTTGAGCTTTCCACTCCTAAAATGTTGTAACAAACTCCTAGATTTTTGAGAGATTGGGAATATTGACATGCTTTATTCTTGCCTTCCAAATGTTTTCTTCCCTCCAAAAATTTCCCATCTTTTATGTGTGCTCTGGGAGTGTGTCGATGTAATGACAAAGAAGTGACTCTACTTTTGAAATCTGAGAGAAATTTTTAGTTAATAAATTGTCATTTTCTTTAATGATGTTGATCTTTTCCTTAAAGGATTGAATCACAATATTGATGTCCTTTCTGGTTTTCCATTATCTTTTATGTATTTGACATCAATACTTTGTAGATCATGCTATAATGACTGAATGAATTTAGTTATTTCCTTGATCATTTTTGTGATTTCAATTTTCCCTTATCAGGATACTAAATTCCTCCATTCAATGTTTTTCTCACTTACATATAATACATCTTCATCTAGTCCTATCAAATTCTTTTCTAACAAAAACTTTGTTATTCCATACTTTTGTACCTCATCAATTTGGTTCATCACACTCATCCATTTTTCTTCATCTTTTATCCACAAAGCATTTTGAGTCTTCAAATCTTCAATAGTAATTATGGTTAGATCATATACATTCTTCAATTTATGAATGTATTTTTTACCTTTCTAGATGATGACATCCAACCAATTATTAAATACCCTAGTAACTATTTTGCTTATGTGTATTTGGTCTAACATCCTTTGATTGATAGGTGATTTTAGGTCAAAAGATAGTAGCATTTGGGCAATTGGTTATGGATCTGGACTATGAATGGCATCGATGTACTCTGCCATCGACTGCATAGTCTATTTTAACTCCCTTTTATCATTTTCATCCTTCCAAGTTCTGTTGACTATCCTTTTCATGGATGCTTTGAGGTGATGCACATCCAGGGAACATGATGTAGTCCCAAGATCTATCTTTTCAATTGTAAAATACTAAATTGTAGGATCTTGAACTTCCTCATTGGTTCTTGGTTGGGTTATTTTTGCATTCCAATTCCCTGTATTAGGGTTGACATCTACTCTAGATATTGTTTTTAACTTTTAGGATTTAGGAGTTTTCCCTAAACACTTACCATATCCTCTAAGGGCAAAGAAAATGGTATTATTTTCATTTTATTACTGATTGAGATTTTCAACCACTTGGGTGTAGAGGCTGAGACTTATTTATCAAGATTTGGTTGATTAGAAGGTACATTTGAAATAATCATTAGTTCAATAGAATCAAAAGGAATCATTGTTTGTTGATCTATACTAACCTCTTTTTCCATTAGTGAATCATATTATTTATCACCTTTGGCTTCTTCTAAATCTTCTTCAAAATTCAAATCCATAATTACTTTTTTAGAAATCTAACTCTTTCTCTTGCTTTGGGTCCTTGATCTGGTGGCACGAGGAAGCAAAGTAGTTATAAGGGCCTTCTCAGATTCTTTGATGATACGATCCCTTCTAGTTTTTGACTTAGAAGTACCTGCATCACAAATAGCAATAAGATGGTTAGAGGAGATTATTGGGGATGGTGATTCAATTATTGATGTACATTATTGGGAAGCTATGTTTTGATCTCCCCCCAATTTTTCCTCTCAACTATTTTTTAGTTCTCCTTATCACTAGGAGGGTCTTAACCTCAATTCTATCTTCTTCATTTTTCTCCCAATTAATTTTTGGAATAGGTGATTTTTTTATCTATTCAAATTATTGATCAATCACATGTTCTTCATGATCAAAGATTCCAAAAATTACCATATTTAAATTAATGATAATTATTTGTCTTAGGGAGAACTTAAACCATAGTCTTCTTTTGACCTTGAATTCATCTGAACAATCCTCCCAATAATCCTCCAATTGAGGAATATGTGAAAACCCTATTCCAAGATCTAAGTTATCCCTAGCAAAACCTTTGCTATCAAATTGGGATATGACCGTGAATTACTAAAAATTAAATTTTTTAAAATCCAATTCTAAATTCAAAGCATTAGATGTTGAATTGCATGAATAACATCCAAGTTTGATAGGAAAATATATACCATATTTCTTTTTCATTAGGAATTTTTTATCTACATGTGTTAATTGTCTATAGACTTCTATTAACAATAATCAGTCAAAAACATACCTAGGTAACCTCAAAGCTTCACCGTCAAAACCCCCAACTCTAATATAAGTGAACTTGGAAAATTGAATGAAAAAACTACCATAAATGTTGATCAGCTGCATAGCTTCAGCAGACAACCTTTTATTGATATTGTTTGATAATTGAAAATTCATTTTCCTAGTAAAAACATTATTAACCCTCTTGTAATTCTCATATCAATTATGCATTTGTAACTGTGAGTAATAATCATAAATTTTGATGTCTTCATCCAAGGGCACATGAGGTAATCTTACCCATTGTCTTGTAGATTCTAGGCAATAGAAGAGGTATGAAGACATATAAAACTCTTTATTTCCCAAACAATTACTTAAACCCAAATGCAAACATTCAGCTATAATTTCTACCCAATCCAAATATTGCTCTCCTTGGAGGATCACCTGTATGAAAAAGTACATCTAGTCTTCCCAATAATATAGATAAGTAGTGCCCTTTAGCCTATGTAGTAATACTATAATATCTTATACTTATGGAATCATGTGATTTCTTGTTAATGGTCTGGGCAGTCTTGAACCCCCTTTTTGGAATTTCAAAAGCCAACTCCTTGCCATCACACTCTTGTAAATTACTTTCTTTAATGAAAAATAACCATAGGAAGAAGTAATACTGAGGCCAAAATATGGTTCCTTGGGAGGAATTCTCATCATAGACATAAGGGCTTGTCTATTGATGTACATTAAAACATTACCATCTGTAGTCTTGATGCACCTATTTTGAGGTTCATATCTACTCATGCATTCAAGAACTAATTCAGGGCATTGTATAGCCATGGGAAAGGCTGCAGCTTCAACCAAACCACTTTCTACTATCTTCTACATCATATTGGACCAGAGAGGTGTCCCCAAATTTAGGAGAACATATGAGACCAGGATGATGCTCGTAATTAAGACATGTAGATTTCATGGTTACATGTTGGAGGATATAATGAAAGGAAAAAGTTTTGAACTTCTTAAATAATGTCGTAAACTCAAAAGAATTCTTCTTTCTAACCAAGTAGTGGAAATAGCTTATAGTAAGAGTAAAACTCACATTAAATTTATCTAAAATCACTATTAATTTAAGTAAAAAATATCTTATACCACCTGTGTTGTTCTCCTTTGTATCATCTAGTATATTTGTTTGCTAAATTTTAATTATTCTCTCTTGATATAGATATTAACTAGATCAAATAATTAAACTAAAACAATACATGCTAAACATTATTGATAAGACATGCACTCTGACATGTGCATTAATGGTAAACATTTTTTATGCATAATTTTGATGAGTAATGATTATCTCTAACCTCATGAAAATTCAAAATTTTCCACTTTAAAATGAGTTTCAGATATATTCTCCTCTAAATCTCCTACTAATTTTAACTTAGAGAAAGCCTCGGGGTGAGATGAGAGTATAGTCATTGAACCATTAAACTTTTGAAAATGTGATTCAACTTTGGGGTTCAATGATATGAGATGAACTAAATAGATCGACCAATAGTTATATGATCTTTTCAAAAACTTTAAACTTTGAAACATTGAACTATTGAACTTTTGAACTCTGCTATGTAGTTTCAAACATTAGGTTCAAGTGGAAGGTTCAAAGGGTAGGTTCAATGATACATTAATTTATACAAGGGAACTAAGTGAACATGAATATTTACAAAACATAGAGTATTGAACTTTTGAACCATTGAACTTATTGAACTCTTGAACTCTGAGAAAGGTTCAAGTTCAAAGGTTCAATTCTTTTAAAAATTCACACACAAAAGGTGATAAGTGGGTGAACTTCTTTTATGACAAAATTCACAAAAAATTGAATAAGGGAAACTCAAAAGGTAACATTACCTTTTCTTGATTTTTTGGAGGCAAAGGAGTTTTTATAACTTGAGGTATTGGATCACTTTGAACAAGTGTTCCATCATTTTGATTTTAAGAAGGTTCAGGAGTATTATGGATTATCATGCTTGTAGTCATGCATTGCTACCTTATAAGAGGATTAGATGAACTTGTAGGCAAACTATTATCATCATCTAGATCCTTTCTCTTATCACTTGTATTTTCTATAATATAATTTCATCGGTTAAGCACATAAGTATCTTAAACTAAGAAGTTAGTGAAGCTTTCTCCTTGAGGCTGCCACATTCACTTATTTGCATTAGGACTTCATCTTCTATTGATAGTAGAGGAGTAACTATTCCTTTAGCAACTATATCTTGTGATCCACCTTCATTAGAATCCATGAATTGACCTTTGTACCACTCTTCTCCTATGATTATATTTCTATGAACTAGTATAATTTTTCGTGTTGGAGGTGAAAGTAGGATTTACACATTACAAGGCATCTTGAAGTTAGGCTACCCTTGGCCTCTCCCTCTCCCATTTTTTTGACCATATTGATGTTGATAGGGATATGGGTTTTTATTAGCATCTTGTTACATATTGGCTTGCCTAAGCTGAGCTTTTAACCATTAAATGTTTACATCTTTTTCCATGGTATCAACTGCCTTCTTAGGAGCAATTTTTGGCTTGGCATTAGCATTAGGAACTTGGGCAATGTTTGAAGCAACAACAATAATATTAGGTATAAGAGGATTAGAAAATTTTATAGGAAAATTTATTTCTTTAATGAGGCCATTATCATCTCTAATTTCAAGGTCATATGCCTTAGGTAAAGTGTAACCACCCAAATTAAAGCATGATGGCAATATCAGTACTAATGGCTCTCAAGTATGTAGGAAATATAAAGCTAGCAGGTGGTCTCATGGGAGGAGGCAACCTATGCCAAGTCTTTTGTAATCTCTCATTAAATTCATGCATTGTTTCCTTAGGGGATATTTGGATCACATTGAGTTGGTGAATGAGTGAAGTGTGGTCACTCTTGTCCTCAAATATTGAAGTTATAAACACTCCAAAGTCATCCCATGTTATAATTCAACCACTAGGAAAAGTCATGTACAAATAAATTAATTTCACTCTAATGGACATGGAAAGGATTATAATGGCAATGTTGAACTTAGTGACATTTTGAAAACTAAAAAAAATGGAGATATCCCTGATGTGTTCATTGGGTGTGACATGACCTTCACCATTGAATGTAGGAACACTCTTTATAACATTAGGGGAATGTCATCATAAGAATCAATATGAATTAGATTTTCATTATTAAAGGCTGAGAAGGATGCTACCTATCCATGTTTTCTTAAATTTATTCCTCACTTTATTGATCTTCTTGGCTGGAAAAGTCCTCTTACTCTTCAAATGGTATAGTAGGTTGAGGATGTTGAACTTTAAGAGGAAGTTCAGGTTGAAGAGATAGATTGATGTGTTTGAAAACTCTACTAGAAGATGACTTAGTAAGGACCATGAAGTATTAACAAAAATATATGAAAAAAAAATTAAAACCAAATTTTAACTTGAAAGGAGTCACCAAATGCTAAGCATCACACCAATATGTAGTTGATGTTTTTAAGACCAACATTCACCTGGACAAGTTATCTTTAGGATAATAGGTCCCACCAAGCGTGCTAAAACTATTGACACCAGATATTTCACCATATAGGGGGTTTTTCAAGCCTACTTATAAGATTTTGGAAACACTAGAATACCTCTAGGCCTATGGGTTGCCTATAGTAGAGGTAGACCTATAGCTTTAAGTGTTATCTCCCTGAATTGACCTTGAAATGCTTATCACCTAAGATAATTGATTTGCTTATGGGAAAGGGATATAAATATACATGTAAGTAAAATATTGTAAGGGGTGATACACCATAAGGATTTCCATAATGATACCATACTTCTTACATTGATAAATAAGACATACAACACTAGCTTCAAAGTCCTAAGATGTTCTAACATAAGTATTTCAATATAGAGGTGATATGCATGGGATAACTCGAAGTAACTCAAACATAGGTCATATTGTAAACTCTAAGGATACTTGTATACTCTAAGGGATAAAAACACCTTCCTACACTCTATATGACTTATTAGAATGAGAACTTCTTGTACTAGACATGAAAGGATAAGGAAAAGCAAGGATAAAAGCTTATCACTAGACCTCACCATTCATCACTTCACACACTTAGACAAGATGTTTATAAAATAAAAACTATATTGATTGTACTATTCAAAGGCAAAGTAAAACATCAAACCATTAGGATTTTCCATACATGGTGTGTAATTAGATACAAGATCCATAATGGCTAGTACTTATAGAATGTGAGAGAGGAAAGAGAAGAGTGAAGCTCAAGAGTCAAAAAAACAAGTGTCAAGTTGAGAGAAGGATTTATTTTTATAGGATAATGGATTATAAAATATACCATGAAAGTTATCTTTAGACAAATGTCCCTCAAAATCACCAAACTCCCCAAACTTGGCGTAGAGGTCTCTCAGCTGGCTTCTCGAAACTACCCTCATTATTTAGTTCTTCTTAAGTGCTCCAATGCAGATTAGGAATAGGAAACATAATTTAACTATGAATTTTGGGATATAAATATGATCCAAAATGCATTGGATGTGTCCTTAATCACTAATATTCTTTTGATCAAGTGTTCTCATTGTTCGTAGTCCTAACACCCTTCTTTCACTCATCCTTCACACTTAGCACCAAGGTGGTCTTCAATTTTTAAAACCAATCCATATAGGGGATGGTATTACACATATCAAGATTCATCATTTCCTTTTATCTATCATAAAAACCTTAAAAGGACTCCCAATTAGAGTTATCTCCTTCTCACTTGGTGGTCACTTTTCATTCACTATGCCAATTTAGACTACCTAAAGTGAAGGTGCTTGCATAGGTACTTGTGTGTTTGTTTGAAGAAATAAATGTACATATGGAGTTATATAAGGTCTTATTTAACTCTCTCCAATTATTCCCATCCTTAAACTCTCCTTTCAACTTGCAAAACATAAAAAACTATCAATAAAATCAATTTTATACCTTGTTTGTACAAATAAGGTACCAACCAATATGTTGGGAAGGATCTTGGGGGAGTTTTCTACAAGTCCCAATAATTTTACAAGTCATAATAGCTCATATATATTAATTTTATTATTTTTCTTTCTCATTGGCTCATGAACAAGGGTTTTGGGTTGTTTATCCTCTTAAAGATAGTGTTGACCAAATTTGACTTTTAGGTCAAATTGGGACCCTTATAGGTAAAAACTTAATTTTTATGTGTTTTTAGGTCTAATATATTATTAATAAAGGTGTATTTTAGGATATTTTATGTCATTCAATTTTATATTGGCCTTGGTCCTTAGTCTTTTTAATCATAGTAATCATTTTGAGGTCAAAAAAGGGGCATTAAATGACTTGTATGGGTTTTGTGGGAAGTGTGAATGTTCCAAAATGTGATTTCACATAAAATTTGTCCTAATGTGGCTTAATAAACTATTTTTAACTTAAATTTGTAGGTTATTTATAAGAAAGAGTAGTTTTCTTGGGAAAAAGTTGAGTTTGGCACTTGTATAACTCGTGGGGAAGTGTGCCATGTGGGATAAGATCATGTAATGTCTCTTCAGCTTCCCCAACCTCAAATACACATTTGAAATGATTTTTATGTGTCAAAATTGGGATAAAACTATTATGCTCCTTTTTCACCCTTCTTGGCAAGCAAAAGTAGTCTTTAGGTTCATGCTTAATATGGACAGCTAAAGAGGTTTTAAGATAAATTATTTTGGGAGGTGATAGTATACTTAGATACCTTAATTTAAATTTAAAAAAATTAAAAAATTGTGGCTTGTGCTTTATGAACCATCCTCATGAAGTTGATTATGATTTTCTTGCTTGTTGTTTCATACACTCTATAGGTTTTGCTCCATTTTTGGTAAGTCTGTATGAACAAGTTGCTAAATTTGATTCTAGATGATGTTTTCTTCCTTCTCTAATTCTCTCCATGTTTTTTCTATCATTTAAAGGTTTTTTTATATTCTAATCATCTTAGGTTGTAGGAGGGAGCACTTTTTTGTACAAAAAGCTATTTTTTTCACCATTTGAAGGATTTTCTTGTTTTGATGGTGGTATTGGATGGTGAATATGCTTTGGTTTACATGATTCCATGTTATCTTGGTCATTTTCACCTCTCAATCTCCTTTCCCAAGGCAGCTCTACATGGAATCATAATCATCTGCAAGAAAACACAGTTAGGCAACCATAAAGGTACATTACAAACATCCTTATAGAGGAATATCATGTTGAATAGGGGTTTCAAAAAATATATTCAAGATATCCATGATTGAAAACACCTATTTATAGGACTGGTAAAGAGTCTAAGTCTACCCCATGAGATCAAAACATACACATTGTTCATATTTAGCATGTTGCCTGTACATGACATGCCTACCTATAGGGGTCTTCAAGATCCACCAATCATGTTGAAGATGATATTTTGAACTAAACAGGGTCTTGGTAGTGAGTGAAGACTTTTGGAACATTTTGAAAAGCTTAAAACTCATTTAAACCTCAAAAGACCATATTTTTTGCCCATACTCATCTTCACTGCCTGAGTGTGCAAAAATCCACCTATAAGTGGCTTATCAGAGAGTCTAAGAAGTCATTAGGGTTGTTATATCATGATATTAATCTCTTATTGAAGTCATAACATGTGTTTTATATCATGTCAAACATTTTTAAGGGATAGGTTGATATATTGAGGTGAAATTTACCTTCAAAAGTTGAGATGATAATGTTCAAGCCCTTAATCCCTAAAATTACAAAATAGAGTTGTTCAAGGTTTTGTTAACATCTTGTTACAATGTTTTAGATGCCTTTTTTTCCTCCTAATGTGCTCATATTATAAAATATATAAAATACATGGACTTGTAAAGGTTTGAGGGGAAGATAATGAAGGGAAGATAGTCATTAAAAGGTTTTAAAAATCACTTTCATGCACTAATTACAATCAATAACATCTACAGGAATTTGAGCCCTTAAGCAACTTTATTTTCTAAGTTGACAATCTAAGGCATATTCTCATGTGTATATTACCTCATTAATTGAAAAAAAATTTCAAGGAGCAAAATGGTCACCTAAATAAGAATGGTATACTATGTTTTACCTTCCTTTAGCATTTACAGTTCTCTTCCACCATAAAATATCCACCTACAGCCTACCTATAGGTGCCCATAAATCCTTAAGGTAAATTTGGGAGATTATGAGCCTATAGACCTATAAACCTACCTTGAAAATTTGAATACAATTTCAAATGATTCTCCAAATAGCATAGCACATTTTCCAATTGTAAGATTTTCACCTACAGGTCTTGAGACTCTCATACAGTTAACTGGAAGTGACTGAGATAAACAATGAGCTAAAGACATTACTTATGTGATGATCCAGCCAAATAGGGTGAGTGAAAATTTTCAAATAAATATTAAGGTATCTTTATATATCTTAATATGACCCATGATACTAGTGAACACCACCTATATATATTTATTTATCTAAAAATGAGCACCTAGAGCCATTACAATTGACTATCACAAACATTGAGTAGAATAGTAGTGTTTTTGGTGTGTGAATGGCATCAATATAAGGAAAATTGATCTAGGTAATTTACAAAATGTCTTTAGAGGTTTTAATTAATTTTATAACATCATATCAAGTTCTAAATACTAAAAAATAACCTATAGGGGTCATTTTTGAGGAAGGAAAATGCAAAACACAGTCAGGAGTCTATACACACAATCTAAACTAGACATGGGTATGAGGAGTACCAATGAGTTTGAAGTAATTAATGAAGACTATAATGTGATAATACTATCCTAAGGACACTATATTAGAATATATTTAATATAGATAGAGCTCTAAATTAAAAAAACATAGTCCATTAAAGGAATCCTACACACAATGCTCTTTACACAATTTATTTTGGAATTTGATGAGGTTTTGGGGCCAAATATTATTATAAAAGGATAAATTTTTGTTTTAAAGGTCATAAAATCTTGTATAGTTCCATAAAATATCCATTTTTTCTAGGATAATAGGGTAAGTACCCTCTATTTTATCTCAGATAGAGGGTACTTCCCCTTGTGCATAGGCTAACAAGTTTGAAGAAGGGAGGTGATAAGGTGAATCTAAAGTTATTTGAACCTTTATGAGAGGTATTTTTAGTTTTAATACATACATAAAAACATGATAAACCAATTACATAAATTTTAAACTCAAGAGGTTACTCCATACTCTTAAAGTTGTAGTCAGGTATAAGGGCAAGGTTTTGGCCTAGAATCCAAACAAGAGATCACCTTCATTTTTAGATCTAAGTGATCTTTAAAAATTATTGGATCATGTTTATTTTATTAATATATAGGTTTATGAACAATTTTTATGTATTTTAACCATCAAAAAGACATTTTTATCTTTAAGGACAACTCAGGCCTACTTGGCATGCTTAGACCTAAAGCCAAATGGAGAGTCATTCACATTTATAGCATTGGATATGGTTTAAAATCCATTTGGGAATGATTATGGTATCATTTTAGATGTTTTAAAACCATTGGTATGTATAAAAAACACAATAAATTCCATTTTTATTCCAAAAGCAACATCAAGCCTGTGCAAGTTGGAGAAAAGAACTCGATAGGTCAGGTTTAGTTGCTCATATCTTTTAGAAGGATTTTCATGGAGGATATATGAGTTTTGGAAAGTTATTTTGGGTCATCAAAATCACATTATTGTAATTATTATGCAACTCCAATGTCAAAAATTTATGAATGAACCTCAAAAGGTCAAAACAAACCTAGACCCTCTTAAACCCTTATCAGTGACCAGTTTGAGGAAATGGAGTGGGAAAGATAATTTTATGGACTATTTTGACTATTATAGTGATTGTACATTATAAATTACTCTTTAAATATCCTCCCCACTTTTTTAGACTATATATAATTATATGGATAGGGTAAAAAATAGGGTACTTTTGACTATTTTTTGTGTTTTTTAGGCTACATGAGCTTTCAAGAGTTAAAATAAAGTTTGGAGGAAATATTATGACTTTTAATAACTCCCTATTATCATTTAATTCCTTTAAAAAACTTATAAGTGTGCAAACAATATCTCTCATCTTAGCCAGTCAAAACTGGCATAGTGGGCAAGCTAGTGAGAAGGGTGGAAAAATTCAAGTGAGATGATTTTAAGGTGTGATTGATGATTCTACACGTGTCATACACTCCCTCCCATGTATTATCATGGAAAATTTATTCCCTTTTTGAGGCCAAGTGTGCAAGGTGCATGAAGGAAGAGTTTTTTGGACTTTAGAGGATGATGGCTCATTCTCAGATAATTCTAGATGATCGAGCCTATAAGAAATGCATGGAGAGGCATGTCTAAAATCCTTACCCTTCATTCCAATCATCATACCTATCCCTAATCAATTTTATGATGTTAAAATAGGTCTAAATAATGAAGGTAATTTTTTGATTTAGAATGAGGAGTTTTGTGCCTTTTTCATGAGTTTTATGACTTAAATAGACACTTGTACTTCATGACCTTGCATGGTTCTTCCCACATCCTATTCTCATGAATAAGTAACTAATTATCTCAATTTTAAAAGTGTCCTTTTAACCCTTGGACTTCTCTCTTCTCCTCTCTCTCAAGTTCTATAAGAACTAGCCATTTTGGCCATTGTAACTTATGCTCCACCTAAGTATGATGAAGTCCTACTCATTTGCATACCATTTGATCAATAAGAATACTAATTTTTACCTCTTCATGACTATTCTTAGTGTGTTTTACTTGAATTTTGGATCTTAATTAGTGAATTATATGGATTTTTAATCATGTTGTCTCATTCTTTCATCCTATTTGTAGTTGGAAAGCTTGTTCTTATAGGGCATGTGAAGTGTTCTATAAAATGTTAAGGATTGAGTGAGTTAGTATATTCACTAGTGTTATTCAATGCCTCTTATCTAGTCCTAATATCTTTACACATTCATCCATGAATTTATAATGTGACATTGATGTCAGAAGATGTAGATTGAAGGAGTGTATGTTTGGTTAGTGCTTTGTTCTCATGTGTAACATGCTTCTAGTTGGAAGTCATCATCTTATTTGGCATATCACCTCCCTTAGAATAGTTTTCTTTCATTTATCTCTCTCCCTTTCCCCCCCCCCCCCACAAATTTTAGTTGTAGTTTCAATCTAAAGTGGTACATCAAGGGAGCTATCCCTATCTAGAGATTCACCTCATCATTAGGATACCCACAAGTTTAGAGGTGTTTCAATTGTGCCACTTGGATGAAAAGAGCTTAAACATCTCCTCAAAGGGTGAAAATCTAAGTGACAATACATATTTAATAAAAAATTTACATTCAAACCTTAGACAAATCTCACTAAAACCTTTTTATGACCCTCTTCAAGATATCCTAGCTCCTTAGACCTCCATACTAAACATCTATACATTTACAAGTTTCTAAAGATGGCTTATTGAGCCATTCCCTGCATTCTATGTAAGCCTAAGTTGGTCTGAGCTAAGATTGACCTATATATGTGGCTTATCTACAAACTAAAATCTCTAAACACTCTCATATTCCCTCTGAAGTTGATCCAGTGCATTTGGGTGTTCACTTAGAGGTAGAAATGGTATTGAGACCTCCTAGAGCTTTATGCCTAATTCAAGTCTAATAGGTCTAGTTTGTATTTAGGATTTAAACTCCTCTTTACATGCATTATTATAATTTTTAGGCCTCAACCATTCTATTTCATGTTGAATAAAACTCCTCATACTTTCCTTTTAGTGCTCTAAGACTCCATGTATATTTCTCTCATCATATTCATACCTTGCCTTCAAACCTTACTACCTATGAGTGCCCTATGTCTGAGATAGAATAGAGGGAACTTCCCTTATTTTATTAGTCAAACCAAAATTAAAAAAATATTATATAGGCCATGGGGGTACTCTATACTAAATTATAGTATTGAACTATCTTTTAAAGGTTTCTTACATCCCAACTTCCCAAGACAGACTTTTAGAATGATAACTATGCATGATTTTGTGTGTGGACTGCAAGTGTACCTTAACGATGTCTCTTTCCATATTTCCATTGTGATGATAATGAGTTGTAATGTATATCTCTAATTTTAGGATACTTTCAATCATGTCTAACACACCCAACCTTTTTTATCTCTTCAATATATACCTTCTACTTTGATAGGCCTAGTTTGCAATCAATGTATTATATGTTGACTATAGGTGTGCTTCAAGCCAATGGGGATATACCTATAAGTTATTAACAATAATATACCTTGTATATTATTCTAGGTTATTATTTAATTTAAATATATCCCTTCTTAATTTTTTATATTTGTCTCTACCCACAAGTCTGGTCCATCTCCAAGTTGCATACTGTTAGTGCTTATCAATGCATGGCTCAGTTGTAGGTGGTCACTTTGGTAACAAAGGACCCCTGTAGGATGTTATTCACATTCCATCTCATGTTTATTATTTATTATAATATTTTTGACTCATTTAATTGGTGAAACATGCTCATAGCATGCCTAGAGCTTGAAACTAACACTCCACTATCAGGTTCCATTAAATTACCATTCTTTGAAACATGTAGGTGTACTTTATTAGGCCAAAAGAGGTATCTATAGGTTGTAATATTAATTTAAAACCTTGATATAAAATCCATAAACTTTTCCTTTAGCTATTATTTTTATTCTCACATCAATAAGGGCACTTAACATGAGGACATGCTTCTATTATGCTACCTTGGACTATGAGGTGTTTTGAAATTCAACACACTGCAGAGAACACTGACCTTCTATAGTGAAGAATTACATTATTTTGAAAACTTCCAACATCACCCTTATTTTTCTAACATCCATTTTATTTTTCAATGTATTACCCCTACAAGTGGGCTACATGATGAGATAATTTGGATTTGTCTAGACCTCATGTTACACTACTCCAAGATGGCACCAAATATGGCCAACACTCTATTTTAGAGGAATTAAAGTAACATGTCCCTTAACTCATTTTATACAGCCTATGAGCATGATATTAAATTTTTCACAACTCTTTTGGACTTTAACATGATTTTTATGACATAATTAAACTTCTAAAACCTTTAGGAAGGTTAAAACCTATCTCAAACACCTAATGTTTCAATGTTTTCTCCTTTTTTTGAACCACCTGTAGGTACACATTTGCAAATGAAACTATGAAGGTATGGAATAAGATTTTATACATGATGATCTAGTTTCTCAATCAATAATATAATTCTTATTATGTTATATTTATCTTATTAACCTGTTGGGACTTCAAACTATTCCCAAACGCTTCCATTCCAACATGTTCAATCCTTTGTTGGGCACTTATAGGTGCACATGCAATAGTATACAGGGTAGAATATATATGATTGACTTTTAAAGTCCATTTTAACATTATTAAAGGTTCAAGTTTATTTTTTACATCTTATATCTATATCACACTTTGAGAACCATCTTCATTTCTTCAAAAAGGTTGGTCAAATATGTCCTTCACTTACAGGAAAATCTATTATATAATGTATGTGATTATGGCTCCATTATTATTATATTTTGAGACTAAAATTTTTAATGGATAATTAACAAGACATGAGAATCATTAAATATAACATATCACCTTCATTTGAAACCACTAAAAAGACAAGAAGTCTCTACAATTACTTAAACTTGACTGTAAGTTAGTCATAGAGATTCCACTAAAATAATAGAGTATTTATGATCTTAAACTCATATATACATATGAAAAATTATTGTAAATGATCATAAAATTATGTCTACATCTCCTATAAATACTTTCACCATGTGGTTTATATGGACTAGCTCAAATAAGGAGAAAACTTGCAGGGTGTAGGGATAAGCAAGTAGAAAAGAATAGTCAAATTCTAAAGAATGGTTCATAAAGAATGATATAATAATCTCCAAAATCATTCCATTAATATTAATTATACCAATTTTAATAATATCCCATAAGATCATTTGACTTGACTCATCCTATACTATCTATACTAGGCCAAAACTGGTTGGCCATTTCAACATGCATAGTGGAACGATGGAGAAGAGAAATGGTTTTGAGCCATTTTTTTGTACATTAAAAGTTTATTTCTAATTTAAATGAGTTAATTTAAGTTTAATGGTTATTTTAGGATCATAACACATGTGCCACACTTCTTTAGAAGCTGTATAACCAACTAAGATTACCCAAACTACCACTTTTCTTCTTGTTTTGATGTTACTCCTATAATTTACAGTTATATGTCTAACAATTGACTGACATTAAGGATATTTAGGAGCACTTAAAACATTTTTATACCAAGGTAAACCATACAAATCTCATAAATAACTTAAAATATGACCCTTAACATCACATAGGCCTACAAGTGAATAAGATTAAGGTAGTGACACATCAAATGACATTGATAGGACTAATACACTAGTAATCCCATATACAATTTTTTAAATATAGTGGGTTGATCTATTTTGACTTGTGGTCAAAATATTCAATATGAACCTTATTCTTAATTACTATGGGTTATTGCTGTAATGGTTACATGTTATTGTCGTAGTGGCTATGTGATGATTTTCTGGTGGTTACATGTTGTTTTTATAGTTTCTAAGGGATTTATTAGTGAATATGGTACCATATAATTATATTAAAACTATAAAACCCTCTTATTCCTCCCTTATTATATTTTATTACTATATGATATATATTACTACAAAACATCCATAACAAGGATAGTAAACCCATATAATGTCATTTATCACATGAATAAATAATACTTTTTGTTTTTATAATGAGAAAGAATAAAAATATATTTGTCTCATCCAAAGTACAATAAAAATCATTCAAATGGGGTGGAAATTATATTGGTAAGGCATGAAACTAGTCTAAGGCATAGTTCTTGGGACTTATAGGAAAGTGCTTGGTCATCAACAGATCATCATGTGAAAAAACAAAAATGGAAAAAATAAGGATAGAATGTGATGAAAAGTATCACCCTTTCCATTATATATTTAAAATTTAGTCACTATAAAACTATTAGGCAAGGTTTTAGTGAGGACATCATGATATATTCATTTGTATAATATAGCTTGACAATTGACCACAATGCTAGGTCATTGACATCCTTATGCAAGTTTCTTATTTTTTATTGTGTCTCTTAAAGTGATTTTTGAATGAATACATCTATAGATTCATTATCATTTGTGTAATACCATGTATGATTAGTATTATTAAGAATATAAGATTCTTATTCTAGATAAGACCAAGACCAAAAGGTAAATCATTAGAATCAGCCTAAGATGGTACATTACCTATGGGAGATTAAAACATATGTAGTAGGTTATGTATAAATAGGGATATGATCACAAATAGGAGTGATACTAAGAGGATACATAAAATAATTAATCATATCATTAGGAGCAATAACTTCATGCAAGAATGTATAATTATATCCTCCAATGGGTGGATTATAAATAATTAAAGGATCTAAGGTTACATTTCCATTCTTGAGTTAGATTCTTTGGCCCTCATTATTAATTTGATCTTAAAATAACAACATAGATCATATAATTTATTTGTTTAGGTATAGCCCCAAAATAATATTTAAAATTATTTTTAGACATATGATTAAATTTTGGAACATCAATTCTAATAAAAAATTATCATTACAAGCATTGGTATTATTATCATCAGCATTCTCATTTAAATCCTCATAAACACAATAATGATAATCATGATAAACATGTATATATTTTCCATTAATATTTTAATTATCAACAAATTATAATAATGAAGAACATATTTAATAATTCCCATTTTTTAATTTAGATAACCATGATTACCAAATAAAGGAAGATAAATAAACTCATAAGAAGTAGTACTAAATCTAGTTGGTCTTAAGGACCTGAAAAAATGATCCATTCATTAGAAAACAAGATCAAATCCTAGTTTTAATCATTTCAAATATTCTAATGGATAATTCCAATATTATTGATGAAATATATGTTTCATGTAGATGGTGGTTATATAATTTTTAAGGTTTTTATATAAACATCGATTCTTATAGAGTGGTAGTTATGAAACCACCAGGTCACATTAGTCACGTAACTAATAGTTTCACTTGTGGTGACCATATATGTAAATTTTACCTAAATTAAGTGTATCTTCACACTCTATGATAGTTATATATCTTTAATTTCACTAAATTAAATCTCCAAACATGATAAAATGAGTTATGTAATCAAATAAGATATTGCTGAAAATAATTAGCAATCATTTTTTTGTAGGAAGAATTGGAGAAAGGAATAGTGACAAAAAGCTTGTGAGTAGGATAAAAATTGTGAAATTATTTTATTAATCTCATTTTAACCTTTTTTTTGCCATAATAAGATATGAAATTAATATTTTTCCTCTTCCAAATAGTTTTTCCCCATCCCAAGGCTTTCAAAATTAAAAATTTGTGTGTTTTTATGTCTCTAAGTTCTAAAGTTATATTTTTACAACTTCCAACATCATAGTGAATTTATTTTTAGATAGGGTAAATATGTGGGTTTTAAAAATATCCTAGAACCTGATAAAAAATATGAAAGATAATGCAATACAACACCAATAAAAAACCTGCTATAACTGAGTCCACAATAGTAAGGCTACCAACTAACACCTAACTTCAGCAAAAAATAGAACTAACTTCAGGGGGCTTATCAGACCAAAACTTACTATTTATCCATATCCTCCAAAAAAATGGTAGATTCCATTTCCTCCCTTAGATATTTAACTCAAGCATATAGATTATCTTTTTTTAATCCAATGCCTTACCTTAATTTTACTTTTGCTTGGCCTTGATTCTCTTTCTAGGGCCATATATTGACTATCTTTTATGGTTATTTTGTATTTGACATCCATCTAGATGCCATTAGTCCTAGGTGTAGTTTTCTTTATTGTCTCCTTTTAAGTATCCTTGTTCTTTTCCTAGACTTCCTTAAAACCTTGCATTTTGGACCCCAATTTTTAAACCTCTTATTTCATCTAACCAATGTCCTAGTTTGATTTTGAGAGGACTTAAACTTGGTTCATGGACACTATTTTGCTCCTCCAACCCACCCTAAAGCTCCAAAATGTCATTTTTAGAATTCTTAAACTTATTAACTAACTCTTTTAATAGGTTTAGTTGGGTTATCAACATTTACTCAACCTTATTCATTTTATCTATAGAAGGAGTCTCAATAATAGGGTTGTCATTTGGTTTGATTCATGAAAGTGCCATTTCCTTCTCAATTTTCACCTTTTGAGGAGTGACTAAAAATTATTTATTGAAATTATTAGGTAAACTTTCTAAGGATGTATTTTCATTATCTATTATTCCTTAACTCTTTCCTTTGTCCTTAATATTTTATACATAATAGGCCAAAGTTTCTTCATTATTTACATCATAGTAGCATTCATTCTAGGCCATTTGAATAGTTTGAATTGTCATTTATAAATAAATTTAATATATATATATAACTTTTTTTATTCTATCAATCATGTGTTTTATTTTTACTAATCATATTGGTATCATATTATATTTATTATTGGGTTATTATGTAAAGTTTGACTAGT
Organism: Torreya grandis; assembly: GCA_037957365.1. Taxonomy (NCBI): domain Eukaryota; kingdom Viridiplantae; phylum Streptophyta; class Pinopsida; order Cupressales; family Taxaceae; genus Torreya; species Torreya grandis. The sequence continues at coordinate 805,232 of JARHVA010004293.1, forward strand.
TTTTATAACAATGACAAGATCTCAAGAAAACAATTTTTTACCTTGCAATCGTGAGATATTTACAATAAGATGGAATCATTAACTGAGATAAATGGATAAATAATGTCGATAAATCATTTTTAAGAGAGTAACTATACTCAAATCATGTATATAAATCATTATGAATTTTCAAGACACTATCAACAAATAATTAAATTACATAGTTGTAAACCAAGGTTTCATGGATGCTAATGGTTTTTGTTATAGCCAAGAAGAGTGGAATAAAATAATCTCATTAATAATAAGATAAAATTAGAGAAGATTCAATTGAAGAGCATTAAGAACCTCCTAAATATAAAGATAAAACTAAGGTAAAATTTGAACATACTCCTTTCAAAGTTAAGATTAAGGTTGAGATTAAATCCTTTGAAGGACAAGTATATGCTAGGATATAAGACAAATGGTTGAATAAATTTTTGTTGTATTTTAGTGTGCATATATAAACTGAGGTGTAAAATATATGTTTTTCACATCTCAAGATGGAAGGCCATTATTTAATTTTGTGGTAATCCTATCTAGCATCTTATGAAAAGAAAAAGAAGGAATTTTTAAGATAAGTGGGATGGTTTTAAATATTGGATGCATATGAACTTGTATCCTATTAGGAATAATATTGATATAAAAATTAAGTGAAATTATTATAATAAATTAATAGGTCAAAGTGTACAAGATTATACCTTGGCATTCCATTTGATAGATTATGGAGACATCCCAATTATTTGATTAACTTGAAAGATGAAGATAAGTTCACCAAATAATTGGGAGGTGTCCATATATAACTAATGATATGGGTCATTTTAAATAATCTAAAAGACCTAGACGATAGATGTGTTCAAGCATACTACATTGAGGAAGATAATAATTAAGGAGAGGGGGAGCCCTCAAATAAAAATTTGTCCTCAAAGATAAATAAGGAGCCAAAAAAACCTTCAATAAGGGTAAGTAGGTAGGTATTACGAATACCAAAATTTGCGTAGTTTAATGGATCCTAAGAACCATTATATTCATTTTGCTATATATGATCACACTAACATTAAGTGTTTGAGGTTACATCTAAAATTACATATTGAGAATTATTCTTAAAATTACTTTAAGAGTTCCATGACATATTTGAAAGAATCAAATGTAGTGATAGAGGAAAATGTTGATGTTTATGATATTATTGGTTGCATGGCTTCCAATTAAAACATATAAGAAAAATAAAGAGAAAAGATGATATATTTATTCCAAATCAATATTAAAATCAACAAAATAAAGATAAATGCACTTGTTAATATTGGGGCTCAAACCAATTTTAATTCAAATGAAGTTGTTAAGAAGTTCTATTTATAAACATATGATCACCATAACCCATATCCTTTGGGATGGGTAAATAATGGTGTTTAAATTAAATTAACTAATATATGTAAATTCAAATTTAGGATTAACCTAAAATATATTAATGAGATAGAATAAGAGGTGATTATTATTGATTATTTTGATGTGGTGTTTGTAATTCATTAATTATATCTTAGGAATTGTATCTTCATAAAAATGCCTAAAATTTAACTATAATAGAAGGATGGAATAAACCATATAGTCAAGGAACATCAAAAAAATTAAAAACTTCGGTAAGTTCTAACTAAGTAAAAAAAGTATTTAATATTATAATCAATTTTAATTAATTACTTTAAATAATAAGAAAGAGGATGTGTTATAGAAATCTAAAATTTATAGTGATAACAAGGGATTGAATGGATTGGATGAGTTTTTTAACTATTTTTAAAATGTGTTCCAAACTCTTAAGAAAATTCTTCTAAATAGATAAGTAGAACATGAGATTCAATTATCTTTTGGATATCCTCTACCTAACATTGGTTTGTATAAGCAATAAAATTTGGATATAATGAGGTTAATAATTAAATTTAGGAATTTTTATAATAATTAATTATAAGCCCAAATACTTTACCATGTGTATCATCTATTATGATGGTACAAAATAATGATGTCTCTTTAAGGATCTGCATATATCATATAGCCTTGAAAATATCACTGTAAATTATAGATATCCACTTCCAAAAATTAATTACTTATTGGACTAGATTCAACATGTAAATACTTCACAAAGTTAGATCTCAAATCAATTTTACAATCAATTTCACATGGAGGAGAATACATGGGATAAAAACTTTAAGATAAAACAAGGTTTGTGTAAATGGTTAGTACTTATATTTGGTTTATATAATACACCTATTACATTCATGGGATTTATGAATGATGTATTAATACCTTTTATATATATGTTTCATAATGTATATATAATATATTATTAGTTTTAGTGTTTCAAGAGAATAACCTAAAACACATTTGAAATAAGTATTGCAAGTGTCAAAAGAAAAAAAAACTATTATGCAATATAAATAAATATGTGTTTTTAAGATAATAACTTGTCTACTTTGGAAATGTGATTGGAAGAGGAAAAATAAGATTGTATCTAGTAATTATTGAGGCTACCATGAATTGGCCCACACCTAAGAGTGCCACCAAGACTAGAAGCTTTGTGGGAGTATTAAAATACATGTAAAAGTTTATTCCAAATTTTTATACAATAGTATAACCTCTACATATAGTTACATTAATGGTTTATAACTTTCATTTGGATAAGGAACATGATATTACATTCAATTTACTGAAATATAAGATTATTTATTTAAAATTCCTTTATTTTCTTAATTTTTTACAGTCATTCAAAATTTAAATGGATGCAAGTGAGTATGCTATAGTGGTAGTTTTGGTGCAAGGAAGTAATATTATATGTTATTATTCAAAGGTATTTTATTTATTAGTAATGGAGTATGTTGCTTATGATAAATAAATTTATACACTAGTTTAGGAATAAAAAATTTGAAACATTACTTGTGCAGTAAAGTAAATATTATTCATACTTACTTCAATATTTAAAAGCACAAAAAAATTGCATATATAAGACATAAAAAATGGATTAGATTTATTCAAATTGTAGATTTTTTTATCAATTAAAATAAGGGCACAAAAAATATAGTGATATATATATATATATATATATATATATATATATATATATATATATATATATATCTGTGTGTGTGTGTGTGTGTGTGTGTGTGTGTGTGTGTGTGTGTGTGTGTGTGTGTGTGTGTGTGTGTGTGTGTGTAATCTAGGCCACTAATAGATCAAGTTTTAGCTTTTTTTTAAATATCATAAACTAAGCCTTTCATAAAAGAGGTTTATGAGGAAGCATATACATAAGAAGTAGATTTTGGGTAGACCTTATATAAATTACAAGCCAAGAATGTTGATAATTAAGGATAATACATATGATACCTCAATTATGGCCTACTATACAGGAGTAGAAATTAATGTTTGACAAATGAGAAACAATGCATATTAATGAGGAAAGTGAATATTTCAAAGGTCTTAAGAAACTTTGGTCTTAGTAAGACCATGGTTCATTGGAAAGATATGCATATCATCCTAATATGAAATAATAAGTATTTAAATTTATTAAAGGATATAAATTATTTTATACAAGAAAATATAAGGCTGGAATATGGATTTTACATGACATTTCCTATACTTACTAGGCAATTGGAAGGCATTTTTATAGATTTTATGGTAGGATTACCTATGTTGAAATATATATGTTTCAGAGTATATATTAATAAAAATGTGTATTTTGATTACATTAAATAAAACAAAAAAATGGCATGAGGTAGTTAAACATTTATTTTCTAACAGTTGGGTATTTCTAGGTTTCCTAAATCCATTTATTTCAAATAAAAACTCAATATTCTTGAGGATATTTTAAGACACCTTGTGGGGAAATATGGATACCAAGGTCCAATAAAACATGACATTTTATCTCAAAACTGATAATAAAAGGGAAGATTTTAATAGGACTTTAAAAAAACTTATAATATAATTTTTATAATGACTTGGAATGATTATTTTGTATACATTCAACACTCATACAATAGGGAAGTATATACATCCACTAATCAGTCATTATTTGATACATGGTTTTTCTAATTTATAAATAATACTTTTAATGTTACATATGAATAATTGGAAAGGGTAGAATGAAAATATTTAGAGGTGACAAGAGTATAAAATATCATTGTCAGGATTAGATAAATCCATCTCATATTCAAGAATCAATTAGAGAATACTCAAGTTAAGTACAAGGGATATACATGACCAGCACTAGAGAGATATTAAACTCAAGGTGGGTGATAAGATATGATTTTATTTCAATTAAATACTTAAACTATAATCAAGGAAACTTAACTCTCTAAGGTGTGGCCCATTTTCCATCTTGAACTAGATTTAAGAAAATAATTTTAGGCTTGATATACCATCATTCAGGAGAATGTATTAAATTTTCAACTATGATAATCTTAAATTGTATGAACCATCCATGTTAGATGAGTAACAATAATGATGTTGTATACCCTTAACACAAGACTTGGTTGTGGACATCCAAGAAGATTTGTAGTAGTGTTGCAATGAAAATTTATAGAAACTCATAGGGGACTGCAAGAGTCTTAGAAAGTTAGAAACAAAGGGAAGACATCTAGGAAATAAATATGGAACTCAAAGGACAAAGTGGAAGAGTTTTTTGGGCCAAAAACCTCTCTAAAAATGAGGTATTTTCCATGAATATCTATAAAAATAATCCTTTCACTAGACAACAAGAATAAAACCCAATTTTAATCATTAAAATAGACTCAAAGGGATATTTGAAACCCTGTTGTCAAAATTCCCTACTATTTTAGGATATGATTACATAATCATTGGGTTAGTTATGTAACCATCAAATTCTACATGGTGGCATTTATGAAAACACCAATCTACTTTAACTTGTGATTTATCTTGTGGTGAGCATACATTTATGGTACAAATATCAAGTTTATATTCACACTCTAATATATTTGGAGATTTTTTAGTGAAATTTAGGATGTATTCAAGCATGATAAAGAGGTAAAAAGGAATAAAATCCATCAATGAAAATAATTAGCATTCATTTATTTTTAATAAGGATTGGTGGAAGGAATAATGAGAGAAAACTTCTAAGTATGATAGGAATTATTGTACTTTTTATAATAAGCTCATATTTGTATACCTTTGTCCATAAGATAATAGGAAACACTATTTTTTCCCTCTTATAACTTGATTTTCCTCAATATTAAAGGCCTTCTAGATTTTAAAAAAAAACTATCTTTATATCTCCATGTTCTAAAGTTTTACTTTCTATATTCTACTAACATAGTGCATTAATTTTAAGTCATTTGGATAGTTTGAACTATCATTTTGAAGTAATTTAAATTAAAATAAGTAGTTTTTATTTTGTGAAACTTAATAGTGTGTGGTTAAGATATTGTATATAAATAACTCTTCACCTAGGAGAGTTTATAGATCTAGCCTTCTTAAATGGCATAAGATGTAAGCATGAGAAACATGAAGGAAGCTAAGGATAATGATAAATTTAAAAAAACACATATAAATACTAAAATTAGTTCAAACATGTGGAAATTCAAAATATAGAGGGAAAATAAAAATGAATCCCTAAGGTTGGATGATCACAATATCATATTCACCAAAAAAATAACTGATTATATTTTAAGGGTAAATACACTATGCACAAATAATATCTACATAAATATATTTGATAGTATTAATAAAATATTCCCTTATGTGTGGATTATATACTGATGGTATAAATAAATGAGTAAATAATCAATAACAATGTAAAGAGAGAGAAAGAAAATTGATACAAATACACCTAGAAAATGTAGTTAAAATATATCATTGGAAACAAATTCTAAAATTGGCATAGAATGTCTCTTTAAAATTTGGCTATGATCTAGAAAATGGTTATAATCAGTAAATCACTAGTTTTTTCTAGGTCAAAATCTATAGGTGGTCAATTATGTGTGTCAATCATGTCCCTATGCACTAATTTTATCCTCTGATATTTTTTAAGTCCTATAACTTTTTACATCACTTAATAGGAAATTGATAATCTAAATATTAGCTTCACTTCACAAAAATGATGGGAAAAAGTTTCTAGTTTGTATATCCCTTGATTTTTAAATAGTTATCCATAATGGCATAAGAAGAATAGAATGCATATGGTATTTGGCCTCAAAAATCTCTTTAGCATTTGTAATTACATATCTCTTATGATTTGAATCATAGCTATGTGTATTTACAATTATTGTGATTGAATCCTAACCTAAATTAGAGAAAATGTTTCACCTATTATCCATAGATAATTAATTGCAACTATATACTTGACTATAATCATTTATTGGTATAATATGTAATGGAACAAGTCTTGAAATTATGTTTTTGTAATGTATACTCAATGTTCACATTCTTGGAGAAATGTGTAAAACTCTCAATAAGGTATGATGATTATGTGCCATAAAAATTGATTGTAAGAGTTTCAAATTATTTCTAAGTTTGATACTTGATATTAAATGGTATCTAATAGATTTCTATATAGAGGAATACCTATGACACTTTACACATAGGCCAACCCTAATAATAGTGACAATAAAAAATCAAGGCACAAGGAATCAGGACAAATTATAAAGAACCAAATAGAATGACGAGGGTCAAAATTGATAGACCATTGATTTTAACCTAGTAAGAATCAACAAACCTTTGATTCTTGCTTAAAAATAAAAAGGGGAAAAAATATGAATCAAGCTAAATAAATGTTGTCTAATTTGGCTCCTCATGCTAACAACTAACATATTTGAGGTGTTTATAATGAAATTTAGATTAATTACATTGACAAGAATCTAATGTGGGTTGAAGATGTCTAAAAATATCCAAATGTAAAAAAATGGACAAAGTGTGGTAATACATGAAAAAGATTATGAAAAAGGATATTGTACCAAAATTAGGTGTCTAAAATATTTATTGAGATTATTTCATATAAAAAAAATTACAAAAACTAAATTAAAATACTTTAGTGACATAATTGAATACATAAATATAATACATAGATGCACCTTGGCTTACATTTCTTCAAAACTGGATGCATGTATATACCTTAATCTTGATTATGGTGGGTGAAAATTTTGATTATGTTAACTCTAATGATACAATATTAAATTTATTAATGTAATTTAATCATACATATATAAGTCTAAAATTAAAATATATATAATATGAAAGATGTTAAATAAATGAAATTGGGATGGATTCAGATATCCACAAAGGAAAGAGTAAAATAGGTCTCAAAGACCCAAGAAAAATAAAGAGATATCAAATGTATCAAACATAACTAAGAGTAATATAAGAAAAAAAAGTTCAATATAGAATATTGAAAACCCAAATATGGAGAAGATACTTAAGTAAGGATAGATCAAATGGAAATATTGGTTGATCCCTTGGGCCTCATCATCTTAGACCCTTCAACCCTAACATTTTTTGTGATTCTAACATGTTTGAAAGAGTTGAATATTAGGAACTAAATAAATGGGATAGATTTATAATAAGAAATTTCTATCAATGAGATATAATGAATGGAGGGAAAATGGGGTACTTCCAAGGCAAAATCATGATCTTTATTAAAGATAAGACACCATAATCAAATTAGAAAGACTGGACATTTTTAACATCAAATTGTTTAGGAACCTTATTATGTAAGGCTAAATCTTAGGTTAATTAAAAATATATATATATATTTTTTATAAAGGATATGCATAAAATTTAAAAGTGTATATCTTCCCAATATGTGTTTATTGTTCCTTGGGATGCTACCAAATCCATTGTTCAACTACCAAGATTGAGTAATTACATAAAAAATCATGAAAAAATAATGATATTTATGAGGACTCCTATCCTATTCTACTATTATAATATTCTCAAATGGACCTTTAGCTAAAATTTTCATCCAACTTTGGACTCCAAGATTCAATAAGGATAGTTATGCTAATGATTTAGATCACATTCTTTTCTTGCAATGTAATTTTAAAATTTCATTTTAATTTTTTTCATTTTTCTATTTAAATATTTAATTTTGATATTTTATATTTTTATAATTCCATCTTCAATATAGATTCATAAGTCCATCAATGGGTTTTTCACATGAAAACACTATATATCTTACACCTAGCCACTATATAGGAGAACCTAAAAACCAAGATTCATAAATACTCATAAACTTGTAACTTATAAAATATTGTGATCTTAAATCTAACCTTGATGTGCCCTATATGAAGTGTAAAATAATAATAAATATAGGATAATTATTATATTTACCTAGTAAATATTTATAAATAGATGATATAATGATAAACTTACTTGAGACTTTTGTCACAAGAGGTAGTATTAAATGTGAATGAAAGGTATTTAGATAGATTAAAGTAATATTTATATAATTAATATAGTATAATTTAGGAGGATAAAAACACTTTAAATCACTTTCATAATTTTATAGGAAACCCTCTACTATGGTTAAAAGTGGAAGAAAGAGATAATAGATAACATAGGAGGTGGGTGTTTGTGAGGAAAGCCTTGTTGATTCCATAATGTCTTACAGTGTAACTCGTAAGATGACAGCCTAGAGGAATGTGAAATTTGGATAAATCCAAGAGTAAATATAAATTATGATAGAGGTAGGATCCAAAAGGTGATGTAAATTAGTAAAATGGTGATTAAAGCTAAGAGGTGTGCTAAAGAAAGAGAGATCTTAAAGGTCAGGTAAATTAGGAGGCATTTTAGAGGTGAGTAATAATAGGATTGATCCAAGAACTTATAAATAAATAAATAAAGTTTCTTGTAGTTGAGGTAAACCATAAAGAAGCCATAGATTACGAATACAACCAAGAGGTGTAATTGGATAGGATAGGGCCAAGATAATTAAAAATAAGATAAATGAAGTAAGATAACCTACAAAAAAAGAGTTTTATGATAATGCAAATAGTTTTAACATTAAATATATATTATAGTAAATGTATAACTAATTTTACATGAATGAAATACATATAAAACATTATAAATTTACCTTAAGGATAATTCCTTTTTAAGAATAGAATTTTTTTCAATTATTTAGAAATATGTCCATTAATTTGTAGTCAATAGTTTCTTGGTCTAAGGATGTATTTGATAATTTTTGGATACCAAATGTTTTTTTATGTTTTTTTCCCTTTTTATCATGGGTGTAAACAAATTTTGACATTAAATATCTTATATAAAAATAAATAAATAAAATAAAAAAAAATTTGATAATTTGTCTTGGAGATGTAATTTTTATATTGATGGTTGTGTTTGAAAATACTTATTTGTGTTTCATCAATTAATATTAATGAATGAATTAAAGTTTCATGTATATTTTCATAAAGATTAATTGAATTAATATAAATGTGTAATAATGATAACTCTATTTCTACTAGCTAGATAGATTTAGAGCCATAAACTACAAATATATTAGCTACCTTTATAGGAGTCCAAATACTAGTGTGATATGCCCAAAGAGTAGGATAAATTTTGACATTTCAACATATTTTAGAATCTATAATGGTTTTTTTCTAAAATTTTGTTAAGTATTTGAGATTCTCTTAAATTATGAATTTAACACCTAATATTAGGGCACAACAAATAGAAACCTTGTTATGTGGGGCCTAATAGTAGAATGACCTCCGAGTTGAAAATGTTTGATCCTCTATATCAATGCTTGAAACTAGCAATATTTAGGAGTAAAATGGAAGAATTAAATTGATTTATTGAAATTAATGGTAGGTGATGTAGCAAGATAGATGAATGGTTCTTAATCCTTTAACTAATTACTTAGCACAAAACACAATCTATATAAGGATGATGGTTTCAAACTAAACTAATAAAGGAAATTCCTCTCTAGTCTAGGTATGCTATGTATTCCCTCTTCCCTTTGTATGTTATTTTGTTAGAGGTTCTTAAGTTTATTTTTATTAATGATTTTACCTAATTAATTCAAAAAGTATATTTAATTTTATTTTTTATTTGACCTTATTTACCAAATATTAATTAATTTACCTAATTCCTTTAATTAATTAGTTATTTCAATTAATTATTATTTTAGATATCATTTAATTCATTAATTTTTAATTAATTAATCTTTAGTTATTTCCCTTAAAATTAATATTTATTTAACTTTTCAATTTAATCATGTAATTGTATTTCTAATCTTTTTTGAATATATTGATTTATTCTAATTATTTTCTAAACAAATATTTTTAAATTTTACATGGGCTTACTCAAGATCTACTAACTATAAATATAAATTTATATTTTTACGTTTATACTTAGGTTTGAACTAATTAATTTAGTACTTTCTTATTGTTTTGAGATTAATATTCTCTTTATTTAACCCTAAATTTAGATAAGGATACTAATGGGGTTAGGGTTAAGAATATATAAGTGAATAATCACAAGGGTGATAAACATATTTATAGCACACCAATTAATTATAAAATTCAAATAAAACATATACTAAATTTATTATGCTAAGATATGATAAAAATAGAAAGTATAGTTATGCTAGATATTGCAATGATAATGAAAATAAGATACTTAGTTGGTTATGATGCTAATATAAATTTGGATCTAGAATAGGCATAAAGTAGAGTGGATCTAGATTTTAGATTAGTTGTTTGCTTCTATAAATTATACATTTATATCCATGAACACTTGCATCAAACTATGATGGCTATGTTGATACTTCTATCTTGATCAAATGTAAGTGTTTGATCTAGAATACCTATTGAAACTGGATGCAACCACCAAATTATTTTGGATTCTATGTCACCTTCACTCTGGTGTGTTCAAATATATATCATGGGTTGTCTCTCCTTGTCAAATAATAAAACCTTAGTTCTTCATCTTTATGGTGGTTGTAGAAAAAATGGGTTAGTGGGCACATAGTTTCAAGCTACCCAAAAGACCCCTCTATCAATGTGTGTTACCTACATATCCAATAGTCTGAAGAGGGCATCAAACTTATGTAGTTCTCCCCTACATACTAGCTTATGTGTGTCTCATGAAATGTGTAATATTCAAGTACAATAGTGACCTAGCTTGTAACTTGGAAAATGTGGATCATGAAATACTCCTTCACTACTTCATACATATAGATGTATTTTCCTTATGACTAAAATGGAGATAGGATAAAATAGGGAAACTTTTCTCACTTGAGTGCTTGATTGAATGTCTTTAGTAAGTTACCTTATGAGTTGTTTGGTTTATGATATGTGAGGAATGAATGAGGTTTGATCTTGTATATATACCAATCCCTTTGGAGAATATCTCACATAAAATCACTTAGGCTAACCATAGGTATACATTTCACTTTCAAATTGAATGACTTTAGGGCACTAGACACTTGTGTCATGCTAAGACACTTGTGTTGACATACATATCTAACTGGGACACAAGTGTCCATGAAGCATAAAAGTAGGTATAGTTCTAAAACTTGTAGAAATTCAAGATAATTAGGTTTTTAATATTCTAGGAAAGATAAAAGGCCTGAGTCATCATAAATAGCATTGGTCAAACTAAGAGATAAGAAATGAGCATAGAGAGATAGAAGATGTGAGCCTTTTAGTAGTAGAAAAGGGATATAAATAAGAGGAAAACCCAAGGTATGTATTTTTTAAATGTGCAATATTGAGGTGCTAAATAATTCATAAATAGTGTATCATTTTCTCCTCCTTAATCTAGTAATGAAATTACTAGTTTAAAGGAAAATAAATGTGTACCTAGGTGTGTATAACACACCTTATCTTTGCATGAGTCCACATTTAGTGCTTTACTAGTGACTAACCTACAACCAAGATCATGTTATAGTATATAATCAGTGCATATAATCTGAAATTGAAAGTATTGAAATGATTTAAATTGAAAGAGATATAGGTTTAGGAGTACACATGTATCAATGAAATCACATTATATTTTGGAAATTTTATTTAAAAATATATATCATTATGAATCATTAGAGTTTTGATTAGTATAAATATAAAATATATAAAGTGTATATATCTAGAGAGAGATATTGGAGGACACATGCCCCAAACTTTGGAGAAAAGTTGAGTTTCTACCTAGCAATTGAGATCAGCACAACTTTATAACCCAATAATAATTATAACCTGGTGAGTATGAGTGAACCACATCAACTCACACTATATATATGGTGTGTTTGGATGATGTAATCAAGTCCAACTTAAAAACTTGGTAATATTGAGTGATTTAATCACCTGAACCATACTAAATATAAATAAACTACTACAATAAATTTTCTCAATACATTCTATAAAATTCCATCCTAGTGGGTGATAATAGTCCATAAAAGTGTTTGAAATCTAAAACTAATTTAATTTTACAAATTTTAGGTTCCTTTTGCATAGCTTATGTACCTTAGATATGTCTCATGCTAAAAATATGTATATTGATAGTACCAATGTATATAATTCTACCATAAATGTGTATCTAAATCATATAACTATGAATTTAGCCAAGTTTAAATTGTGTAAGTGTGGAGAATATGTTTCTAAAACATTCCCCCAATATAATCTAAAACTAAATACTAGTATATATGTAGATAACATGTTTCCAAAACATGTCCCTATTATATATATATATGAATCTAAAAAGTAGTATATGTGTGGAGAACATGTTTCCAAAGCATGTCCCCACTATATATTTGAATCCGAAAACTAGTGTATGTGTGGAGAACATGTTTCTGAAACATGCCCCCACTGTATATCTAAATTTGGTAAAATGTGAAAAATGTGGAAGACATGCCTCTATGGCATTCCCCCATTGATATTCCCCCATTTTTAAGTGAGGGTCAAAAGAAACTGGTAGTCACCTTACCTCAAAAGGATAAGATAATTATATAAGGTATATTAACCATGTAGCATATAAAAGGAACATTTCTAGGTAGATATATTATTGAAGTACAAAGAATTTGATCACACCAAGTCCTAAGATGCATGATGTATATCATGGTAAAATTTAGATGGTAATAATACAAGATCAATAAGGAATCAAGCACACACATAAGAGCACTCAAAATCAAATCAAAAGATAGTGGTCCAAGGAGACCTAAAACAAGGGATGTGTTCAAATGCCACACAATCAAAGGGACATGATTTATTCAAATGTCCACAAATTAAGGAATCACATATTTAAATGTAACCATACAATAAGGGATGACATATTTAAATGTCAAAGAGGCAAAAAATGCATGGGGGCTAAAAATAATAGAACATGTTCAAATGCTTAAAAAAGAGAATTAAGACACTCAAGGAAGTGCATAAAGTAAAAGTATAAGAAATAAACATAAACATATCATACTATTACTTGGGTAATATGTGTTAGCAAAAAATATTAAGTGCCTAGCATATCAAGTACACTGTGAAAGATATAAGCATGGATAAAAGCATGTGTAAGTACATAAGATCAAACATGATAATGTAAATTGACCATAGAATGATATAACCTAGATTTATCATGATCAAATAATGGATTCACCCAATGTCCACATGACATGAGTAGAGAGAAGGCCCAACATCCAAAAGTGCATAGATCATGTATCTATGTATGTCTACATTACATTAAAAATATGCATGAAATATGTTTATATAAAAAGAAATTATATGTTATCTACCAACATAGAACCAACAACATATATGCCAAGGAGGGAATAGAACATGTAAATATTGAAAATATTTTTGAAATTTTTTGGTATTTTGAAATATCTCAAGTGAGATATTTACACAAGTGTATGATGTTCATTAGACTTTTGAGATGTTTTACTTCAAGTGTAGCTAGGCGTTACACACCTTTTCCCAATTTTTTTATAATGGTAAATGGTCCCAACTAATTTTGTTTGAACTTTCCCTTCTTGTCTTTTTATACATTGGTGTTATTTTGATTTTTCATTCATACCAAGTCACCCACAAGAAAGTGACGTAGTTAAAAAAAATTGTTATAAGCACTCTCAACATGATATTGATAAAACCAAAAGATTTTATCAACCTTTCTACAATTTTCACTCAACTATTCTAATTGTAGAAATATCTTTTCCTAGTATTCATTATCTTTTATCATGTCTTTGAGAGATACACGTAAAGAAGGTATCTCTAGATCAATTAGTAACATTTCCTCTATACCATAAAATAAATAATAAGGTGTGGCCTGAGTAGGTGTGTGGACACTAGTGTAGTATGCCCATAAATCATACATAATCTATTTGTGCCAATTGGTGATGTATCATTTAATTATTTTGCCGAGTATTTTAATAGTGGTTTTATTTATTACCTATGCATGTTCATTACCCTATGGATAATAAAGTGTATACAAAGTATATTTGATTTTTTATTTACTATAAAAGTATTTTAAAATTTTGTTTCTTTATGATGATCCAAATTTTTAAAAATAATAGTTGAAGGTATGCCAAAATAGGAAATAATATTGGTCATTAAAAACCTACATATGTCATCCCCTGTAGTAAATTCAAGTGGGATTGCATCCACCCATTTTGTAAAATATTATGCAATTTTGAATATTAACTTATGTCCACAAGTGGACATTAGATTTATCTTTCCAATCAAATCAAATCCTCGTAAGGATAAAGGCCATGGTGAGATAATCATTTGTAACTCATGAGATGGTGCATGGTTCAAATTATCATATTTTTGGCATTGTAAACATGATATGGAATGTTTTATACATTCTTGTTCTATGGTAGGCTAATAATATCCTTGACATAAGAGTTTTTGGGACATGGGATTATGATTTAATTGTCTACCACACTCAATATCATGCATTTATAATAATGTGTTACATGCCTCATATGTGATAAAAAATCAAAGGAGGTGTCCATCGAGAACTAATTTGAATGAATCATTATAAATAATAACACAATGAAGTGATTCAAATTGTAATTTATGTTTATCATTTATTATAAAATGATCTAGTATTTAATCTTGATAAATAAAATTATAAATATCACTATACATTTTGGGTTCATAGAATTATGAGTAATAGCAAGAATGGTTAAGGCATCCATTTTATCAAAAAAAATGGAAGGCTCTCATAATTACTATATGGTAAATTTTATATGATCACCACTAATGTCAAAGGGCATCAAGGATGTCTCACTATCCATTGCATTTGTATGGTGTTTATCTTTATAGGGAATACTATTGATATAAAATGTATCAAATGTTTCTTTTAGTTATTCCACTATTTCTTCATATGTTAGAAGATGTTCTTCTTTAGTTTGGTAATGATTGGTTACTTTATTAACAATCAATTATAAATTACCAAAGACTTTAATATCTTTGATACAAAGATTTTGTGTTATTGATAACTTGATTATCAAGGCCTCATGTTCTACTATATTATTAGTGAAATAAGAAGGATAATTTATAAGAGAAAGTCAATTTATTCACCCTTAAGGGTGAAAAATATAATACAAAAAATTGCTCCCATTATAATATAGATCCATTGAAAACCATTTTCCATGGATTTTAATATATATTGTATGCTTTGAATTCATCATGAAAATCATTGGTAATTGTAAAAGGATCAGGTAATAGAGCAACAGTCAATCGGTCAGCTACAACTTGACCTTTTATCAACTTTTGGGATATAAATTTGAAATCAAACTCTACAAGTTGCATCACCCATTTTGTGATGTGGCCAATGAGGTTTGTTTTATTCATAAATAACTTTAATGTATCTTCTTTAATTATCACATGAACCTCACTATTGATAAAATAATATCATGGCTTTTGTGTATCCAAAACCAAGGCTAAAAATAATGTTTCCATTGATGTATACTTTCCTTCGTAATCAACCAATTAGTGATTTAATATATCTCACATTCTTTATTTTTATCATCTTGTGTTATTAGGTCTCTAAGGGCCTCATGAGTCACTAAGATATATAGAAGTAATGGCCTATCTAGAATAGGAATGATGAGTATCAGTGGGTTTGCTAAATATTCTTGAATTTTATCAAAGATTTGTTGATAAAATGCATCCCATACAAATTTGGTGTCCTTTTTTAGCAAATGCATGAAAGGAATTATTTTATCATCCAACTAAGTGAAGTGTTAGATACCCTAAATTTTACCTTGTAAACATCATAGTTATTTTAGAGTAGATGGTGGTGGCATATCAATAACAAATTTTAAACCTTTTTTGGATCATCCTTGATGCCTCATTAATAAATAATGTACCCAAGGAGATTTGTGGAAGACACTTTGAAAACACATTTTTGGGGATTTAAATAGATTTTTAACTTGCATAAGCATTCAAATATATATCATAGATCATAATCATGCTCTTAACAATGCTTAGATTTTGTAAGTAAATTATTGGCATAATCCTTAATAGTTTTGTGAATAAAATTATGAAATATATGAGTCATGGCCCTCTGATATGTTGTACTGGCATTTTTAAGTCCAAAAGGCATGACCATATAACAAAATCTCCCTCATGGAGTAGTAAATATTGTCTTCTCTTGATTTGTTGGGTTAATTTTAATTTTATTATATCCTACAAAACCATCTATAAATGAAAATGTTTCATACCCAATTGTAGAATTACAATCATGTTGATATTAGGTAATGTAAAGAAATATTTTGGATAAGCCTTATGTAAATCATGATAATTAGTGAAACATCAAATGTTTCCATTAGGATTAGTAACATACATAATGTTATATGCCCAATCAAAATGTACAATGGCTCTATGAATCTAACATATAAAATATTTTGAATCTCTTTTTTTACTAGCTATACCACTTTAGGATGCATTTTATGAATCTTTTGATTAATAGGTTTTGCATCTAGATACAATAATATATTATGCATCACCATTGATGGGTAAATTTTAGGTATATATAAGTAATCCCAAGGAAATAGTTCTAGTTAATCATGTAGGAATTGTTGATAGGCCTTGCCTTCATCCTCCTACATCATTGTTGCAATAAATACCAATCAAGGATCTTTATATGTTCCATAATTAAATTGTATTATTTATTCATTTAAAAATGTAGACTATGTTGCACTGAACACACCCCACTCTCAATTTTTTTTGAAATAGGGGCCCATTATTATCTAAAATCCTAGTTTATAATTTGAAAATCCTTCTCATTGGTGATCATGTGGGTACTTAGCAAGATTTTAGGTTTTAAAGTTATTAACTCCCATGTTGATGGTTCTTGTTAAGTGTTCTACTCTATGTAAATGAAATTTGTATTTTCCCCACATTAAGGTTGTCTTTTCACTTTGTGTGATTTATTCAAGCTAACATATTAATGGCTTTCAGATTTATTACATGTATGCAAGTTTTCTTTAAAAAATTTAAGACCATTATAGTCTAAAGGTACTAAGTGTTTTTATCTTTGTAGACTTTATATTTTTTTAACTTTGAATGTTTTAGCCTTTGTGACTTTTGTCACTTCACAACTTCTTCACTTCACGTGTTTTTGACTTTGCAATTTTTGGTCTTTTGAACTTTTAGTCTTTGTGAATTTTAATTTTCATAGATTCAGGTCTTCACAACTTTTAAATATCATGGATTTTGGCATTTCACAAATTTCATACTTCAAAACTTATAGATATTTGTTGTTTTTGGTCTTCATGGATTTTAGCGCTGTTCAAATTGGTCTTCACATCTCCACATGTTTTAGTATTTGCTAATTTTGTCTTCATGAATTCATGCAAAATGTAAAAGGAGTATTTTGGTAGAATTTTTAATATGCAAAAGCTATGATTATTTGCATTTCATGCATCTAAGGTGTCACATAATTTGGTTAAATAGAAATTGACAAAAGTTGTGACACCTAACTTCTAAGATCATGCCATGTGGTGAAACTACATCAACACAAAACTAATGATCGAGAGACACTTGTCTAGGGAGGATAGTGTGGCATCTTCCAAACACATGAAAATCCTATGTGGCATACCTACCAAAGTAAGTTACCAAATTCGAATTAAATGAGCAAAATAATCTTAGATCCATAGGACATTAATGGCACATGAACTAGAATTAAAGTAGACATCATTGATCTATATAATCTAATTATGAAGAGGCATCTCCCTTATTGATTATCAAAGAGCCTAATCTAACTTGCATTATACAAAGAGTTAAAATCCTCAGTTTTATATGTTTTCTTGTGAATTTCTTCCATCAAACTATCAGTTGAATTATCATGAGAATTATGTAAGTAATCTAGAAGTAATAAATGGCTTCATAATATAGGTCATGCATAGGAGATGTGACTTCATCAAATTTTTCCATTAAAGATTCAACTATGTTTACAAATATAATATTTAACTCTACTATATTTGATGGTAAATATTATAGCTTGGAATTGCAACCTTCTGAGAGAGTTCTTCAGGGTCCCTCACTTCTAGCTATAATCATGGGGACAACCTCAAGATGTGGGTATCCTATGGTGAGGTTGGTGCTTCACTTTACCTCTTGATCTCACACTAACATATATTGTTTGATAAGGAAAAGGGGTAGGATGATGACAAAAAATAAAATATAGGCTAAGTAAGGTGATAGACCAAAGGAAGTGATCCACTTGGTCTAGGAAAATTCCAACTACTAATGAATCCAAATAAGACACAGGTTATTATGGTTTTATCTCAAGGCCATAGGCATGGAACTTTTACATGGAGGTTAGAGAGAAGCCTTACACTTTGAAGGATAACAAAATATGTCTAAGGGAGAAAATATGAATTAGTAACACTTTAAAGGAGCTTGACACACAGACACTTCATGCAATCCTTCACAAAACTGAAAGGACTAAAAGCAAGGTGCTAGAAGAAATCATAGGTGATGAATAATAATCATACATTATACAAAATAAAACAAATGTGTACACTTATTTTAACCAAAAATAGAAAAGTCTTCCTTATATTGCTTTAAAAGAGTCTTTTACAAAGTGATTTCTATAGAGTAATCATATCACCAATTCAGGTATCATTTTCTTGGCTCCAAGGCCTATATATATATATATATATATATATATATATATATATATATATATATATAATGGGGAAGAGAGAAGAAGGCACCAATGGTGGGAAATTTGATGTTACACTTTATATATATATATATATATATATATATATATATATATATATATATATATATAATGGGGAAGAGAGAAGAAGGAACCAATGGTGGGAACTTTGATGTTACACTTTATTGTTCTCCCTAAATGCACTGCTTAGGATCACTTGATAATCCTCTCAATCCCCTCCCATTTTTTTGACTTTCTTTGGTGCATCTAAAAAGTCATGTAGTGAGTAGCTGGAATATTTCTTCTTGGCATGATGTATTTAAGCATAAAATGGTGATTTTAGGTAGTAAACCATGGTAGATGAGATCATTCATAAATTATAGTTACTAGTCACTCAGACTCTCCTGTGTTTGTTAAACATCCTTGTGCCACTTGTCTTTTATTGATTGACCCTTTCTACTCCAATTAATTTACATGGTAGCCTTCCATTCATTGTATCATGATTCTCATGTTGCTAGACCAAGCTTAAGTTGATGCCTTAAAGAATATTTATTTACTCTATGTAGAGTAATTCAGGTTTTTTTGCCTCTCCAACTTTAGACTTTCCTAGATCCTTCACTTATAAAGCCTTTTAAATAGAGTACTTGGAGAAACCTGATCTACTCTATGTAGAGTAATTCAAGTTCTCTAAGCCTACTTACTTTGGGCTTGTCCATCTTGAAGTCTTCTCATTTTTATATTTCCCAAGCCTTAAGACTTCAAGCTTTTGAAACCTGATTACTTCCAATGGCTAGTTGCTTATCCTAATTTTGACATCCATTGGCCCATCATTTCCTTTGGACACTTAGTCTCAGGCTTCCTTCTTGGCTTATTTCTTTTGGTAAAATATCTTGAATGAATTTCTTCAAATAATTATCCAAAGAAATTCCTTTAGACTTTTTGTCTGCATTTATCTTCAAAATTACCCTTTGAGCTTTTCACAATGGACTTTCTCAAAGGTTAAGAGACCCTTAAATTTTCTTGCATGTCTCTCTAAACTCTTGTGAATGATCCTCTCAAAGGGAAATATACCCTTTAGGAATTTTTAAATGGTCCCTCCGAAGGGTAACATACCCTTCAGGAAAATTTCAACTGTCCACTTGGAGAAGAAAAAGCCCTTCAAAAAATTTGAAGTGCACCTTCAAGAAAGTTGACTAGTCCCTTTTACCCTAAAAAGCCCCTTTATATTTTGAAAGTGCTCTTTGGATTTTTTAAAAAGACTCATCCCTTGAAGAAATTGAGAAGCACCATTTTTCAAGACCAAATTGGGTTTGTTAAGCCCCTTTACTTATTTCAGGCTTTTGACTACTCAATACTTACGAATTAATCAAGTAGTGCCCCTTAGGGAACCCAAAATACACTATCTATGAGTAATTTGTGTTTTTAAACTTGAATTACTTCTACTTATAAAACATTTAGAAGCTAAGCACTATTGGAAACCTGATTTACACTATGCCTTTAGAAACCTAAAGTTGTCACTGCTGGAAAACTTGAAGTCCTCCCAAATACTTACCATTTTCTTGCCTAAAACCTCCCTTTTTCATACTTAGGAAAAATTTGATATGTGGGCCAAAAAAATGGCCAACATTTTTTGTGATTCATAGGGAAGCATGCCTGTTATGCTTGAGAACCCAACTCATTTGCTTTGTTTGATCCATTGGGCATGGAGTCATTGATTTTTTATAAAGTTAGATTTATCTATAAATCTCCCTTGAAGAAAAAATAACAACTAAAATGAAACAAACTATTCTTAAGGTAATTAGGGAAGGGAAACTCAATTGAAATGGATGTGCACCAAGCACTTAGAGAAAAACATAAAAAGCTATACAAAATGTACAATAACATAAAATGGTTGTAAAATATTTTAATAACATGACTTTAGATGAATACCATTTATTGGGATGGGTAATACCTCCCCATCTAATTGGGAGAGCTAAAAAGTGTTATGTTGTTGCATCTATGGATCAAATGAGGGTCACTCCACAAGTTGTCAAACTTGGTATGGTTACCTAGTTTGGCCTTTTTCAAGTCCCATTTGAGAACTAGGTATCCTTCCTTAAAATTCCTTACTTATTTCTCTTTTTTAAATCCTTTTTGACCTGATCTTGATGTGACTCCAACATCTTCATTGCAAGGTCCCTTGTCTCCTTGAGCTCTATGAGTTCTACCAATCTCACATTCATGGGTTCATCTTCTAGTAGCTCAAGTTGATGGGCTAGCTCTAATTTAGGTAGCTCAAGGGAAATGGTTTATTTGGACTCTCTTTCATATACCAAAACATATGTATAATTTCCAATATCATCTTTAGGAGTTACCCAGTTAGCCCACAAGGCTATCTTCAACTTCGTGTGTCACATCCTCTTATTCTCCTCCATGGTCCTCTTGATAATCCTCAATAAATTTTTATTTGTGGACTCATCCATTCCATTTAATTGAGGATAATAATTTGAGGAAGTCCTGAGGTAGATGATCATTTTGAGAGCCCATTCAATTATTTTCAAACCAAAGAAATCCAATGCATTATCAGATATGATAGTGGATGGAACACCAAACTTGGTCACAATGTTATTATATAAATCTAAGACTAAAATTTCATTATATTCCTTTAATTTAATGGATTCCACCCACTTGGTGAAGTAATTAGTTTCAATAAACACCCACTTATGCCCTACACTTGATGGGGGGGTTGATCATACCAATAAAATCCAAACCCCATTGCATGAATGGTTGCTTCACTTGAATCAGTTTGAGAGGGAAATATGCTAACCTTTGATTACTTATGAAAAGATCACATTTTTGACACATCCTCACCCATGCATTATCATCCTTAAAGAGGCTAGGCTAGTAGTAACTAGCCCTCATGATCTTTGTTATAGTAGTTCTTGGAGCAAAATGACCTCCTATAGGCCCATCATGGAAATGCCCCAAAAGCTTGGATATTTGATCATCATCTATGCACCTTAGGAGCACTCCATTCAGGTATATTTTGAACAAAACCCCATCAACTAAAGCATAAGGTATGGACTGAAGTCTCTTCTTTTTGTTTTGTCTGTAGCTTGAGGGCACTCACCTATTAGCAGAAAGTGCATCATATCATGGAGCCAACTAGTGTGAGGTGTAGGTGCATCTACTTGTAGGTTATCTTGTGTTACCAATATGACCTATTTATATTCATGAATTTCATCCACCATATGCTCACATAAGCCTTTACCTCTTACTATCTTAGTGACCTTGATCTCCACATCATACTCCATAACTTTAGTAATCTAACTAGCTCTTTTTTTGCTCAAATATTTATTAAGAAGGAAGTATCTTACCCCAAGATGAGACACCATAAGGTGGATTTTTATATTGGATAACATTGGCCTAAAATTATTGAGGCTCCTTACTACTACAAGGACTTACTTTTCTACAAAGGCATACCTCACTTCATACTCTTCAAGCCCCTGACTAAAAAAAGCTAACTGCTACTCAAGTCCTTCACCATTTCTTTGCATTATCATAGTTGATATATTAAAATCATAAAATAAGAAATCCCTTGAGAAATCAAGATTCATAAGTGTGGGTTCTTGATCAATGGCTTGCTTGATACCCTCAAATGTTGACTTGCCTTCATTTGACTAGGTGAACACTTGGTTCTTTTTCAGCATAGTAGTGATGGGTTTAACTAAACTTGAAAAACTAGGGATAATGGTACTTATACTCTCAAGATCAATAGACAACATTCCTTTGAGATGATGTGGCCCAATAGCTTACCTTCATGCATGGTAAACACGTACTTCTTGGGATTAAATGAAATCACATACTCTCTGCACCTTTCAAAAATTAACCTCAGGTGGTTCATATGCTCACTAGAATTTTTTGAGAAAAGCATGATGTCAACCAAGTAAATTGGCACCATTTGGTTTATTAGCCCCTAAAAAGCCATGTTCATGGCTCTTTGGAAAGTTATGCCAACATGTGGTAAGCCAAAAGGAATTTTATGATAAGCATACATGCCCAATTTTTTGGTGAAGGTAGTCTTGTACCAGTCTTCATATTTCACCCAAACGTAGTTGTAGCTAGAAAATCCATCCAATAGAGAGAAGCACTCTAACCCTGTAACTACTTGGAGAAGTTGTTCCATGGATGATAGAGGGTAGTGATCTTTCAAGGAGACTTTGTTCAAATCTTTGATGTCTACACAAAGCCTAATCTCCCCAGTCTTTTTTCTTATAGGCACCAAGTTGGCTACCTATGATGAATTCTTGATGGTAAAGATGATCTTGGACTCGATCAACTTGGTTAGCTCCTTCCTCATCAGCTCTTCAATCTTGGGGTTAATGGGCCTTTAATTTTACCTCACATTTTTGTCATTAACCTCCAATTCTATGGTATGTTGAGCTAACTTAGGATCAAAACCCTTTAGGTCACTATACTCCCAAGAAAAATTGTCTACATACTCTTGACAAAGTGTTATGAAAGTATGCCTCTCAGCCTTGTTACTTACCTTTCCAAGCTTGAGAAGTTAATCATTAAAGATGAGGAATCTCATAGTTTCCTTCATCAATTGATATTACTACTTTTTATTTTATCATATGGTCTCCTTCATGAAAAAGGACTTCAAGTGTAACCAACCCTTAGGAAGTTTGTTTGAATTTAGTTAAATAATCTAATCCTCATATTGATGATACAATTTAGCTTGTTTGGAGGAGGAGAACTCAACTTCCTACTATAAGAAGCAAGTGATTTGCTTGTCACTTTCAAAAACCTACCAGTCAGCTTCATTATCTAGCACTGATGGCCTCACCACCACTATGACATGTGGTTGAACCTTAACTTCTTTTAGCTCATTGGAATGTCAAACTGAGCTCCCATGACTACTAGCCTATCAACATGTTGGTTCTGATTTCTTAGGATAGCTTGAATTTCAAAGGCCTCAAAATATTCAATTAGGTCCCATACTCAATTTTTATAGGACTCATCAAGGAATTATTTATAACATTTAGGTCTTTGACTTGGTTTAATATGAGTTTATTATCCCCATAAACTTGTAATAGTTTGATTCCTCTTTTATTGGCCCATTAAAGGCCATGGATTAAGCCTTCATATTCTACTACATTTAAAGAGCAACTAAAATGGAGCTTGTAGGAATAGAAAATATTATTACCTAAAGGGGAAACCAACATTTCCTTAACACCTACACTATTTTTGCACCTTGATCCATCAAAGAAAAACTTTCATAAATCATTGGGGTCTTATTTAGGCCTAATGACAGAAGGCATAGGCTAATTCTCTTCATGTAGCAAGTAGACACCCATGTCTCTTTCCTCAACACCTTCCAAAGGGTTGAAAAATTGGTTATATCCCCATATCTCATCCAAGAACAAGTCTAGAACCTCTTTAAGATGAGTGTTTAGCTCCTATCTAATTTTAAACTCATCCTCATCAAGGATAGTATAATTGAGGTTTATGTTATCTAGATGATGGGGCTCAATGTGAAATCATGCCATGAGTTTAGCATTGATCAAGACCTTAGTCCCATACCTTATTTTGAATTCCATGTAAGACCAATCTACTACAAGGTAACCCCAAATCTTGGCTATGAACTCTCTAGAAACATATAATGTAAAGTGAGGAGTGGCATCCAAGATCAACACGTCTTGCCCCATGAAAATGCTAAGATAAGCATGCAAGATTAGGCACAAATTCTTGATGATACTTGATGGATTTGTGGAAGAACCATCAAGTTATAGGACTCCCTTGGTTTGCATCTCATACTTGAGGTTTAGTTGGTCAATAATATACTTTGTCATGACTAAGGTGTTGGCCCCACTATCCACCAAGTAGTTGTACACCAAAGAGTCTCTAATGACTATGAGATGTAGAATGCGGGGGGGGGGGGGGGGGGGGGGGGGGGGAGGGTGGGGTGTGTCTGGTCACACTACTTGATCATTTTCCCAAAGGAATCTTAGCTACATTGGTGAAAAATTTAGCTTCCTTACTTGTAGCTATAGAAACATTCATCTTAGACAAACCTTATTGAAGAATGTCTACTTAGATGGGAATGAAAAACATGTCCCACATTGGTATGCTCACATTGGATGTCTTCATTTACTCCATAACATTGATTGGCATACCCCTACCCTTTACCTAGGTTTTGGGAGTAACTATTGCTAGCTTTGTCAGTGAAGGAGTAGTGATAAGAGGTTCTTTGAAAGCTTCTTGATTGTCACCCATATTCCGTTTCTTGAACCTTATGTTACTGAGATTGGGGTGTGGGCCAAATTAGGAGTAGCTTACTGATTGGATGCATAGCACTCCTCTTGTTCATTTATGACCATTGAGGCTTTTGAATGGTTTGACCCCTAATTCAAGCCTTTTCTTATGGAGGTTGCTCTTGCTTTATCAATGTGGGTACCTCTATGATTAGGGCTATAAGAGCCTGGTTATATCCATAAGCAACAACCTACTGCCATTGATCATTGAATGCTTGGTTGGAGCCATTAGTTGGGATAATGGATTATCCAACAAAATGATTGTAAGGCATTGTCCCTTTAGCCTCTTGAGTCATGTTATTCTGAACTGGGATTATAATTTTTCTACCTAGCACTGCCCCTATCCTTGGAAACCTCCTTTGTAAGGTGGCCTATTAGTTTGATAAGGTTGTTGTTGAAGTTTATACAAAGCTTGATAAGGATTTTTGTAAGCTTAATACCTCTTGACATTGACCACATCATTCCCCAAGGATTAGAGCATGATTTTCAATTCCAAGTAATTCCCTTTCTCTTGAGAGTCATTGGATCCATTATTAGAGGCCTTCTCTTGCTTAGGTGAATGCACAACAACAATTGTTGGAATTAGAAGTATAACATCAAGTGGAGGAATGATTATAGGAGGTGGTCTAATTTATAGAAAAAGAGGCATTAGGGGTCTAGGAGTAAGCTTTCCATCTTGAACAAGGTAATTTGTTGCCTTGATGGCCACTTCATATGCATCTGGCAATATATCTCCTCCCATAAACTAAATCATTACAACTTTGTCATTATTGAGAGCCTTCAAGTAATACAAGAAAGTAAAGTTTAGAGATGGTCTAACAGTTACTAGAATTCTATCTCATTCCTTCTAAAATCTTGTATCAAAGTCTTGCATGACTTCATGAGGAGCTATCTTAATTATGGTTAGCTATTCTTTAAGTGACAAATGATCACTCTTATCTGCGAACCTTTTACACAGGGTTATTCCTAACTCATCCCATGAATGGATAAAATTAGGATTTAGGCCCCTATACTAGTTGAATGCCTTTTTCTAACATTATATGGCTAATATCCTAATAGCCACATTCTCTAATATGATATTGTGAATATTATAGAAGTTGGCTATGTTCGTTATGTGCTCAGTAGGAGTTCCAACATAGTCTCTTATGTAATAAGGAACACTTTTGAGGGTTTCTACTAGTATAACATCATATTGTGGTAAGTTCAAAAGGATTTGGCTATTGAAGCCCACAAAATCTCTTTGGATAATCATAGAAGCAAGAGGGGTTGATAAAGATCTTCCTCTGTAGGTATACTTTATGACTAGTTTAGGAGAATAACTTCTTACATAAGGGTGAGTATGGGAAAAACTTAACCTTCTTGCTAAGTTTAAAGTTAATTCAATAAAATTAAAAGGACTAACTATAGAAGTTGATCTTGTAGTCACCTTTGGCATGAAAGATAGCTATTTCTCTACCACTAGATAGTTGGGTATTCTTTAGAGTCACCAAATGTTGAAGGATAAATGCTACCATTGCTATGAAATGATTAAAATAACATAAAATTTGACCAATCTTTCATGAAAATGAAAATGAAATGGTATTTGTCCCATTGGGCATGCCAAAAATATTATAGCTTGGAATTTCACCCTTGTGAGAGAGTTCTTCAAGGTCCCTCACTTCCATCTATAAGCATGGAGATAACCTCAAGATGTGGGTATCTTATGGTGAGGTTGAACCTCTAGGTTTTTTATGAGGCTAGTTCCTCAGGTGCTTCACTTTAGCTATTGATCTCACACTAACATATACTATATACTAAGGAAAATGGGTAAGAGTGTGATTGAAAATAAAATCTAACCTAAGGGAGGTGATGCACCAAAAGAAGTGATCCACTTGGTCTGGGAAAAGAGCCAACTACTGATGAATCCAAATAGGACATAGCATATTTTTTGTTTTGTCTTAAAGCCATAGGCATGGATATTTTGTGTAGAGGTTGGATAAAAGCTTTAAAATTTGAAGGATAACAAAATAGGTCTAATGGAGACACAATGAATTGGTAATACTTTAAAAGAGCTTGACACATAGACACTTCACGTAATTCTACACAAAACTAAGAGGACTAAAAGCAAGGTGCTAGAATAAATCACAAGTGATGAATAATAATCATACATTATATAAAATGAAACCAAATGTGTACACTTATTTTAATCAAATATATAAAAATCTTCCTTGTATTGCTTTAAAAGAGTCTTTTGCAAAGTGATTCCTGTGGAGTAATCCTATCACCAATCTGGGGATCATTTGCTTGGCTCTAAGGCCTATATATATATATATATATAAGGGGGAAGAGAGAAGGGTAAGAGAGAAGAATTCTCTGATGGTGGGAACTCTAACATTTCACTTTCTTGTTCTCCTTAAATATGTCACTCATGATCACTTGATAATCTTCTCAAGCCCCTCCTATCTTTTTGACTTTCTTTGGCACATTTAAAAAGTCATGTTGTGAGTATCTAGAATGTTTCTTCTTGAATTGACACATTTAAGCATCGAACGGTGATTGTGGGTAGTGAACCATAGTGGATGAGAGCCTTCATAACTTCTAGCTACTAGCCACTTGAAATCTCCATGTTTATTAAACATCCTTGTGCCACTTATCCTTTATCGATTGGCCCTTTCTGCTCCAGTTAAGCTACATGATAGCCTTCCATTCATTGCATCATGTTTCTGGACCAAGCTTAAGTCAATCCCTTAGAGAATCTTGACTTACTCTATGCAATATAATTTAGGTTCTTTGGCCTCTCCAACTTCATACTTTCTTAGATCCTTCACTTATAAAGACTTTTAAGTAGAGTACTTAGAGAAACCCAATTTACTCTATGTAGAGTAATCTGGGTTCTCTAATCCTACTTAATTTGGGCTTGTCCATCTTAAATTCTTCTCATTTTATTATTTTCTAAGACTTAAGACTTAGGGATTTTCAAACCTGATTACTTCCAATAGCTAGTCACTTATCCTAATTTTGACATCCATTAGCCCATTATTTCCTTTAGACACTTGTTCTCAGGCTTCCTTCTCAACTTATTTCTTTCAAGCAAATCTCCCAAAGGAATTTCTTTAGATAATTTATCTGAAGGAATTCCTTCAGACTTTTTGTCCATGTATATCTTTGAAATTACCCTTCAAATTTTCACAATGGACTTTCCTAAAAGGTAAGAGACCTTTCAGGTTTTTTGCATGTCCCTTCTAACTCCCATGAATGATCCTCCTAAAGGGAAAGTTACCCTTCAGGAATTTTGAAATTTTCACTCTAAAGGGTAACATACCCTTTAAGAAAATTGCAATTATCCACTTAGAGAAGAAAAATCCCTTCAAAAAAGTTGAAGTGTACCTTCAAATAAGTTGACTGGTCCCTTTTGCCCTAAAAATCCCCTTCAAATTTTGAAAGTGCCCTTCGGATTTTTTGAAAAAGACTCATCCCTTGAAGAACCCAAGAAGCACCATTTTTTAAGACCAAATCAAGTTTGTCAAGCCCCTTTACTTATTTCAAGCTTCTGACTTCTCACAACTTATGA
Organism: Torreya grandis; assembly: GCA_037957365.1. Classification (NCBI taxonomy): domain Eukaryota; kingdom Viridiplantae; phylum Streptophyta; class Pinopsida; order Cupressales; family Taxaceae; genus Torreya; species Torreya grandis. Next base: position 834,176 of record JARHVA010004293.1, read on the forward strand.
AGTAATCAAGTAGTGCCCCTTAGATAACCCAAAATACACTATATATGAGTAATTCAGGTTTGTAAACCTGAATTACTTCTACTTATAAAACATTTAGAAGCTAAGCACTACTGGAAACTTGATTTGTATTGTGCCTTTAGGAACCCAAAGTTATCACTGCTAGAAAACCTAAAGTCCTCCCAAAGACTTACCATTTTCTTGTCTAAAATCTCCCTTTTTAATACTTAGGAAAACTTTGATATGTGGGCCAGAAAAATGGCCAATAATAACTATGTAAATTACATAACTCTATGAGACATTATGGAGAATGTTGATTCCCACTCATGTGAGGCAAACTTAATAGTTGAATAAAAGTAACTAATGGTAGACTTGATACCACTAAAACATCAAAAATTTCATTTTACAATAGTAAATTACAAAGTGATGTCTTGCATTGACATACTTTGGGACTTATTATTTTAGGCATGTTATTCGATTACTTCCTATATCATGAAAACAAGAGGACTATCATGGCTTGTATTTTAGAAGATAATTTTCAAAGATATCTATGGATACCCCTCATAGATTCTACATATAATGGGATGAGGATCACATTATGGATGAAGAGAATTTAGAAATGGTGACTTCTAGGGGGACATTACAAAATGTTAGAATTTAGATACTCTTGGTTTAAAAATAATAACTAGAACAATCATTCCACATGATCAAATACCACTATTAAGATCAATTCATAATTAAAAAAAGTATTACAAATGTAGAATTAAGATCAAACATCAAAACTCAGTCATGTTGTGTGTGTGCTCTTATTCATTTTTTGATTGTCATGGGATTTAGAAAACAACTTCCAGATTTTATGACCTTAATCATTAACATAGACTTGTAAAATATTTAGATATTCATTAAAATTTGAGCTTTATAAAAAAGGAAGGCTTGGGTATTTCTCTACTACTAGCCAGGCATCTATAGCCTTGATAGATATACATTTGGTCCCACTCCAGGCCTTACTCCACTACTAGCTAGGTGTCCATAGCCCTAGTGGATATTACCATAATCACTTTTATTCAAAAAACTTTTAGACTTTCAATGAGATTCTTATTTTTTATATTTTTCAACTACATTTAGCTTTTTGACAAAGGTTGGGGATCATAATTCACTAGGTTTTAGGTTTTTGTCAAATGTTTGATTTTCAGACAATCATCCTTGGTTATAAACTTCATCCTAGGCAATAGTGTTTTTTAATTTCTAACATGAATTTATTCTAATAATTCAAATTTTCACTCAAACACATGAAATACTTATTGGAATCAAACTTATATCAGAGTAAGGTTAAATATTTTCAAGGAATAATTAATCTAGATATTAATTTTCACCAATTTCTTAGAAACATAACATCGAGTCCAAAATTTCCAAAATCCATGATCAACTGATGTTTAAAAGTCATACATGTATTCTTGATTTGTGAAGTTCCTTTTAGGTAATTAGATGAGCTAGAGATTGAAAACTTATCTTAGAAAGGACTTATCAAAATCTAGAGAACAAATCAAAGAAAACAAACACACAACAAGTAAACAAATATTCATAAACACTACTTATAAACAAGTAACATGAAATGAAACTAATCTAAACCTACCTATACTAGCTCTAACTAATCTTACAAAATACTCCATAAAGACTTGAGGTGGAATAGTAGAGAATTAATGCTTGAAGTACTACCCATTGGTTAGTAGAGTGAACTCTAATCCTTGCAAGTCTTTGAGCTTAAAGGTGTTTTCTCCCAATGTCTTAGCAATTTGGTAAGGGCCAATCCACAAAGGAGTGAATTTATCATGTTTTCCTTTTGGCTCATATGCCTTGTCCCATAGGATAACTAGGTCTCCTTATCTAAACACCTTGATATTTGAACATTTGTCAAACCATATTTTTATAGTGGTTTGATGTCTACTAAAGTTAAATAATGCATCTTCCCTTGCATCCTCCATTTGAATGATCTCAAGTAACCTGGAATTAGCTTACTCTTGATCTTCCTCCATATACTCCTATATGAACTTGTAAGTTGGAAATTTAAGAGTAATTGGAAATATTGGTTTTTTTCCATATACCAACAGTAATGGTGAAACTTTTAGATTTCATTTCACTCTTGTCTTATCTACCCAAAGAGCATATTTAAGAAATTTATGCTAGGTTCTTGGTTGTTAAATTGTAGAATTTTTGATAGCTTTCACCAAAAATTTATTTGTAGACTCTGAAACTCCATTACCTTGAGGATAATTATTTGATGAAAAATTAAGAGTTATTCTATTATCATAGGCCCACTCAATCATATTTAAGGATATAAAAGCTGATCCATTATCACAGACCAATGATATTGCTATCCCAAACCTAGTGTAAATGTTCTTTTCAAAGAACTTGGTGACATCTTCAGTACTACACTATTTTGTTACTACTACCTCTTTCCATCATTAGTAGAATTAAGAAAACACATGTGTCCATATGAATAATTATGGTTGATAACCCCTAAAAAATCCAAACCCCATTGATTAAAAGGTTTGTCAATTACAACTAACCTCAAGGGCATAACTACTTTTGGTTCTTTTGTGTTGAAAATTTGACATTAATGACACTCTTTGACATGCTTGTGAGCATATTTAAAAATTTTGGGCCAATAATATCCTACCCTTAGGATTTTTTAAGTTGTTTTTTTTCCATATGGGTGTTTACTCCCAAGTTTTTCAAGAAAAGTACTTAAGATTTCCATTAATTGTTATTTTGAAACACATCTCAAGTATATTCCTTCATAATTATTCCTGTAGAGTATCCCATCCTTGATCAAGAAGTGAGATGATTTGAGCCTCAAAGTTCTTCTTTGTTCTCTCTCAATCTTTTAAGATAAGAACCATTGATCAGGAAATGAGTAATTTCATCATACCAATCATTTGATTGGAAATGTTATTAATTTACATACATGATGTTCAAACTAGGATTAGCGCCTGACATGTTACTAATTTATTAGTTTTCATTTCAAGATCATATCTTGGAGTATATACATCCACTTACCTATTCTCTCTCCTAATTCACATTGACTAAGCATAAGTTTAGCAGCAGGATCTAGTAATATAGCATGTACTTTATTCCTAAGAATATAGTGTCTAAATTGTTTAACTACCTTAATCGAAGCAAATGTTTGCTTATCAATTAGGAAATAATTTAACTCAATATTCTTGAAGTTAATACGCATAAATGTAATTGGATGATCACATTTATCAATTTTCTAAGTTAAAACAACTGATATAGTATGTTTAGAAGCAAAATAATAAAGATAATCTTTTATGAAATCATGACTTATCAACTTTGGTGCTTGTCTTATTGCTTCTTTAATATCCTTGAAGGTTTTATTTATTTTTTCATTACATATTACCTATGCATCCTTATTAATCATGTCATTAAGTGGTTTTAGAATCTCTACAAAACCAAAAATGAATTTTCTTACAAAATTTATTTTTCTAAAGAAAGACTTTAATTATTTTCTATTGTTAGGAGTTTACATTTTGGATATGGCATTGGCTCTATCTGAATCTATATAAATCCCATTTTTTTTATCACATGTCCTAATAACTTCCCTTTAGTTACACAAAATATACTTTTAGGATTAAGGGAAATACCATACCTTCTACAATGTTCAAATACTTGTAAATGCATTATATGATCTTCCCTACTCTTAGAAAACATAGTTAGATTATCCATATATATAATGATACATTTACCTATGAGACCTTGAAAGGCATGGTCCATATCCCTCTAAAAAGTAGATCATGCATTGATGAGTCTAAAATTCATCCTTTTGTAGGCAAAAGTTCCCCATTTTTTTGTGAATGTAGTCTTCATTTTATCTTCTTTGTTAAAAATTACTTGATTATAACCTAAAAAATCATCTAAGAAAGACATCATAGTGGAACCACTAACAATTTGAATCACTTGGTCAAGAGATGGTAAAGGATAATTATCCTTTTTAGAATATTTTTTCAAATTTCTAAAGTCTATGTATAACCTAATTTCTCCATTTTTATTTCTAATTAGTACTAAATTAGCTACCTAAATAGAATGTCTAATTGGAAAAACTATTTTTTCATCCAATAATTTCTTGACTTCTTTATATATCAATGGTTCTAGAACAAGATTAACTAGTATGTGTTTCTTCTTGAAAGGTTTACAAGCTTATTTTAATGTAATGGCATGGGTAATGACTCTAGGATCAATGATCTTCAAGTCTTCATAAGACCATGCTATGACATCTTTGTACTTGGTTATCAAATCTTTAGCTTTTTTAGACTCTATGTTTGTGCATGTTGTACCAAGGTTTACTAGCTAAGGTTGACCTTGAGTTCCTAGGTTAATTAAATTATAATCTTTCTCATTCACTTTGGTAACTTTAGTGGCTTCATCTAGTTTATCTTGATCAAATAAATTTTTTAAGGCAATCATGCTTTAGGAATCTTGTTGTCATTCAATTATATCATCTTGTCATTAATTTTATCTTCATCAAGAGTTTTCATTGTCCTCATTAATAATATGAAACTAAAATGCTCTTGATCTATTCATGAATTCAATAATTTATTGATCATCACTAAACACTTGAAAATGATTGGCATTGTTAGGAACTAAGTGACATAAGACCAACTCAATGTTAAGCCTTTATAAATTTTGGTTTGGCATTAGGTTAACTACAACATAAGCTAGTTCATCAACAAACTAGTTTTCTTCTCTAGGGATTGAAATAATGTTGAAAGCATCAAAATACTAAATCAAGTTCCATACTCTAAACTTGTATTTATTTAGATATGACAATTTGCATTGATATTTTATTCTAACCTAATTGACTACTAGTTCAAAATCACCATATACTAGTAGTTATTTAACCTTATGCTTGATATCAAATTTTAATCCTAAGATTAATGCTACATACTCTGCCAAATTATCAGTTTAAAGAAACTAAAATTTTTAAGAACCATTATATTTTTTCCCCAATGAGATTGATTAAAACTACTACTCCAGAACTAGATTTGCATCTAGCACCATCAACATATAATTTCCAAAGTTAAGCTAGAGCATGAGAGTCTTTAGAGTCACATACCTTAGGTGTGTCAAGAGTGTAAACCCTTAAATTAGAATTAACCATATTGACCTTTTAATTTGTTGCATTATATTTAATAATCATGTGCTTCATCTTTAGTTCACTTTCAATCCAAATTTGATTAGGAAATCCCCTCCATGGTAGTCACATGTGAGAATAATCAATTAACATGTATCCATTTAAGGATTTTTTCTAATCCCTACTGAGCAACATCCCATAAGCATTTGGAATGTCCACAAATTGAATATATATAAATTGTTGAACCCTTGGCTTTGATGCAAGCTGCATATGCACATTCAATAATTAACCAATCACCTTAACTCTATATTTGTCTAATTGAGTTAATACTCTATCAAGCTTAATAGGAATTAAACCAAGATTTTCACAAATACTTGCTGACATGGTATTTATAGATGCACATAAATCTAACAAATAATTAAGAAAGTTCTTACCAAAAACTCTAATTGTCAATTAAAAAAGGTAGAACCTCTAATTTATTCTTGTACATCACTACATTTGCATTTACAAATTTTTATGATTTACTAGTTTTTTTGGATAAAGATTCTAGTAAAAAGTCTCTTTGTTCAATAATTTGAGTCAATTCATGTAGAGTGATATTAGATTTAATCTTATTCAGATCCTCTACTATATTTTATCCACTCCTAGTATAAAAATTAGATGAATCAACATTATTTCTGATGTTACTTCCCTTTAGAGGTTCTGGATTGTTATCTGCTTTAGGATCAAGAGGAGTATCAATGTTGTTTTGTGGAGTAGAACTTGTCAATGGTTATTTTTATTATATACTCCTCAATGGATAAGTCTTCTTTAGATACTTTTGAAAAGCATGAATCTCCTCTGGAGTATCCTCAGGTTCATTCTCATCTTGAAATGGAAAATCAAAGGTCTTCACCATAAGAGTTATGTCTGAAGAATTAGATGAATTTAAATAACTAGATCTCTATACAACATTATATTGAATATCTTAAAAAACATTACAAACTTATATACAATAAAATTTACCATGTTTTAAAGTGTTATAAACTCTATAATAATCATCTAAACCTACATCACAAATGGTCATTTCAAGAATGTTCTTATTTGCAGATGACTCATTGTTATTGTTTATATTATGAAACCTATTTGTAGGTCTATTAAACCTCTTATAAGAATAATTTATGTTATAAATTTCCCCAGTGTTACCCACTTATTTTTACATCTAAAGAGTATTAGTACTAAATTTTTGAACCATTTTCAATATGGAGTCATTTTCATTCTTAGGTGATTATGAATTATTAAATTGAGTACTACCAATAGATGTTTTCACTATATCTCTTTGATCTTATGGATGGGATCCACTTTTAAGGTTATTTACAAATCCTAGGTTCTAACCAGGATGAACATGACTCAAAGGCAATTGGTTTTAAAATGGAATTTGATTCAAAGCAAGCATGTTTTGATTAGAATTTGGGATGACATTCAACATAAGAAAATTAAGATTGACATTAGGAATAACATATGCTAATTGACCCTAGGTTTACATTTGATCATTAATTGTCATAGCTTCAGTATAAGACAAAGCTAATGTATCTATGACCCTAACAAATCTTTTCAAAAACATAGAAGTCATTAAATCTAAAGCATCCTTATAAATATATAAAACTAAAGTTTCAATAGGCCTATAAGGAGATATAGTTCTACTAAACATATTTTGAAATATAGCATTAAAATCTCTAATGGTTTCAATTGAATCTCTTTTTACAGTAGTGAATTATTGATAAAAGACACATGAGCTGATGATGTTTCCAAATTGATCAATGAAATAATTATTAAAATCATTCCAACTAATAATGTAATTTTGAGGAAGGTTAATAAACCAATCATATTTTTCATCTATAAGTGTAAAATAAAATAATCTACAATAAACATCTTCATGAACAACATTTAATAATCTTAAAGTAGCATTAAAAGATGATATGTTCTTCAGTAGTAACAATGTTTGTAGGACTAAAAGAAGGAAAATATTTCTTATAATTTCTAGGTAAGTCATGTACCTAAGTAGAAACATTAATGGAACATCCACCTAACCAAGCCATACTTTGATGATGGTTGAATATAGGAGCAACATGAAAATGTGAAGTAGGTTGAGTCATGAAAACTCTTTGCTTACTTTTATCTGCTCTTGCTTTTCTATGAATTTACAAAGAAAGAAGAGGAAGCCTTATCTCAGACCTTGACCTAGTTCTTATTCTTGGCAAATCTAGCTTTTAAAATCTAAATCCCATTCAAAATATAATGTATAAACCTTGTCTTTGCAAAGAATGACTCAATTCTTACAAATAAGTATATTTTCACATTTAGATTTCTATGTTCAAGCAATCTTTGCACAAATTCATACAAATCTTTAAAAGAAATACTATCTTTAACTAAATAATATTAAATATACTTTCAAAATTATTAATATTAATGATTTTTACACAAAACTACTATCACTAACCTTGAATGCATTAGCTTTATAAAGCTTAGACGATCTTTGCAATTATTTTTATAAATATTCAAAAAATATATATCTTTAGCTAAATAAGCCTAAAGACTAGTCTAAAACCATGAATATCAATGATCTTTAACAATTAATCTAATAAAAACATAATTCTACAAAGGATCAACTGATATTTGAATAAAATTACCAAAATTAGCTAAGGTATTTCAGATTCACAAAACTTTAGCTTAAGGCACCCTCCTTCTAGCACCAATTTTCCTTGCATGTTGATGCATGTAAATTTATCATAGGGTTCTCATAGTGTTTAAAACACTTCTAATTTCAAGATTCAAAGAGTCTTTTACATGATTTATTTGTTTTAATCTTCCTAAGATCTATGGTGGAGTAGCAGCTAAGCTATATAATTATTTCACAAAATGAATATATAAATGGTTATTGGGAGCAACTATAGTATTAAAGATTGTTTGTGAAATATTAAAGTAATCTAAACTAATTCTAATTAATGATGTTCAAAACCTAAAGTTTAAACCCTAATCTATCATTAATATTTACAATGAAAAGTTAAACTATAGTGATTTGGTCAAAAAATGAGAAAAATGTAGGGTAGGGCAGAAAAGAAGGGTGTTTCTATTCTAAGTTCAAACATTATAACAAAGCTTAAATTTCATCAAATACATGTAATTAAACAATCATATGACATGAAATCACCAAAATAATAGATCCTCTCATATACTAGGCAAATGTCTAAGGATATTTGAAATAATGCAAATAAGAAATCAAATTCACTTTAAGGATTTACTTCCACAAGAAAATTGTATTAGCACATCTTAAAGAAAAGCAAGGAAAATAAAATGAATCTAAAATATTTCAATCAACCTAGTATAAGCTCAAATTTACAAATCTAAATTAACATATACACATCTAGAATTCATGGAAGCAATTCAAATCTGAAACTTAAACCAAATACTTGAAGAAGTAGCCATGATAACAATCACACAAGAAAATATGAGACAATCTTTTCAGAATTCCCTTGCTTGCATTACTTTCTCCAAAATTTACACAAGTTTTTCTCTAAAAACTTCTTCCCCCTTTTACAAATTACAATACCCCTATTATATGCAACATATGAGGTATGTCATCAGTCATATCAAACAAGAACTAGACAAGTGTCCTTTTATAACATTCTAGAAATAATGATAGTTTTCAAATATGAATAACCTATAATCTATGTGAATTAAAAATTGCACATGCCTTTAAAAAATAGAATATTCTTTCTAAATATTTATAAGTTTTTTAGTATAAAAGAATATTCTAGTCAACTCAATTGACTTTGAGACACCCCTACTGCTATAGTCTTTTGTCTTTGCTTTAGGATCTTCATGGATTTGTTATATTGTTCATCAATCAATCAAGAATTTATATTTGGTTCCATGAAAATTTATTCTATCTACCATGTTAGGTCTTTTAGGAGTTCATCATCTCTATCCATAGCTTCCTTGATACTCTTAACATCACCAATCTTATCATTTATTGATAGGATCATGTCTAAGATACACTTATTATCAACCCCTGTAGTGCCTTGGGTTTTATTCTATACCCTTTGGATGAATTGAGTATCTCTATGTGGGAACTCCTCATCAATTATCAAACCTATAAAATTAAGGATGGTTGGATCCTTGATCAATCTTCCTAGTATTTGCACCATTGTAATTTCTAATTACTTGAAGTCTCTTGATAGACTTTCCATGTTTGTATACCACTTATTCATGTCCCTAACCTTATCCATCAAAATAATCATGGCCATGTTCAAATTTGATAGGATAACTATTTTAATTTATGGAATCTAACCTTCCATCAACATCTTGATCAATTCATTTACCAAATGTTTCATAGATAATTGCCTCAAAATTATTGACAATATCCACTAGGACTGATAAAATGGATTTCTCTTCTAGATTCTTTTCTCCTATTTTAGGCCTTTAATGACTACTTACAACCTTTCTACCTGGTATTGTTCTAATTATAGAATATCCTCTTCAAATATCAGATCCTCCCCTAGTCTTTGTCCTTTATTTTGGGTTAAATGAGTCAAAGGTTCAACCTTTTGGTGTAAAATCTCTTGGACAACTTCCATAACCATTATTTTAGTGACTCTTCTTAAGCCTATAGAGATTGGATCATACCTTACTCTAACTAAAGATTGGATCACATGTGAGATTGGGACCTCTATTTGTAATTGGATAAATGATTGAGCTTAATAAAAAAACTCTTTTATTCTTCCTCTTGCAAGGCAATGATCCAAGGATTCAATTCTTGTTGCATAGGGATATTAGTATCCCTTACTAGATCCCATGGATGGTATGTGGTAGGAAGCTTCTCTAACCTTGGTTCATATATGAACTATTTAGGAATAGGTGGGCCATATATTAGGTTTTCCTCACTAAACAAGTTGATATCCTTCAAAGGAGGAGTTACGATCACTTTAGGCTTCTTTGCCTTTTGACCACTTGTAGTCTCAACTTTTCCTTTAAGAGGATCTATGACTACTAAGTCCAAATATATTTCTTTTCCTTTTTCTTGTTTATTTTCCTAAACACTTGTTTATTATATATTTGTATCTATATCATATATCATAGATAACATTCTTAGTGAATCTTCCATAAAATTATTAGGGATTTAATGTTATCATATGAACCTCCTATTGAGGTACAACATGTTCTATTATTCTAAATTATTCATGATTTGAGGAGCTAGAAGCAATCTCATTTGGTCTCCATTATTTTTTCCTGTGTTCTATTTGTACATCTATTATGGAATCCTAAAATAATCAACATCTATCAAATGATATTATCTTAGACCTAGCTTCCATCTATCTTGCATCTTATTGTCTCTTTGCTTTCTAGACTCAGGCTTTATATTGTGTTCTTTTAGCCTTCTAGTGACTTCATAGTAAGAGGATGCTTTAGTTTATATAAAATCAAATGCACTAAGTTCATACTCATATTGAATAGACAAGATACCCTTGATCCTCAAATGTTCTTTTACCCTACCATAGGGATCCCATTTTATATGATCATCAATATCTATGTTAAAAGACAACATATGCTTTGAGGTAGATTCAATGTGATCCCATTGCCTAAAAATAGTCTTGCCAATTATCATGGAAAAATTGTGTAAAATTCCCTTCCTTTTAGTCTTGTATGTGCCATCGATCCCATTGATCAACTGGAAGGCTACTTATTGTTCTACCAACTTATTAGGAACATGAACTAGCAGTTTGAGAGGGGAAATTTGGGTTCCTTAAATTATTATAATTGTCCATTAGGATATAGCCATATGTCTCCCATTACTTGAATGGATTTCTTAATTATGGAACTTATCCTCATCATGGGTATACCATCAATGTTTTTACTTAATGTAGGGTATACACAATCACAAATAAACTAAATATGGTTTCTATACTCATAGATATGCAATTTGGAATAGTACTAGGACACAGTCTAGGTACCATTGGGAGACCATTCTCTTTGATTAGGAAATTTTTTATGGTAGCACACAAGGCATATAACAAATAAGACATCATATAAAACTTAGTCATCTTATTATTCTTAATCTCATATATTTATCTACTTATGGAAATACTAATGATTTCACCTAATGGAGAAACCACCACTTCTTCAATGATGAAATGTACAACAGGCACCCATATTAGTTTTGCATGTGTTTTATGTACAAATCCATATAGTATAAAATAATCATCACCATTCTAATCCCATGTCTAAATTGACTAATATGTATTTTTTTGTAGGGTCTACAATGACTTGGTTACCTACTTCTAACCATTTAGCTAGGATGTCCATCATAGTGTGCTTTTGAGCCCATGAATTAATAGAAGCTAGGTCTATCTGGGGCTTAATAAACTTATAATAAGATTCAAATGAAATAAGGGAGATATATTCAATTTTCCTCAAATTGGATTTATGAAAAAACATACCCTTATCAATTCTAGTATCTTTGAAAATAGGTCCAAGTACATCAATACAGTGTAGTACCTCTAGTTTAGCAGTAGCATAATTAAGTCTAGTCATTTGAATGGCCACAATGTCATCATAGAGTCTCTTTATTATAATTTTCTCTTCTTCCTTGGTTATAACTCCTTGACTTTCAATTGTCTTGAAAAAACTTGTGTAATTATTGTCCCCAGTGTTTAATAATGCAACTACAAATTTTATGTCCTTTAAAACTCAACCTTCTGCATCTAATGATAGGTATAGTTTAACTTCTTTGTTTGAAGTAGATATGTATGTTGACATTTATATAATCCTAATTGAATTATAATTTTTCAAATGATAATTCAAACCTCTTAGCTTAACATAGTGAATCTAGGGTGTTTAGGGATTTCTATACATTCTAGGGATTTTTGGAGGTTTAAACAAAGATTTAATGGTAGTAATTAAGTCCTAAGTATGTGTTTTGGCAACTTAGATCATATTTAGATCTCACATTTATACCTTCACATGCTCATGTTTAAAATATATTCCAATATGATGTGTATGCCTATGTGGCATCACTTTGTCATGTAGCTTATTTATTTAAAAATTGTGATTATTGTCTCTTTGGACATGTGTCATCATCTCATGCTTCCTAAAGTTTGATCAAATTTGCTTCATTGATCTCTATCTGTACTACTTGAACATGGACCATCAATCTTCAATCTAGGCTCATGAGATTGTGCTACATGGTAGATTTTCATGAAATCTAGGCTCTTTAACTCCTTAACTCACTTCACATCATTGATCTTCATCCTCAAGATTGAATGAATACCATTGATCTTGATCTGAGTGATTAAATGTACACCATTGATCTATTGAATACATGATCAAGCATGAACCATTGATCCATTGCCTATTCACCTGATCAAATGTAGACTATTACTTTGCATCTAATTCATTGTGAGCATGACACTTTTCACTATTATGTTTGATCTTAGGATCCTTTGACATTTTGACCCCATCCTTCAATGTAGATTGTTGATTAATATTTTTATATTTGAACATGTACTATCAATCTTCAATCCAAAAAAAATTTGACTTATTGACTCAAGTAATCATCTACGTATCATTAATCTATAGTTCAATATTATGATATTTTGCCACTTGGAACCCCTACATGTTTTCATACTTGTGAACAGTGAAATCAATGAAATAAAATTTTGGGATACATAGAGGCTTAGTATAAATTTTAGACTAAGGTTTGAATGAATTAATAAACTCAATTAAGACTTAAGATAGAATTAAATTAAGACTTAGACAACATAAAGTGACCCATCGATAATTTAAATCCACTTTAATAATAACTTAAGCTAATGTATTTAGACTAAGGTTAATTCATTAAAATATTAATCTAAAATTAAATTAAGACTTAGATGACATAAAGTGACACATTGATAATGTAAATCCACTTTAATAAGAACTTAGGCTAAAGTATTTAGACTAAGATTTTAATTATCATTTAAATTTTGGTTTAATTAATAGACTAAATATCAAAGGTTAATCAAAAGGATCAAATTTATCATTGAAGCATAAACCATGAACACTTGTTTATTTTAACAAAGATCCATTGAACTTGCAACATGGAAACACATGAAGAAAATGTTAACAAAATTAAGTAAAATCAAATAAATATTATGTGTTAGTATTCCAATTAAGCTATATCACCACATGATATTTAATAATGCACTTTGATTAGGTTGAATGCCTAATTTATAGTATAATTTGCAAAATTTTAACAATGGTCCTCATTTTTAAGAAATGGGGGTATGTTAACCTTAACATCTCCCCACTTAGAAATTATAGATGTTGGAGAGTATATATTGATGTCATGGTGATGTCATGGAGGTGTCCTAGTGATTGGATGAAGTGATTTGATAGCCTAAGTAACAATGACAAAATGTGCAATGTATTTGTCTTAGTGTGTTTAAAGGAGGCTTGGTTGATATTCATTTTTGGCTTGATTAGAGATATTCAAGGATGAGTATGATAATTTTATAATGTATAAGGGGTCTTATCAGTGGTCAAGGATGATTAGATATCTTGTGTGCATGAGTGGATTTCATCTAGTATCCCATAGTTTACATCTAGACAATTTGGGTTTAGTGGCAAATAATCTATGTAGGCAATTTGTTGATGTTAGAATTTCCATGTGTGGATGAGTCAGGGGGAGTTTTTCATATATTTATGATCACATTAGTCCCTAGTTGATGTTTTAAATATCAGGTTATGCACCTACACTTATTCAAAGATATATGGGTTCAAATTTGGGCTCCTAGGCATTTTGATAGTGTTTTCCCATACTTAGCCAAATTTGCAATATGGTAAGAAGATCCAAGTAAGAATTTTTAGGATGGAATAGCTTGCACATGTGTATGTTTCAGAATAATATGATTAGATGTATTTTTTTAATTTTTCTCCTAGTTTATTTATGCTAAATTTCATTTCATGCAGTGAAACACAACAAAATTTATGCAAGTATAAAGTTGGCCTCTTAGGTAGTTTTTGACATAGTTGGCTCTGTGGCAAAAAAAATTGAGAAGGCATTTTAATGGTGATAAATCTCACATGTGTGAGGATTATATGATTATTTTGTCACATGGTTGGATTCTCCTATGTGAGGATATCATATGGTCTAAATTTTAGATCATACATCTAAGTGAAGAATTTATTGATGTTCAAAGTTGGCTACTTAGATAGATTGCAATGGTTTCCATACTTGGTCAATTTTTCACAAGATAATGTTTGAGAAACTCTTAAAGAGATATATGATGTGCATTTTCTCCAAGATGTCAATAATCAATGAGATGGTGCCAAGTTTTCTATGTTTAATGTTGAATAGAGATAAAGATCAAGCTTCTTCCAAGGATCAACAGTGAGCAGGTGATCATACAGATAGAGATAAATAATATGTCTTAAATTCAAGAGGTCAAAGTGAAAACTATTTAACTTTTTTAAATATGGAGCCACATATAAGATATTTATGGATTACATGAGGTCAAAGTTGCTAGAGTGCATGGGATGAGGCCAACTATCAGATGTTTAATGTTTGAGCATTGGTGCTTGCACAACTAGCTACACCTACAAACCTAGTATCTCCAAGCATTTTGTATGGTTTCCAACCCTAAATTCAAGTTTTAATGATTTTAATATATCTTATTTAACTCACCAAATCTTATTGGAAACATTCCTTTACTTTGGGTGTGTGGTTTTGACCATGTTTCTCAATTTTGCAAGGTTTGTGCAAAGGAAAAGTGACCCCTATATGAGACAAAATAAGGGGAACTTCCATTTTTATTATAAAAAAACCATTTTTTTTATATGATACCATGGGTCATGAGTATTAACTCCACCAAATTTTAGCTCCTGAATCTAAGAGATGACACTCCAACTAATTCAAAACCCAAGACTGAGTTTTTTAAGAAATTGCCTACAGGGTTAGAGGGAGAATGACTTAGTTTTAATTAAAGAACACCCATATCTCCATTGTTTTTATAGTATAGGTATTTTAAATATCTCATTGGATCTCCAACCATCCTTCATAATTATTTTTCCATCCCTAGGACTCATGCAATCATGCTCTAGATCATCAATTTACTAAACCATGCTCTTTGCTCACTATTTGACCTATAGGTGTATATTGGGAGCTTAAAACTTGTTTGGAGGTTATTTTATAATTATTGAATGGTAAAAAATTAAAAAAACACCTTAATATTATTTTAATCTTTAAATAAGGTCAAAACTCAACTTTTTACTTCATACACCTTATCCTTTAACAACCATTTGGCAGGACTATGTTTCATGCACCTAGGGCCTACCTGTAGGCCTTCATGTGAGAAAATGGTTTCAAAAAGTGTATAAGGAATTTTATTTGTCTTTATATAAAAAAATGTATTCATTCCATCTACCTACATTCTTTTCTTGAGTTTCAAAAACCTCATTAACCCTTGACTGAGACCAACCTTCATAAACAGGTTGTAGGTGTCTATTTTGCTTGGCTGTAGGTTTCATGGATGAGTTTAGAGCATGTTAACCTTTTATAGGGACTTTTTTATATTTTATATATTATTTGATCATTAATATTAGGAATTATTTCCTTCTTATTAAACTTCAACACCATCTCCTTTATGCTAAACATTGAAACATTATCTCCACTACCTCTCTGCCCTATGTACGAATAGGGGATGACCACGAAAGGTCATTTCATGCAGTCACCACTATTCTTAATGGCTTAAGGCCCAATATTATTTATTGATTTGTTTTTAAATGTTACATTTTTCAATATTAATCCTAGGACTAGTCAAGTGTCTTGTAGGGCAAGTTCTCATTATGAATCCTATAGATATCACTGTCTACCTTCAGTGATTTCTTGGCAACTTTAAGGGGTTCACAATCCACTTTCCACTTGTTCTTTTCTCCTTGAAACTTTGGGGATTACTTTTTTGGTATATTTAAAACACCCCCACCTAATATTAGGATTAAAATACTATTACAAGTCCATTTTGAAGAGTCCATAAAAACCCTATAGACCTTTGTTTGATCTTTTCAAGGCAAGCAGGCCTGATCACCTTTCAATACTCAAAATGTTGTTCAAACATCTTCCATTCAAAAAATAATCTCCTTAAGAGGCATGTTTTGTATTCTCCATTTCAATGGACTTCAAATTGGATTGATCATGCACAATAATCATCTCTAAAAGAGCCATTTGTGGCCTCAACTATGGATGGCATTCCCTTTACATAGGCAAACTAACATCATTCCTCAAACATGCTTTTTATAGCATCTAAATGCCCTTTTATAACACTTATATGCATTCAAGAGGTATCCTAATATTTAAATACCATGTCATAACCTTCATATCTCATTTATCATGTCATCATACTCCTATAGGTGGAGATTTATGACTGTGTTATGTAAGGAGGTCATGAAGAAGTAAGAAAATGCAAGGAAAAAATTGTCCAAGCACCACAAAATAAGATGTCAAATTTTATATTCATGAAAAATTTATGAATCATCCCCAAAACATATCAAAACACTCCCAATGTGAAGGCAACATTTCCAAAGCAGGTGAAGTGATTGTTAGTGTAAATTCAATCCTTTTGCAAGCCTAAAAGAGGATTTTCCAAACTAATTAACTCTTAAATAAATAAATATCATGGAAATATATTTAAAATAAATTGTATTCCCCTAAATCACTCACCCACATCAATCTAAAATAAGATAACTTGAAATAGATTCGAAAAGAGACCCCTTCTTGGTTGAATAGGTATAAGAAGCTACCTGGGATCAAACTAATGGTTCATGAAGTATGAATCACCAAATATCAAGTTCCTATTATTTATTTGAATATGAATCTAATTATTATCCACTTTTTAAATCACTCTTCATGACTCAAATTGTATGACTCGTACCAATTATTAGAAGTTACCTCTTCTTTATATGCCAAGAGGAAATGGGATAAAAATGAGTTGTAGATGTAATTTTTTGGGAAAAAAATGAAAAACAAATGTGTATATGACCTGTGGTGAGGTTAAGAGTTACACCACCATGTTTTCTAAGTGGCACACTTCTCAAGGATCTATACAAGTGTCTTTTTCTCACTCTTTGGTCAAGAAAACTACCCTTTTTTGAACAACCTACCATTTCTTCAATTATGTCATATTCATAAATACTTATAAGGACACATGGGGGATGAAATCAGCATTTTTAAATTTCAAAAATCCCAATAAACCCATATAAATCTTTAAATGCACCATTTAGACCCCTTAAAATGACTAAAAATGATAAATAGACCTAGAGAACATTTAACCAAAGATAGTACAACATTTATTAACATTAATTTACCTATGAAATATATTATAAAAACATATTTCACCCTTTTAAATTCCTAAAAGTAAAATTTTTTACTAGGGGTGCCCTATTTTGACCTAAAGTCAAAATTGGTCAACACATACTATATAGAATAAATCATGAAGGCATATATTTGAGATGCCTAAATAAATAATGAGTAACTCAAGTACTCCAATACTTCCATGGGAAGTATGTAATTGGACACAATTCAATAAATGCTATATCCCATCAAATGCGTGGAGTAGACTATTACTAGATGCATGTTTTTAAAAATAAACATGCTCATGTGAGAAGTTGACATACCTATCAAGTAGTTGCACATAAATAATGCACCCCAATTATTCCACTACAGTTAGTCATAGAGGTCAAGCCATTTATAAAGTGGGGACTTGACTTCATGGGTTTTATCAATGCCAATTCCTAAATTGAACACATGTTTATACTCACTACAACTGAATATTGCACATACTAGACTAAATCCAAAGTATTAAAGAACTACATGACTGAATTATTGATAAACTTTCTTTAGGACCACATTATCACCAGGTTTGATATGTCATTTTTTCTAGTATGTGACAATGGCCTTAGTTTCTCTTTACTATAATTTACTAATTGGGCATATAATAATCAGTTAATCCTTAAATTTTCATCTAATCATTATCCACAAGGTAATGGGTTAGTTGAATCAATGCATAATATTTTTTTAGGTGATCAATAAAATCTTGGAAAATAATCCGAGGGACTAGCATAATGTTTTAAAGTTGGAATTGTGGGCTGACATGACCATATTTAAGTCTTCTTTATGATATTACCCATATCATCTGATGTAAGGCAAAGATCCCATATTTATTGTAAATCTAAGGATCCCTACATTGTAATTGATGAAGGATTACCTAAAAAATAATAAGATAGAGGCTCACCTTCTAAACTTGATGCAATTGGAAGAGAAACATGGCACAACTTTGCTACACTTTTAGTAAAAATTAATGAATTATTAAATATTGGCTTAAAACAAGATAAAAAAAACCAAATCCTTTTGAATATCTAATTTAGTCCTTATTTGGGAAGAGGCTCATGAAAATAATGGTCAACATGGGAAA
Organism: Torreya grandis; assembly: GCA_037957365.1. Classification (NCBI taxonomy): domain Eukaryota; kingdom Viridiplantae; phylum Streptophyta; class Pinopsida; order Cupressales; family Taxaceae; genus Torreya; species Torreya grandis. The sequence continues at coordinate 852,803 of JARHVA010004293.1, forward strand.
TTTGATGCCCTTTGGCTAGGACCCATCCAAATTTATGAAATCCTAGGTGAGAATGCTTACCATCTATGATGTCTTAATGGTTAGGATGTCCCATTGCCTATCAATGCAAAATTACTCAAGCATTACTTCCAAGATTGAATTAACCTGGTGTAGTCTTGTAAATAACTTTCATTTGTTTTATTGTTTTCCATTTTGGATTTATTCTTTATTTCCTTTCCTATTTTGTTTTTATTTATTTTCTTGCTTCCTCTTGTTTTTGTCCCTGGGTTTGCCCCAGTTGTTTTTCCATGTGGTTCTCACATTGATCAATGAAAAATTAATGAAATAAATAGGTTTATAAGTAACACATTTTCATTTTGGTGAGAGAGTATTCTTTGACTATTTTGTGGCTTTGGATTGTGTTTCTGAATCAATTTTGATGGATTTAACTATTGTATGTGTTTTTTACTTGTTCTTATTTGGTTATGTTTCAATAAATTTGGTTATCTACTAAAGGTATCCACTTGAAACCAAGCACAAATTTCATATCTTAATGATTTTTGAATCTATTTGGGTAAATTTATTGTGGTGAATACCCAGTGTAAAAAATATATAGTTCTACCTTACATTTTCCATGGTGATCCCCAACCTTGAACCAAGACATAAAAAAGAAAAAAGAAGAACTAGAAATAAAATTAATTTTAGAAAACTCAGTTCTAGGTGATTTAGACAATCTCTTAGACCAGGGCTATGGACAACTAGATGGTAGTAGAGCAAGGCCTTGAATGGACTCATAGGCAACTTTTTTAGAGCTATAGACACTTGGATGGTAAATGAGTAATGCCCAAGAAAACATATTCAAGGTAGACTTACTATCCTAATGGTTGAAACCATAAAAATTAATCCCTTATAGGTCCTATGAAATGGTGAGTTAACTCATTTTTTAACATCAAGTCAATGAGGACATTTAATTTGATTATTTATCTTCTCCCATATTGTCCTTTCCTAAATTTGTTCATGTTTCACACACTATTTTGGCTAAAACTCTAGGTTCATTAACTTTTTCTTTTTTCTAAAGTACTCAAGAGTATTTTTTGGAAAAGTTACCATTTATTATTACTTACACAACACACCTTAATTTCATCACTAAAATCATAGAACCTCTTTTTTCTCTAGAGTCTAATTTTCTAATTTAATCAAGTTTGGGCCTTGGGCATGTTTTAATTGTTGATCTGATTGGAAAAGGTCATTGATAAGTTGTAGTCATAATGTTATATTTGCTTCACTCATGGAACTAAGTATAACCTTAAAATGTCTATTGTATGCACTTAGTCTAAAATATTTTTCAATTGGGACCTCATTCATACAACTTTCTTAATCTTCCTAAGTCTAATAAGTTTTGTCTATTTCAAGTCATGTTTTAAACTGCATTGAAATTTACATTTCTACACCATTTTACCTTAGATTTATACAAATTATCTAACTATTGTAGAGTTATCACATCATTTACTTAAACACTTTGGTCTAATATTATCTCCATTTAGGTTGATTGATTGGGTGTTTGTATTTATTTACTTTTAAAACTCAGTCGCTTTGTGGAATATTAAATTGAATTAGCTTTAATTTTTGGCCAAGTGGGATTGTTTTATATACTAAAAGTATCTCTATTTTGTCTCTTTTGTTCCTTTTAAATTTATTTGACTAAGTTTTTTCAAGGTTTTCTTCTAAAACTTGCTTACTTTCTGAATAATGGATCCGATTTAGCTTTAAGATTGGCATAATGTCTATTTTTATATCTTACTACCTATTACCTTTATTTTGGTTTGTCACTTTAGTAATTTTTGGTCAAATTTTAAATTCAAATACTAATGGCTATTTTATTTTTTGTAAGATAACATAAATTTTATTTCCCCTTGAGCCCTGGGCAAGTGAGGAACTACCATTTATCACTCACTCACTTCCCTAAGCTGCTACAGGAATTAGTCACTGTGTGTAGATCCTCTAGATGCCTAGATTGAGGATGCATGGAACCATCTAACTTTTACACTTCCTTGAGCCTTTTAAAATTTCAATATAATCCTTTGACATTCTAAATAAGATCATGCCATGTGGGATACTCCCACTTCATTGTAGCTTTGGGATAGTCCTTATATTGTTGATCAATAGGCAAACTCTCAGATGCCTGAGATCATTCCACATGGCATGATCATGTTTTCCCCACTCCCTAAGATGGTTCTTATGTTTCTAAGCCTTTTTCAAGGCCCCAAATAAGCAAGATTTGAAAAGTTTTAATATCTCACCTCACTAAGACCATAGAGGCCAATAGTATAGGTGGATGATCAATTTGATAGTAGATGAGTAGACACCTACCACATGGCATGAACCTACCAACTTAAGGACATGTTGTCATCCATGTCAGCATTACATGAGCTTAAATTTGATAGTTTTCTAGCCCATCAAGACTATCAAAGACTAGTGTGGTTTTTCATGAAGTCAAATGTTTTAATTTACTTAAGTTTATGAAATTTTGATCATTCTAAATTTTTTATTCATGCTTTAAATTTTCCTCTTTAATAAAAATAACCTTGGACTTTTGTATATTGCCTAATTATTTTTAGTCTTATCTTATCTATTTTTCTTGTTCCCTTGAAATTAGTTCAAAGATGGGTGCCTTTACAATGTTTTATCCTATTTTAGATGGATTAAATTATAAATGATCCTAATTAATCTTTTGGGTCTAGAAATTTAGGTTGATTTATATTCTTATTTTGATCCATTTTCACTTTATTTTGAACTAGGATGGCTAAATGATCATATTTTTCCATAATTATACATATTCATTTACCTTCAAAATGGGCATATTGGTTTTGTGCTTGGAAAGGGCCCCTTTTATTTGCTAATTTCATGTATTTATTGATTTTATTTTAAAACCTTTTTCATTAGTCATTTTTCATGGGATTTGAATTATAATAGCTAATTTATCTTTTTAAATATCTAATGGTTATTTATTTCTTGTAGCTTAGACTAAAAAAGGAGTTACTACCTATAAAAACCTCACTAATCATATCTTCTAAAGTGTCTAGAATAAATAACCCACTCAAGGATCCTTCATATGCCTAGGATGATGCCAAGTGGCATAATAATATCTCTATGGACCCCTAAATGGTTAGTGCATGGTAAGTAGGTGATATACTCTCTAGGTGATTGGGATTTTGTCATGTGGAAACATCCCACTTATCTACATCCCCAAGTTGATTAGAGTAGTCGGATAGACAAAGTATTGAGTGAATGCTTAGGATGAGGCCATGTATAAAAATATTAGGGCTCTAAAGCATTTGGGATATGCTAAACAATGAACCAAGACATTTAAAACCTTAGGTGAGTAAGATCATGACACTTATCAAAGTATCATGTCACCAAAGTTAGAAACTAGTCAAAAGCCCTAGGGCCCTCTACTAAATTGTGAAATGGTGAGAGGCAACCACATGGTAGGACCCTAACATATTAAGGACACATTGGTAATCATATGTAATGAGAAGTGGCCACAAGGTTTAACCTTCATAAGGTGGATACATGGACCTTCATGAAAAGGATTTGAGATCAAAATTAATGACTATCTAATCCTATCAAACTATCATATCTCAAAACCAATAGGGTGTCCAATCTCACCTATAGTGTTGAATCATAAATGAAGATTCTTAATGGTAATTTTATCATGAAATATGAAATTTGACACTATTTAGGTGGTGGCATTAAGTTCATGCTTGGTGTGCATATTAGATTCATATGACTAAGGACATAAGAGATAAAAGAATACCTTAGTATGCATTGGTATATTATATATAGCATAGCCAAAATGTTTTCCCAAGGATATTTCAATGACATTCATCCACTCAAAATTAAATTCAATATTAGTCGAGCATGGCCTAGTTATCGATTATCCTCAGATTGAGCAAGATCTTCAAATTTTCAAATTTGTGGATAGATTAATGATCTGATGGGCTTGCCTTGCATATAAAATACTAGATATTTTTTTGAATAAGGGTTGGTTGATTGATCAACTTATGGATTAGAGTAGTTATGTAGGATATCAAAGAGCTTTGCCACTTCCATTTATGTAATTTTATAATATTTAGGTAGTTTTATTCTTTGCATGAGCTAAGATTGTTGAGGTTTATTTAAGTGTTCATCTAGAGTGTGTAATGAATCTTTTTTTTTTCATGAAATACTGTAATCTGAAAGCTCTATCATTTTACATACTTGATTTATGCATATAAATGGTGACCTTGTTTCCCTCCACTACATAACTAACATTATCCCAGATTCTTGTACCAACTTTTCATGTTGGTTGCGCTTCACTAACCAAATTAATACTAGTTTATCAAAGGATTTATCCACTTAATATGTGTAGATTTATTGTTTTACAGAATAGGCCCATTGTTCCTTTTCTCCATTCCCTCTCTCTTTTCATTTTTTATAAACATGTTTAGATTAGTCTTAGAAATAGTTTGATATGTAATCATTTCATACAATTTTATCTAGGTTGTATGATCTTAGTTTATTTTCCATTTTTGATTCATTATTAAATTTAGTTAAAGAGTGACAAGTAACAATTAGCTAGAGGTTTTCTTTAGATTTTGAGTGAACTAGTCTTGTTAGTCTAAGCTTATTTTCATAAGTGTTAACCAATAAAGGCCCCTTGACTCAAAATAGGTCTAC